>VMRM01000020.1:2967500-3567500 GCA_010277075.1 Poeciliopsis retropinna
TTTGTACAGTCTAATATTTTCTGTTACTGTCCTTCAGATTTTTTCAAGAACTCTGATTTGATGTGGAAACAAAGCGTGTGGACGTCAACCATCTCCAGCCACCTCGCTGCTCGCCATCTGAAATCTGGGGGTCTGCTTACCTTGGCAGGAGCAAAAGCTGCTCAATCAGGCACTGGAGGTGGGAGACACTTTTATTGCTTTCATTATACAAAGGCGGTGACCTGGTTTGTTTGTGCAACGCATCAAAGAACTAAGCTTTGTCCAGGAAACTGATGGACTAAGCAGAGAAGAAGGAAAGGTTAACCCTGGAATCATTAGCTAAAGGGAAATGTAGTTGAATACAAATTTCTAGACATTTATATTTGACACTTTTTTAACATAAGCATTTTTCAAAACTAAATGGGTAGGAAGTTGTTGAGCTGCACAGAATATTCATTATCTAAAGTGTTTTTGCGTTAAACTCAAAGCAGAAAGGCATTATTTATTCTTAAGTATATAGTTATTTATTCAAAGTCATATTGTTGTAGCAGTATCCACCAATGTTATTACATATTTTCTCAATATGACATGTATTTTTAATTAAAACTGAAAGTTTTATTTCAATTTATTTTAGTGTATCAGTGAGTGTATTAGTGTATCACTCATGTATCAGTGATTGTGTTTATCTTTATGGTGCAACATCAGTCCGGTTGCTCTGCCTCTGAGCCGGCTGGAGAGCCTTCAGTCTGGAGGGTTTATGTCTTTTTCAAATCCAACATTAGCTGTTCAAAGCTCCAGGTCAGCACTCCCCACTGAGCTGAGCATTCATTGGCTGCTGGTTTAAGGAGGAGAATGACTCAGCAGTGTTAGCTCACATGGATGGAGTGTGTTAGCCACACTGAAACAGACAAAGGCTCTTTTAAAATTTCTTTAAAATGTACAAGAAAAAAACTGTTCTTGTCAAGGTTATAATCACATTATCTAACAACATAATAGTTGTTTTGATCAAACACACTGAATTATTTGTGTCTGCTTATGCTGATCCCAAAAAGAGATGCATTAAGGAGGACTAAATGTTCTGAATTTAACTTTATTGCTTAGTTTTCTTCTAAGCATAAACTGTAAAAAGCAAAAGAGGGAGTTTTAGAAAATACACTTTTCAAAGTTAAAACCTTTAGAGCCACTGTCTGAATTTAGTTGATTTGTTTTTGCGCCAATGCTTGAATCAAATGCAAAACCTGGCTGCAATCTAAGGAAATAAAAATATAGTTTGTGGTTATTGAGGACTGGAGTTTCTGAACTTCATCTACTGCTGGCCATAAACAAGGTTACAGTGAGGCTGCTTCAGAGGCTAAATGAATTAAACTGGATGGGCCCTTTTGGTATTGAACACTGTCAAACACAGGTCACATGTCTGGACCCAGAGGCTAAACCTCTGCTTCCTGTGCAGATGAAAGCAGGAAAACGACCACATTGCTGATACTGCTAACTTCTACCTTTTTGAATTGGTTTAGATTTTTCTCTTTTGGGGAAAACAAAAGCTCTAAAGAAAAGTTATGCAGCCGCCCCTGGTTCCTATTGGTCAGTGGATGTAAGCCTGTCAGGATGGTTGAAGGGGGTAGCAGTTGCTTGACATTCCTGTTTAGAGGTTGTGAGAAGAGGCACTGACAAGTTCCAGATGTGGAAGATTAAAAAAACAAAAAGACAAATCTGAACAGATTTAATTTAGTTTTATTTAAAATACTTTTTAAACAGATTAGCATTATGTAGTCTTTGTAGTACCATCGACCACATTACACAGCCAACAGAGAAACTCAGTTGATTTTTATGCCACCAATTGCATAGCCTTTCTTTTATACATAACTATTTCTCCATTAAAAGACTGTTTAATTCAATTCAAGCACAATTCCACCTCTTCATAAAGCTTGTTAGCAGAGAGAATCATAAGGTCCTTCTTACAGCATTGTCATTTGTGTCTGGTGTGAGCATCTGCTTCAGTGAGACTTTGTCCAACTAGTTACACATTAGATCATGTAGCTGGTTCCATGTAAAAATGTAAGTTCAGAAATGCTTGATCTTTAATCTTCAGGTATGGTGGGCTACGGCATGGCCAAAGCTGCCATCCACCAACTGTGTCAAAGTCTGGCAGCAAAGAACAGCGGCATGCCGGCAGGAGCAGCAGCTGTTGCTATCCTACCGTAAGTACTGAAACAAAACTGACTAAAATACTTCAGACCAAAAAGGTTGATTTTTTTTTTTTTTTTTTCGTTTGTAATACCTACACTAACAACAGTTGGCCAATTCTAAAAAAATATAATTTACAGAGAAAATAAACTGGATGTTAGCTCACTAAATATTTACAGTGGAACTGCTATTAATTCAAATCTAATAATGTGGTGCAGCAGGATAATATCCACAGATTTTAAATATTATTTCTTATGAGATATTTCTAATATTTCCATGTCATGGTTAAAGCTGTTTTTATGGTCGATTAATTCTGTACTAATTTGCGTCAGCTCCGTCATCTTTGCTCTGTTCTTATTTAGACGGACACAGCTGTGGTGTGGATAGATCGATGTAGGTGTGCTGGAAAATAAGCTGTGCCACTTACTCTTTGCTATGTTGGATGTTGAAGTGTGAAAATGAGACAAAAGATAATTAAGGATGCTAATATCAGATCACGGATCTGATTATACAGATGATCTGCTATCGATGAATGAGTAGCACAGATCACAACAGTACTATTTACTTGAAGCAAGTCATGAGAACAGTCCTTTTAGGGGTGGATCTGGTTCCTGCTCTCTCTTTGGTTGTATTTTATTCTCCCACCCTGAGGCCACACAGGCGTCAGCATTTAGTCACATCTGTTTAGCATTAGCTATGACTTGCATTTCTTCTGTAGCTCTCTTTTTACTATTTGTTGTAACATTTGTTGACTTTTATATTCCAGAATCATTCAAAATGATCAGTTTGACACTACCTTCTCTGAGATGCTTCTTTTTAATCCTAGTTTGATGTCTTTTAGCGGATGAAAAGAACCAGCCAACTAAAAGGCTAAACTGTTGTTTCTTTCATGCCTTCTCTGTTTAAATACTTGAAATAGTATTGGACAATAAATTGGCTCTTGGATTTTTGGGTTGTAATTATTTAGTTTTTGGAAAATCTGGATTATTTTTTTCTCCCCATCAATACACTCCCTGTAATTCCATAGAGTAATGTCAGCACTCCCAGAGACATCTTGTTTGACTAATATGCTTTAAAACTTCTATTTATTTGAACTTTGCATATTAGGGCCAGGCTATGATTTATTTTTTTTTTTTTTTTGTTACGACAACAGAGTTTTAATATTACTAGAATACAGTTGTAATATTAGGAGAAAGAAATAGATCATTCTTAAAAAATAAATTGAAAATGAGGAATGTTGAGCATTGTTTTTTTTTTTTTTACAGATAAGAAAATTTGATTAGCATCAAATTAATTTCAGCAGCAGGAAAATTGAGCAAACCACATGGACTAAACTGATCATGTCAGATCTTGATAACGCTACAAGCTTTTTGCTCATTAAAATGGCTTTTTCCTCTATTTCAAGATGTTCTTCTGGTAAAAATTGTCTTTTATTCTGCTAACATGACCATTTTGTTGCAATTACACAAAAATTCTCGTAGTCTGGCCCTAATTCTCTGTCATTCAATTCACAGAAGAGATAATTGAGGGAAAAAAAGGTACTTTCTGAGAAACTACCGCTCCTCTAACCTGACTTTAAAACATGTCCTGTTGATGTATGCAGTTGACACACACGGTGTTGACTCAGAGACAGACTTGAGAACCTGACACTCCTGAACACTGTATGATATTTATGTGTGGAGATGCTGCCAGTGCCGTTTCCTCTCTGCTGCTCTGATGCAGTCGCTCACCCTGACTGTTATCTGGCTTCATTTGGCAGCGTTACCTTGGATACACCAATGAACAGGAAGTTCATGCCTGATGCAGACTACAGCTCGTGGACGCCGCTGGAATACATTGCAGAGTAGGTATCAGATAGGCTAGGTTTTTATTTATTTTTTATTTTACAGGTGGTATGTGTGTGTGTTTCTTTGAATGTCGATTAGATTCAAAGTTACTCCATTTGGTATCAAATATATATATGAAACTTTTTATAGAATTGTGAAGCATCAGAAAGAAAGCTCAGTTTTAATTCCAGAGTTTTCTTCCTTTTTTACACCACCTCCATGTTACCTTGACTTCAAATGTACTCCTATACTAAATGTTTGTCAGAGTTTGGAATATAAAGTTTTTAATGAGTAACATGACCATTGATTTCCATTGAAATTATAAAATAACCTGCATGATCAAACTAAGATGAATAGAGTTGACTTTATTCGACCTTCAGAAAAGCCTCCATCTTTAAACCTGTGATATTATTCAGGTTCAGCTAGGCTCCTTTGCATGGCTTTGATGTCAGTGGCCCTTGCTGCTGACAGCTCAAACATGGCCTCATGTGTCTGATTCATATTCTGTTGCATCAGGGCAGCTATAGGCACAAAAATTTGATTTCTTCCTGCTTGTTCAGTGTCAGCCCTAGAGATTCTTTAAGACTTGGGGACATTGTTTTGATTTTGTGTTCAGCTTTCACACTTTAAATCTCAAACATATTACTTGCTCAGGTAGATAAATAGCTACCTGAGCACAGCTCAAAATATTCTTGTTACACACAAGCATGACTGCATGCAAGCAGGGAATTACAATTTCATATAAAGATCTGAGTTACATCAAGGCTTTAGAAAAGCACTAGTTCCTATGCAGATTATTTAATTTTCCGTCTGCATAACCCAAGTGAGCTTATTGTGATGAGACAATGTCTCTGGCAGAGGAAAAAATTCTGATTCCGTCCATTACAGCAAGTAGTGAATGTCCTGAATCACACTGCCACCAGCATGTTTGACTTCAGGTATAATTTTCTTTATCTAAAGTGGTTTTAGTTTTACCCACAAATTTACTGGTGTACTCATTTTCATCAATTAGTGTTTACACTGCATCCACAGGTCATGCCCTGCACCACAATTTGGCAAAATTGTAATCGATCTTATTTTTGCTGGACGCCAGAACAACTTTGAAATCAGTCTACAAATACCACAATGCACCACCAGGAAAATGCATGAGTACAACATCCATATTTTTAACAGAACTCACAAAGACGGCATTTTCTCAAAATCCTTGCAACGTTTATGATATATGGACATATTTAAACCAATTCTGTCAAAATACATCATTTATTGCTATGCATATAACACATAATACAAACAAAACATTTTATTCTGAAACCTATAAAGTCAATATCTCTTGCTCAAATTGTTGTAGGCGCATCGGCCATTCAGGCGATCTGAGAGAGCAATGGGTGAAAAAAGTTAATTTTGGAAGTTGGCAATTACAGTATTTTATATGACGGCATCCTTCCTTTGTATCACTGCAATCTCACATGCTTCTCAGAACACGTGCAGCAGAAACACTTGCAGTATAAACCCAGGCTTAGAGAGACTTTCTTTTTTCCTTTTTATTTCTATTTTGGAAAAATGCAGCATGTCTGAAAGAAATTGGTAACAAACATCTTCTCCCATGACATACACCGCAGTTCTGTTATATAACAGATTGCGCCTCATCTATTAATACATGTCTTTGTAATGGAGATTCCATAAATAAATCCTACCAAATAACTCCAAATGAAATTGCTCTGTAATGTTGTTATATTTGGTGCAGAACATCACAACATAATTTTATGAGGATGCATTTAAAATCAGACTGTAATTCTCTTCTGTTTGTTTAGAGCAATTGAGAGCAATGTTCTTATGAATTTCATCATCCCTCCGTTGATTGAATGCTAAACTTGAATGTTAGCTGTGGAGGGAGTTAAACTGTTTAGAGGAAGGGTAGAAATATACTGTCTGAGTACATGTTTTCCTCCCGTTTTAAGATTATGATTGTAAGTAAAATATACACAATTCTGACTAAATGTCATGTTTGGTTTTGGATGTGGGGAGGTGTAAGGGGTGATCTGTGTTGAGCAAAGGGAGATTAGATGGGATTGGATTCACTTTGATAATCTCTGAGGAAACGGATGATGGTCTGTTCAGGACCAAAATAGAACCAATCTCCCTGACCGGAGATGACGCAGGAAAGTGTTGATCTATTGTTGCTTCTGGTCACATTTCACTGATAACACCTGAGAGCATTTATTTATTTAACACAATTTTCCTGCCAGAATTTGCTGTTGTGTGATAAATCATTTGTATATTGTAACTGCAAAAGTGCTTTAAGCAGCCTGTCTGTTCTGGAACTATCATTACTTATCTCAGTCATCATTTGTAGCGATCTGGTTGTTTCTTTATGGTGAATTCAGTGATCATGTGGGAAAATTGGATTTTTATTTTCCGTTTGGCTGGCCAGCGATCAGGGCCAGTCGAGTGTAAAATGACCAGATTGTGGTCACTGGCAGATTTATTTGCCCATTGCTAAATAATACATATGTGTACAAATTCACTTATGTAAGCACAATATGAGACCTGATGAAAATGCACATTTTAGAACAACCTTGTAAAAGAAATTCATGGGTAAAGTCGGCTATAACGAAATCAGATTCAGATATTTTTGTGTTAAACTTTCCAGGAATTTCCAGAAATTGCACGTTGAGAGGAGGATGTCTAATAATCAAACATACAACTCATAAATTATTGTTTTGGTGCCTTGACTGCTCTAGTAGACTTTTATTTATTTCTTTATTTTCCTGCAGAATGTTCTTTGGCTGGGCCACAGGGGAGAACCGACCCGCTTCGGGAAGCCTGATGCAGCTTCTGTCCTCCGGAGGAGAAACTCAAGCTGTGGCTGCTCAGTAGAGGACAGGGCAGAACTGTGGAGGTGGTGGTGTGGTTGATAGCGCAGGGAGAGAGGTAACAAGGACAGTGTGGATGCTGAAATGAGGAGCAGCAGCACAATAACTGCAGAGAGAAGAGCAGGAGGAGGGAGGAGAATAATGAGGAGAGAAAATGACACACAGTAGATGGGTTTAATGTGAAGGAAGAGATGGGAGGGGGCATCCTTTACAAATACAGCCACACAGCGCCATCTACTGTTCTTCTATAACAGGCGATCCAACTGTATTAATCTGCAGTAATGGAAAACCAGTGTTGACCAATGAACCATCAAGACTTAATCAGAGTATTCAATTTCATTTAGAGGAGCAGTGATGTGAAATTGTGCTAAATTAGATATATTATATTATTACATAGTCATATACTTGAGGCTCATTTGGGGAGGTTTGGGGAGGGGGTGGGGGACATCTGTGAAGTCTTAATGTTCAGATTTTAACTGCAACGGATGTCAAAACAGGTTTAAAAATGATGAAAATTCAGGAGAATTTCACTATAATCCCCACTCTCTTCTAAATGTGTGTGTTCTTGTCTTTCCACCGTTACATGTGAGGTGTGTGGAGCCTTTAGTTCACACTCTTCACTGTAAATCTTGTCCGCCAGACAAACTCAACGTAAGCCACCATCTGCTTCCAGATGAACAATACCTGTAAAAGTGGAGTGGCCTTATTTTCTATGTAGCTTTTGAGATTCAAAGTGTCCCTTATGTCATTGTATTAAGGATGTGAGTTTTCTAAGTGTTGTCTTGTAACTGTGAAAATTCACAATAAACTGGTTAAAAACTTTAAACAATTGTTTCTTTTCCAAAATTCCTATAAACTCTGTCAGAGGTGACGTATTAAAGAATTATTTGACATGACAGATTTTAAATAGCTAACCTGTGGTCTCTCCCAAAACCTAAATGAGTCATAATTAGCCCTTTCAATAGAATAATGATCCAAAATATGTGGCCAAATTAATACAGAACAGCAGCTGACAAAATCAGCTTACTCTCATGGCCATCTTTAAATCCTACAGACAGAGAACAGTGTCTACAAAGTACTGAAAGCAAAGTTACCAATAAACCGTTCCTGTTTGAAAATAAAAACAGAAGTCATTCCAGGTATTTCTTAAAAGTAGACTTCAGAGAGATTATGTCACTGCAGTAAAATTGTAATTTATTTTGGGATTGTTTTTCTGTGCGTATTTTTACACTGTTTGCTTATGGTGTCACTAGATTTGGCTTACATTGCATGTCCTCTCAGAACTACTGCATACCATCTGGACCAAGGAGGAGTTTGTGGAAAAAAATGTTTCTACATGACCTGCAGTTATTTGATAATTTAACCTCTTTAAAATCTTTCTGCCACAGAACAAAAGGATTCCTCTTTATGGAAGTGGCCACTAGATGGTGCTATTAAATAACTGCCAGCTTTAGCGCCAGTCTGTGATTTTCAGTGGTACTCATATTAATCAAATGGATAGAGTTGCCATTTGGATTTGAATATGCATGGTCGTGCGCGTGTTGTATAAAAATAACTTACAGAAGGACCCTTTAGCATCACTCTGCTGTGCACAACTGATTGCTAAGCATCCAGGCCTTTCACCTCAGCAAATGCAAATCTCCACAGTGGCGACATCTGGGAAGGCATCAATTTAAAAACTTGGATTATGAGGAACAGATTATCCGACAGCCTCATTGCTCTTTGCGCAAAATATTGTTGCTTAACCATCCGATATTTTCTCCCTCAGCGTTAAACACATAAATAGAGTGAGAGGCAGCTGCTGGGTTTTAGACTTAAACTCCTACTATTTCACCTGGTTTGCCCCTGTTCCAGGGGACTATATGGCTGTTGACGAGCACACTGCAATAAATCACCATGCTGGGGATTAATAGGAAAGTGCAAAGCGCCTCAGCTCACTGTAGCTGATATGTATTTATTCTAGGTGGCGTAGCAATTCATCTCACTGTGTGTACATCATGTGTGTGTATGTATTTAGGTGTGTGTGTGTGTGAGGGGCCCCAGGCTAGTTCAACACGTCTATGCATACATTACCTCCCATGATGCCAGCACTATAGAGTGATTGCCCATGGGGATCGCGTCAATGTTTATCACAGAAAGTGTTTTAGCTGATCAAAGATTACAGCTGAGACGGAGCATGTTGTTTCTGTTTCAGCGGGGGCAGATAAGTTGTCACCCAGCGCCACACATGCTATTGTTTTGTACACTGTTACCTATGAGATGTGAATCATCTGTGTGCTACAGGTGCATTGGTGTGCTACAGGGGTTATACAGCAAAGCACTTTCTTAATGTTATCATTTTATTTCACTGAAATATTTTGTGTGTTGGTGACTGTGAAAATATATAAAATTACAAATTAGTTTATGACAATTGACAATGTAAGATATTTGATCAACAAGACCCTTAAAAATACAGTAGAGAGTAGGAATTGGACATATTTTGAATTATTACTCATTGGTATTTCAACTATTTTAAAAAGTCAGCAAATTATTGTGGATAAAAACATTTATCTGAGCCTCTGAGACTTGATTCATGAGCTATAGTGCATTTCTTACTTTGTCAGAGCTAGCTGTGTAGTTCCTCTACCATTAAAATTTTTCTATTAGCTTTGAAAAGATGACCTCTACATCATAAAGTATGCAGTCACTAGATGTCACTACAACAATCCAACTCACTAGATCATCCCATCTTAAACTTCTGGTTTTGATCTGGATCACAGAGAAAGTCAGTCTGCACACAGTCCAAAGAGCATAACATTGCAGGAGTGGACACGTTTAAAAAAAGGTTCATACTTAGTCATTTTAAGGATGCTTATTGCTGCCCCAAAAAACAACAAAGACCCAGACATTATCATCAATCAATAAAATCCTCCCAGGCCCAACATAAAAACTGGATGTTATGCTGCTAACACTTAGCTTTCATCAACAACTCAGGCGGAAGTGAGAGCGCTGCACAACACAAGTAATAATCCGGCTCTTAACACGGTGCATTGAATAATAAAACATAAATTAGCGAAGCTTCGAGGCAGATACATTTTCCTCGAGGAATTTTAATAATCAAGGTACTCGAATTACTCGAGGAATCATTTCAGCGCTAATCTTATGACTACTGAGGAAAATGAATGACCAGATTATTCCATCTATGGATACTTTGTTCCTTAATGGGACGGGCATATTCTAAAATAACAATGCAAGAATTTATTGGCCTCAAACTGGGAGACGTGATGGATCAGCTACCACAGAGTCAGGACTTTAACCCCATGGAGAATCTTTGGGATGTGCTGGAGAAGTATTTGCTCAGTGGTCGGATTCTCCCATCATTACTGCAAAATGTTGGTGAAAAAGGAAAGCAGCTCTGGATGTAAATAAATCTGACACACGGCTTATTACATTAACATCACAGAAAATGCATTCCATTATCAAATCTGGACGAGGTCCAATTAAAGTTTTTAGGGGCAATATTTCTTGAGTCAGGCAATTAATACATTTAATTTGTTTATTTTTCTCACTCAAATAATTTTAATTAACTTGAAAATATATGCAAACACAAACAAATTCCAAAAAGTAAGACTGTTTCACAACCTTAGTTACCATTTGAGTTCATCTGTCGTTTTCCATATGAAACCATATGACAGATTATTCTGCACACAGAGAGAACCTTTTGATCGCATTAGCTTTATTGACAGTGAACTGAGGCTTTCAAGCACAGACTGCCTCTGTGATTCAATTCATTGTGTGAAGCAGAGAGAAGAGCAGCGTCCAGTCCTGCTTAGATGAAACCCCTTGAGGTGAATTTCCTGATTAAAGCCCGTCTCCTCCCATCCCCCTCCTGCAGCCCCCTGCAGTTCTGTAAGTCTGAATCGGTAAATCTGTGACAAGCATGCTCACACAAATACATATGTTACCTGTACCTGCTCAGTGTTTTTCTGTGTAGAGCATTTGCATAAACAAATATTTGCAAATATTCTTGTATTGCATTAGTTATATCCGTACTCAACATACTTGCTGGCATTTATGAAGCCAAAGTTTTGCCTATATAAAAAAATCAGCTCACCTGTGCAGCTTTGCTTTTTCTATTTGTTTTTTTCCCCCTTTTCTCAGCCTTCAATATTACTTGCATGTGCACCTTTTGTACTTGTGCCATATTTTTACATTTGCACATTGCCTGCATGAATGCGTACATCTATGCATGTTTCCAGAGGTTATGTCTGAGGTGGCACGTTGCCATGTGGAAGCTATTCAGACCTGGATCTGATGTGAACATAGTAGGTAAGACCAGATGGTAGTGGTTAGCCCTTGGCCGCTCTAGGTAACCTGACCTGCTGGGGAGGACCCTTTTGCCTCCCGAGGTCCAGCCGGCACATGTGTTGCGTGAGAGTAAGCCACCCAAAACCCAAGAACAGCCTCTCAACTTCCTGAATGCCTCTTCTCAGAGCTGAGATTGTTTTTTTAAAGGAAAGATTTAAAACAACAAAGTGAAACAGGATCAGACAGCAGGAGTTCAGAGATGGGATCACTCCCTGTCTTGAACTATTGATGTTTTAAGAAAACGGTTAGCAATAAATGCACACTTCTATATACCCAGTTATACCCTTCCATATATAAAATAGGCAGAATATTTATATTGGTACATATTTTTTTGTGTGTATACATATATGTTGTATATACTGTATATATACATAACATACTTTACATATAACTGAGCTGTAGTCACAGGTACTAATTGTGTGAACACCTAAGCTTGAATGTGCTTCTAATTCTGAAACTTCATGCAAAGTTAATAATCAGTTAATAAATTAACACAGAAATCTTTCACAACTCACAACTTATCAACATTTAAACAAAACATTTATGCATTTTGCAGAAAGGCTGTGCATCTTTGTGTATTGTTTTTGTAAATTACTGTAAACGTGAATTGTGTGGTTTTCTTAATACTTCAATATGTAACTTTTATGAAAAAAAATATGATTTTTACATGATAGTATAGTAATTTGTGAAAACCTCAAGCTCCTGCAGGGAAAGAATTTCCTGTGCACCGTATTTGCAGATGCTAATTGCATGGACAATTGGCATGCAGTTAGCATTCTAGTTAGCAAGCATTCTGCAGTTCTGCTTCATAGCTTAGTGAAATTACTGAACATTTTGTTAGTCATATTTTCTGACATTTCTGTTGCAGTCACACGTCTATCGCAATATATATTGTTATCGATTTATTGTCCATCCCAAGTCGAATGAGTCAATAACTCATATTGTTGCTTTTTGAAACACTGGGATGTGACATATGATCTTAAAGTTTTAAGGAGGGCCTCTTCATGGTTGAGCCTGTTGTTCTCTGTTGATTATGTAATAATAACAACCTTCTGTCTTTGATCACTTTATGGAATCTGTATTGTTTGTGACTGGAAATACAACTGCTACATACTGTAGCTGCAAACTGCTCCAATTTATTTTACTTGATGAGTGTATTTAGTCCAGTCAGCTTTGTGAATCTAATGAAGATATAAGTCAAATACTTGGAATGAAAATGTCAGATTTCCCCTTTTTTAAATGTTCCCCCATAAGTGTATAGCGTGTTTCATTATTCCTTTTAAGTGAGAAACTTTATATTACAGTTAATTACATCTCAACAATTACTATTTTGTTTCTTTTTGAATATGATCCACATTTAAAATAAGTCTGTTCTTTTTCTGTGCAGTTTGAAGATGGGACAGGTAGACGAGCCTTTGTCTGCAGCTGATTTATTATTTTGTAAATCAGGAGCACAGCCCAATGGGAACACAACCAAGCTCCCAAACCACTAACTAATAAAACGTGGGAATAGTGGAGTAACAGGAGGGCTGCATTTTAATCATTTTTCTAAAAAAAAAACAAAAGGAAGGAAGGCGGGGTTAGTGACAACATGCCCTGTCCCTCTTCAGTCTTCTTCTGTTTATCTGATTGATTTTATTCAGATAATCCATTAAAATTAAAGTCTTTTATCAAATAATGACAATAATGATTAAAAATCCGCTCATCTGTCTAATTAAAATCCTTACTATATGTAATTACAGAGGATTTTTTGTTGATCAGTGCTCATTCACTTGGTTTTTGAAGATCAGAATTTGAAACATTTCCAAATCTCAACAATATTCATCTCTTATTTCCATTATCTACAAGTATGCATTAGATGGCATAAAAGCCTGATTTAAATTTGTTGTTTTAAGGCCTGATTTAAACAGCAAATTTAAATACTGCTAATTCTTTTCATTATTTAAATGAAAAGATCATTCAGAAGATCTTTTCACATCGCTGCTTTTATTGTGAAACCTTCTGGTCAAGTATTTTACCTTTTTTGGTCGATTACAGGAGCTGTTTTACTACAATAACTTATTAAATCCAAACTAGATCTGATTTAAGATATTCGTAGATTTCATATGAATATTAGAAAGTTATCATGAAGAGAAACAACTGTAGAAAACTTAAAGCTCTTAAAGAAGAGAGCACTGAAGAAAACAAGAAGGAATTACCCTAGTATAGAAACTAACAGCATTATTTGTTTTTATTAGGCATTATTATTTTCTTGCAGCTTTCTATAAAATCTGAGAAGTTGAACGTTTTCCTTTTTTAGGATCATTAAGCAGAAATTTGAACTTGTACTGTATTTAAACTTTTGCAGCCAATATTAGACACTAGATGTTAAAATATAAGTTACACACAAACTGATGGAAAGCAGATAAAAGATTTTTAATCTTTTTTTTCTATTTTTTTTTATTTCCAGTTCATTTAAAAATAATAATGGTGTAAATAATAAAATAAATAATAAAATCCACACAATGAAGACAAATGCTGCCTTCTTTTATTAACAGTGTTTTATTTCCACCCAGCCCGGCCTCTAGATGGCACTAAGTCATAAGTGAACGTGAACTGGACGGCAGCATAATTAAAACGTGAGTGATAAGTTTTTGCTTTAATTAAATGCCCCCTCGAGCCTATAACTCAGCACGCAGGGTCGGCGTGGATAGAAAATTTATTTTTCAACATCAGGTCCAGTGTCTCTTAAGATCAAGGCAATTCGAGATGCTTCTCAATGAACGTCTGTTCAGTGAGAGGTGAACCTCTGCTTGGCAAATCCATGTCAATGAATAAATGATGGGCCGATGGAAATAACCTGCTCCAGCTATTCTTCTAATTAAAACATAAAAACATAAAAGAGGGGCTGCAACAGAAATGGTCATCTTGCTGAAAAGCTGAAATGTACTCGCACATAAAGGATAACAGATATGTTTGATTAATGCTGCATGAGGATGAGTTATTTTGGTTTGTCAGGAATGTCACATTTGCTGATAAGATAAACTGACTGAAACGTCTTGGTTTGCACACATTGTTTCTCAAGCCTTCACTCGATCAAATATTCCGCTGCAGTTTTCTGCGAGAACTCGCTGTCCTTTCAGACAGGTGGTAGTCGTGTGTTTACAGCAGCTCTCAGCTAGAAGAGAATTTGTTTGTAACTGGTTTTGCTACTAATTACAGATCTGAGATCCAAAACCCCTGAACTCTCTATTATCAATATTTACTGTTCATACTTGACAACTTTATTGCATTGCTCTTTCTTCTCTGTCCCCGTACAATATTACATCTTTGAAACAGTCAGGGTTATTTAATAAGTCTTAACACTTTGTGCCAGATTTAAATATTTCTGTTATTGGTTTAGGGTGTTTTTGTTAAAAGTCTATGATGAATGAAGAGAAACTTTTTATGTAGTTAGTCTATGAACATAAAAAAAGCTTTCATTTTTACCAATAATTAAACAAAAGTCTATTTCTGGTACATCAGATCAGTAGGACAATTTTATTAAATTTGGCACTGAAGGCTTTAAAATGTTATTTTTTTTACATATAAAGTTGAGAGTGACAAATTTTTATATTTTGTAAAACTGTTTCTAGAAGTGTCAATTGTTATACATAAGGATTTTTTTTTTTTTTCCTTTTTCAAAAATAATTTCTAACCAAATATAATTATATTTTAATTTAAATCTGTCATTTTTAAACTGCAGAAAGTTTGAATTGTCTCTACAAACCAATTACACATTGGACTAATCCTAATTCAGTCTCATGTTCAGGTTAACTGTTTTTTACTTTATTTATTTGCTGTTTGTTCAGTTTAAATAAAAAATCAATAAAATCAGTTTACCTACATCCAACAGGAGAGAACATGGACTGAGAGATAAAAGACAAACATTAAAATAAACTCAGCTCGCACCATGTAGTTTAAAGACTTTTTGATGAAACATTGTTTCTGTTCTTTTTATTTCAGGATAATGTGAAATAAAAAACTCCACTCCTTTTAAGTTTATTGTATAATTTAGAATAATATGTTTAAAGTTTGTGTACTTTCCTGTAAATAAGTAAAGAGCTTATTAAACAACACATGTTTATTTTAAACATGTTTTTTTAAACATGTTTTTGTGAGCGTTTTGTTCTTAAATATTTTGCAGCTACACTGATTAAAAAGTGAAAGTTTTCAATATTACTATGCCATAGATTATTAAAAACTAAATTATCACAATCACACCAAACATTCACACAAAAATGCACTCAATCCCTCCCCTCTTCTCCCCCCGCCCCTGAAACCATATGTCACGAGCAGCTCCAGAGTCAGGGGCCCAGGGCCTCAGGGTATCTGCTACAACACTGACTTCTTTTATTGTATTTTTTTTAGCTCCCACTGCGAAACAACAATCATTTCTTTGTCACACGTTTTAACCCTTGATTCTGGGAACTGTTACATTCTCATCTGATGATGACTTGCAGCATTCACGGTTCATTAATGAAAGTTCCTTCTTGTATTCTTCTTATTTTTATAATTTTACAAAATGTAAAAGCTAAATGCTTCTGGCCATGCTGAGTTGAAGAGATGACAACCAGAACAATAAGAAGGGATGAATGCAGGCTGACATTAAAGGTAATAGCCACGTTATTTAGGACTGCAGCGAGGGTGGGAGAAAATAAGAAGTGCAGTCATCATATATGACTCACCTAATCACATCTGCTACTTCTCAGACCTAAATTATCTGACCTTTTTACCTCAAAATCTTTCAAAAATGATGTACAATATGACATATTGTAGTGCCATGTTCTGCTATGAGGAGGTAAATAGGTTTCTTGATGTGTGTACATCTCATATGTGCAAGTTAAATGCAAGGTGTATTTATGTTGTGTATTTAATAACAACGTAAAATTGTTCAGCAAAATTTTTAATTAATCTATGTACTAAAAAAACCTTAATTGTTTTTAGCCTCTTTTTCAGAACTCTTGACATTTTGCGCTATGTGCACATTTAACTGTCTTATTATTTTTATAGGTTTTTGTAAGATTTGATTAAATTTTAAGATCTGAAAATCACATATCTTTAAGTTTGGTCAAAAGAAGTAAACAATTTAAATTAATCCCAGCTGTTCTGTGACTGCCTCAAAAGTTTGCTAGAGAAGTTTAGACAAACATCACAATGACCAAGAAACACAGCAGACAGATCAGGGAGAAGATTGTGGTGAATTATGAAGACAGTTTTAAGGTATCAATCAATATTTTACCTTTTGGTCATCTCAAAGAACAATATGGGATTAATTGTCCAAATTGGAAAGAATATAGCACAGCAAATCTACCAAGACCGGCATCCTCCTATACTGACAGGGAACATGAGTCAAAGAAGCAGCCCAAAATCCCATTTTAACTGGGAGATTCACAATTAAGGTGAGAGACTCTGTCAACTCCACAACTCTTAGTCATGCACTCCAAAAATCTGGTTTTAATGCAAGACTGTTGAGAAGAAACCAGTTGTTAAAGAAAAGCCATAAAAAGTCAAATGTAAAGTGTGCCAAAAGCCACAGGAAATCAGTGGAAGAAGGTGCTACGGCCAGGCAAGGCAAGGCAGTTTTATTTGTGTCACACTTTTTCTGCAACTTAATGTGCCACAGACTACAGTTTACGATGTTCCAGTTGTTATTAATCAAAGCTCTAAACAAATGGGTGTGTAGTCTTGATTTAAAGGAACTCAGTGTTTTAGCGTTTTTGCAGTTTTCTAGAAGTTTGTTCCAGATTAGAGGAGCATAAAAACCGAATGCTGCTTCTTCATGTTTGGTTCTGATTCTGGGGATGCAGAGTAAAATTAGAACCAGAAGGCCTGAGAGGTTAGAAGATTGATATGAAGACAAGTCAGTGATTTGTAAACTAGCAAAAGTATTTTAAAGTCTATTCTCTAAGCTGCAGAGAAGAACTGAAGGGACTTTAGAGCTGGGGTGATGTTCTCTATTTTCTTGGTTTTACTGAGAACATGAACTCAACAATTACAGATTATTTTACAGTGGTGGTTTGATAACTGCTGTCTTTATTACCTAAGGAAAAACACCTGATAAGAGGGATGAGTTTACTATTGAAATCAAGTTGGACGCTCTGATATCAAGACAGCAGGATTAAGAGGTTAGTTGATGTATAGATTATTCAAAGTGTTTCTAATCCTAAAGGAAAATCTGTTAATGGATGCAAAGACTTCAGAATGAGGTAGAGGTTCACCTTTCAGGAGGACAGCAGTCAAAGCTGCAATTAAATGATTTTCTGGCTTTTAGATCAAAGCATATTTGTTAGAATGGTCCAGTCAAAATCTAGAACTAAATCCAATTTTAAATGTATCGCAAGACTTTAAAACTGACAGGTAAAATTGGTAAAATATTTGAACTTCTGAGTGTGTATTTCCCAGAAGACTCATTATAATTGTTATTACAGAGAAACTGGGTTCTACAATGTTTAGCTATTTCATTAGCCACCACTTTGAGATTTATTTCCGATGTTGTTGGAGCTCTTGATGAATGAAAAGGAAATAAAAAAAGCGCGAAGGTTCAGGTACTTATCTAGGATAATTTAAATTTTTGGTCATCTCCAACTGGAAAAAGACATGAGGAAAAACTGGAGGGACTGTTTATCCCAAATTTGCCAATGAAATTTTCTGGATGCCCACAAAAGGACATAAGGTGGTAGCTGGGATATTTGAGTTTCTCTCCTGTACCTGCTACTGCTGTTGCTCAGCCTCACATAAACAGACATAAATGAACCCGATAATTGGTGACCCTGCAAAGCTTTGCTGCGTGCACCCACATTTTAGGAGTGGTTTGTTTTAACGTCTGTGCTTGACCTTTTCAGTGAACAGGTATCTTCTGTATCCTGCTTGCACGTTATAGAATAAACACATAGAAAAATGTAAATTTAGTTTTACATTTTTTATTACAGCCAAATATGTAATAAATTCAAGCAAGTTTACTTTATGAAAGCTTTAGCTGCAAATTTAAATTCCTGATTTAAATCCAAATAGAAACCTTTCATTATCATGGTAACAAATGAAGAACACATTGTGAAGGATCTTTATTTACAGCTAAAATCTGACAGTACAGTGGACTTCATGTGCATAAACATTATGAACTTTATTTTTCCAGAACTTATTGAACTGGTTAATTTGGTTACTATTTCTGTTGCAAAACTAAAACTGACAAAATGTGACACTCTCCAGTGTCACTTGTTTTACTTCTACTTACATTTTTTAATATTTCTACTGCTGTTGTTTTTCATGTTCTGTTCGTGAATTTGTGTAAATGTGAAGATGTTTCTAATTTCCAAGTGTCAGAAGGTTCAGCAACATCAGAGTAGCAGATATGTCAGGCTAGCAGTCAAATCGAGGTCGTTGGGGGTGGGTGGGTGCATTTGTGCGTGCATGTGGTTTTTACGACATACTGGAGGAACGATGTGACCGAACAGAGAGTTTCCATAGAAGCAAGGGGATCCAACCAAGATAAGCCTCTTGGGACGCAGGCAGTCATCTCTCTCAGGGCGGATTATCTACACACTTCTCCCTCCGCCTACTGTACACACATGTGTCCATATGACTTGATTTCTGTCTTCTTGCCCGTTTTTTGCTGTTGACTTTCCAGGATGCTGCCTCATGTAGAGCAACTGGTCCAAAATGATCAGAGTTTTGGATTTTCATCTAAGCCTACAGTTTTTGCACAAACATAGTCTGCTCAGTCCAATCCTGCAACACATCTGGTTTTCATTTACTTCCTGGGTTTTCAGAAAAACAAGGGTTACTGGTGGGGTCAGAAATATATATTTTTTTATGTGTTTACTGTGTTTAAAAATTAAGTTAGAGACTTAGAAAGTTGAGAGATTACAGCATCAAATTAGAAGAGCTTTTGAACTGTGATGCTTAATATGAGACACAGTTGAAAAGAAAAAAAAAGTCACAAAGACACACTGAAATAAATGAAACAAGTGACATGAACCTCAGACCTGGATTTAAATGAAAAACCAAATAGTTAAAAGAAAAAAAGAAATTATTTCCAAATGGTTCAGGCTGTACATTTTACTGGGCCTTTCAAAAGTATTTTTGTCTGTCAAACTTTTTCACATTTTGTCAGATTGCAACAACTAAATTCAATGGATCAGGGTTTATTGGTCCTGGTTTAAGAAACTTGTGATCAAATGGTTCTTGTTCATTAGAAAAGGGGAATGTTTAAGATACTTTGAAACAAGCACCTTATTGTCTTAGGTTCTGCAAAACTGAAGAAATCTATTTTTTGGCAGTGCTGCAAAATCTGTACAACACTTGATACAGAGTCAAAGTAAATGGTTTTGCGTAATATTTAAAAAGCACTACTAATGGGGGGATTTTTCTGTCACAATTCAAGAGCACACATTTTCAGTCAGAAACCAGGATTTCATGTTTTTTGTTCTCAAAATGTTGTTTTGTTCTCAACTGACATAAATGCAGTTTAATGTGCTGTTCATCTCATGTATTAAAACATATTTTCTTTCTTTATCTTCTTGCAACCCTTTGATGATTTCTGGAGAAGTTCAGGACTGAGACCAACTCAGAACTCATCCATGTTGGTTTTCTTTGGCTGTTCAGAAAGTCTTAAACTTGCCCAAATGTTTAAGATGAACTGTTGGGGTTTCAATAAAGTTTTGAAAAATATGTAACTTCAGTATTTGGCATTGCTGGATTCTTTCCTTCCTTCAAAGAAAGAAAACGACAGACATTTAGAATTTTCACTGCAAGTTTCACGTAACTTTGACATGCAGTTTGCTTGGAAGCTTTGACATTTGGGCACTTTTGTTTTAGTAAAGATTATTTAATTCATTGTATTCAGTGTCACATTACCATGAGGGTAAATGTATCAGTTATGTTTGTAGATCAGAGTATTTTTCACTTTGGTTCCAATACTTTGACTTCTATGTAACAAGCAAATGTTGCTGTTTTTCAGATTTAAATTAACAATTAAAATAAAGCGATTATAAAATATATATATGCATATATTTCCAATTAAAAAAACTAATACATTTTTTGAGAATTTTGTAAATTAGGTTGCAAATTCACATTTAATCTTTTAATAGCTAGCAAAGTATGCAGTTTCATGAACTACTGTAAAATGACCACTTTTTGTAATTCTACTGCAGGACTACTGTAATTTTATTATGATAAAAATGTGATGAAATCACAGAAACCATGTTATATAATTGCTGTACTAGTTTAAAGAAATTACAGTAACACTAATCAAATTACAGTAAAACTGCAATAGAATTACAGTAAGGCTACTGTAAAGTTACTGTAATTTCTTTACTGTAAAAATTACAGTATCTGGCTGGCAACACCGCTGCCAGTAAGTTACTGTAAATTATACAGTGACTTTTTTTATATCGTAGTCAACAAATAAGAAATTATTGATTATATATTTAGTCACAGATGCTAAACTTCAGCTGTTGGAGACTCTTGTCTTTTTGAGCTCAGCTATTTTCCCTCTTTATGTTTTTTAAATGAGGCCTTTCTTTGAATCATTTCAGAGCAGCCCTCATTCTTCATTACCCATGTTAATTTATGCAACAGAATATCCAGCTAATAAAATTTTTGAATATATAAGTGTGTCCTGGGCTGCGGTAATGAGATACACCAATAATAATATGCAAATTCTGTAAATTATTAAGTAAGGCATGACTGAGGATATAGTAGATTGTGTGTTTATCTCAAAAGAAAAGAAAAGGCATACATTTTTCAGAGTGCATCTTCTGCCCTGTCCAATAATAGATTTAATCAAACATCAAAATCAATAATTCAAGTGTTTTAGTGCTGATAGGTGCATGTTTGGGGTACAGGAAAGTCACACGTGCCATTTACCAGATCCAAACACAATCTTCTGGTGTGTTTTGTTGAATCAGTTTTTACCAAAACTCATAATTGATCTAAAACCAATACAGTTCATTAACTTCTCACTTGGATGTTTTGCTAAGTGTATGTTATAGTTGTTCAGACTTTATTATGAACTGTTAGGAGACATCAGCTCTGGTTTCTTAGCTCTGTGTGTAGTTTATGGAGATCTCGGAAAAAGAAAATCATTTTACAACAATATATATATATATATATATATATATATATATATATATTATATATATATATATATATATATATTATATATATTATATATATATATATATATATTATATACATATATTATATCTCTTCCTCTCTCTTCCTCTCCATTTCCCTGCCTCATTTGCAATGATTATGTTATCAGGGCAGCCAGGCAAAAGGGTGGAGCAACCATAATTTCAGAGCGGGATTAGGCAGAAATAACGAGGTCACCAAGTTACAGTTGCCATGGCGACGAAACATCCAAGAACACAGGATGCCATTGCTTGACAAAAAAAATGGAAGAAACAAGGCCCAGGATTTTTCTTCTGTATCTATCTCAGCTTCTGTGTTCATTTTCTTCCCTCTATCTTTCTGTCTGCCGTGTTCATCCTCTCCTCCCTTCATGCTTCTTTTTTTTCTTTTTTTATGCTTTAGGGAACAGAGGGGAGCAGTTCACTTCCACCCTCTCTTGTTTTCTGAACCCTTTTATTTCTGAGCATATACAGAATAATAAATACATTGTTGAGCACATTTGCATTTTTCTGGCATTCATATTTGTAGGAAGTCTGTTTCCACACATTTTAGCATGACAGTGCCCGATCTGTAAACCTCACCGACACCACGTACTTTTACTTCTCACTTCTTTAAAAAGAAACTAAGTTCTGGAAAGCTGTCTGGGAAAGTAGAGAAATGAGAGGGAGCAACTTTTAACATGACAAATGTATTTGTTGATCTGTCCGAAATATCAATTCTGGACAAAGTTTGAGAGAAGCCTTAGACTTTAATTCAAACCGATATCCCTCCTCATGTCACCCCTGGCTCCTGGTAAATCTCATGCCAAGCAAACCAGCTCAACACCTGGAAATAGCGCCCAGCACAGAGCTGTAATTCTGAAGCACTATTGATCGTCTTTGGGATGATGCCGATTACACAAAGCCTGGAAGAAAAAAGGCATTGTGGGAGACAGTAGATGATACAGAGATGGTGGCTGAGCCTGCGAAGGTAAACACCAGGGGTAAATTAAGCAGTGAACTGTGCTGCCTGTGTGTTGATCGTTAGAAAGTCTGCAGGATAATGAAGGTAAACCTCAGTGGACGACCACAGCTCTTACAAAAGGTGCTGAGGACAGTCTGCACACGAAGAATCAGCAGGAATTTAATATGTTTAACCTTCCTAGTTTACCTCCTATGGGGTTGTTGTGTGTCAGAATTTATTTATTTTTTTTATTGTTAAAGAAACAACTACTTGTTCAAATATTGACAAGTAAAGATTTGACAATCTTTTATTCTTGGTTTTGGCACATCTGTCATTTTACAATTTTCCCTTTCAAGCTGACAGGTCACCAAGTTACAGTTGGTGTGCATTGAAAAAGTAACTCATTCATAGTTTAGATACAAATTTCTTTGCTGATGTTGGATCTCTAATTTCTTTGTAAAACTTTGATCTATAGATGCAAAGTTCAGCAGACCAGCGATCTAACAGGAAACATATTTCTACCGTAAATATCCATTACAGCTGTTTGTTTGGTACGCACAATACACCAAACAAATGTGTTTTATAACTGAATACATGCAGATTGTTGAGGTGTGGAAGTAAGTGTGTAATGCAATGCTCCGTAGCACAACTTTAAAACCTCAGTGGAACAGAACAGAGACAGACCCTAGAACAACACTAGAACAGAATAGAGAGAATTCCCAGCCATCCCTGAACTCTGCTGTTTGGGAACATTCAAGTTTCTCATGCAGCTGCAGTGAAAATAAATTGGACTGAACTAAAACTAAAAGTGTACATATTTTCCAACTCCAATAATGCATGTTGCTCACTCTGCACTTTAGTGAATTACTCACCTGAAATAACGTCAAACTGAACGGAGAAAAATAAACAAAAGTCTAAATCCAGTTGCCTTGTTTTGATTCATTTAAGAAAAAAATTAAGAAAATAAAAATCTGATTTTTCAATATTTTAAATGCTAATCACTAAACTGGCAATAATAATTAATCTCCACATTAAATCCTCAAGTCAAATCTGATTTTCAGTCTAGGAATCTTTCTGTCTGACTCCAACTTAAAAATCAGTTTGTAAACTGCTGAAATTAAGGAAGTTGCAATACTTTTGCAATGTTGAGGCTCTGTTTGTTGTCTCCAGTTGGGTCAAAACTCTGCAGCGAGATTCATTGCTGGGACTAAAAGGCATGCAAACAGTTCCCCCTGGCTTCTCTGACTCTCTGTTAGATTCTTTATTGATTTAAAATTCTTCCTTCTCACCTTTAAAACCTTAAATGACTTGGCCCCTAAATATTTCACGGACTCATTGATGTGAAATCTACCCTCCTGACCGCTGGGATCTCAGCTAACTGTTCCCAGGTGGTGACAAATGGAGATTGAGCATTCTACATTTGAGCCCACATTTTATAGAAGCCCCTGCAGATGTAGCTTAGGCACATCAAATCTGTGTCTGCCTTCAAAACTATCCTGTAAACTGTCCTGCTTATGAAGAACTTGGGACATTTTTTTAATGCTGCTGTGAACATCGAAGTAAACTTACATTATTCATCACTGTTATATCTTCTCTAGCTGTGTTATGAAGAAGTGTTGCACAAGAACATTCTTTTTGAAAAATACGCTATTCAGTTATCTTCGCTACAGAAAGTTAACAGCAATGTTTGTCATTTTTCCACCTAGATTTATATAAAAAAAATTATCCTAGCTGCACTTAAACAAACAAAAAAAAAAATGAATACATTTTTTTCTCAAATAACAAAAATATGCTTTTTGCTTACATGAACAGTTCATTTAAAGTCAACATTAAAGTCAGCATCTATAAGACCAGGACCTGAGATTTCATTCATGGCTTTGTATTGCCTTCTTGCTGAAAATGTGCTAAATAAATACAATTACCTTACCTTGACCTTATTTCTTAATTCTGACAGTCCTTTGGTGTGTTTTGGGTCAATGTTGTGTGGCAGCATCTAATTCTGCTTTAGCTTAAATTTCTTCACAGATAGTCTCCAACCCTTCATCCTGCTCCCTCTGAAGCAGTAGAATGATGCTTCCACCTACATGATACATGTTTCCATGAAGTATTGTATTTACTTTATGTGCAAAATACAGTACTCTATGTATTGTATTTTGTGCACATAATACTTTATGTGCAAACCATTTGTTTTTACACCCAGTTAAACAAAGTCTATTAGAAAACATGCACTTTATCGAAGTTGTCTCAGGCCAGTTTTAGTCTGACTTTAATGTTTTCTAAGTTAGGAAAAAATCACTTTTTGCTCATCTTTTTTAAGCTCTTGTGACTTTTACTAAAGAGTAAGAGGAAAGGAAATATGGAGGAGAAAGAAGGGGAAAACATGTAGCAAACGACCCGAGTTCTGGAACCAAACGCAGGACAGCAGACTCTGCTTATGGTGCGCATGCTTTACCAACTGACCCTCCTGACCCCTATTTTTGCTAATCCAACAGGAGTTTCCTGTAGCTGTTTTGCAGAGGTCAACAGTAGACATAGTGTGCTACAGGTCCTGTGGTGACATTTGATGGCATTTGGAGAACTCTTTTACCAAAGTTAAGGTTCTTTCAAGGTGAACTTGCTTGGACAGCAACACCTGGGAATCTTGATAACTGTTTTGAATTTTTTCCAATACAGTGAAATGGTTGATTTTAGGTTCTTTTGGGACCTCTTTAAATTCCTCACCAGACTCATTAAGTGCTCATCAAATGATCAAAATTACTGTAAGTGTGGCACAGACAGAGATAAGTCTAAGACTTAGGATGTGAAAACTAAGAGTTAAGACTTATCTTAGACTCTCACTCTGTGATTTGACTCTCATAAACAATCTTTATTGCGTATAATCAAGGACACTCAAAAGGAAGACACTCAATAAACTGTAGATCTTACAGGGATACGTTTGCTTTGGATTTTTTTTTTTTTTGTCAAATTCTTAATCTGTTCATGTTCTCTTATTCTCTCACTTTAATGAACGTGTTATTACAAACAAATCCACTTCTAGCTTTTCAAAATAATATTTCTTGCCATCTTTTTTTTTCAATTATATCCTGGTATCTGCAATATTCCTTGTTTCTGTGTGAGGAAATGAAAGGCTTCTAAACTCAAACTGAAGCACTAAAATGTGGACAATATAAAGTTTAGTTGAATGTCTTCATTTCTACATAAATGGATATATTGATTTCTAAGATTTAAATATTACAAATGATCAGCATTATAGTACTATAAAACAAGTATTTTTACTTGTATAGTTAGATGTTTACAAGGTAAATTAATTGTAAAAAGCACATTATTTAACAATGTGGCATACATCTGATGGCAAAATGATTATTTAAGTAATAAAATACTTGACTTGGACTTGAAAAAGACACTATGGCAGTAAGAATGGCAGTAACAGATTCATAAAGTCTTAAAAATGTGTTTTCTAAACCCTGAACAATTCAGGAAGACTAAAAATATGTTGTTGTTTTTTTCTCAATGTTTTAAATGTTTTAGCAAATGAATTTTAATATCAGACAAAGATGACCTGAGTAAATAACTTGTTGCCCTACTTGTTAGACTTGAGAGATAGACAGTATGACAAGGCAAATATACACATATTCAAGGCACATCATTGTTGATTGGGTTGAAATACTTTAGTGTACATTATTTTTTACATAATTTAATGTGTTTGCATTTACACTTGGTTGCCAGATTGTTAGACAATGCAATCAAATATTATGAAGTATAAAACAAATGACTAAAAAGTAAGCATGTAATGTCAAATCCCCTAGAAGAAGTGTAGTTGTTCTGCAGGACAACCAGCCACAAAATGGAATAAAACAAGCAAATCTCACTCACTGCTTCATTTACCAATACCACAAAAAATGACTGTAGTGCTACAAATTAATGTTCAAGTGCTTTAAACACGTTTGAAAAATGAATCATAAAATTTCCAAGGAATGACCTTGGATAGCTGAAGCCAAACCGCCCTGAGCTGCAGTGAGTGTTGGTGCAGTGAGGGCAGCAGGACCGCCACAGATTATCACAACTGCTTTCTGTCATCAAAAACAGACTCCTAAAACACTTTACACATCCAACACTGAAGCTTTACTTAACAAACTTTTACTCTTTTTTACACTTTCTATCATAATATTTAATCTTGAAACTAAATTGAGCAGCTTTTTCACACAGGACATGCATGTATTTAATTAGAATGATGGCCTGTTTTGTAAAAATAGCAAAAAAAAACATTCATTGTGTTTGGTTTCTAGAATATTCTCTCTGCTGCACATCAGGTAGCACAGAGAGAGCGAGAGAGAGATGGGCTGTGCATGTATGCGCGTGTGTGTGTGTGTGTGTGTGTGCGTGCGTATATGTATGTGCGCTTTGTAAGCATGTGTATTTGTGCGTATGTGTGTCCATGAGCTGGTGTGTGTAACTGCAGGCACGTGTGTAAGAC
This sequence comes from Poeciliopsis retropinna, assembly GCA_010277075.1. Taxonomy (NCBI): domain Eukaryota; kingdom Metazoa; phylum Chordata; class Actinopteri; order Cyprinodontiformes; family Poeciliidae; genus Poeciliopsis; species Poeciliopsis retropinna. The sequence continues at coordinate 2,994,278 of VMRM01000020.1, forward strand.
TGCTGCCATGCCTACGAGATGGGGGATGGTAGCAGCACAGCCAGCTATTTTTCTTTCTTTCTCTCCTGAACATCAAGTTTGGTCTTCTATCAGCCTCGCCCTCTCCACAAAACAGTACCCGGTAAAAAAAAACAAAACAAAAAAAAAACAGTGTGGACATGTATTGATAAACTAAAGATATTATCCACATAATTATTCACTGATCTCAGTGGTACCGATGTTTATTGATCACTGCAACTTGCCAAAACATGCAGAGTAAAATATTGACCCAAAGGTGAAGATGCTAATACTAATGGGGATGATGCGCTATGCTGAAACATGGATAAACACAAATTGATAAAGACGTTAAAGATGCATCTACTGTATTTCTTCTGAAACCAGATATTCATAGAAGTTTCATTCCTTTAAACAGAATCCACATTTTCATATAAAATACTTCTTGGAGGTTTTTGCATAGGAGTCTGATGAGGCTTGTGTCAGAAACAAATCAAACAATCTGGACTTTATGTGTTGCAGCCACAAAATATGGTGAAATGTGTCTGGGGAAAAAGTAACAAGCTTCTCCTCCTCTGCCTATATATGTTGTTTAGAAGTTGTGCTAATTTTATACTGATTTGTCTGACCAACCTGTCTAGTTGCCCAGGTAACAAGTTCCACAACATGTCCCTATATAAGAGTCACAAATCTGTTCATTCAGAGAAGAGGAAAGAATCAACCGCTGGCTTTCAGAGATTTATGTTCTCTTGATACCTAAACCCAACCTGTAATTTTTGCTAAATACTAAGAGAACAAATTAGCACTGGAAGTGGGGTATTCCTGAGGCCAATAGGCCTTAAGCCCATTCACCTGAACTTTATTTGAACTCATTAATAGAAACTTTCTTAACTCAGAAAAGAACATTATAGAAGTAGTGCTGAAGTTATTATTCTCCAACACAGCTACCAAGAGGTCCATCTTGGACCCTGAGAACTAAGTTGCTTCCTCAAAATCTTACTTTTTTATTGATTATACCAGAACTTTTTCATGAGTAGAAAGCTATATTTACTTCTTAACAAAAGCTGCTAAAAATGATAACGCATGGAGGTTTTGGGTGTTGGTCATTTCGCTTTTGGTGTTTTGAACCTTTGCAGTTTTGATAATTGCCAACATGTCCTTCAATTCATAAATGCCAGGATGGTGTTTTATATGTGCTTTATCAATCCATAAAGACGATTTGCCATATCCCAATCACTGTCTACTTTTAGTAAATATTGACATGTGGCTCCATTAAATAATTTGTACTTAAAATGATCTACCAGCTCATCCGTTCAGGATCACCGGGGTGTTGAGTGTGTGGGCGTGTGTGTGTGTGTGTGGGGGGGGGGGGCGTGTGTGTGTGTGTGGGTGCGGGTGCGTATGTGTATGTTCTCCAACCTTTCTCCAGTGGTTGTTGGGTGAGAGGCAGGGTCACCAGTTCCTCACACCGAGACACACAATACAAATAGACATTCGCACACAAGTTTTTAGTGAGATCAGTTCCTTATTGAATATGCTTTACTACAAAATCAAAACTCATACACCATGATTTGACTTGTTTTTATTGACTTTAGCTTTATTTACCAGGCATTTGCAAAATGCATATTTTCTTGAGACAGACGGTTAAGATAGACTACAAAAAACCTACCATTTAAAGAAGGAGAATTTAATTCATACATCTTTTATTAAATTTCCACCTGTTCCTGTTTATTTAAGTTAGGATTAGCAGTGCAGTCCAGCTAGCCTTTTCAGGACATAGAAAAGGATTTGTTTAAATTTGGATTTTTGCCATGTGGCAACTACATAGACAGACAGTTATTATAGTAAGAGCTCTACTGAAGACACTGGCTTAATACTGACAGTAGTCAACCATAATTCATGGTAACAGCATTCATAAGATGTATGAGTTAATAAGAAACAAAAGTACTGTCACTTTGCTACTAATTTGTACTTAATAGTTTTTTATCCTGCTGAATTAAAAGAAATGTAAGTGTTGCTATCTAGCACTTCAATGAACCTTGAGATGTGACCATAAAATGAATGTGCTCACCATATTAATTGTTGTAGCAATTGAAGATTATGTAGGATAGATTGTAACGTAGATAATGAGTTGTTAAAAGACTGTTCTGATAATTGTGATTTTTATGTTTATAACTTGCAAAACTTATAAGTTTCAAAGATGCAAAAGTAATCCTAAACGAACAAATGCGAGAACATGCATCTAATTTTTTTCAGCTGTAATTCTTCACAACATAGAACAAAACAGAATTTCATACAAAAAAGAGGGAATAAAAACAAAAAAGTTAACTGGTTAATTATTTTGCTTCAAGCAAGCAGCTTCACAACTTTTCATCAAAAAGAATAAGCTACTTGTGCATGTGACTGACAAAAAAATTACATTTTCCCCTAAAATCTAAACTAACTTGATGTTTTTATGTAATAATTTTGCCAAGTTTGATTGAACTGAACTCTTTTTGGTAAGTTTAAACTTCCCTAAAGCCAAACCTTTCTTGAGTGCACAATCAACACTTGTGGGATAACTGTGAACAATCAAAATGTGTGAAGTTTGCAGTGTTGAGGTGGAACACCGGAAGACGTTTCCCTTGTATTGTGCAGAAACTCTTTCTGTCTCTTCTTTTCTGAGAAGTTTTGTACATAAACTCAGTTATGTGCAAACAATGTGTGTTGTGATGCTAGATCACACAACAAACATGGCAATCAGCATGTTGGTCCAACTTGCAACAAATGTGGTACAAAGCATATAAAAAAGCTGAAATAAAATGGGTCCCCCAGTTTGTGCACTTTGGGAGCCAATGGGACAACCTTTCAACCTCTCAGTGTCTGAGGAATGTTGGCCCCAATGCGAACGATGTAGTTCACCACTCATTGGCCAGGCCAACCACACCAGCAGCTGATGAGTATTATGTTTGTGCTCTGCAGTTGGCACAGTTTCTTCAATAAGAAAATGTATATCCAAAACATCTGCAGCAGAGTGAGCACAGAGAGAAGAGGAGAGGAGGGGGAGGAGGAGGCTGGTGGGGAGAAGAGGGGGGGCTGGGATGTTGGGTTGAGGGATGGGGAGATGTGGTAGTGGTGGAGTTGGGGGGGTAGAGATGTGGGGGCGGCAGGCAGCAGAAGTACGTCTGCGCTGCAAATCTGATGAGGACTTTTGAAAGGCTAAATCCCAAAGAGAGTGCTGCTGCCTCGGCGCGCTGCACTACAAACAGCCAGAGCTGAGACAGCCTTGGCTTTTTCCACTGGAGGTGCTCCACCAGACAGAGTGAGAGAGAGAAATTATAATTATAACCTATGTATGATACACCTGGCAGATGCTGCAAATGGGTAGTATTTACAATAAGGAAAAAGTGTAGAAATGTTTTGCATGCAAAGTGTCGTAGTTTTTATTTGGAGCTTTTCGTGGTAAATATGCTGCCTTGGCTTCAATATCTCATGCAGAGAGGGCTCACTTATTTGAAATGTGTGTTTATGTGTGTGTATGTTCTGGTTTGAACTCTTCCATTTCCACAATTTTTCCAACCATGTCATGGTGCATTTGGAAGCAGAGAACGGGATTCAGTTTTTTATAACAATTTATATTCAGAGGGATTGTTTTCACATCACATCAACTTTAACAATTACCTAAACCAAACAAAGAAAAAAACACTTAGTATAGTGTCTTGCAAAAGTATGAACTGTTCCACATTTTCTTGACATACAACCAGAAACGTCAATATATTTCATTTCATTTAATGTGACAAACAAACACAAACTGGTGCATAATTCTGAGGTGGAAAGAAAACAATTTATAGTTTTTTTGTTTTTGTTTTTTTTAAATAAACTACAGAAATTATATTCAGCCTGCTTTACTCTGATACTTCTAAATAAAATCTATGACTGCTGTCAGAAGTCTAACTTAACCTTCACAGAACACAGATGTTCTGTGAAGGTTTGTTAAAGAACATTAGTGAGCAGACAGCATCATAAAGCTTAAGAAACACTTCAGACAGGTCATGGAGAAAATTGTGAATAAGTTAGAGCAGGGTTATCAAAGAAACATGGCAGTGACACCATCATGCTGTGGGGACTCTTCTCCAGTAAACCAGGGAAGCTGATAGTTGGATGAATGGAGATAAAAGCAGAGAGACCTGGGAAGAAAAAAGCTGTCAGAACTGGCAAAACACATGGCCCAGTCAAAGTTCAGATCTAACTTCAGTGGAAAAAGCTATGACTTGAAGACTGGTGTTCACATTATCACCATCCAATATAAATGATTGCAAGCTATTTTACAATCAAGCATCTGCAAATAATTTTTAACAAGTTTTGAGCAAACAAGTTTTTCTACATAGTTTTGACTCAGTGAAGCTGACTGCATGATGCATTTCTTTCCATGTCACAAAAATGCTTCATTTCACTCACAAAAAAGAAAGAAACAAGCAAACAAAAAATACACTAAAGTCTGTAATACAAAATATAGGTATATAGATACCTAGGATCTTGTGAATGGTGTGCTGAAGTGTCTGTGGATGGGGCTCGCTTTTCCTTGAAGTCATCACATTCTCTCACGTTGGTATTGTATATTTCTTACATTACTATGCAAGAAAATAAATGTTTACTCAGTTTTATGAAAGAGCTAATTCTAGAAATAAATATATCAGATTTATTGTCTGATTTCATTTTTGAGGGGAAAATATTTGTGTTTTTGGGAGATTTAGTCTTATTTATTTTAACAGAAAGGTATTCTAACCAGAAACCATCAGTTCACAATCTGTGTAAGTGCTAATCCCACTGGATTGGTGGCATTAATCTGGAAAGAGGCGATGGAATCTCTCCCCAGAGATTCTATTGAGACAATGCCTTTTTTATGTGCTGCAGTTAGAGATCCCATTAAGAACAGATTCTTCAGATGAGTTTAAGCTAAAGACAGTCGTTTACGCTAATGCAACATATTTTTATAATAATCTACCAAACAAGCCAAAAGAAAGCATATTTTGTTTCCTGTCTGCAGTGGTATAAAGCTGTAAGACGTATTTTTCTGGGTAAATTCGACCCTGCTGAAAGCATGAATCATACTCAGCATTGCTGGGCAACATGATTCATCAGACCTCTGTCATTTTGTCCAGGAAAACATTCTCTGAAACCAAACATGTCACATTTGCAGACAATCTAACCGAGAAAAGGCTAATTTAAAAACAAAATTAAGGGTTAAAGGTTAGGGTTTTTTTCCTTGTGCTTTTTTTTTCAGTGCTGCAAACATATTTTCACCTCCTGATAATTTTTCAACTAAACATGCTTGTTTTTCCCTCGTTTAATTTACAGGAAATAAGTCCCGGCTTGGTAGAATATCTGTTTATGTACATCTGAATCAATTCCAGTGGTTCACTGTTTGTTTTCCGTCACTTACAGATTCTTCCCTATAACCCACAGACACCAATAGATGGAGCTGTGGGTTTGAGGAGGACTAAAAGAGAAGGGGAGGTGGAGGTGCAGAGGGAAGGCAGGGTGGGGGGGGAGACTTTCTCAACATTTGAAGTTGAGACAGAAGTGAGGAAAAGCCACTGTTTCTGAATCTACAGGGCAACTCATTAGCGGCTCTGTACCACTGATGTCCCTGCGTTCGTAGCTGTGTGTGTTTACATTGTTGTGAAAAGGAAGCTTTTGTGCATCACAGACTATTACCTCACGTCCCCTAAGACTGTGTCGCCATTAACTTAATGATGGCTTCTTGATGATTCAGGGAGAAAATAAGTGTTTTTCTTAGGTAGTGGTCACTTTACTTAAAGGGGACAGGGAGACGTCTCAGGAAACGCACCCCTGGGGGCCAGCCGTGTTGGTGCTTCTGTGTGCCGATCTGCAGCACGTGTTGGTGTGCATGCGTGTGCACTTGTGTGTGCATGTCTGTCAGGTTTCCTGCTGTGCGGTGCGGCTGGGAGCCCTAGCGAGGGTAAAATTCCATTCTCTCAGTGGAGCAGCATTCTGCATGAGCCAATTCCCAGGAGACACTGCTCTGCATGTCCTCCAGACAGCCAAGCTGAGGCACAGGCTCAGGCTCGCTTATTAACTGACCTGAGGGGGGCGGTGGTGGAGGAGGAAAGGAGAGAGGAGAAGGAGGGAGGAAGGGAGGGAGGAAGGGGGGCAGAGATGGAGAATAGAGGAGGAGGAGGAGGGGAGGGTGAGCCCAGGGAGGCAGGAGGAGGAGGAGGAGGAGGTAGTGGTGGAGGAGGGAGAGGGGGGAGGGATGTAGTGTTGGGAATTATGGGTTTGTGTGTGCATGTGTGTGTGCGTGGGAGAGTGCATGTGTCTGAGTGTGATCAGGGGTGATGGGTTGTGGGGATGTGTGTGTGTGCGCGTGTGCAACTGTGTGTGTTTCAGAGGCAGAACTGGTTGAAAATATTAACTCTTTGCTCGCTGAGCTGCAAAAATTCAGCATAAGAAAGGCAGAGTGGATGTCTAACAAGCTGCGCTGGATGTTTGTTTCCTTGTTCTCAATGCAGCGACATGTTAGCATCTGTTAAGGCGGCCTTCAGGTACCACCAGCTCTGCCTGTTCACTTCAAATATAGTTTGACATTTTCAGAACTTGGAGCTAAATCATTTTATCAGCCATGGGTATTGTTTCATGTCATATTATTTTCACCCCTTAGCTCACAACGTTGGGGGAAATGTGATCCTACTCCCCATCGAAGCCCACACAAGCTATTTCTGAAACAGAACTAAAAGCATCTACTTCCTCTATTAATCTGTTTAGACTAATTTGCCATCCCTGCGCGCAAATATTAGTTTGTAGTTTTGTGTGTCTTTCTATAATTGCTTGACACAACTGGAAGACTCATTTGTCATCAGGATGAGGGAATGGCCTAATTGAAAAGTGCTTTTCAATTACAATTTGTTTAACTTAAATAATGAAATAAAATATAGTGCTTTAAAGTTTTACTTCTTCTTTTTTTTTTGTATTATTATTATTATTCCATCCACCGGCAAAGAGGAAAGAGTGTGAGAGAAAAATCACTCACGGCAAAATGCAAATGAGCCTGGAAGCTATTACGATGCTAATGAGATTCCACCATAGAAGTTGCTGCTCCGGCATCCGGGGTATATTTCATCCATATTTGGAAAACAGTTGTGTGCTCAAAATAGGGGACATGCTTCCCGGTTTTCAGAATCGAGTTTACAAGTTTTTTTTTACTTTCCTTCTCCATAAGCAGCTTGATACTGGTTACAGTTTCCCAGAATTTCCAGTTTTAATAAGCTTGTGCTCTATTCTTAGCACTTAATTTGCTTCATCATTACTTGTCAATCTCCAGTCAGCTTCATTTATTAACACAATCAGATTCTTTCTTCTGGTGATAAAATATTCTCAGATGTTCTGCATGTGGTGACATGTTTTCCTCAAAAAGAGAGAGCAAGGAAAAAGCAAAGTAGTGTTGATTGTTTGCAGCAGCAGCAGTTACATCAAACATAGAAATAACTTTACATTCCCACCTTCTGCTCTGAAAGATGAAAAGCTGTTTTGAGAGTTCTTCCGAATTGGAGCAGCGTTGGTGTGTTCAGGTGCAAAACCTGGAGCAAATAGGTGTACTTTGTATGTTAAAGGCAGGTAGGTAGTTAGGTATGTAGGTAGGTAGCTAGGAAGACAGGATATGTTACCATAGTAACACCAAAAGAAAACCCAGCAGAAGCACAGTCTATATGTGTCCTGACCCATTTCCATTCTCATCCACAAGTGTTTGGTCTCCCTCACAACTAAAAGCACGTCTCTCTCCTGATCCTTGATGCGTCTGACGTATCTAGCAACTGTTGAAGCTCCAAACCTCCAGCAAATTTTCAAATTCTAAACGAGGAAGCTCTCAAGGAATATTTGGCTTTGTGCTCAGTTTATCTACATCTGATTCCATTCTGCGTTGTCATGGCTCAGAAAGTGGAAACAAAAATGAAACAAACAAAGTATGTTGGGAATAATCAGGCTTAGAAAAGCTATTAGGTGAGAACACATAATGAACAGAAGCAAAAATATGGACACAGTTTAAAGATAAGAGTTCCTCACAGTTAGTTTTAACTGTTTGACCCTAACCACACCAACCTTTAAAGCCAGAAGATAGAAAATTAGCAGGAACATGGACAGTCTCTGTTGTTTCTTGGAGATGTCATCTGGGTGCATCAATGCATATCCACATCATCACCTTCCTAAAATCATAGTCTCAGTCTTTTTCTTTTTTTTTTTGCCAAAAGTAAGAAAAAAAAGAAAAAAAAAGAAAAAAGAAAATCACCTTTTACAAAATATGTTGGCCACAAAAGAAAAAAAACACTTTTGGAAAAATGTTGTTATTATGGGGGGAAATTTCACCCATAGACTTTGGCCAATATTTTAGTAAGGTGGCGATATGCTGACAATAAGAGCTTCCCAACTCCTTTGATTAAAAATTTTTTTCTGGAAGCTGGGTTCTATATTGGGGACGTTGGTAGTTGCTGTGAGTAGTTCTCCATGATGCTCAGCGGGTGGGAAGATGGTTTGCTCATCAGAGAATTTGAAGAAAGTCTCCTGCCACACTGGCCAAATGCCAACCTAACAATGCTCGCACAGGGCTGGCAGCACTCCAAGTCGTTTATTTTAACGCTGCTTTGCGTGTGGCATCCACTCCGATGGCTTAAGTGAAAATAATCTCATCCAAACTCTATGTGACAAAAAAATACCCCATAAAGATAATTATATGGTGCGCTTCCCGTTGAATGGGCGTCCCAGCTGGTGAGAAGACGTCCCACCTCCAAATTGTGCATATAAAGTGTATACTGGGAAACTAAAGGAAGTTTTGAGCGTTGCATGCAATGTGCTAAATATATTTGTAATTACGTCAAAACGAGGCCCTGACATTATTTTTTAGGGTTCATAATATTCAGTCTCAGTTGTTCTTGACAGTGTGTTTGCATGGTGGTTTATCCTGTGTTTGTCCTGAAACTAAAGAAAGAAAAGAAAACGAGTTTAATTCTGGCAGATCACTTCAATAAAAGAGCAAAGCTAGCAAAAGATTTATTTTATAACTGGTGAAACAGAGAATACAATGAAGTTAAAAAAGACACAAGCAGAATTGTTGTTCATTTTAAAACAGAATGCAGATTTAAAAACTCATCTTCTGCACTTTCATGAGTTTGCATTTGAAATTAAGAGTGTGACACATCTTCATCATTCTGACACAATGTCACTGCTACTCTCTAATGAGTCAGAAATCTCACAACCTGTTTGATAATGTAACATTTCTTGAGAATTTCATTGCTCTTAAGAACAAGGACAAGATTTAATCACCTCTCATTGTGTGTGGTTTCATTTGCAAATGCATTTACTGCTATATGATGATTTTATTTCCATTCATCAGAACTGTTTTCTATATTTGTCTGCTTTCCTGCATTTTGCCTTTGTTTAATTTCTATATACAGACATGAAAACCTAGATACTTATCTTCTTATTTCTAGATTATATTGTTATCACCTACTTCTCAACACCCACATCTGTCAATGCACTTAATCATTTCTTGCAGTTTGTATTAAAGCTCTCTGGCTTTTCTTCATTCATTGTCTCTGTTTATGCTTGTTTAATAGAACTTTCTTGTCAGTTTGCAGATTTCGCTCCTTTGATGAATTTCTGTTTTGTGCAACAAGTTTTTCTATTATAATTTTTCTCATTGATGAATACGAAGTTTTGACTCCTACTTGCTTGCTGTCTTCATATTTCTACAGTTATGTCCTCCTTTGTCTTTGCATTAGGAAATGAAAAACTCTTCTTCACTCCAAAAACATGAGTGTGTTTGGAGTGCACAAAAATGTGACAATTAATGTTGGTAGTATGTGTCAGTGACAATACATCCAATGAAAGAGCAAAGAATGTACAAATCAGAGCTTCTGTATGAGTATTTGTCATTTAAGTTGTTTTTACTTCATAAAATACATTTTTATGTAATGTATTTACCGGTTAAAGATGAAAATAGCTTTACTTATTTTAAAATTTCGCAAAGATCATCTTCTGCCATCTGTTCCATAAACAGCCCACCCATTCTGGTTTTATATGTAAATTTCATTCGGTGTCCTCTCTCAACAGTTTTGAACTGTATACTGATAAACAGTTTTGTGAGACTGGTTTTGTTCAGGACAAAGCAGTTATTTAGTGAAGAAACTTACTGTCAAAATGTTTTGCAATCTAGTTTTGTCCTTGTGTTCGAACTAATCAACAGCTTGTTTTAATAAGAAAAACATTCTCAGTGTGAAAATGACAAATGTCAGGAACGTTAAAAGGTACTTAAACTGTATCTATCAAATGTTATACTTTGTTTCCAATGGAGGTTGAAATTATAAACTGGTACTATCAACGTGATTTTTAAAGACACGCAGCACAGAAACAACTTGGATCAGAAATTTCCCCAATACTGCGTTTGATTTATTCAGTTTTACTTAAAGACATGACTTTTGGCTGTTAAACTAAGCAAAAGGAGCTTTCACTTGGTTTTGATTTATCTGTCATTATTATTAAAACACTGAACTGAAAAATAATGAAAAAGATATTAGTCAGTATCCATAAGCTGTGAAATTGTAGAACAATAGCACTTTGTTCTCTGATTGTCCATGCTCCTCATTTTGTTTAAATCTTATGTCGATAAACTGTAGTGTGTTGGTTAGGTAGAAGGACGGTTGCAAACATGTAAGAAAAAGCTGAACATTTTGAAAAAGACATTAAAAGACTTTCAGAAATCTTGATATTCTATTTATGAAGACTACAATAAAATATTTCTGGTTGGATATGGATGGTAAAATGTAGAGCAAAAACAGATTCTGTCACTTTGCATTTGACTGAAGGAGCTTCCACACCTGTCGGAAGAATATATTGTATAAGAGAGGAAAGTGGGCTGTAAAGTGTGTGAGTGGCGGTGTGTGGGGGGTGGTCACAGGGAGCTGTCTTTTTTATTTATTTTCTGGAAAAAAAGCTAAAAAAGGAGCTGTACTATAGACAGTTTGAGGAAATGCAGAATTGTTGAGTACCTCAAAATCGTCTAAAGCTAATTTGAATTTAAACAGTGGTGATGTTCCCGTTTGATGTTCCCCTTGAAAAAGCTCAGTGAACTCCTGCAGGAGGACACAGCTTGGGAAATAAAGCAGGAGCAGCAGAAGAAAGCAACCATGTGAATGATGTAAAAAAAATCCCAAACACGAATCTGAAAAAGTTTACTCACCATTAAAAGTCTTGTTCTTGCTTCTTGTGTGACTCATGTGAAGCCATACGGAGCAGCTTTCTCCTAGATTTGCGTGATTAACTCAGTCAAAGATGGACATCATGAGATTTTACTAATTTTGGAATCTAATTATAAAATCTATCAGAAGCATTAGAACCTTTTTTTTGTTTTAAATTTATTGCTACATAAAGTGTCAGACTTACAAGCACAAGCATTGCTTTAAATTGAAACTAACACACACTGGACACAGTTCAGTATTTGCAAATTCATCTACTTGCAGTTTTTTTGTGGAACATATTTCATACATTATATTTAAAGTATTTGGAAGAAAATGCAGCTTGGGAAGTTAAAATGCCAGGACACAGTACAACTTGACATGTTGTTCGCTGCCAATGAACATTATCAAATGTTTACCTCAATCCACCAATTGCAACTATGCTGCTCAACGTTGTTGACTAATTGAAGTACACAATTTATTGTCGCTCTTATGTAATTGTCAATAAAATAAAAATTATGAATTAATTAGTTATTAGTAATAACAGAACAGAAAAGTTAACAGTCATAACCATGACATAAGATTTGGGGTTTTGCAAACCTTCTATGTTAAAACTTTCTTTCTAGAACTTGTAAATTCAGCCTCTGGGAAAATGTCATACCTTTAAATGTTAGGAGAGTTGGTGTGGTTTTACCAAGTAAAATATTAACTTCTCATAAAATCTGAATTTGCTGTTGGCCCATTAGTTCAAAGTCATCATTCAATTAAGCTGCAGTAAAAGTAGCAAGCAAATAAATACATAAATATCATTGGAAGAGATACTCATGTTTGGTGGTCAGTTATCTTACCCAGAGGTGGTTCCCAAATAAAATTCTGCCCAAGTCCAAGTCTTTTTCTGGCTCTGTCAAAGGATGATTAATTCCTCAAATTCCTAGAGAAATTTGATTTTCCCCCATATATGATGAACACTATGTTACATATCTATTCCTAAAATGGCAAATATTTATTTAAAAAAAACAAAACTAGGTATATTATTATTAGATATGTCTTGTTTCTGCTTGTTGTTAGGTCTTAGACAGATAACCGAAGGTACAACAATTTGTTGTTTAAGTTTGAACCTGATATAAATTTGAAGAAATAAATTTGAGCTATTAATGAAAAATCCTAATTAGTCATTTTCTGTATCATTGCTGGTCTACTGTACATCACATCATCTCTGGACTCAACATTATGTGTTTGTGATCAACTGCACTACAACCAGGTTAATGCTGAAATGTGGTAAATGAGCTGTTCACTTCAATGTACCGTATTGCAGCTACAGTCAAGCAGTAAGCGCTTTAGGCGAGCAAGTAAATCCTGTTAGAAATGTCAATTGAAAAGGTCTTGAGATATTAAAAATGTAGTTTTTAATTAACGGTTTATTAATAGATTTTTCAAACTTTTTTTTTTAATTACCCGACCGGATGCCTGAGGCGTTTGGATTACAACTTTTATCTCACTCGATTCAGACTGCTTTCCCCCCGTTCAGCCATTTTGGATTAAAAGTCAGACTTCATAAATGCTGTTCATTAATTCCCAGTGTGTGCAGTTAATGTGAGATTCGGTTGCATCGTTACAGTTGGTCTGAGTGTCTGTTTATTTTTAGATTCTTCTGGCCACTTTTTCAGCCCAGGCTTGATCTGTTACGGTGCAGAGCATGGAGAAAATCTTAATCACTGTGCCACAAAAAGATTTTCACTGCACTTCACTGTGTCCGGTATGGACATTTTTCATATTAGGTACACGTACTGTCACAGTCAATCACAAGATTGACATGTCTAGTAAAGATTACATATGTGTAATGTGTTACAAAGTCATGTTTATTGGATACAGTGTTGGAACTATGCAAGATAATTTGTGTTGCATAGAAACTAAATATGCTGCAAAAAGAAATAATTGCCTAATTGTTCAAAATTACACATTTTCTATTTATGGTTGTGTGTTTTGCAGGGATGTTTTACCGCATCTTGATTTGAGGATCAAGGAAGAAAATCATGTTTAACTAGGGTAATAGAAAATTGGTGATGCTAAACTTAAACATCCTAACCAGATTTAAAATCCACAATTTCAAATATACAGTATACTGGATTATATAAATCTATGTATGTTATCTATAAAATAACACTTAATTTGTCTCCAAATAAAGAAATGAAGATAAGCATTATTGGCTTAAGTAAAAAATATGTCACAGTAACAAAATGAACCATTCTGATTCTTTTTGTTTGGATGATTAATGGGTACAACAATAAGTAAATAGATTAAGTTATTTGTTTTCAGTTTTAATTTTTGTTTTTTTTTTCTTATGAAATCAAATTGGCAGCATTAGCAACCGTTCATGAATCAACGATTAAATCCAAGACTTGCAGCGCTGCTCTGTCACGTCTAGATCAACAAAAGTAACACCATCTCGTGCCGTGTTTCTTTTAATGTAAGAAAAAAAACAATCCAACTTTACATTTAAAATATTTAGCCTAAATCCCATTTTCTGTTTTTATCCATGTCCTTAATCCTCATTCTGCCCCTAACATTTGACTCTTGATTCAGCTCAAGGTTTAAATATTTCAGTAAGAAATAAGACTCTATTAAGAAACAAATGCATAATCAGTTCTTTTTGATTCCTGGTCATTAACATCAAATTTCCTATCTGTTTTGTATATGTAGTTTGAAGAGTTAGAAATCCACCATCAGAAGATGCAAATGTAATAAAACCGAGTACAGTCACTAGACATTACAGTGTTTTTACATGAAATCATTTCAGTTAATTTCCTTTCTGGTATTAGTAATTAAAATCTCTTCACATATTGGCATGTAAATAAACTGTACAACTTAATGGCTCATGTAATTGTAAAATAATCTACATTGAGAAATATATTTTTGTCCTAAGATTATTGTAAGTTACATCAGAAATATATAGCAGAACCAGAAATTGCTGCACTTATTGTTACACCAAAAATATATTTTTTCCTTCTTTCTCTTGTTCTGTCTTTCTTTTTTTTTTCTTTCAAAGACAAAATTCTTCAGCACAGTTGAGCACTGAAAGAAAGATAAAGAAGAAATGGAGACCATCACATCAGGAGTTTTATGCTGAAGTTTTAAACAATGTTAAAAATTATGTTTTATTGATGCCATTAAAAAGCACCAGCACAGTATTTCTCATTAAAGAACCTTATTTTCTGTCATTTTACTTCTTGAATAACCACATATCAGGGCATAATTTTCAAAGCACTATTTATTGACAGTGGAAGACTGCCTTTAAAAAGAAGAAAAGTAAGAAATATTTCTGTCTAGCCACTGAATTAAACACCAAAAATCTGACATGATTCAAACCCACATTTGGAATGTTGATGTAGAGTGACACTGCAGGATGTGTTCTCTCGCTGCTGCAGTCAGAAGCAAATGTTCCCTCATCTTCCTTTAATCACAAATTATGGTGCATAACTAGCCAGGTACAAAGACTCCATCATTAGCAGCAGTGACCAGAGGCAACACAATCAATACAGTATTAAGAACTCATTTCTCACATAAACCCAGTTTGTGTATGTAGGCTCGTTAGCCGGGTGGTTCAGCATCTGTGTGTTACCATTAGGTCTTCAGAGATTTACTCCTCATAGCTCAAAGCAGAAGGAGGTCAGGATTTTTTAAGATCAGGTTTTTATGTTGTAATAAGTCAATAAATGTTATGTATGTGTTTACATTTGTTATTGTAATTCCAGGTAATATCTTAATTTATTGGAAAAGCATAATAAAGAAATAATACTTGTACTTTTATTTTTGACAGCGTGAACAAAAACAAGCGCTGTTGTTGTTTTTCTGCAGATAAAATGTGTCCTCTTCCTCCTCCATGTTGCATCAGCTGGTTTGTGCAAAGATCCCAATGCACTAGCTAAACACCGGCTCCACTGGCTGCTTTGTATTTGCGTTGCATTTTAGTGTTTAGTCACAAAGCACAACCTCTGATGTGCTTTCAGATTTAGAATGTGCAGTTAGTTGAAACCTGCAACTTCACCTCTAGATGGCACTAAACTCTGCTCTGACTGAAAGACATGCTAGTTTTTATCAACACAGCTTCTAAATGTACATTTTAAAAAGTTGAAATTAATTCTCACTTTGAAATGTGTGATACTGGTTCACTGTCTCATATTACAGAAACATATATCATTATCATTAACTATAGCTTCTCTATAGTTTCTTTAATAACCTGAGACTGATGGAGCATCTGAAAAGTTAAAAATGCTTATTCTTTGAAAACTATATTGACTTTTTCCAATCTTTGAATACTATTTTACAATATTTAAAATATCTTAATTTGAAAACACAAAATATATGTATAGTTTCGACTCCTTAACACTGGATTAAGAATTCACTATGCATTATGCATCTCGCCCAGAACGTAGCTGGAGATAGGCACCAGCACCTCCCGACCCCACTAGGGACAATGGTGAACAGAAAATGAATGAATGAATGAATGAATGAATGGATGGATGGATGGATGGATGGATGGATGGATGGATGGATGGATGGATGGATGGATGGATGGATGGATGGATGGATGGATGGATGGATGGATGGATGGATGGATGGATGGATATGCTTTATGCAGTCAAACAAAATGTATCTGACTTGGTCTGAGACCTGAAACGTCAGAAACAAATAAAGACAATTACGAAGTCGACCTTCTGTCACCTGAAGAACATTTCCAGAATTAAAGGACTAATGTCCAGATAAGATGTTGAGAAACTCATCCATCATTTATCTTTAGTTGAATTGATTATTGTAACAGTTTCTTCCCAGGTCTGCCTTAAAAGTTAATCAGACAACTGCAGCTGATCCAAAATGCTGCTGCTCACATTCTCACTAAAACCGAGAACATAAAGTACATCACCCCAGTTCTAAGAAAAAAAATCCTTAAACTGATTCTCTGTAGCCTGGAGAATAGAATTTAAAATACTTTTCATTGTTTTATAAATCACAGTACATTAAAGATCTGCTGTTGTTGTATCAAGCTTCTAGATCTATCAGAACTTGTGGTTCTGATTTGCTCTGCATCCCCAGAATCAGAACTAAACAGTAGGATTCAATTTTTATGTTCCTATAATCTGGAACAAACTTCCAAAAAACTTGAAAACTACTGAAACACTGAGTTCTTTTAAATCATGGTTAAAACTCCACCTGTTTAGAGCTGCCTTTGATTAATAACAACTGAAACATCCTAAAGTGTTGCCTGTTTTCCAACCTGTCAACATTTTTCCTTACTCTGACACTTCAATGGAATGTTTTTTTGTTTGTTTGTTGTTTTATTTTCCTTCTAATCATGCAAAGGACTCTGAATTACCTTACTGAAAATGCACTTTGCAAATAAAACTACCTTACCTTAAGAAAACATAGAAAGGACTTTTCCAGGATTAAGAGGAGTGGCTCTACTCTGAGCTTCTCACCCTATGTATAACGGAGAGCCCAGACACCCTGCAGAGGAAACTCATTTCCTATCTCCATCTCCTTCATTCGGTCACAACCCAGAGCTCGTGACCACAGATGAGGGTGAAACGTAGATCAACTTGTAAATCTAGAGCTCCACCTTTCAGCTCAGCTCTCTCTTCATCAAGACAGGCCAGTACCATCACGTCACTGCAGACGCCGCACCAGTCCGCCTATGGATCTCTCACTCCACTTTTTCTTTCAGTCGTGAACAAGAAGATCCCTAGAATGTCAGCAGCTTCCTCTCAAAATGGTCTTACCAGAATGCTCCAGATCACGACACATTTGAAATCATATCTGCATTTTCAGTTGCTTCCAAAATGTAGTTATGATCTTTGGAATTCCTGTGTCTACCTGAGAGATTTCTGCACTTCTGCCATCGGTTTCCATCGCTGCTGAGGGAACTGTGCATCACTCAGATGGTCAGTCTGAAGTCACTTTCATTTTCAAGTTCAAGTTCTTTTTTCAAAGTGATACAATACATATTACTGAATAATACATGAGATTATGGCCAAGTGGCTAATTTCCATCTCTAGTCTCACTGCCAGATTGATGTTAAAGCATAATAATAAAAACAGAGCTAAAAAACTAAATAACACAATAGATAAGAAATGCACAAAACAACCTTAAACTGTATTAGGTCTTTCCATTTACTCAATGTTGACAGTTTTGGCTTTACGTTTTTTTGTATGACATTAGAAGTGACAGCTCCCGAATCTTACTCTAAATTGTTTCAAAGTGTGAGGATCACAATAGAAAAAACCCAAAGTAGTTTTCCTGGAATTGAATTTCCTGGAATTGAACAGTCACTCCTAGAACTCAATGAGCCTCACTATGACTGCCCCAACCACACACAGACACACATTGCTCTTTCATATTGCTGTCTAAAGCTTTTCTTCTAGCTGCTGATCACTCTTCCTCCTTCTGCTCATTGATGTATACAGTAAGATGTTTTCTGATGCATGTTGCAGACAGGCTGCAGTTTGAAAAACCCACAACTTCATTTTGGTCTCTTGGATCGATTTGGACCTGTTCATCCCTCCTCACTGAGCTCTGATTTCTACTTCAGCAGTTTACAATGTGTTGGGGGCCGGAGTGCAGATAAGATGTCTTCTGCATGAGAAGAGTGGCTTGATGGTTGCTGCATGGTGAGAAAGTAGTGCATGTGCATTGATCATTATTGGTTTTAGTGAGAGTTTGGGTGGGGCACAACAGCAATAACATGTTATGGATTTGCTGCAACTGATGCCCATATGAGTCTTCTGTGCTCCATCTAAGTCATATTTGGTCGCTATGACAATGAGTCTTGTGAATGCTCTTAAAAAGCAAAAAGGAACACTCACACTCTATCAACATACAATGGACAGCACACTGTGCACCAGAATACCTTCTCTGCAAAAACCATCCATCATTGGTCAGTTTTGCCGTTGCAACACAGTCTTAATTCTGTCTGAAATGGACCATACAAGCTAACTTTAACATAACAAAGGATCAGGAATATGGAGGGGAGAAGAAGAAGAACATCAGGGAGGAGATTCACTGATGTAGTAAAGGATGTTCAGAGTTCGTGTAATAAAGCCAGAAACAAAAGATAGGATGAGATGGAGGCAGATATGCAGACCTCTGAAAGAAGTGGTGGAAGATTATTTTACAGACAGCTTTGTGTTTCTTTCCTCCACCACTGAGATGTTTCGTTTGACCATGGTATCAAATTGGGAAGAAGATGCCACAAGAACACAAAGGGATTCCTCTGAAAATTACTCAACAAAGGTTGTATTTGTGTCAGACAGCCTGTGCAGTAAAAAAGGACATCAACATGTCAGGAGACAATAAATCTTCAGGAAGATTTTTTACTGCTTTGACTTGTTTTTCTGTCAACCCACACATTGTTCTTTTTGAGCTTCATCCAGAGCTTTATCTTACCTCACATCGTGGGAGTCTTTTTTTCTTTTATCTGACAAATATCACTTACTCCAATCAGGGATAATATTACACCACTGACCTATGACACTTGTTAAAGGGAAGGGGTGGGGGAGGGAGGGTGTGACAGCAAAATTAATTCAGTCCTTAATATTTATTTAGTAGAAGCAGAAAAAAAATGTTAACTGAGCCAGTTTAACACATGGACCAAATTGTGATGGTTAGATGAATCTCCAAAAGTGCAATTCTTTTAAGGTCTCCAGTGGTCAGTATCAAAAGTGGTGAAGAAACAGAAACATTAACAAGTGGACAAGGTTAAGGCTCCTTGATGCACAGAGGTAGGAAATGTGGTCCAATCTAACAGAAGTGACTGTATCTCAAAGTTCTGAAAAAGAGAATGTTTCTGGCTGACGGTTCTGATGGAAAGATTCAGAGAGCATTGTAGTTCATTGCATACACAGTAAAGTATGCCTGATTGGTGCACGAATGGTTTTAGTCACTTAGTGTGTTGCTATGTTTCATACAGCATAAATGTTGTGAGCCCACTGAGAGAAAAGGACAGTATTGCTACTCTGTTGTTGAAGTTAAAGTATTAAATATAGGGAGACCTGTTTGCCTGTAGAAGGACAACTGAACGTTGCAAGATGTGCATTTTGATTTTTTTTAATTTAGCAAAATAAGTATATACAAATTGCAAAGACACAAATAAAAATGATATACTTCATAAAACCACACATTTTTTTTAGGAGAAAAACATCAAAGATGTCTGGAAAAAGTCATTTATATAAGAGTTCCAGAGAAAAATGAAGAACTAGCAGCTAGTGCTCATCAAACTGTGATAAAGTGACAACACAGCTCGCTAATGACTTACACCAAAACCCTTTTTTCTTTTTTACATAAAGTGATCGCACATATTAAATGTATTTATAAAGATAGTTTTCTATGTTTGCACAAATGAACTATGATAAGTTAACAAATTTTCACGTCTATTTCTGAATAAATGCAATAAGTGCAACTTTATTTTTTTATTTCTTTTTAGAAAGACATAGTTTCTGCTTGATTTCTTCCCCTACTTGAAAAACCCAATCAAAAGACATTTTGTCTAGTTTATGTCATATAGGTCTTGTCATATTCTGCTCATTTCTATGTTCATTATTACTGAAAGGAGTCTTTTAAATCTATGTTTTGTGTTTAGATTCCTAGTTCAGTTGGATTCAGTTGCCTTTAGCCTGTTCACCTTTATTTATAGTTTATTTGACTCTTAATTCAGCTCCTTTGTGTTAATTAGTCTCTTTTCCTCATTTTCTCAGCCTGCATTGTGCCACAGCTATTCCTCCTCTCCCCTGATTAGTTCATCTGATTCCTTTGTCATTTTCCACCACTGCCTCACTATATACACTGAGTGGATTTCATTGTTCATTGCTGGATTCTTCCATTACTCTGCATGACCCATGATTTCCCTCTATGTTTCATTTTCTATTCATTATTTTAAAAAACTCTTCAGTTCTGCCACAGTCTCTGAACTTGGATACTTTACTAAACACACAACAAAATCTTCTCTTTTTTTGCATTTCTGAAATTAAACCTCTTAGAGAGAAATGTTTTTTCGAAAGAGGTTCATTGTTATTTTGTAATTGCAAAAGAAAAAAGGGGCACCATATTGGTCCCAACCCAGGGTAGCATCCTCTTAAATCCGGCCGTGGCTTCTGTTTATGCTCCCTTACATGTGATATGTTGAAAATGTTAGTAGGAATTAAATGTGGGCACATCCTTGTTTTTTACTCTTGATCCAACATGTGAAATTTGAACAATAACAAACATGAAAACACACAAAGAAAGAGACCCGCGCAACGCTACACACTGAACTTTGCAAGAGTGCAAAACTGAGAGTAGGTCTTGAGGGAACAGGAAACTGGCTTCCCTCCTCCCCCCTTCAATTCAAGCCCCCCACTCCACCTCCTCCCCCTCGCTTTCCTCCCTCCCTCCTCCGGCACCACGCTATAGCAGGGAACTAGGCAGGCCAACTTGCAGAGTGCAGCTCAGCCTCGATAGCGGCTGCTTCCAACTGGGGCTTGTCGGAGAGCATCGCACCCCCATGTGCACTGCTGTGCCCGCTGGATGTTGAAATCGCGCCGTGCGCCTCGCCAGGAGCCACCATGTCTAACCCAACCCACGACCCGTTCTACTCCTCTCCGTTCGGACCTTTCTACAGAAGACACTCGCCCTACATGGTCCAGCCCGAGTATCGGATCTACGAGATGAACAAGCGGCTGCAGACGCGCACAGAGGTGAGTCCGCCGGACGTGGCCGTCACACGAAAACGGGACACTGGACGAGGGAGAGTTGGGAAGGTCCACGACGCGGAAGGGAGGGAGGGAAGAGTAGGGTTTGGAGAGAGATAAGCCGTGACGGTCCGTCATTCAGGAGATACGGATGCCAAAGTGCCAAACATTCCTGAGGTGAAAGTAAACAACAGCGTGTGAAGTCCACGCTGCAAACACGCAGCACTTATTTTAATCTTGGGACGAATAGGTACGATTTCTAGTGACAAAGTAAAATGATTAGTGCAGGAGAGGCTCACATGTGGCAATTTAAAGTGCTAAACTGCGTTGCACAAGTGTCACCTGTGATCCACCTTAAACGGGAAACTCCAGTGAAATCAGGATTTGACAAGTTTTAATGGAAGACACGTTTTAAAAGGGATGCGCTCAGAGGAAACTGAAGAGTGGGATTTAAAGTAAAGAAGTAAAAAAAAAAAAACTATCCGACTAGGCTGCAGTGACTGAGGCAAAGGAGATGTATCACCTCATGTAACCTATTTAATTTGCATACATTTACATATTGCCTGGCTTTAAAATATTTCCATAAACCCTCGTTAAAGAGTTTCTAAGTTCATGGAAGAGTTTCTGCTAAAGCGCAAATCCACCGTTCAACCCGTTTAAGTCAAACTTCCTCAATGAAAGTGGTCCTGATTGCAAATTTATGATTGCACATGGGGACGAATTAATTTCGTGTCAGTCTCCTGATGCTTCAACTCGTTGGGCGCTAAGCATGTGTGGCGTACAGTGTCATCCAGCCTGAACCTTTGGTGATCCCACTGTGAGCTGCATGGAGAGCATCTGTCTCCGGCAGCTGTTCCGTGATCACACATGTGTGAATCTGCAGATAAAAGGTTCATCTGGCATGTCAAGTTTAAAAGAGATGGACATCTTAAGCAAAAAGTAGTAGAAATCTTGAATTAGTTTTAAATTATCCCTGTTCTTCAAGTTTCAAGATTTCACCATAAAAATGTTAAAATGTAATTATATGTCCAAACTTCAGCTTGTACAAAAATGTGGAAATTTGTAAATATAGAAATTCTAAGATGCCAAAAGCGACATATTCTTCTCATACTGTGTAAAATAAAACAGAAATATACCTCAAATGCTCCATCACTGAATATTTCACTTGCCATGCCTTCAATTTCTGATTACCGATTAATTATTTGGGAATTTTTCAGTCCCAGGTGAACACCTCATATAGATCTTGACATTTTCCTAAAGCTTAAGAGAAGTGGGGGCATTGTGGAGATATTAAAGAAAGAATAACAAGGACTATTTGTGTTGATGGCATATTAATATTGCCATTCAGCAATAACAAGTCATTATTAGGTTTTTGCAATGCAATGTAGCTCTATTATAAACTAAATAATCAGCATATTGTTTCAGCTTTTAATATGTTGTATTCAAATTAAAATTTTAAAAATTTAAAAAAAAATTTAAATTAAAAGTATTTGATACTTTAAATCAATTTTTTAAATAAAATGCTTGAAACTGAATTGTCCTTCCTGCAGTTATTTTTGTCTAAACTCGGGTTCCAGTTGCAGTTGAGTTACTGCAGTCTCTTACAGAATGATGCTGACTTTCCAGAGGAGGAACTTGCAACTTTAAGCAGACCGACCAAGGCAATGTTGCTGAGATGCAGCAGCAGCAGCAGCCTCAGTCTGATGCATTATTCATGCAGAGCCCCAGTGGACCTCAACTCCTGTAGCACACATACCCAGAAACCAAGTGCAATCACTACGCACACAATCTCAGACGCATGGACACGTAGGCACACGTTTCCAGACGTTTGCGTAGGTCTAGGTGCACTAATATTTAAACCAATACTTTAACCTGCAAAATTCTGTATTTTTTAAATATATTTCATATTTTTGTTGCTGTTGGTTTGAGTAGCATTTTCAGCCTCCTCTTTCTTTTTTCTTTCCTTTTTTTCTTTCTTTCTTTCTTTCCTTTTTTTCTTTCTTTCTTTCCTTTTTTTCTTTCTTTCTTTCTTTCTCTCTTTCTTCAGTAGTCAGGATATACATCATATGCTTTGTGCATATTGCTTGACTACTGAAAATTATGTACTATAGGAGAGAAAAAAAAGCCTCGTGTTTTGTTTGAATCCAGATGTGCCATATAGCCGGGTTCAGGCTTTTAACATAATTATATCATAATTATCCTCATGAAAGCAAAACCCAAACCACAATTTTACCTAAAACTGCTTCATTTAGTGAAGAAAACAATTCTTAACTTTGTAGAGATGCTATATTTGTGTAATGAATCTTAACTGAGACATTGAGGGGATCCATGTCATACTTTCCACATGAAGCTGCTGCCGTTTATGTGGTCAGCTGCTGGACTGGACCGTGCATGAGAAGTCAGTGTGCCGCTTCTCATTACTGAACTTTGAAAGGCAGCTCATACTGATAAACTAGACCAGTTGAAGTATGAGGGTCAAACAAACAACTGGGGTATTTGGAGAGAAATCTGCAAAATATATCTCTAAGTTTATAACTCTAAGTACTGCTGGAATTAAATTGCTGTTCTGTTATTCTCTGACATAATGAAACTAATAAGGTAAAAATGTATCGATCATTTCCGTTGCTTCTTATTCTGCTGGCACATGAATTTAAGAATCATCCGTTACATAAGCTGAATTCATTTTTGTTTCATTTGAAAATAATTTTGTGTGCATTATACTATTTTGACTTCTGGGATCTTTGGTCTTTTTTTGTGTGAATAAGTTGCAATAAAACTTAAATAACTGAAATGTAAGCAGATTTATGTGGCATGAACTAAGCAAATCACTGCTGCAGACCATAATAAAAATCTCCAGCATTTAACTAGATTTAAAAACCGGGACGATTTCTAGTAGATGTCATATGTCATTTTGGGAGGAGATCATTTTAGACCTCCTTTCTTTAAGCTTTGCAAAAAGTATTACTACCCTGAAACCTCTTCACATTTTATCATAAACAATCACAAATTTCAGTGAGTTTTATTTGGATTTTATTTAATAGATCATCACAACTTAATAACTGAATAAGGAAAAGGACAAATTATTTATTAGCTATATTATAAAGTATAAATATAAAAAGCTTGGTTTCTCTTCATCCCCATTTACAATGAAACCCCCTAAATAAAATCAACTTCTTTTTTTAAGGCAACAATTTGCCTTCAGATGTCATTTAAAATACTGTGTATAATTTAATCTCAATCAAAATCCAGCTGTTCTGTAACAGACTCAGAAGTTTGTTGGAGAATATTGGTGAACAAACGTCAAGGAGAAAGTTGTTGAAGTTTAAAGTGGAGATCGGTTCCAAAGCAAGATACAAACTTTGAACATGTTGCAGAGCATTGTTCAGTCTAAGGAAAAAGTATGGCACAACTGCAAACCCACAAAGACATGGCCATCCACCTAATCTGACAGACTGGGCAGGAAGAATATTAAGGGGTCAAATGATTCAAGACGACTCTGGATGAACTACAAGGGTCCACAGCTCAGGTGGTAGAATATGTGGACAGTGTAATTATTTGTCATGCATTCTGCAATCCAGTATTTTTTATTTTGGTAAGTTTCAAGTAGTAAGCTATTATTAAAAGGAGGTAATTAGAAATTTCATTTGCAGTTTGAAACAAGTCAAAAAGAAAACAAAGAAAAACACTGGTAATAAGTTAAGATAAGACCAGAGTTTTATCTTTTGGGCTACATGCAAAACTCTATTTCTGATGGAAAACTTTTACTTTTTATAATTTGGAACACAAACCCCCCCAAAAGTGACACTTTCTGGTGGCTACATAATGCTTTGGGGACGTTTTCCTTCAGCAGGGACCGGAAATTTGTTTAGAGTTGATAGATAGAACTAAAAACAGGACAATCAAGAAAGAAAACCTGGAAAACTCATAGGACCTGACCAGATGTTCATCTTCATGCAGAAGCACTTCGCTAAGCATACAGCCAAATAGAAAGGTTGACACGGACCCCATTCAATTCTATTTGAGAATCTTTCCCAACACTTGAAATTTTATTTCAATGCTGCTCTCTATTTAATCTAGAGATATAGTGCAAAAAAATTTTTAGTCTCTGTATGTTCAAATAGAGGCAGTATTTATAAAGACTTGGGGAAAGATGGTTCTGCAAAGAACCCACACAAGGGAATTGCATACATGCATATGCCTCACTTTTCAGTAAAAGTTTTAAAACAAAAAACACTTTGAAGTTTGTGACCGTATTGGGTTTAAAGTGTTGGAATACTTATAAGAGGCACTGTAGATGTGCATACTATGACATTTTTCAGAAAAAAGTAGGTTTACTAAGTGAAAATAGTGTTTAAATTTAGTATTCAGTGAGATAATTTATTTGTGCTTGTTGCTATATTTTAATGGTCCGGTCAAAACTGTTAATCTTACAAACAGATGCTTAATGTATTGAAAGAAGTGGAATTATTGGCTGCAACAAAAAGCTCAAACTGCACTTGGCAACCTGCTGAGGCTAAAATGACTCAGGACTACTGCTTTTGCTGTTGATATTAGTCGTTTTTTAATTGGTTCTCTTACTATGCTGCAGTTTGGCACCGCCTTCTGGAAAAGCGCTCAAAGAGTTGAGTGATGTTAATCCTTCTTTTTGAAATTCTCTCAGTTGTCATGTTCATTGGTGGGTCTATGAATTATTCTGTTCCTGATGCAGGCAAACAATAGTGGGAGCAGACTCACCTATAGCAAAATATCAAAATAGATTATTGTAGTACTGAATAATGACAGTTGTTAAAGTGAAGTTAACAATACACACACATTTGCTTGTCTGACATGAGAAATGCATTAGAGCGTCTTTATTGGTTCTGACATTTACATTTGACTGTACACATATTCATATCAGTGAGGTTTGTTTCTTAATCTTACAACAAAATGTGTCTTTATTTAACTTGATGTGCATGTGGGTGGAGAGATATAAAATGTAGAGCAGAGCCAGTGCTAATGGTTGCACATATAATCTAGCCTTCTGTTGCTTACTTTAACAGTCAGTTTTATGTTAACTGGTCAACAATACTTCTGGTTTTCTGTTTCTGATAGTCTGCTTAGAAACTACAGCCAAAACTTTTGGAGTTTGTTCAAAAAATAAAATAATAATGGATTATAAGGGTAGTTATTTTTATTGCAATTCCCTTCATTCTGTGCTTGTTAGTGCTGCTGCTTTGGATGAATATGGGCTCTGATTTGAACATCGACTGAAGCATTTCTTCGTGGAGTTTGCATGTTCTCCCCTGTGCATGTGTGGGTTTTATTTGAGTACACAGGCTTCTTTCCACATCCCAGAAAGACATACTGTTGGTTAATTGTTGTTTCTAAATTGACCTTATGGGTGAGGCTGTTTGTCTCCATGTTAGTTCTCTAAATGGACCTGCAGCCTGTGCCTCGCCTCTGTCCCCATGATAGTAGGGACAAGCTGCAGTCACCCTGCAATGCTCAACACTGTATTTTGGATATTAAATTAAATGCATTATGAAACAAACAACTAACTATTCATTCATGTATTTAATATCTTAATCAACTAAAGCCACGTAGCTCAAATCTATGGCTTAAAGGTTTTGCTAACAATCAAGTCAGTTTTGTTTTCATAGGAGCCAAAGAAAACGTCACACAATTTAAAATTCTGACTCATTCATATCTGAAAAACCTAACAATTAAAGTTCAAACCTAAGAGATAAATTAACAGTTTCATTAAGAAGAAACATTTGAACTTGAACTTGAAGTCCTTTGAGTCTTTGCAATAAAACCACAATGGTTTGAGGGCTGCTGCTAACTCTTGTGCAACAGATATACTTGTTAAGCCTTTTACAAAGCAAATCTTTATACTCAGTTACACTAATGACAATAAAAACACAATGGATTTTAGTGGGGTGTCTTCTAGAATTTCTGATCCTTGCCAGCTCTATAAACATTTTGCAAACCTCCAGAAAATTCTTAATTTTTAGAAAGGTAAAAATATTGTAAATCTTGCTACTGCAGTTTAGCATTAATCCTCATGATATTCTATGCATGTCTCAGTTTGTGCTAATAAACGTTCACTTACCTCAACATGCAGATTGCTTGAAATCGCTCCAACTAATGGCAGGATGCACTCCTTTTTGATTGCAGTTAGACACCTAGAGAATTGAACTTTCAAATGGCTAAGTGATCCTTAAATATTTTTAGCCCATCTAAAATGTATTTTATGATACTCCAGCATGTCACAATAAACAGGGTGACGGAAAGCTTAAAGGTCAACAAAATATTTATTTGAATTGATCGCTTTAATCACCAGTCTGTTTTTTCAACTACTTGTTTAGTTAGTTTTATTTAACAGTGACTGATGTGAATTTATTTACATGATCTCACTGGGGGCTTCTTCTAGAAACCTAAATCAGGATTAGAATCAGAAAAAAGATTTGACTAATTATTCAGTAAAATTTTACACTGCCAGAAAAGAGCAGATTTATATTTAAATATCTTTGTAATCTGAATATTCTTATTATAACATTTGCACAGCCAGGTTTATGTGTAGACTAAGCTAACAAGAGGTGAAATATTTGCTTTTCTTAAGATTGTTGAAGAACCTGGACACTTTTATTTGTAGCAGCAGTTCTATCTTTATTTTAATCCTTTTTGATTTTGTTAACAAACAAATTTGATTTTGACAAACAAGAAGAAATAACCTAGATTTTAAAATTATTCAATATTTTTGTTCTCTGACAAAATAATTCTCGACCACTGAAAGAGAATAATTTATCCTGGTAAATTAATGTGACATGCTCTGTTGGGTTTGTCAGTTGGACTCCTGCATTTTTCATACTGAGGAAAGTTTCCTCAGAACGTAAAACATTTTTTTCTTGTATGTTTTGTTTTCAGTAACAATCTTTGCACCTGCCCCGTAGTTTCATAGAAATATGGCCTAATAAAAGCCAACAGCGCAGCTGATCGCATGTTTGTCTGGGATCAGAGCTCACCTTTGAACTGAAACCTCTGCTGCCACTAAAGCAGACCCTGGTCCTGTGATTACTCAGGGTCTGTTTCTATCCCAACCTTATTACCTGCTCCATTCATACTTATTACCTGGCTGGCTCTATTTCTGTGCCAAACCAACTGCTATCCCATTACCTTCATTTTAGTGAATGTGAACCTGCGCTGACCTGGTAATCTAAACAGGCTGTGATGTGGGTTTGATGCCATGCATATGGTGTGACCACATTGTTTCAGTGCTGATGCGCGGAGGGCACAGACCTCCGAGTTTGGAGGGAGCTGCGCTGATTTGTGGGGGAATTCGACACTTAGGCATATGCAAATGTACAAAGGCGGATTAACATTCAGAGGAGGAGCTTGGTCGACCTCAGCTGGTGCAAAGCCATTAGCATAGAGGACATTAATATTCAGCAGCAGAGAGCGGAGACGCAGAATAACACTGTAAGTAAAACTACAACACAGAGGGAGAAACAGGAGGAAAACAAAAGCATTTTAATGGAGCCGCTGCAATAATACCCGGCAGGCTGCATTCAGAGGCTTCGCTACTGCTGCTGCTGACAGTGGGTCTAATGGTCACACTCCTCCTCAGCAGATAGACATGCGATCAGTAACAATGATTGGCAGGCCTTTTATTGGATTCTTGTGTCTATTGCACATAGTTAGTCTCATTCTCATTATTTAAATGGGCCTGCAGACCTGACTCATTGGCTTCTCTGTGGAACTGGGGGAACTGGAGTGTTCATTATGGTAAAATCCCTTGTTCCTGTCAGGAGCAAAGTGGATCTGTTCCCATCAGCGCAAAGTGTCAGATTGACATGAATAGGCTTATGGTGTAGAGGTCAAGTTGGCAGTGTGCTGTTAGGTTCACATGGAGGGATTAAAGATGAGCCACCAAGAACACAGCCAGAGGTTTATGTCTGAGAATCTGCCTTCCTAAGTCGTACTGTACATTGTGGCCTTAATGGAGGCTTTTACTGTCTGTAGGTCATATGAAAACTGACATGTATTGAGTCTGATATCACCGTTGTATTGGAAATAAAAGCTTTGTAGCACCCACCCAAGAACATCTGGTTCTTGTCTTCAGCTGGGAAGTTCACAATCAGCGTCCAGTCAAAAAAACTGCAGTAGCTCTGATATTACTGGCTACAGCTCTAGTATGCAATGATGTAAACCTGGCACCTGGGAAGACATGCTTACATCATACAGAAATTTGCTTTTAAAACACAAGTCTAGAGGCAAAAGAAAGTCAGCCATCAAAGAAGGAGACCGGATTGAGTCACAATACAAGACTTTACGGTCTCTGGCAGTTTGCACTCCTGTTTTTTCTTAGGAATGGACCATCTTGTGATTCTTTTAGGAAGATTATTTTTTTATTTTAATTTAATTTAATTAAGATTCAAACATTCCTCAGTAGTGTTGATGATCCTTGTTCAACTGGATCAGTGCTGATTTTAATCATTCAATGATTCATTTAATGATTATTTTAACTGTATAAGAAATATGTCACATCACTTTGCACTGATTTTCCCTTTTACACATTAAATAGCGAAACAAAGAAAAAGCGACACAGTCTCTATATTTCAAAAATGTCGTGTTTACTTCGCTTCACTGAATCAACAGCATTATTTTTATTTATTTCTCTATCAGCTGAATCTCTAATATGCTCCATTTTTATGATTCAAGGCTTATTGACAAAGAGCAGCCGTCTGCCTTTGTGGGCTTGTGAAACGTCGCTCAGTGCTCTCACATTAAAAACAAAGACATTTTGCATTTTCATAATTTGGCCAGTCACTGAAAGGACTGAATCGCATTAATCCTGCGTCTCTTCGTTAAGTCCCCAGCAACATCCGCCTCGCTAAATTAAAGAATAATAGTGCTAAAAGGTGAGCAGGCAGACTGATCATTTTGAAGGGACAAAGTAACCTTATCCACAGAAAGCTGGTGTCAGAGCTGAATACCTCATTCCTGTTTATTGCTTTTTCTTAGAAAGCTGTTTTTTGGTGTGAAATCTCTGAATAGAGAAAGAAATACATAAAATTCAATTTACTGTCTTACAGTAAGTTTTCCATCTTGTCTTATTCTTCTATGAAACACATTAGAAAATTGTTTAAACACTCATGATTAGTCACTGACATACAAAAATGTAATTAATCTATTAATTTTACAAAAATGTAACCAACAACTAAGACACACACAGCTTGTAGCTACTATTTGACTTTCTATTTGATGTTAAAACTCTTCCTTTATATTGTAGAGATAAATATAGATAATTGAAACAATATGTGACCTAATATATGAAATGGGTATTAAAGATTTGGACTAAGAATAAATAATGTATAAAAGTGTTCAACAGTTAAAAGTGAAACCTGATTTTCTTTTTTTTCTAAAATACAGTGAATGTAACACCAATGTGCTATGTGCCTCATAAATATGCTGTTGCTTTCTTCATAAAAGTTGGACAGCCATGTTTGTAAATTACAATCTAAACAAACTTGCCATTAATTAAATGTTTTTTATTATTCCATCAATGTTTTTTTTACTTAGTCACAAATTGAAAGAAAAATGAGGGCATGTTCATAGATTAGTTAGTTCAGGGATACTCAAACTTTCTTGACATATCATGGTTATAATTGTTAATCAATAAAAGAAGAAGTAAACATTAATCAAACCAAGGCCTGATTACTTTTAAGAAGAAGCACACAAATCTAAAGTATAATTGACGCTAACGCTGACTTTACAACTGCTACTATAGACTAAAAGTAAAAGTTTCTGACTTGTAGCAAGAGTTTTTTGGTTTTTCTGAGGAAATAAACTTGCACTAGTCCCCGAATGATTCGGGTACCTCGATTATTAAAATTCCTTGAGGCAAATTATCTGCCCGTAAGCTTAGTTAAATTATGTTCTACTATTTAGTGCACCGTATTCCATTCAGGTGATTATTTGTGTTGCGCCTTTACGTCCGCCTGTTAGTTCTTGACGATTGCTGAATGCTAGCAGCATAACGTCCAATTTTCAAGGTTGGTCTGTGGCATCTGGGGGGATTTCATTGATTTCTGATAATACCTGGGTTTTTATTGTTTTTCAAGGGGCCAATAGGCATTCTTAAAATGACTGGCGTGATGTATGGATACAACAGCCTTTTTCCTTCCGGAGATGCTGCCTACTGGTGATGAAGAGCGAACGGCGCCAAAGTTCATGGCGGTTCTATGGATACAGGTGGAGCGGAGACGGATGCAGATATAGATTTGCAGCCTGATTTTGACTCACCCCTGATTTGATAGCTTTCAACACCAGAACCACAATGGGTCAAACTAAAAGAACATCTTACTTGGTCAGATCTGGTGGTTGACTTACTTACTAACTCTTTGTCACCTTCATCTCTTATTTAGCAGGAAGGATTATTGACTTTTCTGCTCCAACAGCAGTTTTGTCTGCCTGGAGGTCACTCAGAGATTAGCAACTGTCAGTTCTGCTACAGGTCATTGAACGTCTTGGTGGATCCTCACTTTGAAATTGGATCTGGATGAAGAAAGTTACTAAATGACCCTGAGCACCAGTTCAGTGCACAGAAGAAAAACAACAAGATTTTTACACAAAAATAGCAAATTCTATGATGCAAACAAGAACATTTATCACTACGTTGATTAGACACCTCTCCTGATTCGATTGAACAAGAATTTCCAATTGGTCTACTGGTTCTGTCTTTGAGTCAGAACCTAGCTCTGCTCCTTTGAAGCATCTGGAGAAGGAGATGTCAGGAGTGCTTATCGGCCAATCAGGGAGATTTTATGGTAAAGCCAGTGATTCAACAGATAAAAAAAACAATTTGATTGATTGTTAAAGAAAAAAAAAAGACTAGCTTTTAGGTATAGAGACATCTTACTCTCTCTATTTCATGACTGGAGTTTTTTTTTCATATTCAAAGGAGACAACATATGATTAATTCTATTGAATCTAAAGAGATTTACATTCAAAGTTTAGCTCACAAACCAATATTTAAAATGATGACTTATTGTAGACTATTTCAAACCTTTCTGAAATTAAAATTTTCTTAGAAAACAAAAATCTGACATTTTTTTGACAAAATCCTTGCAAATAACATGCCAGTGTCAAGGTTTTTTTTATTAGATTCTCAGAAGCTTCCTATGGGAATTAGAGGTTATTTTGAGTCAATCTAAAAAGTCTGATAAGGACATTATGAAGTGACCTTGGAAGGAGGAAAGTAGTTTTTGTAGTTGATCAAATCAGATGTGTTTATGTACATTACATTGATGATTCTGTTGGCTCTCATTTAGCACAGCTAAACAATTTAGTGTGGTACTGCTTTAAATATTTGGATTGTTAAATGTGTAATGTAGTAATAAGTACTCTTGAATGGATATTTTTGCTTTAGTGTCAAACATAGCATACCCTTGCAGATTTTATGATTTCTGTCCTTATGTGAAAATATATAAAAATGGTGCTTCTTAGCAGTGTCCCATTGTATTTATGATGTTGGAAAAGGATGTTTCCAGAAACTCGTGAAAATGGATAAAAAAAGAAAAGAGCTCCGGTGAAATCACAAGCGTCAGTCACATCCAGCAGGATGCTCGGACAATGGACCCACCTTTTTCCTGGCTCTTTCCCATGGTTCCTTCCAGGCAGCTCTGCCCCTCAGATAACAGGGAAGACAGACATGCCTGCAGTCAGTCTATGTCCTGTTGTGTTCTTTGTTCAGCATGGTTGACAACTCCGTCCTGAAACTAAGAGGTCACAGGTTGAAATCTTGGATCTGAAGCAGTTTGTGCTCATATTGTTTGGCAAATATTTGAGTGGCACACTGAAAGATTGAACTGTGGGTAATTAGTTATTCAAATTCTCCTACTTTTTTGGCCTAATGACAAAAAAAAACAAACAATAAACAAATTTTTTTTGATACCTCATGTTTTGAGTTTTGGAAAAAAATCTGGAAATTCTTGTTATTTTCTGTTGCTTTTAAAATTTATTTCCTAAATATAACATGTGGCAGACTTTTAATTATCTTTTATGGTCAACATTTGTTAAATTTATTTGAAATAAAACACATTGAAAAACAATTTGAATGCCTTATAGTCCATCAAAAATTAAAAAGTGAAAAATTTAATTTGGCTACTCAAACCTTAAAGAAAACCGGAAATCTTTGTTAGTCAATAAAATCTTCATCCATTATGTTCAATAATAAATTATAAAATGGGCAAGTCCTCAGAGACAGTAACAGCCATTTCAGGCTACACATCTTTCTCTTTGTTTAAATGATTATATCCAAATGCTAATAGTACTATTGCAAAACTGATGTTCTGGTCAATCTTACAGGTGTCATATTGCATAATATAAATAAAACAAAAACATAAAATCATGAGATAGACTTCTAATCTCAGTGAAAGGCTTTTGATAGTAAATATGTGTGTACACAAGATAGAGGAACAAAAGAACAAATAAAATTATTTGTATGCTCCTAATCTTGCTCTCCCTAATCAACTTTGTTAACTAATCAAGGTTTTATCTTCATTTCCGTAAGTCGAACAATTAGTAATCCAGAAGGTGTATCCAAAGTGGTATGACACCGGGTTTTATTGTTGCATGCAGCTTGGCTCATAAAAAGCTGTGCAACTCCAGCTGCATATTTTTACCAGTGGAAGCAGCAGCACTGGAGAGGGAAGTTTTACTCGAGGGAGGTTTCACCAGCAGCCAGGCACTGCTTTGTGCTGCTTTCTGGCTGTTTCATCATTTTGCTGATCAGCTGTTTGAGTCTAATGGAGTTTTCCATGTAAATGAGCTGAGCTTCATAATTCTGACCAAGGATGGAGACAGACTGTAGACTGTAAATTTATTTCATCATTACTGATATTGTTATGGGTACTGCACCCTTCTCGATTAAATCTTTGCTGAAAAGTTGCACCTGTGACTCAGTATCTGCATCAGTCATGTGTCATTGCGGGTGTTGTATAGCAGCTGATCTTAAACTTTTCAAGAGGGCTGGCTAATTGTGTATGTTGTGAAAGTTTAAGGATATTGTTTGATTTAAAAACTTTACCAGCAGAAGATGTTGACTCTACACAGAATTAATGACCTTCTTACAATGTAGAGCAAGCTGTGACTCCAGAATTATTTCCTATTTTATCTTTGTGAAACAAATTCATCTGGACACACTGGCACTGTAAATGTGAGTTTTGAGTGATGTCAACAATTAGCCTGTAAGTAGTAGAACATCAGACTAATTTTTAATCCAGTGGAATTATGTTCACCATTGATCTTGTTTGATTCATGAGGTCAGATGAAGCTGAAACAATCTAACATTTGTGGAAACTCTTAACTGCTTTGGACAGTTTCACTGCAAGAATGATGCAAAGAATATGTTTGTGTCAAACGTACACATAGGATTTAGCCACTGCATTGCCAAATCTTATTAATAGTTTACAAAAATATGATTTATTCATTTCAAGAATAATGAAAATACATTAAATAAAAAATTATACTGTGAAAATTAATCATGCTAAATTATTAAAAAATGGATTTGTATATTTAACGCTTATTTACATTTTTGTAAACAAACACAGCCTAAAAAACTTTGACAATAAATGTGGTCACTTGCTTTCTCCTTTAGAAGTCAGAATATGGCTGGATTTTCTTTTTGTTTCTTTGCACAACTGATACTTTCCACCCCACAACATATTCTCTTCTTAGCAGGTTTATTTAAATAAATAATAGGAGTGTACAATTTGATTTTTGAGATCAAGCTCTGATGTACTCTCTGTTCCAATGTAAAACAAATTATTTTTAATCACTAATTTGTAAACACTTGTAAAGAAAGTAAGTTCTTTCCTTATCTTAAAGCTACTAGCAGTTCCAAATACCTCATATTTCTTGTCAGATGAAAGTAGTTATACACCGAATATTGTTGCCAGTGTTATTCTGGCTTGTGCAGGACGTGTCCACTGACCAGAAAAGATCTTAATTCTTACTTTCTCACCAGCTAATCTCTAACCAGGGCTGGTCGAATGTAAAAACAGACAGTATCACCAGTCTCTTCTCACATTTTGCTTTTTGAAATACATCCCTGTTTATGTGGTTTCTAATATCACTGTGTAAAGCTACAGGTGAGCATTGAGTTTGCAGTGTTACATTAAAAATGTCCTAATAGCATAATTTCTGAAGAAAATCCTGTATGGCTGAATCTTGCTTCCCAGCAGCCTGAAACCTCATTGTTTAATACGCTAATTAGCTTAGAAAAGGGAAACACAATCCGGGGAACTGCAGTGGTCAGTGAGTCAAAGTCAGCATCTTTATCCTCACTCATCTTCATATTTCATATTACGTATTACACAAGGATCCTTTAAATAGGCACTTTTCTCAGGCCTGGTTTTACTTGGTCTCTTTGTTTAGCTTATTTTATCATATTTTTGCTTACTGAATATTTTAAAATTTTTGTTTGTTGTAAAGGTTTGCTTTTTATATGTCAAGAAGATAGTTTCTAATGTATTTTTTTTATTTTTTATTTTCAACATCAGAATTTTTAGAGTCTAAACATATATCTTTAGTTCTTGTTTCAGTTAGGAAAAGATTTCACTCATCCATGTTTGTAAAATAAACAAATTTTTTCATAATCGGTTCAGGAGCCAACGAATGACAGGAACCAGAAATCACATACAAAACATAAAATTGTAATGCATATTCATATGGCTATGAACAAGTAAAATCCATAATTTGGTTGGTAATGCTTACTTGTAGTGCCACTACATCCATGTTTAATGGACGTCAGTCTTTTCCACTGCTTTTGTATCTCAGAAGAAACATCTGGAAATATACTGGTGAATGCTGGTCTCCAGTTTAGCTTGACCTGTTACTATTTTCATGGGATTAATAAACCTTACAACAGTTTATTATCAAGGTAGAAGTTCAGGTTAAGGACTAGTTCTTATTCAAAATCAATATTCATAGTTTTTGAATTTTGATTTCCTTTGGCCAGAATGGGGATTGAACCCATGACATTGGTGTTTTTAGCACCACGCGCTGAACATTTGAGCTAACAAACATACATTATATTGAGCTTTCATTGATCTAAGAGAAACTTACATGATTTTAACAAACGTGCAGATTTTTTTCAAGATCTGTATGCATAGTTTTTGATTTTCCAGCCTTCTTCTATTTTGATGTCTAGATTTTCTGATCTTATTTGGCCGGTAATTTTATTTTGAAGTGTTGATTGTGTGAAACACTTTAGATTTCAGTTTGTTAGAATGAGGGTTGAACCCGCGACCTCTGAGTTATTAGCACCATGCTCTGACCAGCTGAGCGAAACTAAGCTGGTCAGAGCATGGAGTTTTCATGCATTAAAAAATATTCAGTATTTTTTTCAAAAGTAAGTGTTGATTTCATTTTCAAACATTTTTTTTTTATTAAGTAAAATTTTATTTTTGAGACATTTTAATTTTATATTGTTTTATTTTGAAGTTGTATTTCAGAGCCATTTTTATTTGGAGGTTTTTATTTTATATTGTTGTTGTTTTATTTTGAAGTGTTGATTGTGCGAAACACTTTCGATTTCAGTTTGTTTATTGGAGTTATTAGAACCATGCTTTAATTTGTAGTACGGGGCTCTTACCAGTTGAGCTATCCTACCGTACAGAATGATGCGGTTCCCCTCCTGATCCACTCTATTACACAGCAGCAAACTGCGCCATGATGGACACACTTGTTTTTGTCGATCGATGTACACCGATTCCATCCTCACTGAAATTGTTCACCTTTTCACTCACGTCTGTACTTGT
Source organism: Poeciliopsis retropinna (assembly GCA_010277075.1). Classification (NCBI taxonomy): domain Eukaryota; kingdom Metazoa; phylum Chordata; class Actinopteri; order Cyprinodontiformes; family Poeciliidae; genus Poeciliopsis; species Poeciliopsis retropinna. Next base: position 3,031,016 of record VMRM01000020.1, read on the forward strand.
TAAAGCGTTTTTTCTTCTAAGGACATGGAATCGGGTAGAGGAAGATTTAAAAAAACGCGGGTTGATCGCAGCTCACCGCGGCTGCCTACTTTCCGTCTCTAGGCAACCGTGACGTTCAGCATCGGTCTGTAGCATTCAGGGGTCCTTCAGCTCCCGCCATGATAGTGTAGCTGATCTTAATATTGCCTGTGTTTTATTTTGGCCATTATTGTTAAACTTAGTGTTGATGTGTCTGTTATATGCGTGTCTATCGGACAGTTATGCATCGGTTCAATACGAGACACACATTTAACGGCCAAATATGGGACGACCCCGTATTTTACGGGATGGGTGGCAATCCTATTCAGGGGTGCTGAGATACGCTACAAACGCCACTGATGAACGCTACGAGTGGCTAACAGCTAGCACTGACCATAACCTGTGGGTTTTATTTACAAATAATGGGTGAGTGTCACTTTTACTTTATTCTCATACAAATTTTACTTAATATGTTTCTTTTAATCGTTCAAATGTGCTATTTGAGCTTAACTGGAGCAATCCAGTTAATCTCAACATGGATTGATGTTGAGCTTAACTGGGAAACCGAAAAGTTTTGTTAAATTGCTGGCAGTTCAATTATATGCGCGGTTGCCTGTATATTTTGTTAATATATACATTGATGTATTGGTTGATATGTGCATTGTTCCCTTACTTGATGTATTTTTATTTATTGGCATGTTATTGGATACTTGTTGCTCGGTGTGGTGAATAGTTTTTGCATTGTCCTTCTTAATCTGTATTGTTCAGGTAGTTGACGTCTATTGAAGGCTCTGACTGAAACACTATGACTGCCACTGTAATGATTAATAAGATCAAAAAACATCGGTGGTATGTATCGGTAGCTTTTGTTTAAAAATACTGTATCATTTCAACCCCCGAAAGGTGCTGGATAAGATTATACAATTAAAGTAAACAAGACATGATCGATTTTCAAAATTTATTGCAATTATGAACCCAAAACTGTGTAATTCCTGCGTTTTTTTCCATTTCACTCTTATTGATTTTTTCTGCATGAACAGAGATACTTTTTTTTGTACATTTTACTGATATCTTGAGGAAAATATCCCCTGTCAGTAAGGCAGTGTCGCTCCTCAGTGTGTATCTGCAGCACCAGTGACTTTATTGCTGCTGTAGGAATCAATCCGGCTCCATTCTGGGTGAAAGCCAGTCTTCAATGTTGTCTGCTGTCATTTTTCAAGCTTGTTCTGAATCGAGTTTCTCTCTTTAAAACGCCAGACAAACGACTTGTGTGTATTTACTCTGACCTTTCCTACGTTGTTGCTCTGTGCCACGTATGTGAACCAGTTCTCTGACTCCAGTGCATAAAGTCTGATGCAGTGAAAGAGATGGACAATGGGAGGGAAGAAGAAGCCCTGCTAAATTGGCAGATATGAAATTAAACTTGGGGACTTCTTCAGTGACTTCATCCAGAGAGATAAAGTTCATTTCTGGGGAACGTGTAGAGGCTGTTCAAGGGCAATGACTTTCTCCCGCTGCATTCATTTCTCTTCATTTCCATAATGTGTGGCAGGTGGCTGTATGGTGGCCAAATGCAGCAGCATGTATAGTCTGCACTCTGGACCCATGGGAATAAACATGTTGATGTCTAACATTAGTGTGTCCTGGGTCTTAGAAATGATCACAGCAATGGCTGTATGGAGGGAATTGCTTTACTTTGTCAGTTTAAGCACCACTAAAGATACATTGCCAATGAGGTAAAGGTTTATTCTCTCAGTGATCTCTGTCTCTTTGTATTTATTTAGCATCTCACTCAGCCATACTGGGAAAACCAGAAAATAAATTATTAACTGTAGGGTTTTCAAAACAATAATGGTTGTTTTTTAGTAAGCTATTGAAAAAAAAATAACAGCGCAGCATCATTACAGGGAGGAAAATAGCTACAGTTGTATTCAAAAAGTTAAATTTAAGAATAAATAATAAATACTTTTTTAGTAGCTGCAGGAGCTGCTAATTACAGTTTTTATACTTCGTTTTTGTTGTGTGCATTGCAAAACTGTAGCGTATTCTTTAACACATTATTTTATTGACCAGTGAATCTGGGTTTCATTAACAATCTGTTTTTGACACCTTTTAACACGATCAACAGTAAAAGATCCACCAAAGTCTGTAATATCACCTAGCTCTGAATGTTGCAAAGATGTGAGCATAGCCCAAAAAAGTAAAAAATTAACATTCAAAGCAAAATGCTTTGAATGTTTATGAATCTGGAGATGAACTTTTATACATTTTGGAACCACATTGAAATATCTTTTTATCCAAATTATGGGTAAACTAGCTTGTCACCGTTTTCATAAACATACTTTATTAAGAAAAGGAAATGACAGACAATTCAGAAAATTACTCTGGAATAACAGCATATAAAAAAATCCAGGATAAAAAAAATAGTTTAGTTTTAAAATGTTGTAAATGCAAAATGCAATAGGTTTGGTTTTAAATAACTAAATGAGGAGAATTCATGGAATAAAGTTATAATTGACCATAGATTAGTTAAATATTTTTGCACCATCCACAAATGAAAAAATAAAACTAGGTAAGATTTTATTTAGTGAAATTTGTTATTGAGTGGACAAAATTCAATTTATGGTTAAATCATTTTTTAAAAATTAACTGATAGGAAAATTGTTAACTTTTCAGTCAATGTTTGTTAAGAGGAAAAGAAGATATGGACTAAATTTTATGTGACATGGACTTCAAAAATCAAGATATTTTTAAGAATAAGACTGTTTACTCAGAGCTTTAAAAGCAAATACAATAAAAATCAAATGTATTTAATATCAAAATTGGCTACTTCCACACAACGGTTCAGTTCACCACATAAAGTGAGGTAATTATGCCACTATATGGTAAATTATATATGAATCCAACTGGATTATTGATGATCTTCTCATGGAACCAACAGTGGAAAACTTGTTAAATAAATAGAAATATTTTTTCCAGATTGCTGTGAAGTGTGGTTAATATAAATCTAATCTGATAATTTCAAAGTGCTGGTAAAAATCTTTTCTCCATGATTGTCATAGTTAACATTGACAGGTTTTAATGATAGATTAAAAATTATTTAGCAAGAAATATATTTTCTGCTATAAGGTTTGTGAAAATAGGAACCTTTGTCCCAACTAATGTTTTCAAAAATCTGGACTAAATCTGGACTAAATGTTAAGTTATCGATTGAAGAAAACAGTTCCTCTCCTGATTGGAGGACAGAGACTTTCTGTAAACTTGTTTGTAGCACTTGGGATTCAATTAGAAGTTAATTTCATTATTTAGCGCATTTGTAAATTACACAAATTACACAAAGACTGTAAAGTGAGTCACTTGGCACAAATCTTTTGCGTTTATTGTCAACTTGAGCTGAAGCAGTTTTGATTTTTTATTTTATTTATTTTTTGCCGCTGTACATTTTTCTTTACACAACAGTCAGCTGCACTATGAACTATTCAAAAGCTGAATAGGACCTCGGTCATTGGTAATTCTGCAAGGTCAGGCCCTCGACACGCCTACACTCTTGAAGGCTTTTCTGCCACAAGGGGCTGAAGGCGATAACAAAAAGATTCAGACTGACAAAAGCTTCCTGGGAAACCAGTCCATGTTAAACAGAGGCAGTGGGAAAAAGTGAATGCAAGCATGTTTATAGTGCATTGTTCTCTTTGAAAGCATGCCGGTTTGTTTGTGTATATATGCATCTCTTAAGGCATGCTTGAGTGTTTTCAACAAACTCTGACTGCCTTTCCATTCTGTATGGATGTTTCTTTATGCCAGGACTTAACCCTCAGCTCTGTTGCTATTTACTGAGGATCCTTACTATGCTGTCGGTCCAATCCACTTGATTCCCTGTAAATCCCCTGGGTCTGGCCTGTGCTGGTGATTTGTGGTTGGCTAGTGGGCAATTGACACATTGATAAATCCCCCTCAGATGGGGTGCGATTCATTTGAATCAATAGAGCCTTATCGTCTGACGGGCGTCAAGGCCGTCACGGCTGCGACTGTGTCAGTTCACCTAAGGTCCCTTGGAGTCAGCCTGATTTGTTGCTTTTGACAACAAACATCGTCATGCCACGTGGTTCGTCAGAGAGTCCACGGGCGTGAATGAAGGCAGGATGTTGTCTGTCACTGGGTAGCAGCAAGGAGGACGGGAGACAGCGAGAGGGAGACAGATGTGAGAAGAGGCAGAGAAATATAAAAATAAAATGGAGTCTAGCAGCGGAGAGTGATGACACTCTCTGCTGTGTCATCACAGCAGAGATGACACTTAAAGCTTTTTTAAAATAGTAAATATTTAGCTTTATTACAAAATGAAATCAAAACTACTTACACTCTTCATTGCATCAGGCTGTGATCCTTCTCTGACGTTGGTTTAGTTTCAGATGTTGGTTTCACATGGCTTGTGTTGTCTGGCCTCCAGTTTCTTCTCTCTTCTAGATCTCGAGTATAATCTGGCCAGTCTGGTGGCTCAGCTTTGCACAAGTTGTAATTCAGTGTCACACCAGGACGAAGCTGTGAGGAAACTCCACTCTGCCTCTCAATTCTAAGTAGGACTTCATATTTTTATAGTGGGACATATGCAGCTGTAGGCTTGGTCTGATCTTTGGTATCAAGGTAAATACATGAATTTTAAAAACTTAGGCTTTCAAAAACTTTTAATCCTATTGGTTACTGTTTGATGGTGCAATTGGTGTATTGTATCACAGCTACAGAAGATCTCTGGCTCAAATCCCAACTTTTGAAAATATTCAAATTTCTGCACGTTTACTTGAAAATTATAACTGGAGTTCGTTGTAGATTTTAATTACATTATTCAATCAGTAAATCAATATGCTAGATTATTAGTGCAATATAGTAGCAGTAGGAGTTTAATTGTGTTGAATGCTGAAGCTAAATCCTGCTCATGAGCATGAAATTTGCTGGTTATTTTCAGATTCCTCTGTTGTCTGCATCGAGAGACTTTTCAATAAAGACACAAACAAAACCACATCGTCTGTGGCTGAACCCTGCTGGGCCAAACGCAGCTAATGGAGACAAAACAATAGACATCGTTGTCATCTCTGCTTCTATGTGAAATGCTCTCTTTCTTTAGGGTGGTTTCAGGCCTGAGTCAAATAGCGGGCAGGTGCCAAAATGAACTGTATTAAGTTTGAGTGGACAACATTGTTTTTTGGAAAGCTTTGGTTCAGAAAAATGTTGAAAACACGAAGAGACAGGAAAACTATTTGTGGGAAAATAGCATGTAACTAATACCAAAAGAAAGAGGTTTTTTTGTAACACAAACAAATTCAATAACCAGTTGTCATCTTTCAGACCTAAACTTGGGTGAAATTTACATCATGCGTTTATGAGGTGCCTTTCTTAAACTCCAGCAGTGACTCCTGTGAAATGTGTTTTCTGTTTGGTTCAGGAAAACATCTGGAGACCCTTACATAAATAATTATACATAAAACATGTTTGATTCAGAAATTAATCACAAAGCTTTGATTAAATCTTCATATTACATCATAAGACCAAGAACAGTTCCATTTGACAAAATTTGATGGGAGAACAATATCCGATTGTTGTGTTTAATTTAAACATAAATTCTATTATGTTTAAAGCCCATGCCTGCATAAAAAAAAAAAAAAAAAAATTAGAGTATTAATACTGTGTTTTCTAATGAAGGAAGACATTTTTATTTTTAAGTTTTACATAATCAAAATCATCAAATTCTGAAAAATGGGAAAATGAATTTGGAATAGACTATCATGGGATCGGTGAACAAACTAAAAGATTTTATAGGGCCTTAGTTTAGTAAGTTCTCTGAAATCAGACGGTGCCATTTTTCACACTTTGTATTATAGCAGGATCTACACATTTCCCTTCATGTTTTATGTTAAACTGCACTTTATGGTCACTTCACTTATGTTCTTTATTCTTGTGTGTGAAAAAAGTTCTTTTTATCTTTGAGGCATGAGTTCTTCAACTTTCAGCTAAGTTTTTCTATAAAATCAGAATGCTCACCATGCTTTACTGCAAAGATTTGTTTTGTTGTGTTACAAACATAGTTCTACATATAAAATGTTTTTTTTATTATTGCAAACTAATGTAATAAAATATATTTAAATCTCTGATCAAATCGGATTTGGACATTTGAACATGACATTTGAGAATTCCTCTTTAAACAAATGTAAATCTGGCTATAAGACACACTGATATGATGCACAGTATGTTAGAATTTTCAGTTTCTGAAGTTGCTGACTTTAAAATATTTTGACAACAAATTATTTGCAATAATATATAAGAAAGTTAATTTGTTTTGACTTTAAAAGTTGTAGCTTTTCAGCAGCAGGATGGTTGAGGGCTGCTGGGTGAGTGCAGTGAGCGTGTTGGTTACCCTTCACTTGACTGTCAATCCCGGGAGTGCCTGCCTCCTCCTGCTGCTGGATTATGAGGTGAACTCCGTCTGAATGCCGACCAGCACCGGATTCAGTCTCACTCTCTCTCCGTCTCTTTTGTCCTGGTGTGCCACTCTTCTCTGTCTTTCTGAAATAGATGTATTCACATGACACCGCACACATGCTGGCTGTTCACACCTGCTGATTCTCACAGTGTGACACACACACAAAAACACTCGGCATTGCATGCAGCTCATCCCCAGCGGACAGATAGTCAGGGCCGTACGTTAGCTTACCAGATTCAATTTATTTTTCAGAATTTTTTTTAAGTGAGAATGCACTCACACAAACTCCTGGTATGTAATCAATTATCAGTTTGTTTTACTGTGTAACACTGAGGGGGAGTGATGTATTTTTGCACTGTTGGGGTGAGCAATTACTCTGATTGACCCAGTGGGAGCACTATAATTACAGGTCAATAGTGTCCTTTTAAAGGTGATGTCTTTGGCTTAGTTTGTGGCAACAAAACAAGTGACTATGGAGCGCAGATGCTCACGTTTTTGCTTAAGGTCATTTGTTAATATTTTTCTAGTTCATGCAAAAATTGTATTCATTATTTGTGTATTTTAATCAATTTCCAACATTTTTGTAACCAATTAATGAAGCAAACAAATGAAATATGTATTGCTTTCAGCTTTCCGACCTAATAGTTTGCAGCTGGTGTCTTGTTGGTTTGAATTTAAAGAAATACGTCTGAAAAGTGGAAATCAAACTTTATAAATATGTCCTTAATACAGTTTTACAAACTTCACTAAATCATAATTATTTCTGTTAAAAGGTGCTGCTTTTTACCATAACATTTAGCTTTATCTTGTCCAAAAGTTGAAATGTATTGTACATGTATCCAAAAACGTGCAAGATCTTACAGTAAAGATGTTAATGCTGAAAAAAATGAGAGTTTGCCGTGATTAAAGCTCTCACTTGTGGAATCTCACTGCTTACCACCAGCTCATGATCATCTATTGATTACCCGGCTTGATTTAGGTTATGTTCCGGGACTGCGCACCACATGCCCTCCTCTTTGCATCGGGCTTGCCGCGGATGAGACACGCTGACCCATGGGGCGCTCCGGTCACCACTCATCAGGCCTGACACTGCTCGATGGTGACAACGCTAATTGTCAACATCTGGAAAGTGCTTGCCATTCTTCAGCTCCTGCGCAGACTGAAACGTGGGGATCTGTCATAACATGTCAGAGTAAATTAGCATCAGCTTAACGTCACTGGTGGTAGAGGGAAGTAAGGGCATGGGGGTTATCCCGCCAGAATTATCATGAGCTTTTCTGCAGAAGATGCATAGTAAAAAATTAAATTTACCAGAGCCAGTGCTAGAAATACTTTACGGAAGTTTCCCATATTCTCTACTTTTTGCCACCTCTAAAGCTGCTATTTACTATGCTATTGTTTCTCCTGTCAAAGTTATTAAAATTATTAACAGTCAACTACATTAAGGCTTGAGCTGGAGATGTGTTGTTTATCTCGAGTAAAAATACTGCGTATTTTACTGTATTTTGGTTTTAAAAACAACCATTTAAAATATACAAACTTCAAAGTTCTCATAGATTTAATTTCAGAAAATAAACAGGAAATACTGCTGTTGAACTGTATTATTTTTATTAGTAGTATTAGTTTTATATTGATACTCACAGGAGCATCTCAGTAAGTCAGAATACTATAAAAATTACACTGTTGGTCAAAAATAAAACCCACAAATATTGATTGCACATATATATGACAAAGACAAAACAAGTCATGAAGACTGCTTGGTAATTTTTTAGGTAACTTTGGGAGCTGACAAAGTTTACGTCAGTTAAAAAATTATGCAGGTTACCTGACCTGGTAGCTGGGCTGCTGTAGATGTTTTATTAAGCCAACAAATATGCTAAAACTGTACATTGCTGCCAGGCAGCTTTTGTTTAAAATCAGTGTTACTTTGAAAGAATTGATGTGCATACTTCCTATTATTTTGCCTGGATACAGTAGAACCTTGATGATGATGTCTTTCTCTTAGCAAAGGAATAATAGTTGGAAAACTCCTCCTGGATTCCAACATTCAGCAACATGTGGGTGCGGGGAAACACCTCTTTGCAGTGGATAGAGGTATAATTAGGAAGTTCTGTCTTTTATGGAGTTATATGTTTTCTGATTTACACTTTTCATTTCTGTTCCAACAGTTTTCATACTAATTAAAATCTTGTAAAACTGTGGTTCAAACACGTTATTTAATTTTAAGATGAATTCAAATATAAAATTTTAGATTTTTATGTTTTTTCATCTCATAAACAAAGCTGTCACATTATACTACAAAAAATGTTAGATTAGGAAGAATCAGTATTGAATTTGTTTAAAAATGCAGTAGGATGCAACGACCTTGATGAAGATTATGGGTTGGTAAATGTTTCCCATACGACACTGAAGCAATACAAACATGTTGATACTTCGTGGTACATCATATGCCCGCAAATCTAGACAAAAACTGTGTTTTTAGTCCTAAAATCTAGACTAAAACTTTTGATTCTGTTTTTCTTTTCACAGGAAAGTGACAGTTTGTGGTGGGATGCCTTTGCTACAGAGTTTTTTGAGGAAGATGCTACCCTCACACTCTCCTTCTGCCTCGAAGATGGACCAAAGAGATACAGTAAGAATACTGCAGGCATCTCTGTTTCTAAAATTAATTATAAAATGTTGTGTTTGTTAGAATGAACTGGATAATTGTGAAACTGTTTCATTGTCAAGACTCCTTTGTTGAGACATTCAACGTGTTACATGCTGCTCTTCCTGCTGTTTTACTTTTACGAGCTTTATATTTTCCACTTCAGGAGTCATTGTTGTGCTAATCTGGATCTTGTGAAAATTTTCCCAATTCAATTTATCATCATTACTATTATTGCCATCTATCGATTTGATGGATTTTTATGACATTGTAGGAGGCAAAGTTGAAAACAGGTTGTGAAGCAAAGCTGTTGTTTTACAGAAAGTCTAAGCCTTCACATACTTTAAGACCTCTGTGTGTGGTGTTCATTATTCTTTCAAATGATTTTTTGCCGAATTAAAAAAAATACATATTGTACTTTTACTTCTCTTTAACCTGCTACTTCCTTTACCAAGTTTCTAGTCAAATAATTGATTTCTTACTCTCCCAAAATACCTCTATAACACCTCACTGAAAACAACAAAAAAATGTGTGAACTTTCTCAGTAAAGATTTTTACCTCTGAAACAATATTTTTTCCACACAGCATTCTGCTCTGTGTCCCTGAGAAAATTGCTATCTCTCTCTCCAGCTTTTACTCTGCATGTGTTTGAGCATTGATGCAATGTCACACCCAACTACTGGCAACCTATTTCTAAAAATTTCATCACAGGTCTAATATATGGGTTTCACTTTCACAAATTACTTTTTTGATGCAGACGCTGTTTTAACTATAGAAAATTGTTTACATAAAAAAAAAAAAATCTATATTTTAATTGGAAAATATAGATGTTTTTTTGTTGGAAAAAACAAAAAAATGTTTGTTTTTTTGATGTTTGATATATATATATATATATATATATATATATATATATATATATATATATATATATATGTGTGTGTGTATTCATTGGTATATTAACACATATAATAATGCCAAACTAATATTGGTATATTAGTTTGTATTAAAAAATCTTACTAGCATGAAATTGGCTTTCAAATTCTCCAGATCTCAAAAGTCTCAAGGACATTGTTGTGGTAAGGCAGGTGGTACAGGCTAAATAACTAAATAGATGGCAGGAGTCAAAGTTTCCCAGCAGAACATTGCCCAAAACACAATGTCTCTGTCTGGTTGGGGTTTTTTGTCCCCATAGTGCATCTTGGTTCTGTGTGTTTCCCTTCTGACAGACGCAGATGCACCTGGGCGTCCATAAGACGTAAAAGAGCACATGATTCATCAGATCAGGACACCTTGTTACGTTTCTCCATGTTCTGGTTATAATACATTGTTGATATTTTTGGCAGTATTCATGGGTCAGCACTGACTGATCTAGATATGTATGTAATAAACCACTAGGCAGTCATGTTTACCCATTCTTCAGGGTTCTAGTACATCAACTTTGAGGACATTTTCTTCTACTATGTAATTTATCTCACTGGCATGAAAAGATAATCAGGGATATTTACGTTTTCTGTTGGTAGTCATAATTCTCAGCCTGTTCATTGTATGCTGGATCTTGTTTTTCTTTTCCACCTTGAGGATTTATGGACTCATTCATTTTAGATCTTAAAAGTTTGCTATGCTTCAGTTTCTGAACTCAATTTTGAACTCAAGAAACATCAGAATTTCATGTTATGCATTTTGTCATATGAACTGCAAAGCAGATGCTCTGACTGAGTTTGTGATTTTGTTCGCTCCATCTCATTTGCATGTTTTGTTCTGAAACATATTCGAAATCACACAGACATAGATAAGGATGTGGTGCACTGAAATGGCCAGATGTGAGTGGCGTCGGCTGCGTTTGTTATTGTGTGTCGCAGCTCATCGGCGGAGGAGGAGGAGGAAGTGAGAGCAGAGATACATGCAGTGGAGGAGTGTTGTTAGCTGGGCTCAGCTTTGCTTTTCAAATGTAAAAATAAAAATCCCCACCGGTGTAGAGATGGTAACCCTGTTCCCCCGGGAACAGGAGGCTTAACACCATGGCGATGATGACTCACCGTCAGTTACGAGCTTTTGTCGATTCACATTCAGGTGTGCTAAGTTGCACGCATGTTCACACAAACACCTTCACCTTAAAATGCATTCCAATTTTACTAGTTTGTCAAAGAAAAGCAAAAAAAATGAAAATTGTTGTCCAAGACTGTGCATAACCAACTACTGCATATGACAGTTATTCATAAATAACAGTTAAAGGGATGTTCTTATGACCAACGTTAGTGTTTAACGCCTGCTGATTGGAGATTCAGTCTCTGGTTGCAGTCACAGCTTTGAACAGCTTTGAACTCTTCAAGGAGAAAAAATTTGTAGCTTTCAGAAAACATAAGAAAAAAAAAATCAGATATTCAACTTATTAAAATGACAATAAACGCACTAAAATAATTCAAGACTTTTCAACAGTTTAATAGTTTCTTATGGTATCTAATTTAATGGATGAGAATAACTCAATACTTTTGGGGGGGGTTACCAGAAATGTCTTGATTGGCTTGTTGCTATTCTTTTCTTAGGATGTTATTCCATTCTGTCTCCATAATACATTTTTTACATTTAAACATTACTTGCACAAGAGTAGAAAACTCTGTGTAGCATAATAATAATAACAATAATAAAAAAACTAAACTTGGCACCCTGTAAAGGATTACTGGTTAAGTTTCCTGATTAAGGTTCAAGACCATGAAAGCACCGTCTCTCAACCAATCAATACGTTGAGAAAAGAAAGTGAGGGACTAAAAAACATAACATTGTTATTGACCTGTTCAGCCAAGTTTCATTTCATGTGTGAGTAAAATATTTTGAAGGTTTGTGGCCCTGTTTAGTATGAAATTAGAATGGAAACAAACAAAAAGTTGTATAAAAGAGAAATAGTTTATGATGTATCTCATGTTTTTGTGTAAATTTTTAATGGAAAATATGACCCTCTAAAACGTTTCAGAAAGTGTACAGCTGCTTCAACCATGTGTGCTAATAGGCTCACCAAATCACTGGAAGGGCCACAAATGGCCCCTAGTCACATTTTGGAAACCTCTGCTTTAAATTTTTAAAACACAGTTTTACTCTGGGGGAATTAGGGGCACATTAGGAAAAAGGAGATTAATCTGGAGTTTAGCATTCACCAGCTACATCTAATATTGTTTCCTGATTTCTTATTGCCTCTTGAATGTGATTGGTCTTCTCTTTCCAGTGCCACCTGTTTTAAATGAATCCACATTTGTCCTGAGTCAGATCTCTAAGAAAACACATATATTTTGCTGATTTGTACACAGCCCTGTGTCATAAGCCATAAAGAAAATTGTTGAAATGAAGTTCCAAAGTTTGTTAGACTGCTCTCTTCCAGCCCAAATTCTCCGTGGCAACCTGGAAAAAGTGACATGTTTGTTCTGATGAACGGAAAAGTTTCTTTCCACCAAATTTAAGGAATTTCAGATTGAAAGACTTAACTTTAACAAATAAACCTAGAGATATCTCTGGACCAAATCTATAAAATCAAGGAAGAAAAACCAAATATATTGCTACAATACTCATAAGGGCATTACTTTTTGACGATTTGTATGGTTCTTATAGCTGGTACTATAAAATAAAATGAAAAAAATTCTGTTTCTTTTAAAATTAATCACTTTTTTATTATTTAGAGCTTACCTTGCAGTAGGGCTGGGTGATATGGCTTAAAAATAAAAAATATAATTGATGAAAGAAAATTAGATTAATTTATCAAATTGATTTATAACCTGGCCCTACATCTTACATACATGTTTTTAAGATCCTTCTTCTGCATTTGCTCTCCAAACTTAAGCTCAGTTGCTCTCTCGTTGCAAAAAGAAAACCATGTAAATGTTCCTGCCAGTGACCTCATCCTGAATTAATCCTATAGCTTCCAGCTGTGTAAAGCGCTTAATACTTGCAGTTACTGTCATGCAGGTCAGAACAATACTGACCAGTGTGGGAAGTGCTTAGTGGTGGCTCAGAAGCAGCCATGCTGTAAAACAAAAGGTTGTGACTTACTGCAGTGGAACAGCTGTATGGATTCTAAATATAAACCGCAAGTGTAATATCAAGATATTAAAACTGATTATACCGAAGATTATTTTAGCTCCTCTTTGTGAGGTTTATAGTGTTTGTTCTAAAAAATTAAATATATCTTTAAAACAGAATCGAATCAAGAGAAAATGTTTTAGTTTACATTTATTATACAGCTTCACTTTTAAGTCATATTTTTTAGTGTTTTTGTTAGTTTTCATTTGCTTATAATTTCTAACCCGGTACATTTATAATTCCTCACATTGTGTGACGGATAAAGGCTTAAAAATAAAAATTCCAATTCTTTTTGGAATTGAATCGTATTTGTTTGAGTGGCTTACATGATAATTACAAAGAAACATTTCTTTTACTCCAGTCTGAGGTGCTCTAATTTTATAACGTTCAGTGTAGGAAAAATTAGAAAAGCTAATTTACCTAATCTGTTTCTTTATTGCGAGGACCGGTGTTTCATAACTCGTCTCCAGCTGCTGTTAAACGGGGCTTCTCAAAGGAAATAGCTCATATTGAAAATAACCACTGTAACTACTGGAAGTTTTCTTCATGAGCACTCAGTGTGCCTTTTTTATACTTTCATTTTGAAATCGGCTCAGAATGTTTGGTTGAGAAAAAAAAATCTTATTTTAAAGTCCAAAGTAGAATATCTTTTATTGTCAGGTAAATATGTCACTTTGAGGGTCAGTAGAATATGTGGGATCTCCAGAAAACTTTTATAGACACCTCTGGTATTGCATTGTATCTTTCTGGCTTTGTTGGCCAACAATTACTGACAATATTGAATTTCAGAGATGCTTGTGGTTTAATCATTTTAGCTGGACAGAAAAAATAGTCAGACATTAATTTTATTTAAAATGGATTAGTCCGTCAAAACATTTTTGCCAGATTTAGAAACATGTGATGTGATGCTAGCACCAATAAACTGTGTTTCACAAAACTAATGAAGATGTGCATTAGCAACAGGTTCCCCTGTGACCCTGCAAGAATATACGGCATTGGATGGATGGATGCACATCCCTCTAAAATGACAATGAAATTTGTTTTTGATGCTGAACTAAGTATTGATGAACTTTCATTTCACTAACAAATGTTAACACTTTTTAAGTTGTATAAAGAGCAATGTAAAAATTAGCCAATAATTAACTATTTTCGATATAATATCATATCAATACATTTTGACATTTGCTTACATCCATTCATTGTCTTTCATTTAGCTTTTCCTAAATATTTGGCACAGTGTAAAAAGAAGGCAAATAATTTAATAAGGAATATTTACTTCACTAAAAACATAAATATGCAGTAATGGTCAAATAAAATCAAGAAGAGAGTTGATGTAAATCTTCTAATTCATTCAAAACAGAAATTCTTTTATTTTTAAGAAGTAATATTTTTGCAATTACAAAGTTAATGTCTGCTTAATCCCATTCTCAAATTGTCTGCTTCTTTATGCTATACTGCATAAAACTGGACTTGTGTTCTTTATTCTACTTGATCTAAGATGGAGGACTTGAAAATAATATTAGAAAACCAATATTTAAATTTGAATTTAAAATGTTTGTCCTGAAGTCTGATTAATGAACATGTTCAAACATAGCTATGAATTACAAAATAAAGTGTGAGACTCGAGAAAAAGCGAAGAAGCAAAAAAGTAGCGAGAAAGAATTTTATTTTGAAAACCTGGAAGTGATGCTCTAATGACACAAATCTGTCAAGTCTTAAACCTTCAGTCGAGTCCAAGTCAAATTTCAAGTGATTCAAGTGCAACTCTTCCAAGTTGCAGACTTTAGTCCATATTCCTGTTGAGTAGTAATTAGGTATAGGATAAAATAATCTATTCAGTTCATAAATATTTAAAATGTATATATCTTATGCAGAAATTTGCATTTAAATACTATACAGACTCATAATTCTGTCCAAAGATAACCCAAAGCAGAATGAACAGCATTTTCTTTGTTTGTGAAATGACTTATATGAGTCTGAAATTCTTAAGAACCTGAACACAAGGCTCTTTAATCACTTCCACCTTGTAACACTAATAACAATCTGATTTTACCAGATCACTAGTGCCTGCTAATTGTAATCTTCGTATATGAGCCACAATTACAACAACAGAAGAGAACATAAGATGCTTATCCAGAGGGATTGTATTGTTTGTTGCCTCACCTTCTCCTTTCTAAGATCTGAGCACTAAATATGAGCTCCGAGACTTTTCTGCCTCTCATATGACATAATATTTTATAGTTTCATTTCAAGCAGAAGCCAATAAAGATGTGTATTTTCAAGATAATGTGATTGATTAATTCTAATCAATCAGCGTTCTCATTGGAGACAATGTTTTCATCAAAATGTCCATAGTCATGCATCAATTAGTGCCGGCTATTGTTTTGTACTTTTTTATGTTTAAAACTTAGTCTAATTATGTCCTAATTCACAGTGGTCTGAACACTCGGCTGGGTATCTTGCCTCGCTTTGCAGTCTACGAGGCATCTGATGAAAGCTGCACTCCATGATGCAATCAAAGAGCAAGGCTCATTTTAGAAAAAGTTCAAACAAGAAGGAGAAAACTTTGCATGTTTCGTGGGCTGGTTGAGGGCAAACTGCAAAAAAAAAAAAAAAAAAAAATGTTCTCAATGCGTTTGCAATTCATCTTCTTATCCTGGCATTGCGGGTCGCAGTTATTGCAGCGATGAAATGACCACAGCTAATTCTCTTTTAGCAAGCATAAGGACATAATGAGGAGGCAGAAAAGACAAGGGACCGACTTTATTACATGAGAAGGAATGAGCCAAAGCACCTCTTCCTTGAAGTCACAGGAGGAATGAACAAAACAATGGCTTTTACTAAGAATAGAACATTTTGATCAATAAGCAGAACCATTGAGTTCTGAGATATTTTTATTATCACTTGATGATTATAATCATCTAAATATGTTGAATATTTAGCATCTTTATAATCACTCTAAAATCTGCATGTAGCCTAGATTTAATATCTGCTACATATATTGCAATTAAACACATATATTGTTTTGCAAAATTTAAAGTTTTCTTCTTCCTACCAAGAATTACAGCGAGTTGCTGAAGCATTTGGATTTTCTGTAGAAATAAATAATCCAGTTTATTCATAAAAACAGTTGATATAGTTTAAAAGTAAAAATAAGAAGTAAACAAACTTCCGTCTTCACTCCCTTCTCCACCACCACACAATATTAGAGCCATGAAGTGATAAAGGATAATGATCAAGTTCTGCAATATTAATGATAGGAGAAGTGAAGTAGTAATGTATGGATTAGAGTGCTCATGATTACTTTATATAGTTGAACAGATCTGATATTCAAAACACATGCATTTGACATGGTTTTTAACGTTTTAATGTGTAGAAATGAATTTATTGCAGTGCTTCCCAGCTCTGGTCCCTCAGGTACACAATGCTGCATGTTTTAGATGTTTCCTGCTTCAGCACACCTGATTTCAGTTAATAGCTGATTAACAGGCTCTCACTCAACTGCTTTTATCTGAATAAAGTGTGTTAGACCAAGGAAACATCTGCAACATCCAGGGCAGTGTGTCTTGAGGTGCATATTGAAAAACAGATTATTGGAACATACATTAAACATGCTGTAACCACAGGTGTCTAAACTTTCTGCGAAAACTAATATTCTAGTCAAAAACATTTATCTGAAAGATTAAAAATATGCTAAAATAAATTAATTGCAAATGTTTAGTAAGGGCAAAGATCATTACATCTTATTCAGCATAGTTTAATTAAAGAAAATACTTCCTGATTTTAATTGGATATTAATTTGATGGCAAAATGTATTTGAAGTCCACATTACAATATGGGCTTAGTCTTGTGTGTTTTGGTGACGTGAGTGATGTGACTAGTGGTGATGGTGTGTGTCAAAGTAACTTTTACCTGACAGCAGGACACAACATTTCTCATCAGACTGCACTTAAAGGAGCTGAAAAGTCTCATTTCTGTCATCTGTCAATATTTTTGTGTTTGAATAATCCCTTAAACATTGATGACCAAAAGGTTGAACATCTCATTATATTTACACAATAATTCACAATATTATGAATTTTGTTTATTTTTATTGTTTTAATGAGGACAGTTTTGTGCTGCAGCAAATAGCAGCCGTAACGGATGTTAAATTTCATATTTAAATAGAAATCAGTAATAAAGGGAGAATTGCAATATTTTTGAAAATTCAGTGTCGCTTTGTTGATGTAAACTACATATTTATATGAAAATTAATTAAAAAATTCACATTTTTTTAATGTTTTGGAATCAAAAATACAAATCAAGAATATTTTTTTCTGCAGTGCTCTGTAAGAAAGTTTTTTTTTTCAGCTTCCAGAGGGCACAATAACCAGTTATTTTCCTGCAGATTGTCATATGAAAATATTAATGGCCAGCTTAAGTTAGAACAATGTTTGTAGAAACCCTCACTTCACTGTTAAACACTATATTTTTGCACTGTACGATATTAGAATTATGTTTTTATGCATATTGATTATGCATTATAACAGCATTTAGTCCATGCAATAATTTGAATGTGGCTGTGTCTGAAGTCCTTTTCTCCATTTTCATGTCTGTTTTAAGCTTTAGCAACAACAAATGTTTGCATGTCTTATTGAATGCGTGTAAGTATTGGTTTGTGAGTTAAAGGTATCTTGGTGCTTCTGTGGTGGCGGTTGTTTTGAAAGGAAGGAGGAGAGAAGGGGGAGCGGGTGGTGGTGTTCGACTCTGCTTTAGAGAGATGGAAAGGATTGAAGGTGTAGAGCCGTGATTGACAGGTGGGATGATGCGGCCCTGGCTCAGCTGCAGCACCGAGGTGTAGGCTGTTACTGATTGACAGTCGAGCCCAGACTGGGAACCTGGATTGGCCACAAAGAAAGAGAAGATGGAGAGAAAGAGCTGCAGAGGAGAGAGAAAAATCATACATTCCAACATAAATATCCAGCCTTAACGCTTTGCTGTGTAGTCTGCTTCAGAATAGTTCAACACTGCCATCTATTGTAAACCAGGCTCGTCCTATTTTAATGATATCACTGACAGCTGTCTTCCTACCTAGCATGCTTCTATGTCTTTGGCTGCAGTGAAAAAAGTTATTGAAAGCAGAGATACAAATAGTGAGAGGATTGAATGACAGTGAGGCTGTCAGAAAACATAGAATGAGTAACTAAAGGAAAGAAATGTTTGGATAAGAACTTTATTGCAGAAAGAAGAATGTTTGCAGTTTATTTAAGCTTCAAACATATAGCCAGGTTTTATAGTAGTTTAAAAGATGATCATATTGAACTAATGTAAACAATGTTTATCAAATGTCATTTTATTCAGAGAACAACATCACAAATCTTTTTGTGCCAAAAAGTTCAAAGGTTGTTTTAGTTAATTGTTTAAGTCTTAGAGGTTAGAAGCCAGGACGAGGGTGCAAATTAAATAAAAAATCAAAATGTTACTCTTAAAGGTTATTATATTTCCTGCCATTTTGTCTGATAAGGAAGTATACTGAAAATACCTTGGAGGCGTTGACTAAAAATTCTCCTATTTGCTAAATGTTTCCAAACTCAGTAAGTTTTGGATTTAATTTGACAGATATAAAATGTAATGGTGTTAAAAGTTGTCTGTGTTTGCACCCTAAAATAAAAGCTGTTACTTTTCCATTTCACCCCTCTCAGACCGTTACCTCTTGCTTGTGCAGGCACACAGGCTCATTCCTCACAAGTCCTGCTTGTCGTGACTTCTTCAGAAAGCCCTTCTGCCCTCTACTGTAGGGAGAACAAGATGCATGCAGCTCTCATAGACTTTTCACGTCCAAAGAGTAGATGCCAATGCTCTCTATCAGCTCTTCAAGACTTAGTTTAGTGGCTTTAAAGTGAGAATGAAATTATTTTTTACAATCTAAAAAAGAAAGGATAATTTTTTTTTTTTCTGTACTTCAAGAGAAATGGATGTTGCCTTACTGAGTGCAGTGATTCCAATCAGAGCACAGAGAAAAGATCTGAATGAAAATGTATTTTAGCATTTCTATTGTGGTGTTTAACAGGCATGCTGTCCTAATATTTTGCTCTGTAAAAAATATGCCTAATGTAGGATGAGCTCTAGTTAGATTATTTCTTTTTGAATCAAATTTGCTGAAAATATGGAGTTGAAAGTTACTCCCCCCTGCAGAGTTGTTTTGTGAATCAGTATTCTGATAGTATCAGCTTGTTTTTACGCTGAAACACTCAAACACTCACTGCATCCCAACAGATCTCTCTTTCTCCTTTAATGGGTCCATCTTCTCCTCTGATAGACTATTTATGTTTTTTTTTTTTGCACTTGAGCTCCCAACTTTTCCGTTAAAATTAGACCTTCTGTATTTTTGTTTTATTTAAGGATCATCCACCAGGGAGAAATTTAAGCTTCGAGATTTGCATTAAAATATAACCTTCTCGTTACTCCTAAATATTTGGTCAGATCAGTTCTCATGCATTATCCATTTCACAGCAGAGGTATTAAAATGGATTGTTGCAATTATGATCATATTTATATGCTTTCTAAAGCTTGTTTGTTTGTCTGTTTCGATAAGATCCAAACATTTGGGTTATTATAAAATCTGAAGTACAAAGAGCATCTGAAAAAGTTTAAACCTTTTATTAGACCTGCTACTCTTCTGAAAGATATTGAAAACAATGGTACAAAGCTGTTTGTCTTCTGTCACACAACAAAGAAAAAAATACATATTCTAGCAGCAGTTGATTGGTTAAGAGATGCTGTTTTATTGTGTATTTCATTTTTACTCCACATTGGCATGTATAGGTTTGAATTTGGGAAATTTTCACAGGTGGTCCTTTCAAGTCTGAATACCAAGTGGGGAATTTATGCTTATTACATAACTGAAAATCCAAAAAGGATGTCCTACACATAAAACTATAAGGTAGTTTCCAGATTAAACTGCTATTCTGCCGTTTTGATTTTTGTATAGATATTTATACCCTTTTTTTGGAGTGCACTGATAATTCAGCCCCCATTTTTGGGAGATCTACCAATACTTATTTACCTTTTGAAGATCAGTCACTGACTGACAGACCCGCCCACCAGCTCACGTCTGCACATGCTCAGTTAACAGCAGTCACCCCACTGTTGAAACTTAGAAACTTTATCACTATATTTAGCAAGAAAAAAAAAATCTGTATCAGCCACAATCAGTCAGCAAATCATTCTTTTAAAAGATCATAATCTGTGATATCCAAAACACTGCAATCTGTGCAAACCTTCCCTTTATCATTATAATAAAAAAAATCGTAAGAATTGTCATTCATTTTAATAGGAATAAACTCTGTTTATACAGCAGTACTTATTTTGTGAGGCTTTGACTACATGTACAGAAAGATGTAATGCTGATAAGATTGAGATAGATTTTAAATGCTTTTCATTCAAATGTCAAGAATTTTCTTTTTGATATAATATTGATGGACTACCTGAAAACACAATGAGTTTATGGGTAAGAATTCACATGTTTTTTTTCTTCTTCTTACTCCTTTTCAAGCATGTTAAGATTATTTTAGTACAAAAATGTGCCTTTTACATGTTTTGTTTATTGTTATTTTATACTGATATTATGTTTGAAAAAAATAACAAAATAAATTAAAAAATGAATATCACAAAATGTTGTTATAAAATATAATCATTATCATTATTATCCCTCCTTCAGATAATCTGTATATCATTAAATCTTTATCACACCTCATTTAATGAATATGTTACAGTACAAGAAAGTGAATTACTAAGTTATTACAAGGAAACAAACTGTTTACAAAGCAGCTATTGCAAAGTTTTGTAGTCAAGGTGGCCATTTTTAATTTTGAGGTCTGGGTTGGTGAGAAAATCCAACTTTTCCACTTGAAAATTTGTCTTCAAATGATCTGTTTTGTTCAAACTAAAATCTGGAAATTTTAATTTCTTAGTTATAGAGAAACTTCATCTTTCAACTAATTATTCAGTACAAATGGATGAGATGAGCACATTATTTTCTCTTGTTGAACTAAAGTTTTTAAATGTCTGCCACATTTGCACACCGCTGCACTGCATGTCTGCTTCTTAATGTGACTGCAGCGTATTAGACAGTTGTCAGTGCAAATTGTTCAGAAATGCTCTAGGGGCACAATTCAGACACAAACCAGACATGTTCAGTTGCTGTCCAATTAATTGAAAGCATGTCTGAAAAGAGGCTGCAGAGAGCCGCCACTTGTGCTGCTTTCCAGGTGGCCTGAATTAGGGTGGGAACCATTGTATGTACTGTGGCTAACAGGAAGAGGGGACCAGCTATCGGAGGGCACCAGCTGTCCATGAGGATGGGCAGGTCTCCTGGCTTCCTGTTTCTCAACACTTTGTGTGCCCTGGAGCAAAACAAAACCAGCTTTCCTTTCCAGTCGGAGAAACAATACATACCGCAGACAGCTCTCCTCTTCCATCCTGGCTTCTTTTCAAAGTTTCTCCTTTTCTTTATCTTCATTTTTCTTTGTTCTCTCCGTTACTTTTTTATTTTCCTGTTTTTAACTCTCATCCTTTGCTTGATATTTTTTTATATTTCCAATATGTAAAAAAAAAACATGTATGATCTGTGGCATTATGCATGATACTTTCTTATGTTTTTATTTGTCTAAAACTAGGTTCTTTTCATTTTACCTAATTGTATTACATTACAATGTTGGGCTTTCATACAAAATTCCAACAACTGAATACTGACATTTGTGATTGTAAAGAAACAAAATATGAGTAGTTCATGGTTTAATAGGAAGCTAAAAACCTGCATCTTTTTAGTTTGAATCTTTGTCATTTTATAATAATAGAAAATAAATATGTTTAACCTTTTATGAAACAAGTATGAAAATGATAGGAAATGTTCCAATTTGACCATAAGTTTAGATTATTGGTTTATTCTGAAATAAAAAATTCTTGACTCTGAAGGGTTTGATTTTTTTTTTTTTTTTTTTCTCAACATTTTTAAACTTTCTTCTCCATGTTCAACTACATTTCTTCTCATCATCTTTCCTTCTGCTTGTTCCTTTTCTTTTACAGTTTGAACAAAGATAGTAAAATATGTAGTTTGACCAAACATTTGGAAAAAAGTTTAAAAGAATAATCCTGTTTAGCTGAATAATCAAAATCCTGCAAACAAGTTTAAAATGAATAATTGAATCTTCACTTGGTTAACACATCTTCTAAAATGCAAATTTATATTAGTCGCTATTTCTCGTATTTAGTTTCTAAATCTGTATAAACCCCCACTTTTGTAATTCATAAAATAAACATGAAATTTGATTTCTTAGTTACTCGTACTGGAAAGTCTCCCATGTGGTCTCTTACTGTACACCTCTGTGATTTGTTTTGCGCAAATGAAATTTGTGAATGTTCCAAGTCTTGATAGAAAACATGCTGCTCATGAAAAAATGAAGAGTCAAATGCAACTTGAGCTTTTAACAGTGAAACATTTCAGAAAGCCCAGAAAGATGAGCTCTGCAAGAGAACGGAGGAGAAGTTACATCAATAATAAATAGAGTTGCATATTTTTGTGTGTAGCATGTATACGCTGAGTGCATTGATGCTGCCCACACATACAGACACACACAACAGGATGCAGTCATATGCAAATGCGTAGTGAAAGCAAGGGTAATGTCATGATGAAACAAAACATGCAAACAAGCTCTAACATATGTTTCTGTGAAAGTCCCAACACACAGATGGTTGTAGGAAGAGATGATGTTGGCGTCAGACTCAAAGGCAGAGGAAAAAGTGCTGGCTTGCGTACAAAAACACACACTTTCAGACTGTGCACAAATGCGCATGTTGACATTCCCTGAGCTTCGTTATTGACACATGGAGTAATCCATATTTATTTATAATACAGTGTGCTGGAGACCCATCAGTCTCCATAGTCTATGAAAGACCTGCACCACTTTACTTAAGCTATTAAATGTTTATGTGGCACTCCTTCATCCTTCAATAAATCTTCTTTCTCCACAAACACACACACACACACCTACACACACGCACTCAAGACACCATGGCAGCAATGTAAAAGAAATTCACAAGCTCAAAATGACAGGGAATATAACTTTTTTTGAGCTTTGTAGCTTATTCTTTAGTGAGCATATATTTAAGAGTGAGTGACAAAAGGTCTGTTTCTAGTGTTCTAGCATCTCAATGCTAGAACAAGCATTTCAAATGTTGAACTTAACATCTCATAACAATGAACTCCATTGTGGTTGCAGCTCAGGTGGCTGTGCCTCAGCAAGAAGTGCAAAATGTTCACTTGTTGCATCTCAAGTGGTGGGAGGTTGAGTCCCAGTTTCAGCCATCATAGTGTTAAAATGACCCACAACTAAACATACAGCACCTCATAATTGTACGTAAACCAAACATGTTGATGTTTTGTAATTTACAGAGAAAACTTTGATTTTTTATTTTTCTTGTGAACACTCCTAATGTACAACTCCTTAAATTAAAGCTGTATCAGTATGCATGATTCATCTGTTAAAAGATGCCAGTTTGATTTTCAATGTTCAATGTTGTTAAACTGAAATAAAGTCTTGGATGACGATTTCTAATTTATTTATTTAATTTAATTTATTTTTGCTGTGTTTTTGGACTTTTTGCATGTAATTACATTTATTGGCACACCTGGTTACAATGTGCAGCCGCCTGAAAATAAAATTATTGAAGTAGCAATAGCACTTCAAGTTCTGCTAAAGCTATAAAAATGTAACATTTAATCTGAACACACTTATTAGGAGAGGTATTGCTTCCTTTTTCTTTCCTCTAAGAGGATTAGATAAAGGAAAAAATGACTTTAATCTCACAGTTTTGACTTTCATGCAGGTGGACACCTGGGGGCAATCGTTTTCCAGGTAAACTGATTTCCCACAGATGTCCATCTTTTTTTTCAGAATTCTGAAGTTAAAGTCAGAATTCTCAAGAGCCGGAATTATAATTTTTTATTAAGTTTTCTGTAGCCCTAATCCTTTTTCATAATTTTGAACTAAATAAAAGATTCACAATTGCTTTTTGTTTGGTGGTAATATTAAACCATCCCTTTAATCAATAAAATGACACTTTGTCTTCTTTTAGTTGACACACAGAGACGATTCCTAAAACATTTCTCTTTGCCGATAGCTCACTAGATTGTCCATTGTCTTGAGTTCTTACTTATATCATCTTCTGCTCTTTTCTCTTCTGCCGAAACCTTTCGGCAGAAGAGAAACTGTTCAAATTTGTGTCTTAGTTATAAAAACGACATCTTAGCCACATGTAATTTTTCAAAAGGAAGATATATTTTGCAAATTTCTGTCATTTGAATGTTTCAAGGTTTTTGCTACATTTATGCAGTTTACGACTGATCGGGTCCAGTCGGTAGAACATTGGGATCTAAATCAGGCACATTATACATGTTGGATTGTCTTGGCCAGTTTATCACTGCAGTGCAGGGGGTTTTCACCGACTGAGAGAGAATACAGCCTGTTGAATGTGATAGGTAGCCAATCAGAAAGCACGGAGAAGAATCCCAAACAGCTGACACGGCACAAACCAGAATCCAGTGGACATCAGAGGTGATATGTGGAAACAACATTAATGTTTATTTAACATTTCATGCAAAGAATATCCATAGTAATGAGAAAGAGAGCAATTAGAGCGGAATTGCTACTGCAGTCTTATCCAACCTTTTCTTTCTGCTATATCTTTTATCGCTTAACATAAGCTCACAAACTATTGCTATTGCATCTAAGTCGTCAGTCGTCTTTGTTCCGATCTTTGTTCCGATAAAGACGACTAAATTCACGTGTGATATTGTAGGTGTTGACAGGATTTTCTGTCTGAAATCTGGTGTGTTGCTCTTGCCGTGTGGCTGGGCACAACACGGCATGATCGAACCCGTTACACCTACCATTTTCTGTCGGATAATGTGTGGTCTCTCAGGTTTTGAAAATAGGCCGATGATCGGCCCATTCTAAAATCGTGCAGTGTGAACTGGACATTACATTAATGAAATGAAGAACGGAGGGGTCAGTGGAGAGCACCGGAGTTGAGCCTTTTTTCATCCAGTGTCATCAATAGAAAGAGAAAAAGGCAGGAAGAAACGATAAAGCCGATAAATGAGTTTGACAACTTTCATTCATTGTGCGATTAATTTATTTAATTTTAATTAATTTATTTACTGTTTATCGTGACAGGCTTAATTGTAGTTCAGGCTCTGAACTACAATTAAACAATGTAGTTCAGAATATCATCTTAAATTTCTGTTGGAGATCTCTTAAAGTTCTACTCTGACACGGATCTGTAAAAACTTCTTTATCCCTTTCGGAGGTAACTTGTGTGAGCCAAGCCGGTACCACTGCATCAGATCAGAGTTTAGTTATCAGAGGCCAAGCAGTGCAAAACAGCACTCATTACCATTGATTTAGGCTTACTGGGGAGTCTGAGTCAAACCGGGGCAGTGTGTGAACCTCTGTATGGGCTAGCTGTTAATTCACTGTATCAGTGGAGTCTGATTGTTTGGTGTCTGACTGTCGTTCATGGTGTTCATGGTGGTTTTATACGGAAAGCTTTATGTGATTTACCTCTGACTTCAGGCATGTTTCTCTCTATTTGTCCTGCTGTTATTTGGTAGTTTTTTTGGTGGTGGGGTGTCTTTATGTCTTCCTCCTGTGCATGTTGTCCTCCTGGTGGAGCTTTGCCCTGGGGGTCTGCACAGCTGGGGGGAGGGAGGTCTGCTGAATTATGGATGGAGGTGAAGAGGGTTGCCCTCAGGGGGGTGAAAGGGGGACATATCACCCCTCCATCCAGAACACTTCCGATTTTTGTCCACCCCTCCCCCCTCACCTCCTGCTCACTTCGTTACCCAAACAGTCACCATCCATGCGTGGCCTGAGGTTGGATGAGGTTGACTGTGGAGGATTCTCTTTCTCTGTTGTTGCACGCTTTTTCCATATCACCTCCTTTCCCCTTAAAGTGGAAAGCTAAAATGACAGAACTTCAGTTTGCCAAAAATATTGGGTGGATGTTGAGAGAAGAAAACGCAGAAAAGTATCTTTATTTTGTTTCTCAGAAACTGTGTTTCTGACAGTGAAGCAGCTTCTTAATGTAGTTAATGTAGCTGTAGTTTTAGATTTTTATTACGGCATTGAATGTTTTGCAAAACAAATAAATGCATATTATGTAGATTCATTACATACACAGCGTTGTAATTCAAATGTTTATTCTAATTTTCATAGTCTAAAGCTAATAAAACACGAAA
Organism: Poeciliopsis retropinna; assembly: GCA_010277075.1. NCBI lineage: Eukaryota > Metazoa > Chordata > Actinopteri > Cyprinodontiformes > Poeciliidae > Poeciliopsis > Poeciliopsis retropinna. The sequence goes on from VMRM01000020.1 coordinate 3,057,494, forward strand.
TTTAGTTTTTAATTCTAATATTATAACATAACAACAAATAATACAGACACAGTTTAACTGGGTCTGTCACAATAATACATTTCCTGGATGAGAAATTGCTTCAGTAAATATTGCGATAAATGATAATATTGTTGTTTTGAGACCATTTGCAAGTACTGTGTTAATAATAGTATAATAATTTAAAGTCTTCTTATCAAAAACCAAAAAACTTTAATCTTGTATAGAACTCATCACTGGAAGTGGAAAGTATATTTAATAACCAGAATAAAACGTGACAAATTAAAAACAATGTTTTAAATAAAATTACAAAACACAACCGAAACCATAAGATACTTTACAGATGCCTCTGCAAACTAAATTGCCCTTCAAAAATATTAATAATCAGATTGGAAATATAATTTATCATGCAATTAATTGAATAATTGCCTATTGCAACAGTTATTAACTCCCTTTACAAGGAGAGTAAACCACCTTTTTGTGGAGGGCTGTATCAAAGCATAGTCACACAAAGTTCAGTGGAAGAAAAAAGTGTGGTTGAAAAAGATGTGAATTAACATCTCTAGCTTTTCAGCAGGATTTACCACCTGCCCACACTACAAAAAGTAGTTTCTGATGTAATAACCATGGCGTCAGTGTTGGTCAGCTGTCTCTCTTGACTTAAAGAATCTACAGAGTATTGTAAAGAGAAAGATGAGGATCAGACATAAACACATGGATGGGTTGAAAGCTGAAGCTACCTGGAACATCTCAGCAGGCTCTGGCTGAGTGTCTAACTAAATTCTGAATGCATGTACTAGTGCCGCATCTAGAGATACTTTTCAATAGGTTGGCATTTTCATTGTAAAAATCTATTTAAATTGCTGACATTTATTAACTTTTTGATTGTTATTTATTGGGTACTAATTAAACTTTGTTTAATTAGCATTTTATCTTTTTTCCATCATATTTAAAAGTTTAGATTAAAGTAAACTAAACTAAGAGTTTCAATAAAATCTTTGATAAAACAGTGGAAATGAATTTATATAATATGTGACATTTTCTAATTATATCACCAACACTACTTAATATCTGCAAGGATCATTCATCTGTCAGCTCTAGAACTATCAGCTCTACATATTCTCTATAGATGGCATTTATAGATGCAGGTGTTTAATTGTTAGCATTTTCTGTCATTCATTTAAAAATATGTGGTCAGTAACACTAAAATGTAGATTATATTTTTACTGGTTTTCATATACTAATGTTCTTGTGTGTTAAGAGATTGTTAAAGGAAAACACCAGTTTACAGTGAAACATGCTTCAGATTGATTTTTTATACCAGCAAAAGCTGAAGGAATGATTAAAAATGACATACGTTTACAGGGTTTATTTTCTTTAGAACAGTGCCTGTTTTCCATGAGCACAGCAGGAGCAAACCAGAGTTTCCATTTCTGTCTTGCCAAATTAATATTTCCCCTCCATATTTACTACCAAACAAAATTTATCTTTCTTCACTTGCTCTAAATCAGCAAACAATTTTTATAAAGGCCTGATTTCATATTGAGGAAAATACTCCCATAGTTTTGCAAATTTCTGCAAATTTTAATCAGGCAAAAAGCGTCAGAATCTCCCAGTCCAGCACTATTTGCAACAGCAGCTTGAAGAGGGTGAAGACATCATTAGCAGGATTGTTGGCCTTACAGTAGGAACTTTTGCTGTTTTATGTTCAGGAATCAAACATTATGCTTCATTTCAAGAGTTTAATAAACAGAACTACTAATAATTACTTTACCACATTTTGTAATGTGCAGCTTTGCTTAACAAATATCCACTTCATTTAACTCCAAACATTTTTTGGGTGTTTGTGATAGAAAGTTGCACTGCAGAACTTGAGGTATGATTTATTTTATGGCTAATAAAAAAAGAAAAATATTAACTGAATATGAAAATCAGCAATATTGTGCTAATGCTGTTAATAACACAACAACTCCTCAACCAAATACTCACCTAGAAACACTTGCCTAGAAACCAAAATAACAGTAAAAACTGTATTTAGAGAAAAATATCAGATGATTTCTGTGTTTTTGACTGTCTGAAAGCTAAAAATGAATGCTGATCTTCTGTATGTATTTAAGCACCGTAGTTTGAATGAGGTCAGCTTTAGACACTTAATTTCAGTCTCACGGTATCATGTTACAGACCTCACAGCTCATTTTCTTTTTAAAATCAGGAACACCAGTTTGCTTTATCTTACATATGGCAGTGTCATAATGATGTGGTGTGGTGTGTGCATGTGGACAATGTGTTTCAATGAAATCTGTAGTTCTATTATTTTTTTTTGTTTACCTCACAAAATAAAATACAGCAGCTTCTAAAATGACACAGAGAGATTGAATTAAAGTTTTATGACTGATGAATATTTCATGTTCCAGGCAGTGATTCCCACATTCTGGTGAGTGTTCAGTGTGTGGGCACTGATGTGCACAGGTTTTGTGCGCATGTGTCAATTTCTCCTAAAATTCAGGCGGCCACTTTAGATTATATTAGACTCTAAAATAACTATGTGGATTATTTTGTATTTCTGTATCCTGTATCCTCGCCTTATTAGAAAAAGGTTTTCCTTCTAAAGGCATTTGAAAAACTTTGGACTTAATTCTCCTCCATATTTGCAAAGTTGCCTCATAAGTTGAGTTGAAGCAACTATTATAGCATGTTCACTATTGAGAAGTGCTTATTTAAAATAGATTAGTTTTCTTAAAAAGCACCTTTTCAGGATTGTACCAATTCCTCCATGTCTTGATATATTCCATATCCTACAGTTTAAGTTTATAACTTTTAACTAGCATGTATTTTTATTATGTGTAAATATGAATACACCCATCGTTTTGCAAAGAAGCTACAGTGAGTGTAATTTGGAGCATGTAAGAGTAAACCTTAAGTACTCCAGCTGACCAAGTTACATGTTATTTTAAGCACAAGGTTTTAGTTGGACTCTGCACTACCAATGAAAGAATTGTTATTCTTGAGTTCCTTCTTTCAGAATTATGAATTATGAATAAAAACAAAAACCTTAATTTCATCTGTTAAATGAAGACATGGACATGCTCCTCTTTGTGTTCTCAAAGGGGAATGCAATGGAATATCACACAGTTCATCTGTATATATATGACACACACACACACAGATTATGAGTGAAACATTTCTAGGTTTTAATTTTAATTTTTCAAAAATTTCCGGTATGCAGTAAACAAATAAATACTTTGTTTCAGTTTTGTCGTATTGTTCTGTTAGTATATATTCTGTCTCCTTCTCTGATATGTGAACATATCTGCTCATGTTCCATGTGAAGTACTATGCGACAGTGGTGTTAGTCAAATCCTTGACAGTGAGTTAACTTGAGCTGACTTTATCAGTTTGCCAATGATCTGATTCTCCCCACAGTTGACTCAGGAATGGCAGCTTCTGACGGGTATTTAGATAAAGATAAGAGTCGATGAAGACATGTGCATTGGCCAAGCATTTTTCATCAACCATTGATTAAGCATACAGATCAATATGTCATCTTGGTTTTAATCGTTGCATGTTCCTCCCCACTAGTCATCAACAATGGAATACAGTGAGAGGGAATAATCAGTTTTTAAATTGTATTTTTTTAATTCAGTGTATTGAAGTACAGCACATTATGTGAGTCTAAGCAAGCAATGGTTTATCCAGCCAGCTAGAAAAACATACAAACGCCATGTAGAAAGACACCAGGAGGAGACTGAAACCAGGATCTTCCTGCAAGGCAACAGCTGCAAAAGGTTTTTAGAAACATGAGAATAGGTTCTTCGGTTTTTATCTTTTGTAATTCTTCTAACTTTACATATTCTTTATGTTATGAGGTTGTGAGTTTCTGTTGTTAAAGGAAGACTTTTAATAACTGTAGGATTTGAAGCCTTTACTCATGGGATGTTATGTCTGAATTGTGATTCTTACCACTTGGGATTTGAATTCCCAAGTGGGAAGTTCAAAGTCTTGGGATTGGAATCAATGGAAAGTAAAATGTCTCAAAAGAGCAGTGGTAGACTATTAGGAAGATATACCAAATACTACAGTAGAGTCAATAGTTTAAATTCTGCCCTTTTCACCACAGTATGCCAGTTTCTGCTCTAACCTTAAGTCATTGTAATTTCCTTTAAGAACAAACACTTGATGGGTTTAGCACTATGGCAGAATAGGCTGGTATAAGATAACCTGGAGCAAATATACCACAGTTTTGATGTATCACAATATTTATTCAGAAATACACATAAGGTTGACAATAGTTACGTATAAGATTTTACAATTACTGTAATATGTATAGCATCTGTTTGTTGTTATTTTGACGCTAATGCATAAGTTAAAGCAAAATTATAGCATAAACTTGCTATGTTGTATCTGAACTTTTTTTATTAAGAACAATACTACTACACTAACTTGTTGCCATCTTGCTCTTCATGACTTTATTTGAATAAAACAAGTCTATTAATGCTCCTAATTATTTGGTAATCTACCTGAGGAGATTAGAGGAGTGAGTCTGCTCTTGGCTGCTTAACAGACGTTCAACTTTCAACTGCAGCTTTAAAGCTTCTCTCTGCCAGCTGAGGCTCAGTGTGCAGCAACAGGTGGGAGAGTGGCAGCACTACTCTATAATCTATACATGCAAAAATAAAAAGAATTTATATATATATATATATATATATATATATATATATACCGCTTCAACACTTTTAGTTGGATGTAATGAAAATAGAACAGAATGATAAATGTTACTAGTTTCTTGCTTACTTTTTGTCATGCCTTCATTCCCAGACAAAAACAAGCAAACATGTTGAGGATAAAATGTGAAATAAGCAAGTGAAGAAGCAAAGAAGGCAAAAAGAATCAGGCAATTGGTTCAGTGATTCACCCAAACATGAAATGGTCTAATGGCATGAACACCTGTCCTAAAACCATCCAGAAACATCTACAATGTCACAGTGTGTCCAGAAGTAATATCTGACTGATAGAAACAACATATGGAGCTTAAATTCAAATTCAAAAGTACTTTATACCAACAAATCCGGTTTCAGTTTATGTTATATTAATTTATAATTAAGAAATCAGAATGATTTATAGCAATGAACTTGACTAAATATTAAAAATATTATTTGCAATTAGCTGGCATGAAGTAGTTTTTTGAATTGAACTCCAGACCTTCTAGACGAAAAAGTGCCTTGCTCTTAGTCATTAAGCTCAGCTAAACCAATCAGGGTTTTGTCTGATGAATATATGCAAATTGCAAATATTATGGATCATCCCCATCGCTTCTGGCTCCCCTTTTCTCATTTTCATCCCATTTTTCCCCTTTCTGCAGTGCAGAGAACTGCATTCGCTGCATAATCACCCACTGAGTGCTCCTGACTTTCTTGTCCCCCCACCAAACACACTCTCGCGCACACGCACTTACACACACGTGTGTCTTAATTTTGCTTCATAATATAAGTTACTACATCAGTGTGTTGTCTAACAAATACAAACTGGAAATACTGGAAATACAGCACAGACAGGTTGTAATGGTCTGAGTTAAACATTGGATTTTCAAAACAATAAAATATAATTTTATGTGTAACTAAACTAATATGTCTGATTAATGCCAACGCAAGGTTCTGTATGGTTTTTTTATTTTAAAATATTGTTTTTTAGAGGAAGAAGTCTCTTCTGCTCTGTAACAAATAATGTAAACAGTCTCCCTGTTTTTCATTTTTTGCCTTTACTGACCCAGCCCACTTGAGTTTCAGCCTGTTTGAGGCTGTGCAGTTCATTCACTGTGACATTCTGGGGCTGTTTTAACAGAAGACTGCAGTATTTACTCTTTCCTGTCATACAGATACCTTCCTCCATGGAGTGAAGGTATCAATACCAGAAACATAAACATGTTTTTTTTTTATGTTTCTGGTATTAAACATAAAGAACATGGCCATAAAAAGGCACATTTTCATTTGAGTTGACAAACAGTTTGTATTTTTCTGTTTTAATTTTGTAGTTCTGTATTTACAGTCCATGTTTACGTCTGTGTGCACAACTACATACAGAAGATTTTACTGAACATGCTTCTTATTCATTTATTTTTTAAATATTATCATAATTACCAAAAATGTCAAGATCATTTGGGGCTTTTAATAATTTATTATTGTGTTGCACAACTTTGGTTAGGTAAGCCTTTGAAATGGCTCCTTAACATTTGAGTCAATGCCAAGAAAATAGACTTATCTACAACTTGCTAAGGGAACTATAATGACATTTAAGTAACTCTCTTGTATCATCATTCCACCTTGGAGGATAAATGGTTCAGATGCATAATTAACTGGCTAAAACTATTTGGACATTTATGTAAAATAATCTGTATTTAAACTTCTAAGTGGCACTGTATACAAACTGAGCCTATTGTTAACTTGTTTTTGAACATCGCTTTATGTTTATATGTATTTATCTCTGTCTATACATGTGGGTGTGCATAATATATCAAGCTTTGTCTGGTGTCCCTTGGTAGATCATTACTGTACTTTCATAGGCTGTTTGTCTGTGTTTATGGATGTGCTGTATGTATGTGAGGTTGACAGTATGGATAATAGATTTACTAAATTCACAACGTATTCTGTCGCACTGATCCTCTGCATCCATATGGATCTTTTTTTGGACTCTTACGTTTATTTTAATTGCAACCCATCTGTTAACAAGCATCTCCGACTTCTTTATTGACAAATTTGTGCCTAAATGTCCAAAGGTTATAGTGATACAACTATATTTTGTATACGATCTGGAGTAAAAATGAGCTACTCCCAAGTGTAATATATGTTTATTTGCCAATTGGAATTTTCAGTTTAATTAGTAGTGTGTAAATTGTTTTCTGTCTTTCTGTTGTTTAGCTATTTAATAGTGAATAAATATTGATTGATTAATAACTATAGTGAAAAAATGTATGTCCGTTGTAATATTTTTAAAAAGGCAGAATTTATAAAGCGCTTTTCTCATCCCTCTGACCACTCAAAGGTCTTAATACTAGAACCACATTTACACAGTTTTAGTTTAAAACTTTCTGTCAATAGTGCAAAATGCACTGAATGTAACATGTAGCAAGTTTAAAAACAATGAACTCACCAAAATAACACGTCACCTAACTTTATCTTTCATATGTAATTTATAAAGTAAGTTAAGAAGAACATTGATGTCTTTAAAGGTGTTGTGCTCTTAAAAAGTCAGAAAAAGTTACAGGAATCTAGAAATGTGTGACTGGATGTTTTTTCCCCCTTAAAATTGCAATCTAAAAGTCAGGGAAAAATTGCTTGCTGGTATTTTTTTTTAACTGTAGTTGAAAAATTATTATAAAAAATTATTGTAGTTATAAATTATTAATTAAAACCATTTTTAAAAGCATAGCTTCTATAACATATCCTGACAATATCCAGGTTAAGCAAGCATTTTATGAAACTTTGTGTCAAGAATAATATTCTGAATACTACACAGTGTTATGTGAATTTAAAATACACCTTGCCATATACTGTGAATGCATGTATGTGTTTGTCAGTGTATTATGTCAGGTACAAACCCTTATGTTTTCTGACGCCCTGCTCTGGCTTTGGAGTGGAAAAAACGCTCTTGCTGTCTCGCTGAGTGACGCTGCTGGCAGGAGTCCTGGGTACTGACAGGGGGAAACAATCCCAACAAAGTGCTATGAATTAATGTGACTAATTAACACCACGTTAATTATTTGTAAATTGCATGTTTGGGTACACATTACTTGAGGGACATATGCTGCTTGTCGTGTTCGTCCAAACAAGTGCCAGCTAATCTGTATCTCTGGAGTGCCCCAATGACTGAAGACGGGCCAATTGTGTGATCTGATCATTAAGGGCTTTTTGTGTAAGTGTTCTGGATTTAAAGAGTGTCAATGAAGGGAAGCTATAATAGGAGAAATATGATCTCTGTTTTTAATTTTCATCAGAACTGCGTTTTGGATCAGCTGAAGACTTTTAACTTTTTCCTAATAGTAAAGAATTACAGTAGTTCAGCCTTGAAGTTACAAATGCATGGACTAATTTTTCAGCATCACTCCTGGACAGAATATGTCCAATTTTGACAATATTCCTGAGGTTAAAGAAGGAAATCCAGAAACGTGTTATTATTGGATTTCAGTGACATGTCTTGATCAGAGTTAACAAAGGTTCTTTAATACCAGAGGCCAGTTTAATGCTTTAAATTTAAGCTATACATTTTAGATTTTTCTGCTTCTTAAATTAAATGTTTCATCAAATTAGTATTTTTCTAGCTGATAAATGAGTCCTAACTGGAACATCTCTCAGCCCAAACATGGGCAGGATAGAGGACATGGTGGGTATGAAAAATCAGTCGCTTGTTGTTCTATGCATCAGTTCCGTCTTTGTTTTGTGTACTTTACCTGAGCTTTGTTCAAACCAGGGTTTGACTTTTTGTAGTCTTATGTGCCAAGTCATATAGTCGTTTAGAAATAAACACTGAAGCTATGTGTTTTTGACTGTTTTCATAACTCAAAGCAGCTTACTCAAATCTTCCAAACCTGTCTTGGAACAAGGCAGGCTGTCCACAAACTCAGGGGGACAAATTTTAGACACTGTCTGAAAGACACAAAGCACCCTGAACATCATTACTGGCTAAAGAGTTTGGTAGAGCACTGTGACACTGCTGCAGTAGAGCAGTGTAGTGTGACTTTATCTTGGTGTTTTATGTTGTACAAAATGGTTTCTTTACAGACAAGTGAATCATGCTACTTTTTTATGATGAAAATACTTGTAGATAACTGACAGATTTTGAGAACTTTTACAAAAACGTTGAATTAATTTATTACTTTTTTTTCTTAAATTGTATACATTAGCCTTATGAGTACATACTTTGAAAGGTTAAAGAGTGTCTTCAAAAGTGTAAAATGTAGAAGCCTACAGCAAAATGGGCATTGGGGAAAGATAATTCCAATGGCTCCTTCATGAAAGCAGCTCCTCAAAGACACAAAGACAATTTTCATAATAGGTCTATGTGTTTTACAACTGCCTGGGTACCTAACGTTTTAAAAGTTTGTGATGGATTTTAAGGTATGATTATAAATGTTCTTTATTCCTGCATGTAAAGACACAGTTTATTTGCTCAGGGATGAAAGTCAATGTTTAAGCATCTCAGAATCACAAATAGACAGTTGTAGCCACGAAGTGTTATTTCTTCTGCTTTTAAGCTGTACACGAGATAATGATAAAGGTTTACTAATTTTTGTCAAACTTTGTCGATATGATTTCTAAATCTGATTATTTAGAAATCAGACCAAGTCTGATTTAAACATTAGACAATCTAATGTTTAAAGATTAGATTGTCTTTTAACAGACAATCTAATCTCCTTAGCAGTGTGAGATATTTATAGTGCTCAAATTTAAAACTTGCAATATATAATGCAGTTTTCTGTTACTGCGAATAAATTTACAATCGCCATCTGAAATCTAGTAAAGTGCACAGCTTCTTTAAGATTCTGTGTAAATTGAGAACTTTGCAAACTTTTCTGTGACTAATCTGCAAATAAAAGAACAGTCGCACAGTTGAGGATTTACGGGAGCTTAAAGAAGTTAAATAATGTGAAATTTCAATGCATAGATTGTTTCTCATGTATCTTTTTGATATACACTGTTTTGTGTTTGTACCTCCATAATATTTGATTATAATAGATCGTGGATCTTGAGGTTTTGTACTGAATGGTGGATGTCCTGCAGCTTTCAGATGCATCCTGGTACAACACACCTAAAATGGTATCAATTCCATGTTCAAGAGATTCCTGCTGATGACCTATTTATTTATTCATTTACCTTTTTAACAACTGGTCCCCCAATCATCCCCAAGATTCCATGTCCATGTCCTAAATGCTTCAGTAAAGGCAACTGGACTTTTCTTGTTGCTTGAATACATTTTGTCTCTCATCTTCTTCAGTTCAGAAGAGTAATTTTGGATAAGATTACTAAGAACATACCCAATAGAGGCTAGTATGTTGGAATTAATACCCCTGATCAACACATGCCTATTGAATTCCCCTCTGGGGATCTAAGGATGCATCAGGACTTAAAATCAGCCCAGCTCCAGTGTTTGTCTGCAGCATAGAGGGAGCCGAAACGTGTTTGAGCCTGAGTGAAGAAGTTATCTGAGGAGAAACACGGGACTGCTGTGCTTGAAATGATCCAAGAGTTGCTAGCAAGGCTACTATTACATGCTTATCTATCACTGTGTCACCCGGAGTTACGCACACTGACTTTTATTGGAACAGTTTTGGTTGAGGAGACGCAACCAAAAACCCCTGCATGGTTTGGTGAGATGGGAGCAGGGAGCAGATCTCTGAATCACCTAAGCATCCCTCTCCCAATCTCTCCATCTCTTTCCCTTCTACCCCACAGACAGACTTCTCTCCCTCATCGACAAGCGCTTACTTTTTTTTTTTTTTTAGCTTTTCTCCTAGTTTCCTCTTACTGTTTCTCTTTCATCCTTTGCTCATTTTTTTCAGTCCCAATCTCTACAACCTCTCCTCACCCCCCATCTTCCTCCTCCCACCTCCCCGTCTCCCCCCTCGTCTCCTCAGAGCTCCTCCGCATTAGCAGTCAGCTCCACTCCTTGGCGTACTTTGTTTTTCAACCGTGGTAGAGACCAAGTGAGGGAGGCTGCGAGATACAGAGAGAGCGAAAGAGCATCATTTACACAGTCATCTACGCCAAGCATACTCCCCCCTTCCCTTTCTTTCCCTCCTCCTCCTCACAGTTGCTGCTCACGATGCCAAACATTTTATGTGTTATTTAGTCATGCCTGACTTTATCGAATTTAAAAAACATGCCAGTCATGGGTCCACCCTCCCCTGTTTCTTCCCCCTGCTGCCCCTCCGCGCCCAGCCACTCACATCATCCCTGTCTTAGACCCTACCATCCGGGTCTGACCACAAAATCCTCTTGAGCCAGTGTCTTAGGGGACATTTCACTTCTAAATGAAGTTTTATTCCCAGGCTAGACCCTCCAAACACCCTCACCCCAGCCTCCAACCTCCACTGCCTCCTGACCAAGCAGCCACCCCGGGGGAAAGCGAGAGAGCATAATTCTAGGCAGCAGAGTGTTGACTCTAAGATGGATTATTACTGCTTGAAATCAGAGTCCATGTGCTGTTGGATAATGTGGCCATCCAATTTTTTTGTTTTGCACTGGTGTTCCAATAATGAAGATTTGAAGCGCGGCAAAATGGAGAAGAAGAGAGAGACCTGTTCCACTGGATGAGCAGGAAAATCCCAAAATGTTCACATTCACTGTGCCAAAATCAGGACTGAGACTGTTTTTAGTTTTACTGATCTGGTGTAACTCGGCTTATCTCAACTTAATGGAATTGATTTTGATTATTTTGTGAAACCGATTATTAGAAATGTTTCCCCTAACATACTACCAATCGGATTCTAGAAGTTTGATTCTCTGGAATAATACCGCCATTTTAAGTAAGTAGCTCTAAAAACATCCAACATAATCTAAAATCTTCTACAAACAAATAAATAATAATAGCAAAGTAAGAGTATTGAATAATTTTATAATAATTACATCTTCAGCATTTGCTTAATATCTTGATTTTGAGACAAAGACTCAAGCAAAACTATCGAACAAACACTTTTTATATCTAGATGTAGTGCTACGTGCTTATTCTGCAGAATTTTATCACCAGTTGGTTCACTGCTACTTTTAGTGCAACAAAAGCATATGAAGCTAATATTAGCTGGTTAATTACAAGGGTTCAGAAAGCTAGTTTGCAGCCGGCTGCTTATCAGACATGCCATTTTGTAGCTTTGAACTGTAGTTTTAAAACAATGCTACCTTAGTAAGAGCGCCTTAGGTGGCGCTCTTTTAGCTCCTGTGCCATGGCTGCCCATGATTTTTGCAATTAGGAACAAAGAATCTTGAAATGTTAGCAAAGCTGTATTGTGTTAAGTACAACCTAGGGCCCTTTGTCAGCTGTTTTTGAAATTTGGATTGCCTATTCGGATCACCACAGCCAACTGACAGCAGTAACCCAACTGTTGCCAACTTTGTGAGAAAGAAATAAATAATAAAAAGGTATTTCCCAAAATGTGAATTGGCTGGCCTAAACATTTTATGGATCGGAGATTGCCCAGAAAATTACTATTGTTCCAGTCGGTGGAACAATAGTTATCTCCTTCCACTCCCCCACTATACAGACTGTAGTTTAAAATGATTACCCTGCAGATAATCATTTTAAACTACAGATTGTTTACATGTTTAAAGCATAGTTCATTGCATGGTAGTCAAATGTGCAGAAGGAAGAAATGCTAATAGATGCGATGCTCTTTGCTCCATACAGCTAATGAGGGACCTCAGGTCCTTCTTGCACTTTAATTGGCATCTCAACAAAAGTACTTTCAGTTGTAAAAATGACACAAATTAATATTTTTGTGAAATCATAACTTTTCTGAACATTTATTTATTTTATTTTATTGCATTTTTTTAAGTGATGTTACTGTTTCAATCCAAGGAATATTTCTAACTGCAGAAGTTCTCTGATGGGAACTCTTGTTTGAGAATGTTTAATTGCATTTTGTTTTATTCTATTTGATTCTAAATAATGTGAAAGTTTCATGTGTCGTGTTTACATTGCAATTTTATCAGGAGCCTCAGACATCTGCTATGTACAAAATGTTTTCTTTATCGCTGCTTATAGATATGTAGAAATCAATTTAGGATGAAATATAATTCATCATTCTTCTTATTTAAGCATCAATGTACAGCCTGGGTTTCATAACATTGTTGCCTTTTTAGTGCGCAAATATATTATATCCAACTTGAAATTTAAATCAAATTTAAGACATGTCTGCTGGGATTTGCATATGTGGGGGCAATAATAGTTTGCAGGCAGAAGAGAAAAGTATCAGCTCAGGATGGAGCAGATACCGCTTCTGATTCCCTGTGCATTTGATAAGTAGCTGCCCTTAAGCAAGTCAATTTGCTCAAGTGAAACTGCCCGGTGATGTTTGGATGAAGCAGGTGTTTGCAGAGCTGCTCTCAGGCGTGTGTGTGTACCACAGTGTGTAGCTTATAGCTATAGAGAAATAAGAGCAACCGAAGTAGGCTCTTTAAGAATATGCTGCCAAGATGTTATTCTTGGTTCTGGACATCTGCTCAACAAGTAACTGAAACTGCAACATTGAGGTCTGCAGTCACAAGTGGAGGCTGCAGGTTTTCTTCCAAGGGAAAGCTGTTCGATGCAGATGCTCTCTGGGGGTGGTGTGCAGATGACTAATCTACATATTTAGTTGTGCAACAAAAACAATCTTGTTTTAGATTCTGAACAAATTGTCTTGTCTTCTAGTTTTAGTTTTCTTACTTTACTAACAAATACCTTAATTCTTTAAATGTCCTAATTGGTTAATTGGAGATCATTAAATTACCATAAGCTGCAGTTTATCTCTATAGTTACAGTGATCAAGTATGGCAGAGTAATACTTTGTCACTGTCTTCCAAGATTAAAACTTTTTAAATTGAGGATGTAGAACTAAGATTTATAGTAAATGTTTATTTTGTTGCATTAGCATAATAAGCAAAAAATATTGGTATCCTGTGCCATCCTGCATACTGTTTATTTTTAGAAGCCATCAGATTTTTATACAAAATGTCCTGGTATTTTAAAGAGGAGGCTGCACAGTGGCGCAGTTGGTAGCACTGTTGCCTTGCAGCAACAGTGGGGTTCGATTCCCAGCCCGGGGTCTTTCTGGACAGAGTTTACATGTTCTCCCTGTGCATGCGTGGGTTCTCTCCGGGTTCTCCGGCTTCCTCCCACAGTCCAAAAAAAAACATAACTGTCAGGTTAATTGGTCTTTCCAAATTCTCCCTAGGTGTGAGTGTGTGTGCATGGTTGTTTGTCCTGTTTGTCTCTGTGTTGCCCTGCGACAGGCTGGCGACCTGTCCAGGGTGACCCCGCCTCTCGCGGGAATGCAGCTGGAGATAGGCACCAGCAACTCCCGACCCCATTAGGGTGAAGGGTGAACAGAAAATGGATGGATGGATGGATGGATTTTAAAGAGGATGTGGGTAAATGCACCTTTACATGCCTACAGCATCACAGCTCCACTATCATACTTAACAGTGGGCATGAAATGCTCTTCCACATGTAGTTTTATGCCAAACACACCTTGGGTGTGTGTTGCTGAAAGACTCAACCTCAGTTTCATCTGACTAAAAAGATGAGCCTTGTTAAAGCCGTAGTGGACTTTTGTATACCCGAGTTTATGTCTGTGAGGACATAAACTGGGGTATGCTAGAAGACTTTTTTCTGGCATCACTCCCAAACAGTTAATTGGGATGTTTATAAGTAAAAGTTGTTATGGGGACTTTACCCCAAGACACTCTGGAAATTATACCAAACTTCCTTACTGGGCCTGGTGTCACGGTAAAATGTGTTACTGTTTCACCACGTGACCAGTAGGTGAAAGAGGTGGGGCTCTGTGTGATATCATATTTATACACCAGAGAAAAAGAAAGAGATGCATTATTGATTAGAAAGTCCAGCAGATGTGGCCAAGTATTTAACAAATAAATGCATTTAATTGTTAGGGTTGTCAACGATGAATTTTTTTTTTTTTTTCAAAATGTGCTAATTTTGTAACAATGTTTTTTTCCCCCTGCAACTGTATAAATGTGAAAAGTTGAATTTTTGTTGAAAAAATTCAGTGCAACTTCATGCTGTTGCTATAAAAGATTAATTTTCTTGTAAGTTTTTTTAAGCAGTGGGAAGGTGAATTTATGTTGACAGCACTGTTTCAAGGCATTTCTTAAACGATTATTTTACTTTTTAATTTCTGTTTTGCTGTTTGTCAAGTCTTGTATGATTTTGTTTTTTTAAAAATACACATGCCTTACTTTGCCTAAACTTATACTTCTGGACCTCTTTTCCGTTCATTTTGGCAGAGAGAGGACATGTGACCTCATTTAAGGTTCTTTGTGAGGAGATAAAGAGGAATTTTTGATTATGTTGTCAAGGTAGAGGGACGGTGAGACATAGCTTTTGAAACCCCTCTTGAAGCTGCTTATTCAGATGTAATTTGTTTTATTCTCTTCACAAAATAACTTATTCACAAAAAACAATCCTAATATATCCTTTATTAAAAAGTAAAATTTGAAAGACTTGTAGAATACACCC
Source organism: Poeciliopsis retropinna (assembly GCA_010277075.1). Taxonomy (NCBI): domain Eukaryota; kingdom Metazoa; phylum Chordata; class Actinopteri; order Cyprinodontiformes; family Poeciliidae; genus Poeciliopsis; species Poeciliopsis retropinna. The sequence goes on from VMRM01000020.1 coordinate 3,072,713, forward strand.
ACATTTTCAGAAGTTGGTTTCTGGCAGGACTTTACAACACATCCATAGAGTGGTGTAGCATGAATACTGTATCATCTGTGCTTCTCCTTGAAGCCATAGCTAGCTCAGGAAAGATAGAACCAGACAAAGCCTCAGGACTATAAACCACTGAATACAGTCTCTCCCTCCCTGACTCCTCCTCTGGTTTTCATCATGCAGCCTCCTCATTGTCTCTTCAGGCTTCTGCAGAAAGTTTGCACTGCAGAAGCTGTCTGTCTCAATAAGTCAGTTTAACACTGCACTAAGTCGTGGAATCTTATTGTCCTAAAAAATCCTGTTGGAGGTTGGGGGGGATCTTTTTTTCATTTTTCCATGCAGTCTTACTCACTTGAAGATTATGTGAAACCTGGACTATGCATGTTATTCAGATAGCCTGTTCTGGGAGAGTGATATACTGAAACGTTTGCTGTTTAAGGACAAATCTTTAAATATCAAGGGCTGTGAATTATTTGGACTTCCCATCCATTTCACTTATGAATGGGAAGATTTATTTATTACACTTAGAGAGAAAATAAGAAATCCAAAAGCTTTTCTGTCTTTTTGGCAAGGGGAATTGAATTATAACAATGTATCTATTTGCAAACATCTATAAAAAATCAATATAACAAAAGAATGCTTGGATGCTAACTTTGGTTTGCTGGAACATTTTAAGTGGAATGCATTTATTGCTTTGCATGCAAATATATGTGACTAGTTGGATGGACTATTACTGCCAGTATTGATTTTAGTGGCAGAAATGCTGAAGCTTATATCAATAACACAGACAATATCCATATAGTGTTTGCTGAATTGAACGCTCATATTCCTATCTGACCTCAATTAGAAGGTCAACTTTTTCATGATTATATATTTAAATTTACAATCATTTTGAAGTTTCATCAGGACTCACCTTTTCATGTTCTAATTAAAAGCAGCTGCTCCTATGATTGTCAGTGACATACAGTACATGGTGTCATATAGTACACACAAAATATTGTTTTAAGTCATTGAAATACCTGGTCAGTTCCTGTCTTCTTCAAGCTTTTTATGGATTCTTCATATTTACAATTTAATCTGAAACCATTATAGAATAAAGTGATTTTCTTTGATAACCACACCTACTGGTTAGCTTACTTGTTTTTTGCTGTCAGCAGCTTTTCCATTTAGTACGCATTTTAAGTTTTTTTTTAGTTAAAATATAGTTTGTTCGATAATATTGAATACATTAGAATATTTATTCCAGTAACTCACTTCATTAAGTGAAACACATTATATAACATAACTACACATAGTCTGTTTTCAGCCTTCATTTATCTTAATTATGATTATTTTCTCTATACAGCGAATGAAAACACATTTAAAAAGAAATTACAACATTATACCAATAAAAAAACATTTTAATACACAAATGGGAGTTTTAAACCACCAAACAAATAAAACCTCATCAAAACACACATTCAAATTTATGAATGTGTTTTGTTTTCATGCTTCATCTTTATTAAATCTTATTTTCGTGATATATGTTGTCACTTAAAATAATATTTATTTGCAACAATGCACATGCTCTGCTGTTAGTTTTTTGAATAGAATCTGAACAAAATTCACAAATTCTTACATACGAGCTAGTTACATTCCTCCTGAAAGTAAAAAATAAAACGGACATATAGCACTCTTATTACAGTTGGTGTGCTGAGCCAGGAGGCAATTAGTCTAGCCTAAAATATCTCCAAGAAGCAGGAAATATCATGATTCTGTCCAAAGTTCAAACCAGCCTCTCTGAAGTTTCGTAATGATCTCCCTTTATCTCATTTGTTTAACCTGATAACACACAGGTGTTGTGCAAAAATAATAGGTTGATTTTGAGCTCCAGTCCTGGCACGCATCCAGGCCAGCTACCTCCTGCTGTTTCCAGTTTAGAGACAAGCTAATTGTCTCTCTGCTTCAGCTAAGAACTTCAAAACAAGCTGAAGAGGTGCTTAAAGGAATCATCAGATGATTCCTTTAAGGTTCAGAAAGCAAAGCAGTTTAAGTAACAAAGAGAGCGTTTTCTATTGACAAATACATTTAACAGGATACAAACATGATACTGTTTACTGACATGTGCATTCAAGAAGTAGCTGTAAGATTATTACAAGTAAAGATAAATAATTTTGGTATGAATGACATAAATACATTTTAAATCACCTCTTTCCCACTCCGTGTCATAAACCTAAGTATACATCCAAATCTACAATGATATGGGTTGACATCAGTACATTTTCATGTGTTTGAATGGCCCAGTCAAAGTCCGGGTTTAAATCCAGTAGACAGTCTTTGACACCTGTGTGAAGAAAGAATAGAGGATTTCAGCCAGGCTAACTGAGCTTGAGTTATTTCACAAAGAAAATGGAGAAAACTTTCAGTGTGCGGATGTGCAAAGTTATTCGATATATACCCCAAAAGATATACTGCTGTGATTACAGTGATTACAGGTTCTACAGAGTTTTGACTCAGGAAGGGTTCAATGCATTTATGCACCACAACTTTTGTTTTTATCATAAAGATTTAACACATGTATATATATCTTTCTCACTTTAAAGCTAAGCACTAGCTTAGCTAGCTTTAAAAGCTTTATATTGCTTTGTTACATAAAATTACAATAAAATGCATTTTGGTTAGTGGCTGTAACATGCAATTAAAAAAAAAAAAGAGGTTGAAGTGGTTATTAATGTTTCCAAAAGACTGGCAACCTTTAACTAATAGACAAATAAATTCCTAGGCTGCTATGGCAAAATCTCCCTGTTGGAATATAACTGGTTAAATGAACAACACATCACATGCAGAAGCGTCCTTAAGCAAGATATTAAGCTACTTTAATAAACCTTATAATCCTGTCAGTTGAGAAAAAAAAGACCTGCAAGTTTAGAGAGTAAAAATAAAGTAAATATACATGCAAATGGAGGATTTTGTTGGTGTGCAACAGCACCTTTTGTTTGTCCATAAGCTGATCCTATCTTTTACACATCATTTTATGTTTGGGCTCCTTCAGTATTCAGCATGTCTGTCCTCTCCTCTCTCTCTTACCTGCAGCAATCGGCCGGACGTTGATACCCCGTTATTTCAGCACAGTGTTTGAGGGCGGCGTCACCGAGCTCCATTACATCCTGAAACACTCCAAGGAGTCCTTCCACAACTCCTGCATCACCCTGGACTGTGATCAGTGCACCATGGTCACCCAGCATGGGAAGCCAATGTTTACAAAGGTAACATCTGACCCTTGAGCTTCTCTCTCCATAAATAATTGATTGTGTGCTATGATAATGGCCAGACAAGGTGTTAAAGTGCTTAAAGATCAAACCCATTTAAACCCTTTGATTCCCTTTCTTCCTCTTTCTTTCATGCTGTCTCTGCTGTTTGAAGTAGAACTTGATGGTTTTACTGTCAAACACAGGAAGGTGCTTGCGTCTTTATCAAAGAATAATAAAAAAAGGTTTCCTCTATTTTTAAATGCCTATTCTTGAACAAAACAGAGCCAAATTGAGCTTTTTATGTCAGTTTATCCATAAGTGAATTTTATGATTATTTATCTCTTTATGATGAAATAATTTTTTTATACATATAAAATGTAATAGTTCCATTGACATATAAAAAACAATCATAGAAAAATATATATATTTAATTTTTTTTTTTTATTTTTTTTTATTATGCAAAGCATTGTTTTTAGCCAGATAGTTGTTCTAAGCAGTGTAGTTATTTTTACTTTTCTGTCTTCTATTAGAAATTTGGTCATTCTGCCCTCTGGCATTTACAGTGCTAAAGCCACAGACTGATTCTCAAGCCTGCAGGTACTCCAAAGGCAAAACTATCAGGACCGGAGTAAGATGCCTGCAGAGTGTGGTTTAGATTGTATTGTAACTGACACACAGATGGAAGCAAGCAAAAGGAGAGGAAACACTAATTGCACAGGTAAAATGATCCAAAGCAGACACAAAGGTCCTCTGAAAGCAATAATGCTGTGCTCACCGGCTTTTGTCTTTGGGGACAGAATTCCCCTGTGAGGTGGAGTGAATATCTACTCCTCCACGGTCTGATCCTGATGGCTCGCTGACTCTTAGTGTTCTTCTGCTGACTGTCTAAATGAATCTGAGGCCAGATACCTTGTCAGCGCCAAGCAGCTGAGCTAAAGGGATTCCATGTTCCCTCTACCATGAATCCTGAGTTGAAGCGGCAGACCAGATTGTTCTGACATTAAATGGCTATACACCCCTCTTGTTTTCAGAACTTGACAGTATGCACTAACTCACAGGTGTGTGTGTGCGTGTGTGTGTGTGTCTTTTTGTGTGTGTGAGTCAGATAATTAACTTTTTAGTTGACCTCTCAAAGGCTGTGAGCCTATGAAGTGAATAAAAAAACCTTGAGAGTTGAGTTTAACAAGCAACTTTTTTGGGAATAAAACATTGGAAGGTGGATGTTAGTTTTAATCTCAAATTAGTTTAATTTGATTTTTATGGCTTTTTTAATGCTTGACAGTAATTTCTTGTATTAAAATGAAACTGCATTGTGATTTATAAAAACAGATAATGTTCATATACAAAAGAAATAAACATGGACACGGTACATGTCCACAGAAGTTTAAACATGTTCACATTTGAAAGTGAAGGTAGATTTTATTTCAAAAATTTATTTTCACTTTTAGGGCTGCACAGTGGCGCAGTTGGTAGCACTGTTGCCTTGCAGCAAGAAGGTTCTGGGTTCAATTCCTGGCCCGGGGTCTTTCTGCACGGAGTTTGCATGTTCTCCCTGTGCATGCGTGGGTTCTCTCTGGGTTCTCCAGCTTCCTCCCACAGTCCAAAAACATGACTGTCAGGTTAATTGGTCTTTCCAAATTCTCCCTAGGTGTGAGTGCATGGTTGTTTGTCCTGTTTGTTTCTGTGTTGCCCTGCGACAGACTGGCGACCTGTCCAGGGTGTACCCCACCTCTCGCCCGGAACATAGCTGGAGATAGGCACCAGCAACTCCCAACCCCATTGGGGACAAGGGTGAAAGAAAATGGATGGATCTTCACTTTTAATTATTTTTTTAGAATTTCTACTCAGAAATGTCATAGCGTATTTGTTTACTAGTTGTAGATATAGCATTCCTCCTTTTTCTGATGCCATTTCAGAACTATTTCATATTTGCTTTGCATTTCAGTATGGTAGCAGTAATCCAGTTATAAATGAACTTAATTGCAGATTAATTTGCAGATGCTTTGTCTGCACTAATGAAGATTCACTTGGTTTATTGTGGTTAAAGAAGGGCTACCACAGCATTGTAATCTGGTGTTTGATTAATTTAACTGATATGTATTTTGAGGGCTCTGTCAAGGAAAAGATTACAATAAGGTCACATCTGCTAGTCATGTCATATGAAATGTTTGTGAACTCTCATCAAAAGAACTATTTGGGTTACATGTACGAGGTTGGAAGGTTGTTTTCCACAGCTGCATGGGAACCAGACTGTCTCGCCCCTTGTTTTTCATTCCTTATCATTGTATAAAACTTACATGTGGTCTCTGCCTGGCAGTCTTGCAAGGCTTGCATCTAGACTGGCTTGATTATTGATTGTCTTATGAGCTCTCTGTATTGTGCATAACATATGAATAAACCTGATTGAGTGATTTTACCTGAACAGGTTTACCTGGAAATACTTTTTTTCCATGACAGCTCTCATAAACCTTTTAAAGTGCTTTGGTCTTTATGGCCCAGATGGTCATTTTGGCAAGTCTTTAAAAGTTACTCAGCTAAATTAAGTTAAATTCAGATTAATAAAATAATTTTCTGATTTCATTTGTTATATGTGACAAAGAAATTATAAAAATTTACCAGTGACTAAGGGTTAAAACATAATAAGGTAACTAATAATGTATCATGTAATGACAGCTAAATTGGCAATAACTGCCTCAAAAAGCATAGCATTAGCATTTCCACTGTGGCTAAGCTAGGTAAAGCTAGATTTTGCTCAAAGAAGCATCCTCAACTACAAGTCTTTTGACAGTTTCTAACCTGTACCTGAGTTTATATATTTTTATTATTTAACACATATAATTACATCAACTTTACTGACCTCTGACCTCATACTTAAAATCCTAGAAGTATTTATGTAGAATTTGTTGAAATATTATTTCCTTTGTTGAATTTTAACATTATTATGCTTTATTATCATTAAAATATTAATTTTGCTCACTATTATTTATTAATTTTATATAATAAATGTTTGTGGCAAGATACGAAACAATGTCACAACATGTTTAGTTATTCTGAAGGAAATGAGCAGAACCAACAAAATGTTGATATTACCTTATAAATCAGATACTTATAAATTAGTTTTTTTCTTTGTTTGAAACTTAGTTCAAGTTACTTTATAAGAACATTAACCGCAATAACTGCAGCAACAAGGTGGAGCTTTAACCATGGCTTACATCAACCTAACATCATTCCTAACATCTGCTTAATCATCACCATAACTGACTTCAATTTAATATAAAATGTATTTTAACTCTGTAGCATTGAACATTATTTTTCATTCAATCATGCTCTTATTTTGAATGTGACAGGTATTTACATAAATAAATGTTTAGCTTCAGTAAGGGGGAGAAAAACAGGGGCAATTTTTGTAGGCAAGGGTGGAGTGCCAGCATATGTGTAAACAAGTTTATATTTTAGTATAAGTGGAACGAGGGGAGCTCTTTTGTTATCATATTAATAAATAAGAATGGAATGTGTCAAGTAATAGAAAAAGGAAATTTCTTTTCATGTTGTTGCTGTTTAAGTTTTCTCTGCTTTTTGTAAACAAGGCTTCTTGAAAGCAGCGAACCAAAAAAAGCTGTAATATATTACAAGTGTCAGATATTAACCATACAAAATGGGAGCAGAACAGGCTAGGCCCGGTCAACAAAAAGCTAAATTTGATGCTTGCAGCTCTGCTCTCTTTTCATCTTCACCTAAATTGGATGAGAAGAATTAATTCATTAGAAAAAAAAAATTCCAATAACTGAGCGTGTTCTGTCTGAGCTCCCAGCAGCAGCGGCAGCAGCGAGCCTGCAGCTCTGGAGGCCCGAATCTCAATCAGCTCTGCCTCGCCTCGCTTTCCCTCAAACACCACCACCACAGCACATCACCCCCGCCGCCGCTTTGCTCATCCCCCTCCCCGCCTTGCCGGCTCGCTCATTCTTCCCTCGCTCTCTACTCCAACGCTCTCTCTCTCATCCCCCCTCTTTTCCTCTCTCCCTCCCCACCCCCGCTCCCTCGAGACGCACAGACACACACACATACCACACAGCCACACACACCCGCATCCTTCATCCCTGGAGAAATCATCCCCAGCTCCCAACTCGTGCGCTTGCTCTGCCTCTGCCTCCTTCTCTCTCTCTCTCTGCCTGTATCTGTCTCTTTCTGCTCCTCCGTCCGTCTTTCATAAAGTCTAATTCTTTGCATATATTTTTTTTGAATATTGTGGTATATTAAAAGTTGAGTTAGATTTCTGTTGTTTTTCTTAAATGTTTTCAATGAGTTTTAAAAGCACAGTTAGCATCAATTTAATTGGTTAGTCTGGGAATCCTGTAATGATCTGAGACAGAAACGAAAAAACTTCACATATGGGTGCATTCCAACCCTTTCACCATTTACAGAAAATCAAAACAGCAAGAAACAACAAATGCATTGCAGTGGATATGTTCTTATACTGGTAACATACTGACCAATAGTTGGTGTTCTTGTAAATCTGCAGTAGTAGTATTTCACAGAGTGCATTTGCTGTTCAATTAGAATTTTACCCATCTATTTGCATCTTTTTCTGTAGAATGCAACTTCAAATTATTGGTGGAAACACCGCTTAATCGCTGATATGTTTTGTCAAGCGTATCTGCAATTTTCTAAAGAAGATGCACCTTGGGAAGCTGAATTAGTTGGGTGCAATACTTCACATGCTACTTTGTGCTGTTTGTGAAGCAGCCAATACAGCAAAACAGCCCTTTTTCATATCACTGATTGGTTTCAGAAAATAAGGAAGACAATGAATGTTATCTTCTGCGACGGTGCTAAAATGGTTTCCACTGTGCATAATGACTGAAGGTACATCTTCAGTCATTGGATAATTGAACTATTAATTATTCCCATTTTGAGACCCCATTTCAAGATGGCTTGGGAACTAATTTTGGTAACTACTAAAATGGCTTCCACAGTTACCAAATATGGATCCGTGGGAGTACCTCTGGGATGTAGGGACAGTGAAGATTAATTTATGGATGTCCAAAATTGCATACTGTGGCATGCTGCCATGTCAATAGCTTTAAGTGACCAGTAAAAAGTGTTCTAAGACTTGAGGTTGAAAATCTGTCTTGTGTTGAAGTAAGAATTGAAGATTAAAATGAATTCAGTTTGCTAAGCTAAAACACTAAAGTCAAGCTTGCTAACAAACTTCTTAACCATTAGACAGTGGTTGCCAATGAACACCTCGTGTTAGCTGTGGTTGCCAGGCACATGTGCTGTAGATGTTGCTGTTCTAACAATGATGATTCTCTGCATTCATAAAATTAGCCTATGCACAATGATTAACTGAACATGTATACTTAAATTATCAGCCTTTGATTTGTTCAAGGTTTTTGAACGCGCAGTTGAAACCAGAAGTTTACCTTCATCAAATAAAGACACCTGCAATGCATCTTTTTTTTTTTCTCACTGTCTGACATTAAATCAGACAAAACCTCTTGTTTTAGGTTAGTTACAACTGGTAAACTAAATTCTGTTTGCTAAATCCCACAATATTAAATGAATATATTATATCTATTTATTAATTCATTTCTTCAAAATCATAATCCATCTGATTGAAACAATATAAATTTGGTCTGATTTGACTTAATTGTATTTAGAAGTTTGGTCTTATTTGACTTCACAGCGTTTCATTGGTTAAATTCTTACTGCTTGTTTAATTAGTGTAATGCCTCTAGACAAATCTTCTGTAGTGTTACAATGAAAACAAAGTTAAACCTTAGGATTTGTTTTAAGTAGGCAGAAAATAGTGATATACCTCTTATTAATCCTCATCATTGGCTACAGTTTGTAATAAGAGATGGGTTGTAAATTGTTATTGTCTGCAGCAATGCTGTTGAACATATACAACATTCTAGAATCACCTAATTTAATTTTACTGGTGGAAATATAAAGATGTAAAGACTTTCTTGTTCAGCACCCCATGTTCTTGAGTTTTTTTCTCTCCCTGAATTGATGTCACTCCTGCTACTGCGGAGTGTTATAATCTAACGAATGGGTGGAGCTACAGGGGTTCTCTGAGTGGGCGAGCTCTCTAGGTGCAGGTGGAAAATGTGTGTGTGTGACTCACAAGGCTGAGAGGTGTTGACAAGGTGACACGGGGTGCCAATTTGAGCAAAAGCTCCCAACCTCTCAGCCACCTTCCAGTATCCCAACACCTCTATTCAGTACCCAGCAGGCCTTGCTTTCCCTGACCGGAGTGTGTTAGCTCTGAGGCCTTGGTCCTTGTTACTGGTGCCCAGCTGGGGTTTCTGCATGCTGGGAGGCAAGCAAAGAGGAAAAGGCGACTTTGTGACACAATGGTTGCAGTTCAAGTGTATCTAATTCAGGAGGGATGTTTTATCAATGGCTAAAAATGAAAAGGGATTATTACCAAACTATTTTTGTTCTGTTCATTACCATTGAAAATTATGTACCTCTTTGGTAATTTGGTAAGTTATGTATATATACTAATTAACTGGGCTCTGATTATGCAAATGAATACATTAATTCACTTAAAACAGAAGGACAAATTATACATTTAGAGATGCAATCATCAAGTTATCTATAATATGAAGGAAAACTAAGAATGGTGGGCATGATTACTTTTAATGCATTAAATAAATAAAATAATTTATCTAATTTGTCTTGACTGATCAAAGCCGATCAAGAGAAAATTGCATCTTTACTCGTTTTAATATATGCTTGGAGTTTGAAACTTGATTCATTCAAATGTGAATTATTCAATCAGCCAAATAAATTTGGCTGAATTAATGTAAAAAACAAAAACAAAAACAAAACAAACAAAAAAACACAGATTTTATTATTCAGAATTTATGCAACAGACAAGCTGTTCATTTGTATTTTAACGTCATAACTCAGAGCAGCATTCACAGTTTTTGGCAGACCTAGAAAAGATGTGAGATTTAGAATATTATATATATATATATATATATATATATATATATATATATATATATATATATATATATATATATATATATTATATATATTAAATCTCACATCTTTGCTATGGATATTTGGTGAACCCCAAGATCTCACTCTGTTACATTTCTCTGGCAATAAATTTTGAAGCCTTTTTTTAGTCTCCCTGACCACGCAACTGTCTGTGTGTACCAAGATACATTTACTTCCTCATCCAACTTTGTGACAGGTTTAGTTGTTTTACACTATCTCAGAGGAATTTTTGGTAAATTGATATTTCTTATTATTTATTATACATTTTATGATTTCCCTGTGACTCATCTTGAAGATTGGGGGTGTGTGTCAAGTCATAAAAGTTTTTAATTGTACTGATCAACTTAAAAGAGAAAAGAAAAATTACAGACTTTCAGTGCCATATTCTTCAAGGACATTATGAGGGGTGTCATTAGTTGCACTGATGATTTTCAGATTTACAGAAATTAAATCAATTTACATTTCTTTAAAAGTAATAAACAATGACTTTATTAGATGTTTAATTTGGATGCAGCACAAAACAGAAGTTAATCTCTCTTTTAAAACAGTTTTAAAACAGCAGAACCAATTTCTACTTTTTTGTACTGATTGTATTTTTGCTCAGTGCAATACAGGCTTTGTTTTGCTACTGGTATCAACATTTTTAAACTGAGTTTTTATGGGTTAAAGTCCTTACATCGAGGCATCAGGAGAAGCACCAGGACCAGAGTGTCTGCATCTGTGAGGAACATAATCCCTGGGACTTCCCCAGCTTTGCTGTGCACTGCCTTTCAGCTGGCTGAAAAATGACTGTTGAAAAGTTCAAAGCTATTTATTAGAAATTCTTATATTTGTAATGTTGCAAAAAATCCCAGCTGAACAAGCCCCTTAAAACATTTACCATGGTAACACTTTTGGCTGTTTGCACGGTACAAGTGACATGTCTGTCAAGCAACCTGTCTGATTAAATAGGAACTAATTAATCAGCTAAATTAAAGCTTTAGTTTGTTTTAGTCAGACAAAAAAATATATTTTCATTTTATGCAAAAGCGAATAGCAGTAGTTGTAATAATATTTTATTTTCTGTTTTTTAAAAAAAACAATTACTCATGTTACTTATTTTGATTTAAATATTTGTGTGTTAATACCATCATACTTTTAAACGTGTCATGCTGTCAGAATCTGCCCTTCCTCCTATATTAAGTGTCTAACCACCTAGTTACTCTAACTTAAAATATTTAGTCAACAAATTTGTCAGAAGTTGTGATAAATGCTCATAATACTCGATTTAATGACTCTCATCTGCTCCGTTAATTGATTGTCAGGTTGAGGCACAGTATTGAATAGTGTCTCAGCAGCAGGACACTGTTATCCTTTCTTGCTCTTTTGAGCCAGAGATCTCAGCCCCGTTGTGTGCAAGATTTATGACCCTGCTCTTAAATCAATGGGGACTTTGCAAGGGGCTGTAGCATTTAATGGAACACTTTTTAATTCATCTGGATTTTCTTTCTTTTAGTTTTTCATAAGGGAAAGCTGTTTAGCTAAAAAATAATAGGCTAGCGCTTTGAGAAAATATGAGGTTTAACCAACTGACTTTTGCTGTGGGGAAATAACTAGCTTGTATGATTGAATCTTCCTCATGGAAAATATGAAGCCTTGGCTGCAATTTTGTCTCTGCACCAGCACCACAAAGACAAATTCCTGGCATATATTGGGCTTGGCAATTAGAGTACAGTATTTTTCTCTGGTTCTGATTGAAGCCATTTATGATTTTATCTCTGGGTTGCATAGAAGCAGAAGGACTACAGAGACATAGAAGCAATTTTAGAAGGCAATGCTAAGGACACAGTAGGCACTATGGAAGAAAGAATCAATAGTGCATTGTTGTTTCACTGTAGGCAATAGACCTGGAAAGCACCATAAGACACTGATTCACTGGTAAATACATTTCAAGTTATTTCACTGCTCCTGGGTAAATGCCATGCAGAGAAACGACCTAACTTTCAGAAATGATGTCAGGAATTAATAGTTGTTTTTTTTCTTTCATACTTGCCTTGATATTTAGTTTTAAATGTGCTGCCAGGGGGTAGAAAAATAATCCACTACATAATTAAAAGGATGCAATGCAATTCAAAAAAAAAAAAAAAAATCAGCCAAAGTTTATATTTTTTCTAAGTTTCTTCTAATTCTAATTTTAATAAGGTGGACTGTTAACAATATTTCAACTTTAAACTGAAATTTAAATCATTGCCGTTATACTTTTTTATAATAGAAAACACCAGGGAGTGTTTCGTAGCAGGCTGAAGGCTACAAAATCCTTAAATTTATGGATTATCTTAACTTTGTTTTCACTTAGGCAATTATTTACTTGATTTTTAAATTAATTTACTAACCAAAAGGAGAGAAAATATAAGTAACTAAATTATATTGAAAAATAACAAGAGACAATTTAAAATCCTCCAGCTCAAGCAAATAAACACTGAATTGTCTCTCATTTAAAAGATTTACTTTCCAAACTACAAAACTATATTAAACAAGTAGCAAATAATTAATAATTAATCCCAAATAATTAATAATTAATCCCAAGTTTCTCATGAGATGTTGTCGCTTTTAATATTACTATTAAGTGCAGCAAGTCTTTAACAAGAGAGACAGAACTATAACAGAGCAGATAACCCAACTTGTGAAAAAAAATTACATTACATTTAAGGACATCAAACAATTTTAAAATGGTATTGTAGAATGGTATGGTAGAAAAGAAGACATGCAAATTTGTATGACAATGGAAATTACACTCAGTATATTGTTTGAGCATTGTTGATGGTTTGCTGTACCTTTTATTCAGTTATAGCAATACTATAGATCAACATACACAATGTTTTATTTCTTATTGGCTATAATTACTTCTGTTGACCATGTGTTGTGTTATTGCTACATGTAATCTAAAAAATGGGTCTGTATAAACATTTTGCTGTTGAGCAAAACTTTTTTTTTTCTTATTTTTACTCTCTAATGGGTGTATATATCAGCAACCAGGGTTTTTTGATAAAAGTGAGAACATTTCACGGTATCTAATTTTCTATTTGAAACAGCAGAGAGACTGTTTTCCGTGCAATGATTTTAGCGCCGTTGAGATTCTGTTTCTTTTCTTCATCTTTTTTTTGTATAACTGAGTGTGTTGGCACGTGAGTTACAGAGGTAGTTGGCTGGGAACAGGGGGATGGTGGTGAGGAAGGGGAGGGTCGCGGTGGTGGGATGAAGAGTTGGCGGTGGTGGGTGTGTGTTTGTGTGTTGGGGCGGGAGGGTTCAGTATGGCCGCTAGCCTCTTTCTTGTTGATCCTCAGGAGACCATCTGCGCTGGGGGCATTGATTAGAGTGTGTCTGGTGGGATTACATCTTTGCTGTTGCCATGCCAACTAATCAGCTGATTTTTTCCCCCCCCATTCTCTGTCTGTCTCTCCATTTCTCTCTCTCTCTCCTGTCTCTTGCCTGGTTGTCACAGCAACGAAATACAGGGAAGCGCAAGAGCCCCGACAAGAGCTGGATTCAGCTAAAGGGGCGAAATAATGTTTTTTCCCCTCTCAGTTTCCCCTTCTCTGGCTCTCTCCGACTCCTCCTAATTGGCAACTCTCTCTGACCTGGAGTTCTTTTGTCTCTGGTGTAAACACACCCCTCTGCAGATTACATTTTATTTTTGCATTTTAGGGGCCCAAGGACAGAGTAAATATTGGGATCATAATAGCTTGAAAAGTCCTCTAGCAAATTCCAGAATTGAGACAAAACAATTCTAGTATTTTTAGAGAAATTGTACCTGAACAATAAACTAACTTTTTTTTTCCTGTGTTACAATGATCTGACAGTTGCCCACCAGTCTGTTAAAGAAACATAAGAATGAGGAAAAATGTGAGGTAACAGTAAATATGGAATCTTTCTCCAGGTTTGCACAGAGGGCCGGTTGATACTGGAGTTTGCCTTCGATGATCTGATGAGGATCAAGACGTGGCACTTTACCATCCGGCAGTACCGGGAGCTCATCCCGCGCAGCATCCTGGCCATGCACGTAAGTCTGACACAGCTAACACCCAACAGACAACACAGACAGTAATGTGAAAAACATTTCCCAAACTTAAATATTTCATATCATCAAGCAAATAATACAATTAGTGAAAGCTAAATTAGTAAAATGCAGTTTAAAAATTTTGAAAAAGTTCACTGGCACTTTGTGGAGAAAGTACTAATTTCCCCCATAAATCTAATACAGTAACTAACTGTATTATATTTACAGTCAGTTACAGTATTAACTGTGATGCCAACAACTTCGGCATCGACAACTTTCTTCAAGAGTTTCTAGTAACTGGCAATCTCTTACATTTCTGTGGATGAATTTTGTCCCATTGCTCCTTACAGAACAATTTTAATACAGCCACATCAAGGAGTTTCATGCATGAATAGCCAGTTGAAGTTAGTGACACAGTGTGTCACTTGAATTTAAGTTAAAGCTTGAAACAGGTCTCTCCAAAATTATGATTTTGTTCTTTTGAGTCATTCAAATGTGGACTTGGTGTTGTTTTGGATCGCTGTAAAGCTGCTCCTGTAAATTAGCCTCACTTTCATAAATTTTTGGCAGCTCAGTGACACAGAGCTTATCCACTGATCTTCCTCTACTTCAGCAAAGGTCTGCTCTGCTGTGAGAGAGGACTGACTTTTAAACATGGCCACCAGATCACATACGAGTAACAATAGTCACCACACTGTTGCCAACTTAGTGGTTTTGTTGCCATATTTAGAAACAATTTAAGACAAAAAAAAAATCAGAATTGACACTTCAGGCCAGAAAACTGTGATCGGTAAGCCCCTGGATTATTGTCCGAGCTTGGGGTCACAAACTAATGACATTGTTTTTCAGGATGGTTTGGTAGAGAGTTTTATTAATCATAGCAAGTCATTTCGCTCCTGGAAAAGCAAAGTGGCCCCAGATCATCGCATTAGCATCATCATGCCTGACATGTTTTCCACCCTGTTTTATGTGACCTTCTTTAATGCTGTTAGTTTCACACCAGATGGAAGGGGACACACACCTTTTAAAATTGTATACTTTGGTCTTGTTAAATCACAGATTATTTTAAAGCTGTGTGTAATTATTAAAATGCCTTTGTGAAAAATGTCTACATCATGTTGTCAAACAAGTCCTGATTGTTCAAGTCTGGGAGTATTCACAAATATGTAGTAAAATTTACGAAAAAATTTTTACTAGTCCCACTTAATTCATCATTTAGAGAGGTTGGACAGGCTGGTTTGGAAAACATTTTTTTCTTAATTAAGCCACTCAATGAAAACTCAGTTTTGTATTTACTTTGGTTGTCTCTGTTTGATATTTAAATTTGTTCTCCACAGCACTGCATGTCTGCTTTGGTTGACTTTTTGACTAATAGAGATTGTCGGTGCACAGTGCAGAGACGTATTTAAAAGCCTTTTGTGAGGATATACCAACAGAGGAATATGAAAGAATTTCTGTTTGCATAGAAAACTGAAAAGGAAAAATAAGCCCTTTGTCTGGGAAAAATATAATACAGCAAAAGGTTACATATATATTCAGTTCTTAATTCCACTGAATGGATTACTCAGTCTATGACGCATAGAGTATAGAAAAGATAAAACCATATGATGCTGCACTAAAAATAAAATAAACAAAGCACAACTATGCATATGTTCCCTCTAGCCTCCAGGCTCTTTTTATGTGATTCAAGGTCTAATAGTTGCATGTAATGTTTTAGCAAAGCAGTTTTACGTAAAAACTGAGAATTGTACATGCTAGTCTCATTAATGAAAAAGCACCAAGGTCACTTTGATATCAAAACTATGACTGAAATCTTTCAAGGTAACATTACCTGAACTCTTAGCATGTCTGTCTGATTAGAACATGCTCAGATTAATGTAAGGTTTGCTGCAGCAAAGGATTAGCTACATAAAGTGAATTCAGAGGTCACTGTTTTTAGTGCATGAAAGAAAAATAATTCTAATGAATTAAACAAAAACATCTTTTTTTTTTAGTTTAAAAGAGCCAAATGTTTAATCTGTTGTCTCTCTGCTTTATGATTTCTGTTCAGATGGTTTAGATGGTTTCTGATCAGACTTTATATATTGATGTACTCTGTATGCACAGCGTCACTGTGAAACAAAAAGCATATTTTTTATGTGGCCAAAAAACAATGAAATATACTGTAAAGCGTACATCAAAAGAGAGCACTTGAACAATCTATATTGTACATTTTACTGAAGATGATACAGATTAAAATACCTGCGGTTGAAACTTTTTTGTGTGTGATCATTTAAGTCCACAATAACCTGCATGGAAACTCTGAAGGATAAAAGAAGTCAACTTTTTTTCTCTTTTTTTGAAAATTTGGGGAGTTTTCAGGTTTGTAGTACACTTTTGTGTTGTTTTGGTTTGAAGACAAGCAAAACTTTATTTATTTTTTTCTGACATATGTCACACTACCTTTACTCAGGACTGAAAGGCAAGAAAAAGTTTATTGTTTGAGACATATCTTTGTAATTCTCCTTTAGACCACAGGGGCGTTAAAGTGAAGCACTATAACTGACGGAAGCTGGCTTCTATGGGTAGTGAAATTTTCAATTATCAATAGTCATTGATCCTTTGACCCTACATATTGTCTAAAAACAATATGTACGCTGGGTCGTAGAATAATACTATGTGAAATTGTCAGTTTCACATGTGTACTAATGAGTTTCTGAACTGAACTTTATAAATGCTTATTAACAATGTTTATTAAGTACTTTCTTCACTTGATTACATGCAAATCAGCTTTTAGATTTTTTTCAGGATATTTTGCTGACATTTCTTCTCTGTCTATTGAAACACCCATATTGTACAGATTCTCCATCATACATCATAAATGTCTTTATATTGTTGTTGACTTGGAGTTTAAACAAGTATTTCCCCCACTGTCTCTTATTCCAGTCATACAGTCTTTATTAAACATGTTACTCCTTCTGACAGTGTTTAAATACAGAGCAGCTAACTGAAGAGGTAGGGTAATGCTAGCATATTTGTTTATGCTTTAAAATGACTTGTCAATTATTCAGGTAGTAATATAGTTCACTGGGGGAACTAGATGCAGTTATTTATATGGAGACACACACAAAAAATGTTCTGCTTCATAAACTTAGCACTGGACTTGATCTTTACACAGGCAGGAAGCATCAGATTCCAATACAGTCTTACTTTCACTGTGTGTATACATTCACCAATATTTTTTTAATTCACTTTATTAGTACAAATGAGAAAATTTAACAGCTAGCAAGAGTCAAGTAGGACATTTCAAGAGTAAGCAACATTTTTAAAATTTAAATCACAAGTTTCTCATCTCATTACATTTTTCATATTTGCTTTGAAACGACCATATGATCCTTTTCTCTTTTTTAATGTGGGTTTAAAGGTTTAAGATCCAGTCTTGCTTTTTGCCTGAAACTTCTTATGAATTTCACTCACCAATAAATTGGCCCCTCTGGGTATTCACGCTAATTCCTGGAGAGTGGGATATTGTGGGCTGTTGTGGGTCCTGGCCAGGTCTTCTGTGATTTGTGTTTGAGTGTAAGTACATTCTTTTGATCACTGCCTGAGCTAATGAAAGCACATACAGACACATGGGAGTCAGAACAGCGAAGTTGAAACTTCAGATTCTTGGAGAACTCAAACTGCTTTGGAAGAACCCACTTTTCAAAGCGATGGTTGGAGAGTAGTTTTTTAAATATTTTACCAGACCTCAAATGAAGCCGAAAAATATTTTATTTTTTGTGGAACTTTTGAATTCGACAAAGAATTGACCAGATTAGACTGCCCACATAAGTGAGGTTGTAGCGTGGGGTGAGCATTTGTCATATTATTTATTGTTATTGTGAATTTTTTTTTTTAAACATGATAAATTATTATTGT
The DNA here is from genome assembly GCA_010277075.1 of Poeciliopsis retropinna. Lineage (NCBI taxonomy): Eukaryota > Metazoa > Chordata > Actinopteri > Cyprinodontiformes > Poeciliidae > Poeciliopsis > Poeciliopsis retropinna. The sequence continues at coordinate 3,090,911 of VMRM01000020.1, forward strand.
TGGTACATTACCACAAAATAAAAATAAAACTTTAAATTTATTTTTCTCGCCCCTAGAGGCGCTATAATTTTTAAAGCACAGTAATGAATCGATTGGCAGATATCATATTTGAATGCTACAACATCTGCAGCACCTACTTCTGGACTTCACAAAGTTATCTGTCAGTGAAAATATAAAAATAATAATAAAGAAAAAAAACAGGTTTCCATTGTAATGGAATTTATTTTAAAAATACTAAATAAACATATTCTACAAGAATGGATAGCAGATGTTGGAATTTTGCCCAGAAAGACTAATGTCCAATCTGCATTACTTTATGCAGTTTTCCTTTTCTTTTGTGGGTCTGCTTCCACAGTGGAATCTCAATTATTCACATGTTCTTTAGTATTTTTAATGTTCACTGAAAGACCTGAGGTGCTAATTTGGACACAACACAATAGACTTTTTGAAAAATCATTCACAGCTTTAAATGTTTCATTTCTGGGATTTATACTCCCAGCACAGAGATTGTAAAATTACTTGTAAATTAATGTCATAATCAGCAAATCATTTTTAAAAAGTGCATCTTATTCATTAACTTAATTTTTTTGAGGTGGAAAAGTACAAATTTACAACATATAATCAACTAACTAAAGTAAGTCAGATCTCTGTTTTGCAAACATCAAATTTCCAAAACTTCTTGTTCTGGCAATAGAAAAATAAAACTTAACAGGATCCATGAACAAGTTTCTGTTTGTTGCATTTGTATCAAAATTTATAATTTGGTTCTAAGAGATGCAGAAGTGTTTCACTGAAACAATGTAGCAATAAATGATACCTTGTTACAGGTTATAAAATTGAATTTTGTCATATATTTTATGAATTTTTATTTTAAACTTTTACTGGATCGCTATCAGTGTGTGCATTTAAAACACCCTTTTTGTTTTGCAAATAAAGTAATGAATGTGTTACCGATTGTTATGGTTGCTGTAATAGTGCTTCCTTTAAAATGAAATTCCCATTGAAAACCCACTGGATTATGGCACAGGCACAAACAGAAGGAAATAAAAACAAAGCTGTTATATTGCCACCACCAAAAAGCACTAAGAGTTAAATGTGATTGCATTTTGGATGGTAACTGTGGATTCTAATGTTTTAAGTTATTTTTTTCTCACTACATCGAAGGACAAGACATTATAACAATCCATCCATCCATAAAAGGACTGTTTATAGACACATTTACACATTCCTTTTTGTCTCCTCTTAGATTTAATGCATATACAGTTTATTGTCTTCATTTTAAACTTTATGAATGACCCTCTGATCTGGTTTGTACTTCCATTGTTTGCTGAGTTTCCTGAGCTGATCGCCTCATCTCTTCTCATCCACATGTGTCAGTATTTCCTCAACTTTCTTCTAAATTGTTGATGCATCGCTGTGCCGGTGATGCCAAGAAAAATATGTGTACAGTACATTCATCCTAATTCTGCTTGATGAGTAAAGTAATTCAGACTGTGATCCCACCAGCTGTCAAATAATGCACACTAGTTCAATCCTGCTATCATTCATGCTGGTCTGCTGACGGTACAAAAGGACTCCCCCGCTTCCCTCATGACTTTCCCCACACAGAGATGCGACTGGAGATAGAATTATGCATTTTTCATGAGGCACCGAATCCAAGTGTGCGCGCTGCTTCTGCTTAGTCTGGGCTGTGTTTTGGTCTGTCAATACCTCCAGCTCTTTATGATGTGAATGTTATTTGTGGAGCAAACAAGTTTAGAGAAAAAGAAGCCTTTAAATTTATACTTATAATTGCCAGCATTTTTTACTTTTCTAAGAAAGAAAACTTTTCAAAAATTGACCCTTTTCTCCAAAACATTCAATATAATTGCTGGAGTTCTAAGATTTATTTATTAGTTTTTATGTGGTTGTTTTCTTAAGTATTTTGTGCTTAATGCAAATTAACCATCTTGCTATGCTTTATACTGTATGTTCTTCATAAAAGTACAAAACAAAAGGTTTAAAACCAGTGCTTTTTATTATTTCTATTCTTTGGGCTACATATTTCTATGTCTTGTCATTATTTATTCCAATGCACTCTGAAACTGTGGCTTAACAAACCCACAATCAGCAATTTCTAATCTAGTGAAAAAACCAACAACAACAAATGCTGCTAGAAATGTATGAAAATTCAAGCAATATAACTGATCAGATGTCAAATTTGCAAGAGTGTGAAGAAAAATCAAAATAAAATACCTCAAATATATACACTAATGAACCTAACTATTGTTCAGCAGAATATAATGTAGGCTAAAGTGTTCCTAAATTTCCTTTTTTTATTTATGTGTTCCTTATTTTAGGCGCAAGACCCTCAGGTGCTGGAACAACTGTCCAAAAACATTACGCGTATGGGCTTGACCAACTTCACCCTCAACTACCTCAGGGTAAGTCCCTTGCGTATGAATTTCTGTGTGTGTGTTTTGGGGGGGGGGCTGTATCTCAGAATGCCATTCTGCTTTTGGTTTAGTTTCTGTCACTCCTGATGCACGCCAAGGAGCTATTGTTATCTGACATCCATACATAGAAAAATTATGTTGCTCATAATTTCTAATTAAGTAGCATGTCTAGACAGCATAGTGTTGTTTTTATTGTGCAGAATGTTCATGCTTCTTTATTTGTAATATGCTTCTTGTCAGAAAACATTACATGCTCTGCAGTCAAGTCATAATTTTTATTCAGAAATTTTGTATTTGCAAGTTTGAATGCACATGTTATTTTTTTGTTCTCTTCTCATTTGCTTTTTTAGCTTAAATTTACATGTTTTTTGTAAATTTCTAATCCAATTAAAGGTTAAAGCTTTATTACTCCTGGGTTTTTCCACACTTGATTGTGTACATATAAGATATAATATTGTTTAACTTTATAAATGCACTTAATTTTCTCTGCATTTTAACATGTAGTAATGTAGGATGTAAGCAATCGCTGAATGCATTAGTGATGATTTCAGCGGGTTTTGTTTGTGTTTTTCCAACACCACAGTTGACTGACAGGTACAATTTCCAAACGGGGGAACAAGAGGAGAGAAACGGAGAGAGGAAAGAATTAATTGGATACAGAAAATTAGCATAACATTAATGAACGCTCCCTGTTGAGACTCATAATTGTGAAATGGCGCGAATCAGAGTACGGCACCTTCGCAGCTTATTATAGCCGAGTGAAGAAAAACACACAGAGAAGGAGCGAGGGAGCAGGATGGGTTTTATTTTATTCTTCTTTTTCTTTTTTTGCTGTTGTTCTATAACAAAACATTTTCTATACAGAAGGCAACTCCAGCACAACTAAATGGGAGAATGCGTAATTCAAGCTTCTTTAATTACAAACTGAAGGTTTTCTTTCTGCTCCTTTATTTTTGTGATTCACGCGGTCAGCACTCAAGAAATAAAATGGTGTTTATGCCTTGAGTGCTGAAAACTTGTATTTAATGGGTGAGGTTAAGGTGTCTAAACTGTCTCAGTGTGACTCATGATGCCTCAATATATGCCACATAAATCCTTGTCTGAGGAATTTAAAACTAGCAATCTTTCTTAGAATAAACTTTTAATCTATTTTAAATATCATTTTTATACTGTTATCATGGAGGATCCAGAACAATACATCTAAAGCCTAAATTAATCTCCACTGAGTTGAAGTTGGAAGAATAACAAAAAAATAATAGACTAAAATAATACAATTAATTTTCTTTTTTGCACTACTTTAGATCCATCTTGAGGTCAGATTCTTCAGTTTGGAAACCTCCACTGTTTGGTTTAGTCTCACATTCTACGCATTATGTTTTTCATCATTCTTATCTGAGGTTGTCAATGTAAAATATAAATTTTATTCAAATTAAACTAGTAATAATGGCCTTTCCCAGCATTTATCAATCCTTCCAAGAGAGAGTGACAGCATCCTGGCTAACGGAGCAACAACTTGCCTTCTCTTCCTCTCAAACTCACACACAAACACACACATCTTCTTTTTTTTTTTTTCATTTGTAGTGTTTAAGCCTTTCCATGTATTGGAGCTGCTGGCTTCCTACTATTCAGCCTGAAAATAGCCCTTGTTTTCAGGCAGAGAGCCAGGGCTTGTTGGCTGAGCCGGGGAGGGATATTACTATGTCAGGAGGGAACCATCAGAGGAGAACACTGGATTAGTCTGCCACAGGGATGCTCACTTTTCCTCTAGTGGTGTAGCATCCAAACATAACCAACATACCAGCTGAGGAAAAAGGAACAAACATTCCTGTGGTCATGTAGGGTAATTTGACTTCAGCAGCTGACTTTGCCGCTGTTAGATCGACTGTTTTAAGAACTGGAGAACATCTATCATTTCTGTTTGGACTCTTAATGTTGCAATGCAGGTTGCATAAAAGCCTCCAACACTGCTTTACAAATAGCTGTGGGTGGATTGTACTTAATACTCCTGTAAAGATTTCTTTTTATTTCATTGTACAGACCTTTTCAAGAAGGAAACAACCTGCTGATTAGAAGTGACATCAGAAAAGTAGGAGTGGTGGGATGCTGAAGGTCAGATGAGATCATTTGAGCATGCAACGGATGATTAACAGTCTCCTTTTCTTTCCATAATAACTATGAGAGTGCCCTTGAGCAACTTAGTAAACCCACGCCTACCGTCACTGCAGCAATTTTGACCTTACATTACACTCTGATTAGAAGACAGCAACTATGTGGACACATTAGAGTAGTTAACACTCAGCTGTTAAGAAACTGCACTGGCCAAGTCAATCAGCCCTGGGAAGTGTGAAAAAGTTGAGAATTTAATTTAAGTATTAATCAGGTCTGAATTGGTATGAAAAAGATAGACTATGTGAAAAAAAAAAAAAAACTATTATTTTTTTTATTTCTCATTGTCTACAGTTGTTTCAATCCTACTTGGAAGCTTGATACTTTTGTTTGACACATTTCTATCTAATTTGTAAACTGCCCTTACTGTACAGGTTTTTAGAAAATGTACTTTTAAATCAACTTCAGTTTTAACAGGCTTCCCCATCAATTTGGCATTAATACACACACAAACAAATCTTTTTCGTAACCTGTTGTCATTTACAGCAGTTTGGATCACAGTCTTTTCATGATTTAGGTCATACTTTACTGGAGCTTCTCAGTTCTTATTGGGCAGTTTTCCTCTCTAGCTGTTCCCATCACTTCTGGGATTCCCCAGGGTTCTGTCTTAGGCCTTTCTCTTTTTATCCTTTCATCCTTTGTTTGACAGCTTAGACTGGGTCAAATCCTGGATGACCATTGCCGCTTTATCAGAAGAACACTGACTAAAGCTTTGGCTTTTTAAACCAGTATTTCCACTCAAATGTCAAAAACATCAATGTGAACTTTGGAGGTGCTTTGAAACTTGCCAAGCAGGTGAATTCTTTGGTAGAGTCCCAGTTTTACTAACTTGGATAGTTGCAATGGTTTATCTCCCCCTTAAAGAAATAGATTTCCATTCTTTAAAAACTACCCAGCTAGATTTCTTAAAATAATTACTCTGTGGTTTTGGTGAGTCAATAAAACTATGTTGGCTGCTATTGAATGCAGGATAATATATTTTAGCTGTCTACTAAGAAAAAAATCCAAAAATAGCCAAATTTTCCGCAAATAATTTGGATGCACTTTCCATGGAAATATCTGCAAATACGGAGGAGCAAATAGGCATGGATCCTCTGTATAATTAAACTCTGATCATTGTAGAAATATCTACCATAAAGTCAGAGTGAATTTTTGTGCTTAAACAATACAAGCTGCCTGAAAAGAACCAAAATTCTTATTTGTCTGAAAAACAATTGAATTTAAGTGGGAAAATTTTTGAGACACCCGTTAACAGGTCCATAATTCTAGTATGGAAGGGTATGGTGTGGATTCAATTTTGAAATGAACAATAGTTGTAGATGTTCTTAAGCAATGTGTTTTCCAGTCCAACCACATCATTATCCACAAATAATGAGGGAGAAATTATGATGACGTATAACTCATGACAGTGGAGGATTGAGAGCACCAGTGTATTTACATTTACAATAAAAAACACTACAAACCTGGTGCTTGACAAAGAGAAAGAAATCTTGACAAATTTGCTTTTTTGAGTCATTTGTAGCTGTTTAGATCCTCCTGATAGACCACAGAAACACTAAAACAACTTAAACATTTGTGGTAATAGACACTGTAATGGAAAAACTCTGCATGGCCAACATTCAGATAATAGGATACAGATTTGGAGTCAAGCGATGAAGTCAAACGTTTGGTGAGCACATCCACCCACAAAGATCCCCCTCCCTAAAACATTTGCAACTTCTTCCCAATAATGCAGAACATAAATGTTGTTTGTTTGAAACCATTTCAACAAACGATCATTCTTTTCCTCCTCCTGTTGATGTTGAGAAAGAGAGGAAGGAAAGAAGGAAACTCATGTTACATGCCATGCAATTTCACCAGGTGACCTTTATGATGTTCCTTTGTTAAGATAAAAACTGTTTTATAAATTAAAAGCACACAATACAACCTTTGATGTTAATAGTCCCTCTGCTTGCTTAAACAGGTAAACTGGGAATCTACCTGGAGTATGATAAAATCCTCCGAGCCTCTTTACTGACTTGTCCAACACATATCTGGATGATTCCAGCTGCCGAACAGCGGTATAACTGACTTGTAATGTCATCCAGATGTTCATGGATAAGCCAATCCTGATGTATTTAAGATGACAGCCTCCTCTCAAAGCTGGTCGCCAGAGATTTACGGTTTTCTTCAGAATGAATATTTTACTCGTGCTGTTTCAATGCGGGGACGTTATGAGGCGCAGGGTGGGAGGGACGGGCTGTTCTCTGTGGTTTCTGTTCTAAAGACAGAAATGTGTGTTGATGATTACAGTGGCCTCCACAGTTATCGTCCCTGTTGCTAAAGATGTGTACTAAAGCTTTAAAATAAATAGTTGTTATGGAGATATGGTGGCTGTTAGATGTAGTTTTATAACAGGGAGCTATCGAGGTTATTGTAATCTCGTTTATCATTGTCCTCGCTGCATCTGATGAAGATAAATATGAGTCCTCATTTGCCAACATTCCAGTTGTTTTAAACTTTTTATTAAAGTTTAGATGAACATATTTTCCTGTATCTACTTCCCTCTGGCTTACTTAAATAACATGATCTCTTGTCTTTCCCATTTTGAAGATTATCACATTTATCACTCAGGAAAACAGGAATCAAGGATTGTGAATTAAATATCCTCTGATTAATTTTTAAAACAACAACTAAAGTATAAATGACAAAACATTATTTACAGTAATCTTAATTATTAATTAAGTTTTTTTCTTTTTTTTCTGTTTCTCCCAAACTGTGGAACAATCTTCCCCTTTTGTAAGGACAGCAGACAATTTAAGTTCCTTTTAAGAATCCTTAAAACCTTTAAGGATTCTATAATCAGCCTTTATACTCAGCATAAAGTGCTGTGTATAGAGGTTGATTGAATTGATTGATTAATAGATGTTGTGAATTTAAAGGTTGGACTTTTCTAAAATTTTCAGTGTGAGCTTATTCTACTGAAGTACAAATTACACTTATTTTAATATATTTGTCTCATCTATTAGAGATGCGACAAAAATAAGCCTGGGAGTCATTCCATACAGAGTGGCCTATAAAGGTATTCCCGCTTAAACTTTTCACATCTTGTCATGTTACGACCAGAAACTAAATATATAAGTGCTGCAGACTTTTTTAGAGCTGTCTTAGCAAGAAATGTTGAAAACCATGCAATGTTTTCACTTAACTTCACTGTTGATCTCAATATATTCTGATAAATTATAATGAATTTTGCGTTTGTAAATGTCAAAATGGGAGGAAAGGTATAAATAAATAAATCTGTACTTTGTCTTTGGTTCTTCCAAAAGCACTTTGATATAAAAAGTTAAAGCTATTTTGCTGAAGTGTCTATAAAAATAAGTTTACTTCCTAATTAATCACTCAGACATCAGTGAGTGAGTGATTAATTGAGCAACAAACTCAACCTAATCTGGCTTTGGTTTATCGTGACAGGAGCAGCATCAGCAGTAAAAAAATAAAACATAAATAAAAACATGGTAGAGAATTTTAAATAAATTGGCGATGCTGTCCTCTGCTTTCATTGAGCTTCTGCTTTGTCTCGCTGTGTCTGCAGTTGTGCGTCATCTTGGAGCCCATGCAGGAGCTCATGTCGAGGCACAAGACCTACAACCTCAGTCCTCGGGACTGTCTCAAGACATGTCTGTTCCAAAAATGGCAGAGAATGGTAGCACCACCAGGTAAATACATAGGGATTTTTTCTACTGAAACCCTGAAAGAGTCATTTCTTTCAGCAAAACTCTTAAATTCTGCTTTGTTTTCCTGAATATTTAATACAATAAAAGCGAGTCCTAATGGGGCTGAAGTAACCATCATTATAAACAGCTGGTTCCTCATAAAGAATAGTGAGAGGTAATTGCTCCCTCTACTGAGCTTTTGAGTTTATTCTTCCATTTAAACAGCTTTTAATTCCACTCCATCTATCACTGTGCAGGAATATTTTCACTCAGAGTGCGTTTTATTGCATCATTTATGTTCCCAAATTTGCCATTATACATCCTAATTCCTGAAATATATTTTTTTGCCTGTCAGGTGTATAAAATCATCAGAATTCAGAGTTGCCTCTTGAATCTCAACCCTGCCAATCTTTAACAGGCCTCTCAGGCGCCCTTGATTGATGTTTGCAGGCTGGTTTCTGAAAAGTACTGAGCTTAAATTGGCTGCGCGGTCTTAAGCCGGAGAGGGAGTAAGCCGAGGCCGTTTTTTTTTTTTTTTTCTTTTTTTTTTGGGACATATTGGAGTGGCTGCAAATTACATCAATGCTTAGCGAGGCGTGACGAGATGTCTTTAAAAACCAACACCAGTCAAAAAGCCTTTGACTCAGACCTGTGTAACTTTAATTAAGAGTGCCGAGTGTAATCAAACTCGCAGATCCAGCTCCCCGGACAGCGGCTCCCCAGCGTCCACGACATTCTTCAAAGAAAAGAAAAAAACAGAGTCAGAGGGAAAGAAAAAAGAAAAGCATTTTATGAATATAATAAAAGCTCCTGGCTGCATTGATAGTTATTTGTGCACATGGTAAAAGAGCAAAAGCAGATCAGAATTCTTCTCTGCTCTATACAAGCGTTATGGTAATATGCAGCTTTTTATTTAAAAATTACTCCTCACAATGTTGACCCTTTACAACGAGGTTACTCTTTCTCATTCATTTACATGTTGACACATCTGTTGCACAATCTTTGCAGTTTAGCTGAAATGAGGGTTTTCCTTGTTGGTGATGTTGTTCCACTTTTCCTGCAATTCTTCTCCAGCTCGGAAACAGGTTTGGATTTTGGCAGGAAGGAAGCCACGGGTGTATTTATGCTCTGATAAGTTCTTTTGGTGGAAATGGAAGCGATTTTTGTGCGTCACAGGCTCGGCATCAGAGGAAACCAGTTGGATAACACAAATGATTGTCCCTCACAATAGCAGCCTTTTTATTTTTTATTTTTTTTCATAAACAAACACATCTGTCAAATTTTTTTGAAATCAAACGAGATAAGATGCAGATAAAATTCCCTTTGTTCTTGGGGTTCTGATTTATAGTGCTGTTTGTGTTATGAGTCTCTGATTGTTATAACTGAATATGAGAGCATGATTAGACAGAAACCTCAGAAAATGTTTTTCACTTTCAGACATCTGACTGAAAATCGCAGCAGGATTTTCTTGTCTTCTCTTGAGATTAAACGGAATATGCTTTCTAATAAATGCCCGAAGAATTTGCAAAACCTTGTATTCATAAATTATGCACTACATATATTCTTTAACAAAAGTTAGTGAAACTGTCAGGGACAAAGGAACAAACTGAACTACTTACCTGAGTAATTCTAATTATTTCACTTATAGATTAACTTTACATTCTATTGTTGCATTACCCAGTGATGTTATTAACAACTCTCTTTTGTACCCTCTGATATATTTCTGTCTGTTTAACAAACACAACTAATTTTGGCTCCGGTTTCAGCTGGACACCCACAGAACTTCAAAACGGAAATATTTCCCACAAATCACAAAAAAGGTATCTTCTCTCTAACAATATCAACTGTCCCTTGTCTTTCAAGAAAGCAGCATTATTTTTCTTGCTCGCCTGAATGGACTGAAATGCATTTTCATGTGCAAGTTTATCATGTATTCTCACCTGCCTGATGTCAAAATTATGTATTGAATGTTTATTGCATGTGACGACTTGGCTACAACTTGTAATTAGAGCTATTAATCGCCGATTCTCAATAGAAATACTAAAAACTAGTTAAATTTCAATAAGTCAAACAGTTGTGTTCTTTCTTTTGAAGAAGTTGCATCACATTGAACATCCAGGTCTATAGTTGAGTATTTATGTAAATGAAGCAGAGCTTCTTTATTATAGCTGCATGTGTTTTGAGATGTTAACGCTTGTGTGGTTTCACCTCTGAAGATAAAGCATGCATCCTTGTTTAATTGAGGCTCTTATCTGTGTAACATGTCTGTGGGATTGCATCTTCTGTTTGCATGTGTTTTCAGTGTACAGGCACTGGGAAGAAGTTTGCATGATCTCACTTGCAAATTGTACACACTGCACACACTCCTACACCTTGTCTCCGTCTGTATGCATTATGTTCTTGGCATGGCCTCTGTTTCTCTTTGCTGGTCGCGCCAAAGCTGAGCCTGCCCGACAGACAACCACGAAGAGGAGGAAACGGAAGAACTCAGCCAGCAGCGCCAACAGCAGCGTGGGCACCGCCGCCAGCAAAAAGCGCAGCCCCGCCACCAACTTCAGCCTCTCCAGTCAGGTACCTGTAAGCATCAGCTCCTCTCGGTTTGCTTCCTCTTTTATTTACGTACAGCCATTTAGCAGTCGCTTTTCTTCAAAGCATCTCAGAAAGGAGCCGTAATTGGTTTCTGTAGCTGCTATTGAATGTTTGCAGGGTTCCAAACAAGCACCAGAAATTCCTAATGGCATTTCAGATAGTATGTTTTAATTTATTTGTACAAATGAAAGAAAAATCTTTAAAACTGTAAAAAATAAAATAAAATAAATAGGTATATGAAATAAAATGGGACAAAATGAAAGTGATCATAGCAGGCAAACATTTTAGTGAAAGATTAGAACATAACTGTTCTTGTAGGGTGCTTTGTGACCAACCATTACAGCGGTCTCCTAAATGTTTTCCTATTTCTCAGAAAAATCTTTGCCTTTTCAGAATTTTTATTTAAAACAACCAACCAGCAATGAGACCTTGTTGTTCATCCAAGTGACCAAAGCCTTGGGCTATAAATAACAGAAGAACTTTGAAGCAAATCAGAAAATGTGGGTGGTGAAATCATGCTTTGCCCTCTCACAGCCAGCACACTGACCAGGCCCTTGAGCAAAGCACTAAACCCACAGACTGCCCAACAGCAGTTAATTTTACTTGGAAATCAGAAGCATAGCACCATGCTGCTGCAAAGGGAGTTTTCAACTGTTTAAGGTGGATGTATGTCTCTACTTTAGAAATGAAAAAATTGATATTATAATGTTTAAGAAAAAAAGTTTGACAAACTAATGTGGATTATTTTTATAAAATGGAACATATAACTCACTAACAATACAGCAACTTTATAACATATAGCTTTATATGTTATAAAATATAAAATTCCAATATTTTCATTTTTACTCCAGTAAGACAAGAAAAGGCAAATGTATTTGTGCCTTAAAATAAATCAACTAAACAGAGATAAGATTGATTAAAATACTGAGCGCATCACAAAATACAAATTAATTTGTTGCACATAAAACATTAGCCTATTTTTCAAAGACTGACCTTTGACCATTACGGCTTGTGATGCATTGACGTCTTTGTCAGAACTTATTTATCACTTGTTTGAAACTTTGTAATTTTCGATCTGTCAATCATATGGGAAGTTTAGGTGAATGTGTTTTCTAACTTATGATGGTCTACCTAAATAGTATGTTGTCTTGTATTTACCACTTTGAAGAATGACTGAGATAAATAGATTTGTTCGCCACTCACTTCTGGGATAAAGCTAAACTTTCCATATAGCACAGGCTATATTGGAAGCTCTGCAAACTTTGACTTACTCAGACAGAATTCTGAGTTAATTTTAATTTTCTTGTTGTATTTCTGACTTAAGAACTTTCAAAATCTGACTTTCAAATATAAATAAAATGCAGTATTACACCCAAGGGGAATATATATCCTTCAGGTGAAGAGTTTGATTACTAAAACGTTTCTAGACTCAGATGAACTTAAAACTGTAAAGTATAAATTAAAAAATCTTCATTTGCAGTTGCTTTTTAGATTACTTTCACAATGTTTCTTATCTTGGTGTGTTTGTTGGTGCATTGAAAACTACATGTTTTGTGCATCTAAACAGAAGGAAATTCAGAGGATTTCACAAGACATATTATACCTTTGAAATTTGAATCTTACTTTTCACTTTGAAGAAGTAACTGACCGTTATTTTTGCCAAATTAATCAGAGAGAAGATTTCACTACTGGTGTAAATTTTTTAATACTTCTTCAAGTGTTCCTGTCGAGTTTCTGTGAGATTAAAATAATAAAATAATTATTTTATTGGGTCATTGGTGGGATATTTTAGCAGGATGATGACAAATTCTATAGCAGTAGTTCATATGCATGGTTCTCCAAATGTATTGTTTTGGGATTATTTATTTAAAGCTGCATCACAGCAACCTTTCTATGATATCGGAATACAAGCCAACAGTATTTACCAATTATTATGGCACCTGTAATTTTGTACAAACAATTAAATCTTACTGTGAAATCTTTTTTTTTCTATCACTTTTACAAATGGACTCATATTTTAGATTTTAGTATCTACAATATGTATTTACATTGGTGCTATAAAGGTAGCATTTATTTAAGTTTATTTTACACATATTTACTGGTGGACCATAAATGTGGAGGGTGCTATACATGTGTTTGTTTTTTTTATTATTTTCACAAAGGTGTGAACGACATAACAACATAACACGCATACTTTATGTGTGAATGTATAATAAATATCACCTTAAACATTATATATGGGCCAGTTTTGGTGAGGCAGCTTCACTGTTTGTAAAGCTGAAGTTGGGATGAATGTAACTTTTAACACCTTCTCTCATGATTAGGAAAACATTCAGTAATTTTGGTTTTTAAGTTGGCATGCGATAAATATGAATCTTATTTAACTTTTTATTTTGATTACTTTTCAAATGTGTTTTTTGTATTAAAAAGAATCATATGGGAAATACATTTTTTTTAAAAATCTCTAATTACATTTCTGACCCATTGTGTTTTTACTAATAAATTTGGAAGTTTTATGTTAATGCAGGGGGTTAATCTATTTTATATTCACATTAAACTGTCATAATAATATAGTTTTTATAATTAAACAAATAAATCTTGACGGACTTTAAATGGATTTTACAAGCATACAGCTTCATGACCTGTATTAGGTTCAAAATGCCTGATTTGGCAACACGGCTGTATTAAAGGTTACTTGACGTACTTAAAGGTTAAACAGCCGCCTAAACAGCTCAGTGTTTCACCACATGCCTGGCACCTCCCCGGAGGATTGGATGCCGCTGTGGGTGTGCTGTCTGCAGAGGCTCTACTTTTATTCCACACAATGCTCATTATACACATGCTGTATTACATTCACTCCCCAGCATCCAATTTACTGTTCTGTAAACGCACCGGCACAGCACTCCGCTGTTCTTCTACACAGATCATTTCAGTGCAGGAAAAAGTGCGCTGATACAAAACATAAAGGGAATTTGTTTTTGTTAAGGTGTTACTGGTTGGCATTAATGTGCGTACATTTTGTCCTCAGCACTAATTCAGCCTAATGGAAAATTTAAGAGTGTTACCAGCTTTCTATATAGTGTCTGCCCAGTCTCACAGTAAATATACTGAGTCTATGTACTGTTAGTTTATCTCAAAAAGTGACCTGCTGTTAGGAAAGATTTTACAACACTAGGATTCTGTAGGAGAGCTGCATATAGGAACCAGACAAAGACTCAGGGACAGTCCAAGGTTAATTGGGGCCCTCATCAAAATTAAAGTTGGAAACCGGCAGCGCATCCCTGTTAGCACGAGTCAACAATAAATTTCTTTATTTTATGGTATGAAAATCACATCATTTTTCAGCTTTCAATACATAAATTTAATACATATTAAATAAGAACAACAAATAAAGTCTTTAAAGTGTAAAAGATGTAGAAAGGACCCTATATTAGCCATTTGTGCTTCGTGTCACGTCTGGTGGATGTTGTTTCAATACCAACTCAGGAATGTTTAATTGATCTCTTGTACATTTGAGTTCATATTTTTAAACAGACTATCCTCCTGTTTTAAATCTTGTATGAATTAAATGTTAGATCAATTAATTTGAATAAGTTAAGAATTTTAAATTCTTTGTAAGATACTATTTTGGAAGGTGTCATGACTCGGTTTCAGTGCCTCTGCATAAATAATACAAAGTACACTAAGTAAATCTGTTTCTATTTTCCAATTTTTGTGAAGAGCTGCATGTTTTTCCCACTTTAACCAAGTTCTTTAACTTTCCCAAACATTACCAGAATACATTTGATTCTTTATTCAATAAAACCAGGGTTTATGTTTGAGATGTCATTGAACAGAATTGGCACACAGAACAATTTAGTCCTCTGATATGGGTTTGAAAAGAAAGACCAATTAATTTTGTTTCTGACTTCAACTAACATTAATTTTGTTGTTCTTTTAAATGGACAGTAGTGTTAAATGTGCTACACCCTGGGTTACCTACAAACATCCTGCACTGACCGTCTATATTTACTGAAGACTCTTGGGCTGTCTCATCTTTTTCTAGCCTTTTACCTGCTTGCCTTCGTCTCACCCATACATAATGTACATCTCATGCACATATACACACTGCACTCGCAAATTGTTTTCTCTTTGGAAGGCAGCATGGCTCTGTGCCAGCTCTCATTATCACAGATATCTGTATACACCCTCACCCCCCCTCCTTCTTCACAAGCTCCGTCTTTGCTCCATCATTGAGCCCCCCTCAATCACCCCAAACCCCACCTCCAACCCCAACCACCCCATTCCCTCTTCTTCTTCCTCATCACTTCCACCTACCTACCCACCCACTCACATAAGCACACACATATACACATTCCCACTTGTGTCGTGCATCCACACAACTCTTAAAGACGGGCAGCGCGGTCCGTTACATGCTGGTTACATATGTTGTGCGCCTGCCGTCTTTGTCTGAGAAGTTGTTCGTTTGTGGCTGAACACAAGCCTACGTGAGTCCAATAACAATAAGGAGTGGACCCTTGCAACTGGAAGGGGGTGGAGGGGAGGGTGTTCATAGAATGAGCAACACTGACCTCTAGTGGTCTACATTGGGAACATCAAAGACTGAAATCATCTTGAAATGGTTGTTTCATAATCTATAGATCTACCTTAAAATTAGATTTAAGTTGCTTTAATTTAGAATCCAATCACAGTAAAGAAAAACAAAAAAAAACTGCACCTGCACTGCATGTGCAGTTACATACATACATTACGGATTGTAATGTCATACATATTTTGAGTTTTTAGATTTTAGATTTTAACTATTTTCTGGCTGTAATAAATATACATCAAATAACTTTAGTGAATTAAGAAAGGAATATATATATATACACACACATTATATATAATTTGTAGATTTTATCAAAGTTTTTAGCTAAAATGTCTGGCAAGAGTGTTTGACCACTCTTTGTTGGATTGGTAGAGTTGATTTGTTTGTTGATTTCCTGCCAAAGATCGGGCTTTTGAGTGAAGCCAACAAATGTTCAGATTTGAGGTCAGAGCTCAGAGAAGGCTATTCAGTAAGCTTAATGTAAGCCTTCCAAAAACATTTGATGATGTTTGGGATCATTGTCATGATGGAACAAAAATTATTTGGAAAATTATTTCCAAAGTTTTGTCCCAAACTGTTTTCTCTGATGAAGGGAAATCAGTTAGTAAGTTCTGGAAGAACACAGGAAGTTTATCATAAACTGGGAAAAGCTCGAAGTCCATTGTCACTTTCCAGTTTAACATCAGTTTAGACTATGAATATCCTGACTTAAGAAAAAAAAATGTCTGAGGAAATTGTATTGCACTACTTGCCTACAAAGACAAGTGAAGGTAAAGCCTTTAAACTTGTAACATCTGTCAAGCATACGGTGTTAGCATAATACATAAGGTCTATGACACTGCCAGTGGTAGAAAATGTATGAAATAATAAACACAGAGGAATATCTTTAAGACCTTTTCGAAAAAGAGTTGTGCAATATTAAGCTAAAATTATGTGAGGATCCTGTTGATGGCCAAATAAAGTTCATTTACTGCACAAATTGATAAGATATAGTCAAAATGCAGAAAAATGTGAATATATTTATGTTTGAGTTTTGCTATGTGTATGCTAAATGTGTTCACCCAGTTCTAAGATTAAAAAAGAAAAGTTGATTAATTTTTTTTGCTAATGTCTACCTTGGACAAAAAGAACTACAAAAACAAAATATTCATAAATGTCCAAAATATTGTGAAATTTATGCCAAAGATTAGTTTATGGCCACTGGGAGATGCAAAAAATAAGAAAGGCCTAAAATCCATCGATTGCCTTTGATGTCCAATATATCAGTTTTTATCTTCAAATATAGCATCTCCAATAGCCACAGGGCCTTGCAAAGAGAAGAACCTGAAGAGGAGATCAAAGACAACAGTTATAGGTGTGAAAGAAAAGCGCATTGGATTATACTCTTAATTGGATTGTTTAACCATTTTTACTTTTGGAAACTTTTTACTCCTATTACAAGTTCTGTACGGTGTGCAGGATTTCTTTTTGACTGTATATAACTGTGTTTTAACTGATGTTGTTTTTAAATACAATTCATAAATGATTTTGTGTCACCTGTCTGGTTGACCTGCCTTTAGCGAAACTTTGCATCTTGTCCCAACCCACTAAATTCCCACTTGTTGTTTTGGAGGTCTGAAGAGGAGCAGTTACGTCCTCCTCGTTCCCCTCTGCTAATCTCTATGAATGCATCCTGATGCAACACTTGGTGGAATCAAGCGAATCTGCTAGTGCAAAAGCAAACTCCTAACGAGATGAGTAGACAGTATTAATTAGCGCACAATTAGCTCTCCCTGGTCTCAGACTAGCCACCAGCTGTTATCGTCGAAGAGATTTTGTTCAAGAGGAATGGTGGGAAGAAGGGGGTTGCCTAAAATTGGCCAGAGGTAGGTTGACAGGCCTCCTCACAGGAACAGATGGTGAATGCAAGGCTTGTTGGCAATCAGTACATTTTTAGCTAATGACTTAATTACCTATGCAAATTGACAAATCAGTGTGGATATTGTCATTTAGTTGAAAAGCTCACCTAAATTAATTAGCCTGATTAAGGCATAGAGAGGTGTAGAAGTGGTCGCTGGGGGGAAACAGGGAGGAGATGGCTTGGATTCATGAACTGGATTTCCTTGTTGTGATTCCCATCAAAGTGTTTGTGTATTTTGTTGTGATTTTTGGACTGGAGTAGAAGCAGGTTGTGTTGTGCATGTTTACATCAATGCTTACTTTGTACAGGACTGCAGGCAGGGTTAATCTGCATTCATCTGCTTTTGGTGTGGAATTGTTTGCAGCGCTGCGGTTATGCAGTGGATTTGTCTTGGCTTCTGTCCAGTGCACATGCACGTTTGTGGGTTATTTTTGTGTATTTGTTGCGGTGGAGACGGCTGTGGAGAGTGAGATCTCCCAACCAGGCAGCGCTGACACACATGGCCGGTGAAGCGTGCACTCCATTTAACTGAACGGCTTCTTCCCGGGTTACAATAGCTGGTCCAGAAACTCGGCGGCAACAAAGGATGAGACTCAACAACTCAGAAATAAATATACCAGTAATTGAGGTCCTTATTGATCGGTGCTTGAAGTAATAAATTACACTACGAGGATTATTTTTGCAGAGGAGTTTAAAAACGTGACTAAACACAAGCACTTCCAGGGGGGCATCCCTCTCCATCAGGATTCCTTCACATTACACGAGTCACAGATATCAGTAGATAATGGATGAATCTCTGTCCTTCCTTTCCATGACCCAGGGTGAGAGGGCTATCTCTGTGAAATATGTCTTACATGATGAGTATTGATCGGGCCTGGTACAGCTCACCAGGGGTATCCACTCAGTGTATGGGAAGGTTTCATTTGCACGGGGAGCTCAGAGAGGGGTCGCCCATTCGGATGGGTTCACTGGATACAGCCGCACTTGTCCTAAACATACACGCACATTTGCTGTCATTTCGCTGCAAGCGGGGGGTATGCATTTAAAGCAGAAAAACACACAGCTTTCAGTGACTGGGTATTATCTATCAGACTGAAAACATAATATCATGATAAAGGCTATTAAAAGTCAACGGTTGTCTTTTTGACCTTGTGGTATTTCAGTTTAAAGCGGGCTAAATATATTATTATCTTTTGTATAACAATCATTTGATTGAAGTAGTGCAAGTATTATTCAAAAGTCTAAGTATATTAATGTTCCTTTGATGTTCTGATGCTCTGAGAATAAAGATTAGATAGAAAAATCAGATACACGTTCATTTCCAGTGTGATTGTTTTTTTATTCAATTTACATTTCAAATCCCCCCTAGTTGCACCTGTTGATTCCAGAAAATAACCACAATAAAGTTTTTCAAAACTATTTTTATTTTTGTGTACTTAGAAATGTGATAAAATTCATAAAATTTGGAACCAAAAATAAAATAAATCAAAGATGTGGATCTCACTATATTAGTGTCCACATTTAAATAATAATAGTAATTGTAAAAACTATTGAATCTCTTCAAAGCATTTCAAGCCTGTAGCTGGCCACTTAAAGGAGAAAATAAAATACAACTCAAACCAGTTTGGAATTATGTGAAAAAATAAATTATGTAAGAAGTCCCTGACCCTTTTCTTAAATTGTAATGTTTTAGAGCGTTTAATTTTCAGCGAACCATGATGAGATACATAACCCACAAATGGAGAAAACATGAACCAATAGTTTACCAAAAAAAAAAAATCTTGATGATCCTGTAGATCTTTGGGGAAACATTCTGTAGAATGATGACCTTTTTGTAAGGTCTGGTCTGTGTCCCATTACAACCTTTACAGCATTTCAAGAGAATATGATATTGGTAGTCAGACGTGGTTGGGGGTTTGTAAACTTTAGCTCAACTTCATGTGGTTTATGCAGCAGGATAGTGATCCACAGCACCACACCAGGTGGAGCATCGGAATTACTTAAAAAGTAAAGCTCTAAAAGGGGCTAGTCAAACTCCCGATTTAAATCCAATTGAGATGCTGTGATGTGACCTTAACCAGGCCATTCTGGCTTACAAATTCTCCAATGTGGCCAAAATAAAACAATTCCCTAATGCAAAATTGGCCAAAGTTCATCAACAGAGATATAAAGAACTCTCCTTGCCAGTTACCACAACTTCTTGAAGACAGTTGAGCATCACAAACCCTAGTTTAAGGGTGCCAGTACTTTTCTACAGCCATGTTGGTTTATTTGGGCTGCACAATATAGAAAAAAATCTCACAATATCAGTAATATTGGTAAATATACAACTTGTTTGATCAATTGATAAATTTAAGTGTCACAAAAAAGCATAAAGAGAAGAAACCTTTAAAGGAGCAAATAACTTTGAATTTGTAGGTGTAAAAATAGTTTGACTTAAAGATTTGAGGTCTATTTTAAAAGAGAAGATTTCAGTTCATCAACCTCTCTGCATCTCTACAGGATGTGATGGTTGTTGGAGAGCCGACCCTCATGGGTGGCGAGTTTGGGGACGAGGATGAGCGTCTGATCACCCGTCTGGAGAACACGCAGTACGACGCCACCAACGGCCTGGATGACGAGGACGATTTCAACAGCTCCCCAGCTCTGGGAAACAACGCCCCCTGGAGCAGCAAACCCCCCGCCACCCAGGACAGCAAGCCCGAGAGCACAGCACCCCAGCCCTCGCAGTAAAAATATGATAAACAAATTACATAAAAGAAGAAAACAACAGATCCTTGGCTCCATGTGGGTTAGACATTTAAACCTTTCCCCCTTTATTCTGAGGACAGCGCTTCTGTGCCGCAAAATGAATTCACCCGTCTGCAAACTCACCACTGGCATGTCTAGCCAAACTTTGTCATCTGGGATATTTTCTTCTCTGAATCATTGTAACATTTCTTTAAAAAACACAGAGAATTGCTCAGAAGTATCTACAGACAATAAATGCATACAAAACGTATGCAATGTAAAATAAAATTATTATTGCAGACTGACTTTTTCCCTTCAGTGGAAAGCTGTAGATCAAATTCTCCCTCCCGGACCTTCAGATACGAACCTCCTGTCTGGTGGAATACCTCAGTTGTGATTGGTTGACCTGCAGGTCACAAGTCATCACGCTGACTGCGGACAGTGGGAAAGAGCGAAGAGTAAAAACAACAAACAAAATGTCTCTGAAATAGAAAGCTGGTGGAAGGGAAGGTGGTTTTCAGCAGCCAGTGGAGCCCATGGAAGTGTCTCACCGCATTGGACTCAAATGAAACATTGTTGGAGGCAATTGCATTTTTATTGGAAATTCAGTCGGCCGTTGGTTTGTTTCTACTGTTGCCCGAGTTTCATTTCCAATTAAGAGGAAATAAAAGTTCTCTACAAAGTGGAAGCTTTTTCAATGAGGAAAATCTTGTCCTGGAATTGTTTTCTTAACGTTACTGCGGCTGTCGCAGATTGTGATTTCATGCAAACCAGTTTGATTGTGTTTGTAGTCTATTGGTATTTTTGCTTCTTTCTGAATCCTTTGAAGTCACATTGTAATTTTGCCAATCAGTTTGTGAACTTTGCTGACACATTTTGACGCTTTATTGTTTTTCTTTATTATTATTCCTGGAAAGTTGGACTTCTTTCCCTTTAACGACCTAATCCCAAACTGATACAAAAGCCTTCTCCTGCATGATTTTATACAATTTTTATTTGGTTTGATAAATGTGCTCTTTGAAACGCATCGTTTGGTTTTTGCTTTTTGTGTTCATCAGTTTGGGAACACTGTAACGAGGTTTGTAGCTCTGTAAATAGAGGTGGAATCTATTTTGTCCACTGTAAATCAACCACTGAAAGCAGTTTGGATATGGCAGCTGTTTTTGTTTTAAACCAGTTCCACATTTCTGTAGGGTGGTTTGTATGGATGCTGGTTTGCTTTATTTTGAACCAAAACTTCTCATGTTTCTACACCTCTCTAGCTAGTACAGAACCAAAGCCACAAAGTTAACGAACAGCCACACTGTCACATGACTATTTACAGAGGACTTAGTGACAAACTGAAGGAATAAACCAGTTTTGCATTTTCGGATTGACATACAATCTTATCCACCCCACAGAAATGCTTTAAGATCCCCGTGTTTGTGTTCACAATTGTTCTTTAATCTTCAATCTAATCAATACCCCAGTATATCCTTGATCTTTTTGTTGGATTTTTGTTTAAAAATGGGCAAGAAAACGACAGATGTCTTTATACAATTCGATCTAATGGGTATTTATTTGTGTATTTGTAAGGAAGCTAACACATTTCAAAATATGTTTGAGCCTAGTATTATTAGACACCATTTGTACATTATATAGCAGAGGTGTTCAGTGTCATATCTGATGTCTGGTATGTATGCTTTACCATTATGTGTGCCAATAAACCGTGCTTACAGAAAAGCTGAATTTGGTTTGATCAACACACGTGGTATTAAAAGATGGTCTTGTTTCTTGAACCATATGTTTTTACATTTTTCTTATTATATGTTTCAGAAACACATTTTTTTTTCTTTTGGTGGTTAAAACTGAAAATATTTCTGCTGTAAATTTCAGCTATGCAAGTCTTTCAGTTTGGTTTTTCTACAATATCCCAGGTCCTGTGTGGGTTTTCTCAGGGTATTACTTATATATAGTAATTATTCTGTATTTGTAGTATATTTAGGGAATCTGTTCAGTTTTAATAACTGAACAGATTTAAGTTATTTAAATGCCTGCAAATAACTGAAATCTGGGACTATCTAAAAATGCTTATAACTGGCCATTTTAATAGGTTAAGCACCAAATACAGCTAAATATTCATTACTAAGCACAGCACAACCACTAGCACTGCTGCAGAGGCTAATGGATCTTCTTTATAGAGCTAAGTAAAATACATGATTGTTTTGGATTGGCTTCTTTGCCAGTTCTTTCTAATAGCATGCAGATTAGCATTATACTTTAGTCTTTCAGCTTCTGAATCTGGATTTTATCTAAAATATTTTAGATATGCTCTATGAAAAATCTGCAAACAGGCAACTCTTTTATAAATGGTTTGAAGTTACATTCCACAGAAAAAATAGCAAATATTGAAATGCGATAAAGTGAAGACCCACATTTTAAACAAAAGTTAATAACATGATCTTATATATATATGCATATATATATATATATATATATATATAAAGTCTACACAGCTCCAATAAGAAAAAGTATCAGAATTTTTTTCTATGGAGAATAAGACTTCTGTTTTTGCAGTAGGGACATCACTGCATTATTTTATGCTTCAAACAGCTGGAAAAAAATATTCTCTGGCAACTCATAAAAGCCCTTGAAACAGTAGAAATGTAGAAGAGAACATTTTTGCACACTTGAGGATGTAACATTTTTCAGTCTTACTATTCCTTGAGAGCTGCTACTTTGTGGAACAGATGTTAGCAATTCTGCCTTGCAGCAAGTAGGTCCTGGGTTCAGATGTCAGGCCCGGGGTCCTGTTTTATGGAGTTTTCATCTGCTCCATACAGGTATTACATTTTCCTAGCAGTTAAAAAATATGCCTGTAAGATTAATTGGTCTCTATAAATTGGCTTTAGAAGTCAATTTATAGATTCACTGTTATGCTCAAAACATAACAGTGAATGCTGAACCAGATCCAGAACATATGGAAAATTAAAAATAATTATTTTAAAGAACTTCAGGAATGTTTCATTTTGTAAAGTGCAGAAAAAATAGTGAGCTCTTTTAAGAAAAATGCTTAATGATATGCATCAGTATGTTTTTGTTTTTATTTCTAGATCATAGTTCTCCCACTTCTAAACACTGGCAAAACATAAATCATTGTTCACATTGCCTGAACCCTTCATACAGTCTAATGGCATAAAATTACTCATCCTAAACAAATTCTCTCTTTTGCTGCTATTTTTGATTGCCTTTAATGATTATTCTGAAAAACAGACCTGCTGATATTTTTACCCAAAATTCGCAAAGAGCAGAATGCAATACAGAATAATATGTGCTTTAAGATTTCAGATGTGCAATTTTCAAGGCTGAATCACTGAAAGGCCTTAACTTTAAAAACTCTGAAGCCCCTCTTTAGTGACTCATGCAATCATGTTTCTGTAAAACTTTTTTTTTTTTTTTTTTTTTTTAAACAAGCATTATATGTATTCAAGTCTCTAATTGACTAGGAGGTTTGGGGTGAATTCAATTTATTTATATATCAGTTTCATATGATCAATCTGTATGATTTAAGGTGCATAAGATGTTTGCATAATTTAGCACAATGAAACTTAGGAGACTGCTTAGCCTGGTAAAGACACATTATATGTGAACGTTATCCTTTGTAGGAAGAAGCCCCAGTGCTGTTGTTGGGTAGACTTTAAATTTTGAAATATTTGACAGGACTTTGGCACCACCATGTGGAAGAGCTTGAGAACTGACAGCAGAAGGAATTTATTTATTTTCATTCTGACATCGAATTTATGCCCTCTTCTCAAATGTATATTCAAACTAATATAATATACAAATGTATTTATTTATTTAAGTGTCACTGTAGTTACTCTATATTATTCTTTATTTACATAAAGAATGCATCCTTTTTTCTTTTTTTTTGCACACAGCCTATCAGACACATTTATTAATTGAAGGAGTGTACGCTAAAGTTTTATTTACAAATTAATAAAGTCTTGTGGGTGGCTTCAGAATTTTTAAATAGATATTTAATAGAGGATTTTAAAGAAAACAGAAAATGTCGAAGGTTCTGGCCGAACCACAAAAATATTTTAAGTTTGGCATCTACTTTTTTTATTATAATTTATTATATTTTTGTTATAAATATTGGATCTTCGCGGTGACGTGTCTTAGACCGACGCCGCTTCGATGACGTCATGCGTTGACCAGAGTAAAGATGGCGGATGTGTTGGGAACCGAGCTGTCAGAAGAGAAAGAAAACGAAATTGAGCTAAAGAAAAGACAGAAAAGACCTTGGGAAGAGTTTCACAGGTCGGGAAAAATCGGGATAACTCCAGAGCTGCCGGAGACGTTGGGGTTTTTCGACATTCGTGCAGTGAAGAGGGAGCAGCAGGAGGTCTCAGCAGGTAACCGTTTGGTCTACCCAGCTGGGAAGCCACAGATACAACCGTTAAACAACTTAAAGCTTGTTTTAGTCCGTTTTGACTTTCTTTAGCCATTCACTCTTACGTGACTCAACGACGACAACGTTTTGTCTACAGTGGAGGGGTGAGGAATTAAGCATAAATTAGCTACAAAAGCCTAAATGAGTCAGCTTGATGACAGCTGCTGAGTTTCTTTATATACAATGATAGCTTAATGAAGAAGCTAATAATAAATTGCCAGTTAGCTTAAAAACAGCGAATTCAGCCATTTGGTGGAGCTACCTATGTAGCTTCGTATTGCTGTTGTATATGACAAGATTTTTTCATATTACTGTTTATATTTTAGGCTCCCCTGCCACACCGTGCTGTCAATTTGCTCTGTTGTTAGTCTAAAATAAATATCTATCAATAGATGGCAAAAAGGTTGTTGCTAAGGAAGCTTACTGTTCAGTGTGCTTAATCCAAGTATATTAAGAGGAAATTCAGTGTAAGGTCAAAAGAAAAAGTGTGAGAGAGATATACAGTGTGTGGATTGCAGCTGATTTAAGTCCAACGATCTACATAGTATAAGACACAGACGGACCAACAGCATCTTTTTTGTTTGTTTTTACCATGTCTAAAGTAGTTTTAAATCCAGTTTAATTGTAAGTCTAACAAAATAAATACGGGTTATTTTTAGTTTTAAATTATAAACTAAACAGATACTTAAAATATGTAGCTGTTTGTATTTGATCTACAAAGTATAACTTAAATTTTTTGAGTTCAGTGAATATTTTTCATTGAGTTACTTAAATGAAAGATGTTCCAATTTATAAATTTGAAACTGTACTTAACAATATTTGATGTTAGATGACAATCATGTGCTCACCTGTTTGTAATGTTTTGCTTATGCAACATGTTCCACTTTTCCCTCAACCACTTAACAAAATACCAAGATGCCATTTGAAATGTGTTATTTGTTAAACAGTAAATCACATGTTGACTCAACAGTGGTCTTTCAACAGTGGTCTTTCCCTTAAGTCAACTGGCTTTTTTAAAGTTTAATCAATTCAGAGTTCTTTGTCACCTTCTGTCTACATTAAATAAATAAATATTTAATATTGAGTTAATAAATATTTCTGATCTTTTTTAAACTATTATCAAGACATTACAGGACTCAAATGAAATATTATTACATTGCATTACATTATTTACTTTGAAGTCTGTTGGTACTTCAAAGTAAATAACTATACTTTAAATTACAGCCACATAGCTTTATACCAGGTAACTCATGTTTTTGCTTGAGTGTCACATCATATTCAGAGCAGATAAAATAAGTTTTTTACACATGAATATTTTTGTCACTTTAAATATTTGTAGTGCACCCATTGACCCAAAATTCACTCTGGAAGAATCCAGGTAATTTATTCATTTATTTATTTGGGCAGAAATCCACCTTGAGCATTGTTTCAAAGTGCTGTTGAAGGAAATAAATCAAATTTATATCAAATTTCTGTTGAAATTTTTATGAACAGAGCTTGTAACTTCAAGGTTAAGTTACAAAAAATAAATACTATCTTTTTTTTTAAAATACTAATGTTACATTTTTCTAATTTTTAGATTTGAGGTTCTTGGTCAAAAACATAAATACTAAATGAATCAAATTAAATACTTTTCAGGTGTAAGAGAAAACACATCTATCAAATATATAAACCTTAAGTTCACCTTTAAGTTGTGGTATGCTGATGTAATTATACAGGGATCAACTGATAGCAAGTATATCTGATATCATCTCAACACAGTTAAACAAACAGAGACAGTATAAAGTACGAAGTCATGCTGGGTTACATAATGTGCCTAGTTGCACAAAAACAGTTACTGTTGAAGTTATGGCATAAGGTTATGATAGACATCCTTAGAAAATGATGTAAAATGATTATGTGGATATCAAGCCCAACAAACTCATCATTGTTTCACCTTTTTGGGGCAAAACATGCTTGACGTATTCTTTGTGGCTGCCATTTTAAAAATACATTTAGTTTACTTATATTTAGAGTGAAATCCTTTTTATTTTTTAAACTTCAACATAATCCTTCATTTTAATTTATCATTTAATTGATTATTGATTATTATTAATCAATTTAATCACAAAACATCATGAAGTTTTAAAATAACTGTACTTGCCAGGAGAATACTTTTGTTAAAATAAATATTCGGTATATTTAATGTTTTGCATTGAAAAATGCAAAAATTAATCAGTTTTCATCTCTTTTTCCAGTAACATTCATGGAATTGAAATCTGATTTTGCTGACAGCGGCGATTGTCACAGACAATGGCTTTGTGGTAACACTGTGACCCTCTTGTTGTTCCAGATCCATCATTGACGCGCTTCATTTGTGCAGAACTCACCAGAGGCTACTTCCTGGAACACAATGAAGCAAAGTACACAGAGCGCAGGGAGAGGGTATATACATGCATGCGTATTCCCAAGGAGCTGGAGAAGGTAGTGTGCAGTAACGGTCCTGAACTATTCCCCTTGTTTTCTTTGGCCAGATTCATCTAGCTGCTTGTTTCTCCAGCCAAACAGAAATAATTATGTTATGAGCAGCCTGAAGCTCCAGTAAACTGAGTTACAGCTGAGCCATGTGACAACCCAACAAATGTTCAATCTGTACATCATTGGATTATATGATGGGGAAACTATATCAATCTCTTGTGAACAAACCAAATATGTGATAGTTGTCATTGCACAATCTTACAATAAATTTTGATTCTGCTTAATTAATTCAACTATTGCTTATTACTAATAACTATAATAATTAAAAATGTGCATTGGTGATATTTCTGTAGTTGTTTTTATAATATATAGTATAAATTAATATTATGCATGTTATTTTAATATCAACCACTATTTGCTGTAGGCTGAATTAACTAAATCAACTGAATCGTGTTATGCAGCATTAGAATTAAACAGAAATCTCTGTAACAATATTTTTAACTAGATTGATTTAAATGAATTACAACTAAATTTCATCCAATGCAATTATATATGACTTAGAATAACATCGTACTGTGAAACATTTTGATGGTACTTTTGATTTGCTGCTAAATAATCTGATCTTTATTAAATTTATGGATTATAAGAATATAGATTTTTGAATTATTACTTTTCAGCTCACACCATTTAACGATCACAGTGGAGGTTTTACATTCACATTGACAGCTGTTGTCTGACGTGGGGGTGTTTGTTTGTTGGTTCTAGCTGATGATCTTTGGCTTCTTCTTGTGTGCCGATGCCTTCTTGTACATCTTCACCTTGCTGCCCCTCAGAGTGCTGCTGGCTCTGCTTCGCCTCCTCACCCTGCCATGCTGTGGCTTCAGGTAAGATTGGAAAACATACATTATGCAACAACTGAAAACAGGAATAAGACCAAATTGTATTTTTGCACAAACCGAGTATGGTTAATTATCTGTATTTGTCTTGGTTTTCTGAAAACCAGAACCGGAATCTTCTCATTAGGTAATTAGGTTCAGGAGTTTGTGTTAGGAGACACTTCCAGGAGCATTTGACCTATTCCCATGTTTCTTTATATAATAATGTATCAGAATGATTCAAATAAATTTTCATACTTCTTGAGAAACGGTTAAACTTCAAATGCATAGCTTTAACTGAAAGTTAAGGGCACCTTCTTTCAATATTTTGCAGGTGTTGTATCTGGACATGAAAAAATATCTCATCAGTTCAAGTTGGATCAATTCAATGTCAGATAAAAATCAACACATGATCTATCACACATAACTTATAGATAAAAACATGTAACATTCAACCAATTAACAAAATACCAAGATGCCATGTGAAATGTGTTATTTGTTAAACAGTAAATCACATGTTGACTTAACAGTGGTCTTTCCCTGTTGAAAGGGAAATACTACTGTTGTAACATTTTAGATACTTAAGCAATCTAAAATGTTTAATTATTCTGTAGAAACAACAGTTTTATGATTCTCTGCATTAGGGTTATGGTCCAGATGTCTTGCTCAGATGCATCTTTTCAAACTTAAGCTGTGCTTTTATGTTTGTCGGGTGTTCATATAGAGTTTTATTCATCTAATGACATGGTAAATGATAAATGGCCTGAACTTGCATCTTTATCAAGTTGAGAGGATGAAGCGCTTTACACTGCATTCACCCATTCACGCAAATGTTCAACTAACATATGTAAAAGTCTAAAACATTATAACATGTGCTGTATTTCAGAAACAGTCATATTAAAGGGATGTCCACATACTTTTATGCAAGCATAAATGGTAAATACAAATCAGTCAGATAATTCTCCTAATTTTCAGGCCGGCAATCATGTCTGTCGTTATTCCTTATTAATTTGCAAGAGTATAAGTTGTAAGACTTGCAAATAAAATATTAGGAATGATTATATCAGTTTTTCATAGGGCCACACTATGAAAAGATAATTTTTCCAGAAAAGGCCAAAGCCCACTAAGGAGAAATGTCTTTCAAAAAAAGCATCCAAGCATCCAAGAGCAGTTAGATAAGGGGAACAATTGTTAACAGTTCAGCTATGTCGCAAAGTTATGGATAACTGTACAATTACTCTCACGAGGACCCGTGTCACATTCTGCCCCCTGTTCTGCCTATCTCTCACCTTACTGTCCTTCCCCTGCAGGGCACGCACATGCCCCTACTGCAAAAGAAGCAGGTATGCTCCCCCAAGCCCATCATAGCTTCAGTAAAAGTTAGTCCTGTCCCGAACAAGCCCTGTTTCCAGTCATCAGTCTCATCTCATCTCCATGATGTTTGTAAAGATACACCCTGACACTACACTCCATGTTCTGGTCTTCAAGTTAGTTTAACTTGGTCTGCTCTGGTAAAGTTCTGCTGAGCATGTTTGGCCATTTTCATCTCATGTTAAGTGTCCGTGATACACCTACTGCTGCACTGCAGTTTGTGTTGTCTGTAGCTCCATTTTCCAGTACATATGAGGGAGAAAAAATAAGTAATTATTTACCCCCACTGTTAAATTATCTTAAACTACTGTACAGCAGACTGTTTGATACTCAGAATTAAGCTTCTTTAACAAAATCTTTCACCTCTTATTCTGCCCTTTATGTTAAGCTTTCTTTTACATCAGACGGAGGGAACTATACTCAGTCCTAATTGCTTGTAATGCTGCCCTGTGCTCTCGTAAAATTATTTGGTTTGTGAAGATGGTGCTTACAGAATGTAGATGATGCACCCCTGAGCAGGTAACTTTAAAGGCTGCAGCAGTTTCAAGCCTGTGTGCTGAGAATCGAGAGCCTTCTCAGGGTCAGCACCTTGAATACTAAAACTGCAACATATAATGCAATGCAATGCAATGCAAGGTTGAACACTAGGTGGTGGTATAGCACCAGAAGTCTATGACCAATGTCTTCCCCATTTTTGCAGAATTCACGTACATGCTTTTATTTGTGATATGAAGAAATTTGATATGGGGTTACATTTTGAGCTACAATCAAAGTTCACTGTGAGGATAATTACCCTCTAATGGTATATTGAAAACAGCCCAGATGTTCAACTGCTTCCTCAGCTGTGCTTTGACTGAGAATACAGTGATACTAATGTTTAGGCTGTTGTCAGTCTGGTGTCAGTTCAGAGGTGGAATGATTCAGCTTCTCTATTACCAACCATATTACCGTATTGTTAAACTCAGTGGAGGCATCAATGACAGTTAGAATAGTTCCTAACATTCCACCTTGTTATTGAGTGTTTAAAAATTGGGCCTTTTGTGATCTGGAAAAGAAAAAAACATGCAGAACTGGTAACTGGTTTTAGCTTTCAGAAGAGCTCAATTAACCAAATAGTAGCAGGCTGATTAGGCTCCCTCTGCATTTTCAAGGTATATTCCCATTTCTCAGTGATAAATGAATAATTTAAACAAACTGGTCATTACCAATAAGTTCATGTCCTTAGAAAGGAAAGAAATCATTTCTCTGCAGTGGTGTTGCATGCTTGCATGCAAATAGACGAAACACAGCTGACATGGAAAATATGCAGAAAGTGTTCAAATTAATCTCCTCCAGTTCTTCCCAGTCGTCCCTGTCACTGTAACTAAATAACTGCTCCCATGGATTTGTCAGCTCTTCTCGTAACAGAGCTGCCTCTGCCGACTACAGATATTAATAAAATAAGCTGCATGTTTGACTCACTTTATTACCCTGAAAAGGCGTGCCAATGTCACTGTTGGATATGACAGCTGATGCCTGTTTGTTTTCTGTTTTAGTAATTTCTGTCCAAAATGTTGAATCCTATCATAAGTGAAACATATTAATCAAGAGCGAGGCTCTGCCACTGGTCCTGTTGGTCTGTTTGGTACATAAGAACAGTCTGGATTTATTTTTTATATATGTACTTTTAAACAGAAAAACACATTTCAAAAACAACCATATTAAAAGGACAGCTGGCTTCCAAGATAAATGTTATATAAAGGAGATAATATCTTTAATATTTCATATTGTACTTTCATTGATACCATCTGTTGTTGCTCCCGGTGTTTTATCTCATTTTGAACAGAAATGAAAATATTAGTCATGTTGTATCTCAGCATCAGCTTGTGAGAATCTAATCAGAGATCATTCAGCCTGAGTAACCTGCAGTAATAGGTGAGACAGGGAGACATCTGTAGTCTGTTCCTACTTGTTTTGCTGTCTTAGTCTTACAGTAAAGCGTCAGTGTGGGGTAGACGAATGTGTGTATGATTCTTCAAAAGGTTGGAAATGTCTTCATGTTAATACTTAGTTCACTTGTGCGTTTGTCAGCACGCATTACATCGCGGTGTGAACACATGTACTCATGCATGTTTGATTTTGGGAGATACAGAACAGCTTGCAGCTCAGCATGCATTAGGGCATTAAATAACACAAGTCTGTGTGTTGGAATGGGAAATAGACGCTGTGTTTTGTGATTGAGTCCCTGTGTCTGTGTGAACAGCGGATCACGACTGCTGCAGCCAGCGCAGGTTTGTGATATGCTGAAGGGGATGATCCTGGTGCTGTGCTTCTCCATGATGCACTACGTGGATTACTCCATGATGTATCACCTGATCAGAGGACAGTCCGTCATCAAGCTCTACATCATCTACAACATGTTGGAGGTACTTTACACTCCAAACACCGAAAAACAAAATCAGAGATGCCTTAGCATACACTGTTGTTTTATTTATAACTCTTAAAATACATTCCATTGCATGAAATCCATAAGGAAGAAAATAAACTATTTATTTTGCAGTCATTTTAAATACATCTCTAGTATTTAAATTTTTTTTATGTTTTTCAAGGAAAAGTGTGCTTCAAAGCTGACATATTGAACAGAGTTTACTGCAATAACAAAAAGAAGTTTTCTTTCAAGTACATCTAATACTTCAAGTTCTCAGCTACACTCCCTCTCCATTAATAGAGAGGCTTGATCAATTCACTGATCAAAAAAAGATTAGACTTTGTGATTCTGGGGATCGAGCTGAAAATCATTTGATTTTGGTAAATAGACTCAGATTGCTGAGTACATCTAGTATTTCATTGTTGTTGGCAAACACACGTGTGTTTATTATTGGCAAACACATCATGTGTTTGCCAATAACAGTGATGTTTTTTTGAAGTTCAGAGATTAAATATTAAATAATTGAGGCTTGTGAATCTTAAATTCTCTTCAGACTCCCATACCTTTTCAGTAGTACCACATCTAATAAAAGTTTACAATTCATGGGTGAATAAGTTGACAAGTTATGTTTAGCAATGTGAGTAACCTCTTTGCACCCACAAAAAAAACCTGTCATCCTTGTGTGGAAAGCAAGCATCACAGGCAGACTGTAGTTCTTTCCGTATTTGATGCTCTGAAGCACTTTATATGAAAGTTACTCGTGTCTGGATTGAGGTGGTTCTGTGATTTAACAGAAAACCTAATAGTTCACTAGCTAACATCATTAAGGTTACTTTTACTGTCTTTCTAAAGCTCTGATAAACTTCATTTCCAACCTGTTTTTCTTTATAAGGTTGCAGATCGCCTCTTCTCATCTTTTGGTCAAGACATCCTGGATGCTCTATACTGGACGGCCACTGAACCCAAAGAACGTAAAAGAGACAATATCGGAGTTATCCCTCACTTTTTTATGGCTGTCTTTTATGTCTGTATCCTTCCATTTTATCTTCATGTTAAACCCAAAAGCTTTTGAAATATGTATTCTGTATAACAACAGTGATACACATGGTCATACAACTAGGTAAATGAGTATTCTGTAACATCCATATTTTTAGTTATTTGAAATTTATTATCAAATATGGTATACCAAAGGCAGGTCAAATCAACATTTTTGCACTTAAACAACATTTAATTATGCCTGTCGCTTCAGCACCTGAGAAATCTCCAAATATTATTGAAATATTAGACTTCCACAGTTTCTGGTTTAGTTTACAAGTATTATTCCTAACCAATGCCTTTATTTTACTTGATTTATTTTTAAAAAGGTGTTTTTCCTGAGTATTTCTTCCTCAGTTCTTCATTCCATCCTCATCATGGTCCAAGCCTCCACTCTGAATGTTGCCTTCAACTCGCACAACAAGTCTCTGCTTACCATCATGATGTCCAACAATGTCAGTGCACACACACTTCCAAGCAAACAAAAAAAATTCTAACACACATTTGCCTAAAGTATTTGTCCAAGTAGCAATGCACTAAAAGTATTTGTATGTTGATATATTCAGCTTGCAGATGTTGAAACCTGACTCTTGCAGCTACAACATTGTATTTTTATACAATATAGATTTGATGATCTATTATGTGTGTTTTATGAATCACAGTTTGTGGAGATCAAGGGAAGTGTCTTCAAGAAATTTGAGAAGAACAATTTATTCCAAATGTCTAACAGTGGTAAGATTTTCATCACCACACTTCACATAATTTTTCATTGACCTCTGTCTTTCATAACAATTATAAACATTTGTTGCATTGGACACCTCTGCTTTCAGCTATATGAGTTTGATAGCATACCACAGACAGATGAAGGCTTCTATAACTAGCTTAATAAGAAAAGTGCATTTGTTTATTTTTGGCTTCACTGTCACACATGACAGCAAAAACAAAAAACAAAAAAACAGCTGTGACTTCTTTTTAAAAGGTACTGGAACTTATTTAAATACAAGGTAAGTGTTTTTTTAAATACAAAACAAAGATAAAAATGGCACCTGACTTTATGTGAACTGTTTTAATTAGCCCATTTCACATTTTTTACTCTACTTAATGAGCAGTTTTTATTTTATCTTTCAGATATAAAAGAACGGTTTACTAGCTATGTCCTCCTCCTCATCGTCTGTCTCAGGAATATGGAACAGTTTTCATGGAACCCAGGTAATTAGTTGTTTTCCTTGTAAACTTAGCTTTTATTCACATTTAAAATGCAATAAACACAAAACTGCATCATTTCACTTTTGCTATAAATATAACACATAGACAGTATTTCTGTGCCAGCACTGATGTTGCTGCTTGCCTTGAACAAAGATTTGACAGTTATGCTGAGCAGTTGCTTTCTGTCTCTTCCCACTGACCAACTAGTACTTTGGGGAGTTTTTTCCCAGAATCTTCAGTCAACAAGGCAGCAAAGTCAGAGATGAGAGCTGGGCGTTAATATTTGACAGCTTTCTGACACTCATCTCAAACACAAACTCCCTGTCAGTGACAGATGTTGACTGTCAGCTGAAATGTTAACACCTTAAAGCATCACACTTCTCATTTTGCATTCATTCTGTGTTCATCCTCTGATACACCAAGATGGATTTGCTCAGACATAATTTTTTTTTTCCTCAGACCACCTGTGGATGTTGTTCCCTGATGTCTTTATGGTCGTCATGTCTGAAGTTGCTGTTGACATCATTAAACATGCATTCATCACAAAGTTCAACGACATCACAGCAGATGTAAGAAACAAGCCAGCAGCAAAATAACGCATTTCCACATCACTTATTGAACAAAGTTTCTAACTGGTCACACACATGTCCTCCAGGTGTACAGTGAATACAGAGCCAGTCTGGCCTTCGATCTTGTTAGCAGTCGACAAAAGAACGTACGATTTTTAAAAAATCTTTTGCTTGTTTGTTTTCATATCATTGCAATTATTTTGTAACATCATGAAGCTCATGCAGCTAACAGATTCTCATGTCAAGAGATGTAACCTTTGTTTGTCACTGTGTAGGCCTACACTGACTATAGTGACTCAGTGGCCCGGAGGATGGGCTTCATCCCTCTGCCGCTGGCTGTTCTGGTGAGTGACAACAGTCTGTTACCCTAAATCGACTCAAATCTTGCATTAAGCCTTTAAAGTAACAGTCCAAATACTAGGTTTTAGATTTTGATTTTGGTATGTTTTGCTGTTTTTTCAGCTAATCCGAGTGGTGATGAGTTCTGTGAAGGTACAGGGAGCTCTGTCATACACATGTGTGTTCCTCTTTTATCTCGGGTAAGCCTTTAGTTTTGCTCTGCTTGTTTTCTTCTGCTTTTATATGGCTAATTATATTCCGATTGCCAAAATGAAAGCTAGTAACCACAATATTGTGAGGAAAGTTTTGACAAATTTAACAAACGCTTTAGAAACTAAAAAAAATAATTTTTTATCCAATTGTTAGACTCTTGATTTGCTCTCTGCGCTTGATGAGGTCACACTGACACATCTGTGGTTATATAAGCATGAACACTGTAGCTGACTTCCCACTGGGCTCTTCCCATTGAAGAATTCACTTCAGGGAGAAGAACACATTGTTGTCATTTCTGGCCTTCCCTTTGCTCTGGTTTAAAAATAGCCCTTGTTTGAGCAGATCGCTGTGCCTTGGCAAAGATTTAGCTGACACAATCTCAGTTCCAAATGGCCTGTCACAGCAAGCGTTGCTCCACAGACCCAAATGTGTCCGTCTTCCACTCATCAGTGTCAGAATCAAAGCTCTGCAAAGAAAAGCATTCTGCACATCAGCATGTGAGTGTGAAAGATGAGGCTTGAATGGTGGTGATTGTTTACAATAGTTAGGCTCCATTTTAAGAAAGCACTATTACCAGTGCATCTCAACAAATTAAAATTTGTGTGTAAAAAAAAATTATTTATTTAAATTATTAAATAAATTAACTAGCATTATGTAGGCTTACTTTCTGATTATTTTTTCTGACCTGAACCGAAGGCCACACTTTGTGAATCTCTCTTAAACTTCTCAATGGTCGTTGACTCACAACCATCTGAGTTAGGGTTTTGAACCTTGAGCACTGAAACCTTTTGTTTGGTTCCTGGTCCAACACCCACATCACAGGGCTCAATTTTCTCTTCAGCAAGCAACCAAATTATACAAACTTCTGCTAATGACCTAATTAACAGAACCAGGTGTATTTAAGCAGAGACACCTTTAAAGCTGCAGAATGTTAAGTAATATTCCAAATAACTAACTTCTAAATTTTTAAAAGGTTCATATTTTAAACTTAATTACTGAAATAAATATTTTGATCGGATTTTAGTGCAAGTTTAGTGCATTCAAGTAAGTCTAGTGCATTCGAGTTTTGCTTGATTTAGTCAGAAAACTCTGTTTCTAATTAAAATGAATTAATAACTGGGGTGTTCTGCTCTTCTGGTCTCCTCACTCTGTGAAAGAGTTCTACAAGTTTAGCAAATGTTACCATTTATGGAAAAAAAAAAAAGTTTCCAAAACCTGCTTTAGTTCATCTTCAAGGAAACTCAAAATTAACACCAAGTTATTGCTTATTTTATCCTTTATTACATTTTTAGCTATTTATTTCTTCATGCCAGTAAAGTGTTAAATATTCTAATATTGTTTCCTTTGTTGCTGCTCTACTTATAGGATGGTTACTCTAAAGGTTTTAAACAGTATCGTGCTACTGGGGAAGTCTTGTGTTTATGTCAAGAGAGCCAACATGGAGGACAAACTGTTTGAGAGGCCACCGACTGCTCCGTCCTTCTCTGCTAAGAGTCCCAGCAAATCCGACCCACGTAGATGCACTAAATTGTCAGGTAAAGAAAGCTGATCACATCAAGTCTTAATAAAATCAAAGTAACTTCGATTAACCATGCAGTTAATCAGATGCACTTTAATAAAAAGTTTTAGTTTTTATTAAGTGCACGTCTTTAGAGAAGATAATGGAATCGCTCATAAAAGTTATTGAAGTCTTAAGTTGTAAAATATGGACAAAAACACATCATCAGGATTATCCTGTGCATTTCATTTGTTACTAAAAAAAGTATTACCTCAACTTTGTAAAAATTTAAAATTATTTTTTTAATTGAAAAGTCTGATCACTTTTTTCTGTTCTTTGACATAAAATCCAAACGGGTTAAGTTCACTAGAACTGTGGCACTAATAACTGAATGTTTATTAAAAACTTTGCGTCAACTTTTGTATAAAAGAGAAAAGGATTCGCATGTATTATTTATTTTGTAAGTTTTAACTGTTGGGAAAAATGTTTGTAATCGCTGATGGACCAGCAAAGCTATTTATAAAAACAGCTGGTATTTATATACAATCTAAACATCTTATTTTTATTTTTAAAGCAATGCAAATACTTTTCTCTGACAAACAAAATCATTAGGTTAGTGGATTGCAGCAGGTCAGCCAATTTGTGGAAATAAGTGCTTTTTATTTTCCAAGCTGGTTTCTTATTGATCTTTTCTCACTTTCACCGAGGAGGAGGGATAGAAAATATTAATATAAAAAAAATCACCTTTCCGTGGTTCCCCAAAAGAAAGAAAGCAAACATATAAAGATAAAATAGATTTTGTATTGTTTGCAAGTGAAACCACCCAATCTCTTAGCTTTTAGCTGTAGTTTGCGTCTTTAGGAAGAAAGATGCCAGGTTTTATAGCTGAATCTTTGGCCATTATTAGTCAGTCAGCTGCAGCACGAAGAGTTTATTAATATATCAACTTCTTTGTGTAATTAGTAGACAAAGATGCCAAAAATGGCAATAATTTGCCTTTTTGCAAGCAACTTGACAGATTGCATTGACTTGCTGCAGTCTGCCGTGGTTGCCTGGCAACAAGTACCCTGTACAAAGTCGTCAGATGAACTATGTCCGCTGCCTTTTTGTTTTTACTCTGAGCAAAGCTGATTTCGCTTGACAAGCATAACAACATTTTAAGTTATAATATAAGTAATAATAAATTACCATTGGAATATTTAAGTCTTTCTAGACAACTGTCTAGAAAATAGTTACTAATACATTTTCAGAGAAAAGGGGTTTATACTCTTCATCCTTTGTCATTCAGGTGAATCCAGCGTGGATCAGATTCCTGTCACACCTTGCAAGTCTCCAACCTCCTCTTCATCCTCCGTGACCACCCAGCCGGCTCCCCGGCCTGACTTGTTTCTCCCTCCCCCCACTGACGCCTCACCTTTGACAGCAGATAGCTGTCCTTCGACCTCAGAACCCCAATCTGACGCTGGACCACCAACAGCTTCACCTTTACAGGAAGAGGAGGCAGACGAAACCTCCGATATGAACCACAGAGCTCCCAACAAAGACCTGCTGGAGATCGACCGCTTCACAATCTGTGGCAACCGAATCGACTGACCAGCAGCAGCTGCCGATGTAGCAAGTAACCCACTCAGGTATAGCGGAGAGCGCAGGCCCTCAGCCAGATCCTCCAAGCTGAAAGCAGAGTATTTATTGGCAATATTGGTAAGTTATTGTTACCAGGGACACAGCGTCAGGCAGTTCTGCTGTGATTGCCGCCTCAGGTCGTGAAGTTTGACGAAGAACACTTCAGGTGTCTGATAAACAGCAGGAGACAGAAAGTGTGAGTGTGGCAGCCGCGTCGTTGGGACAATCTGCCAATTGTTTGCGTGTGTGTGTGTGCGCGTGTGTGAAAGAAAGCAACAATGCGTGTGAGTGTGACAGCACACAAGCACTTCCTGATTGAGAAGCCGTGGGATCAGAAGGAGAGAAATGTTGCTCCGCAGACAGAAAACAAACTAAAACCACAGATTCTTAAAGCAAGTGTCAGAATATTCATTTTGTACAAGAGAACATGCTGAAATATCAACATATTGGCTTTTGAGACTAAGTGATTATTTTAGGCATTTATGTTAAGATGGTGTTGCAAACAGAAAAGCAGGAAATATATTTTTGCACATATAAATCAGTATGTTATTCTGTTTCTTGAGAATAATAAAATTACAGAGAACTACATGAAATTTATAAATCAAAGCATAAGAATCACCAAACATGAAATCCAAAATAAAGTAAAAAAACAACAAAACATTCTTTTAAACTGTTGGCCTTAAGAGGGGTGTTTTGTTTACATCATCATTGTATCATTAACACCTTCACCAACTTACTGAACCCCATCCTGCTGACGTTACCTGAGCAGCTTCTGTCGGTCCCTGACTCAGCAGATGGAAAGCAGAGGTGGAGGATGCAGCGGGTCAGTTCCATCAATAATGTCACCTTTTTATGAACAAAGTGATAAATCGTTCAATATTATCACCTTCAAAGTCTTGATATCCATTTAGACGGGATATGACTGAGTGCAGCGTCTCCTCTGGAATGTACCAATGTCAGTTTTTAATTCTTTTGGTCTCGAATGTTTGCACTGATGGACCATTAAGTTATATCGAGTCATGTTTCACATAAACTCATCTGATGTTTCCATAGGAACATCTTAGAAAGATAGAAGCAATATTTCCACGACAGAATGCCTTTTTTTTGCATGTGTGCTTTAAAACCTGTAATTTGACTGACTTTAAGAAGTTATTGTAAACCGTTTTTTTTTATTGTGATTAAAATATATGACAAATATATAGAGTATATAAAAACTGTTTGTTTATAATTAAATGTAAGGACCATATAAAAATCCCAAACTTGATTATATTTTTATGATAGAAAGTCAAGCAGAGCCCTTCAGTTTTATCAGAAATGTGTCAGTTTCAAACGTAACGCAAATATAGTTTGATTTGTTTTCTGGTTTCATTCATTATTACACAGTTAATGTGCATAAAATATTTTCACCGAAACACAATTTCAACAGAACTGTTGACTTGTAAAACTGAATCAGTTTTTTAGAAATTCATTATCTTTGTCATTCAGTCTTGGAAACCAAAATGTACTTGGAACAAGGACGTATAGACAAATTGTAAACATTACTGTTTAAGGGCAAAGTATTGATTTTCATTGTCCTTTTCCATCATAATAAGGAATATGGTCCTACTTGGGGAAATGTAAATGACTCAAATTTTCCGTGTGAAATGTGATTCCTCAAACCATTGTGTGGTTCTCTCAGACCAGAGTCGTCCAAACTCTGTTTGTTTACAGTGAAGGGCAGCCGATCTGCAGGCGGCCAATGCTGAGGTCAACAGAACTGATGAAGTGGAGCGTTTTTATGTCCAGTATACTGCCTGCTCTCTTTCATTTGTTTAGATTTATATTTAATTCATACATTGATAATGAATGAAATTGCCTTTTTGAAATAATAAAATGTTTTTGTTTTGTTTTTTTAAAAATGGTGATTGCAAATGTTTTCTTTAATCCCCATAAGGAAAGGAATAACTGTGAACAGCAGTTTTTTTTGCAGCTGTAGCTCTGAAGCAAACAAAAAAATCGAATTCGGTAATCATTGGAAAATTACATCAATCAATAATTAGCCAGATTAGAAAACTGATTTTTAAAAATAGTCCACCGGTGTATGTCTCCAAAAGCCTAAACGAAGATTTTGGAATGGCCTACTTAAAGTCTGGACTTAAATGTGATTGCGGTATTGCAGCATGAAAAAACATTAATTTTTGCAACATACATATAATACAGAATTGCCTTTTTTTCCTCTGGTGAGACTGTATACATACAACAGAAGCCTTCCGTGATGTGGTGTTAAAACAGCTTTAATAATAGCTGATTGCACGTGAACTATTATGGGTATAGCACATTTCACTCAGTGACCAGGATCATGCAGTTTTTACTGTCTAGTAGTAAACATCGCCAAAGTTAAGTAGGGGATTATCAGAATAACCTCTGACTAAAAAGCATGGTACTTCTGTAAAGGACAAATGGGTATAGAAGATGGCTTAATGAATGATTATTTGGAATATTTCTGCAAACTATGGCTTTAGCTAAAGGGAACAAGAACTGGGGGAAAAGGAAGATCTGTCAAAAGTTCAATGAAACACTTTAAAGACACTTAAAATTACATTGAGAAATAGTAGGGTAGGGTAAAAAAAAAACCCTGAAGCATAGTCAGTGTGTTTCAGCAAAACAGCTGCATATCAAATCACTCCAAAGGCTAAATTATAGTTTAAAATCAGACTCTGATTCTTATACTTCTGGAGATGTTGACAGCCTCATCGTTTGGAAAACCAGATGTAAAAAACAAGAGGACCGAGGCTCACAAAGTTGGAACAATGGTTTATATTTTCGATTTCCCATGAGGATGATGACCTCATCTTTACCCGCATCCTGTCTGTTTGGAAGCGGAGGTCAGGCAGAGTAAATCTGCACCAGACATTCTTAGAGAGATAAGCTCCTTATACTGCCGAGAGC
The DNA here is from genome assembly GCA_010277075.1 of Poeciliopsis retropinna. NCBI lineage: Eukaryota > Metazoa > Chordata > Actinopteri > Cyprinodontiformes > Poeciliidae > Poeciliopsis > Poeciliopsis retropinna. Next base: position 3,131,967 of record VMRM01000020.1, read on the forward strand.
TGAGGCAAGCTGCAGCCCTGTTCCAGCTTCCTGTAGTTCGACAGGTGTAGTTGTAGGTTATTTAGATAAATTCCAGTGCAGCAGCAGTGGTCTTAATGGGTAGAAAAAGATTTTAAAAAGAAAGTTGGAAGAAAATAATCAGGAAAGATGTTAAAATATTGTTCATTAGAGGCATTTTTAATCAAACCAGACAGTATCTGTGACTTAAATCCAAGTTAAGTCATCTGTTCCAACCCAGGGTCTAAAACATATCATTTACCAGTACAGTGAAACCATTCTGCAGGTTTAATGACCTTTTGTTATCTGTAAAGAAATATGATCACAGTTGACTATCAAACATTTCTAAGCCAGGTTTGAGGCTTGATGTTCTCCACAGTCAGAACAAAGATCTTATTGTACTGAAAAAAGTCCACCTAAACATAGCATCAGCAATCATACCAGTAAGCCAGGTATCACCATGGCTACAGTAGCATCTGTTAATTGGAGGAAAAGAAAAATTGAGGACGTGGTATAATTGACATGTCCACACAATGCATTAAAGATGAACGAAGTCAAAGCCCATTATTAGGAAACAAAAATATAAATCTGGAAGTGTCCATAACACATAAACATCATAAGAGGAAGTCAAAATGTATTAATAATAATAATACATTATTCTAATAAAATACTGCACACGTTCCTCTACAATGATTGGTAATTTGTAACCGAGTGGTACAATTAGGTTGAGTATTCTGTCTTAAAAAATCTGAGCGACTGAAAATCATTTTGATCATAAATGATTATAAAATTTAACTCATTTTTTAAGATCCTGCTGTCTCCCACAGAACTATCCACAAACAGCTAAAACCTGCAAATACTCGAGACCCCCTTTAAAAACACTTATAACTTGTTTTAATTGTTCACACATGAAATATACCTGCATTATGCATTAAAATGCACAGTGGAAACCATCTTAGCACTACCTCAGAAGCTAAAATCTACAGCCTTACCTCTGCTTTAGCCAATAAGCACAATGCTGCTTTACAAACACCAGCCAAAAGCTTAGCATTGTGTCTATATATTACAGCTTTCTAAAATAGATTTTCTTTTGAATATTTTAAAAATGCTCTATGGAAAAATTGCTATGAATAAGCAGATTTACCACAAAAATGTGGAATTATGTTTCATAGATAAATTCATGAATAGGCGAGTCCCTGAATTCTGAACCGCGGATAGGCGGGATATTACGATCAACACTGAGATTCAATGCAGCGCTAATGCAACAACAGTGGTGTCTGAGGCCCCCTGTCAGGCAGTTGCTAAGTTTGCTTATGCCTTGGGCCGGGTCTGACAAGAATCTATAGTTATAAGCTTTGGAAAATAAATTTGATGGGAAGTGACTTAAAGGTAGATTTAATTACATCTCGTTGCACTCCCTTCACTCCCTTCATCCAGCCTCCTTTTCCCGGCAGGAGGAGCGCTTCTCTTTGGATTATCCTCTGCACTGTCTGGATCGCTGCGCACGACCCCGCCCGCTCCCGTGACGCAGCGCATCTCTTTTACTCGCAGATGCTGAAGTCGAAGCGACAGGCGCGCACATCTCTTAGGGGCTGAGCGCATCCACTACCGGACACGGTAGAGGGACGATCAGCCGGTGTGCATCCGACAAGGATCCCCCGGACAGCGGGGAAGGATGCTCAGAACGAGTCGCTCCGTGGGCAGCAGTACTTGAAGAACTGCGGTCCATCCACTGGAGCGCTTTAAGATTGATCTCGAATCAATTCCTTTGGCTTTTTAAGAAACGCCACCGTCCAGTTTAGTATCTAGAACCAGTTTGAGGGTAGATCGGGGTTTGGCTTGGACACGATGTGGAAGTCTGGGACACTACTGCTGCTGTCGGTGCTGTGGGCGTCCGGTGAACTCCAGCAGGAGACAGAGCCGCGGAGACTACCACCTCCGGGAAAGTTGGATTTTGGTTATGTGCCTGCGGGAGTTTACGAGACATTGGCCCATTACGAACCCGGACCCATAGGGATCCTCTTCCACTTGGTGCACGCTTTCCTGCATGCGGTGCAACCCAACGCTTTCCCCCACGGTAAGCCACCGTCGTCCGGTCTCAGTGAACATTTTAACCCAGTAGGCTGGCAGAAAATCAGCTTCAACTGGCAGAACTTTAACATTTAAAGTATCCTAAAGAGCTGTGTGAACTTGTGGTGACTACTTTTATTGAGATATTTGATTTAACAACAAAACATGAAATATAATCGAACCCCTTACATTTGTGGAAAGCTCAACGATTTGCGTCATTTTCCAGCGCCAAATCCCCAAATGTTTAATAAAACGGGGTTTTTACCCTCAGTTCTGTGTTAATTACTGATCTGCGTGAACATAAGTGCACTTTCTGATTTGCAGCTGGTGTGTGTGTGTGCGTGACGTCCATCTAGGCGGCGCACGTCTCGTTCTGTGCGCACAGCAGCTCACTTTGGAGGTGGTGTTTATGCCTGCGGCGCACTTTGTGTCAAGATGATTACAATTAGCGCACCTACATGTTGTCAGAATCAGATGCTCTGCGGTCGGTCTGCTTGGCATTTTTACGTGTGTGTAAAGCATTTAGTTGGAGCTGCACCAGAAAGCCTCACTGCGCCAACCTCTGCATTTCAGAAACGACTACTTAAAAGGGGTTTGTGTTTAATTGGGTATGGGATCCTCAAAAAAGGCAGCTCCCCTGCGCCCCACACAGACTCCATACTCCTTTAGAACATTTTGAAGATTAGTATCTCTCCAAGTCACCTTGTTAAATGAGTAATCCTATAAGCCTCTGCGCCATATGTTGTTGGCCCCTTAGTTTCCAGTTTGCCACCAGCTTTCAGGGGGCAGCTTTCCAAATCCGCAGCAGGAGCCAGATCTGTGATCATTGAAGTTTTAGTCATTCATGGCTCTACCTTTGTAATTCACAGAAGGTTGTCATGGTGAACTTGATTAAATTAAACATCAAGGGTTACCGTATGAACATCAAAAAAGAAGGAGGAAAAAACACCTCATCTGACCTATTATTTTGATGTTTGGATTATTTTTAATGACAACATTCAGCTGCACTAATCAACATTGAACGTTTACATCTATTTTATGTTCTACCCACAAACTACTGTGTAATTTATTGTGATTTTACGTAACAGACCAGCGCAAACTCAATTTTATTTGCCTAGCATGTTTCAGAAAGAAGGCAGATCAAAGCATTTTACATCATAAAAACATTGTACACACATCCAATTGTGTTGTTCAATGTTCAATTTATTATGGTTCAAAATAAACTCTTAACAGGTGGGTTGCAGTTTTCTGGAAGTTTGTTTTGGTTTTGAGGAATATATAATCTGAATGTTGCTTCTCCATGTTTGGTTCTGAGGATGCAGAGCAGATTAGAGCAAGAAAACCTGATACAACAACAGCAGGTCAAAGTTGGATGTCAACAAAGTGTTTTACATGTAGGCCAAGATTTATTTAGGTCTCTTCCACCTCTTTTCTGTCTCCCCAACTTGATTTGTGAAATGAAGTCAAACGAAAACCCATTTGCTGTTATGAAAAGGGGTTTTCTTGTGACTTCTTTAAGCAATCTTTAAAAAATTGTTCTTTAACAATTTAAACTGGAGATGCAGTGGTTTTGACTTTTTGGTCAATTTCCGAGAATTGGTTTTTGCACAACTCTGACCTGTTTATATCAACTTTAGCTCCAGTTTCTTCTTTAAAATAAGAACACATAAAAGCTGTCTTCCACACATTTTCTACAGACTTCTGGCACAATCATTCACTTTAGCAGCTTGAGCAACACTACAGTGTATGTGTAAGAGAACATCCCCAAGAAAACAAGACTGAAATAATATTTTAAACCAAAATTATAAGTCACTAATTTTTAACTCTTTAGCATCTTTGCAATTATTCTAGTTCAGCTCTCTGGGTGCAGTTATAGATGAAGTAGACTCAGATTTTTTAAACACCTACAATGATTTCCAAAACTAGCACAGTGCATAACACTGTATGGAAACAGATAAATCTAAGCAGCTTTTCTCTGTTCATCCCTCATGACATCTGCTGAGAATCTCACACCTGAAATGATCTACAGACATTTCTCACTATGTATGCTATTCATAGAAAATACAGCTTCCATTTTAACAACTTCTTTAACTGTTCTGTCTCTGATTTAAATTTTACATCACTGGTGAAAATTGCCAGTTCATGTCAATGGATGATGAAATTCAGATAGTTCAATTTAGCTGTTTGATTAAGTTTGTACCCAGTTAAGTCAGTGGTGAGTTCTGTCATGTTTAGTGTGTCATTCTCAGTAACTGCAGCACGTATTGTTTAGTTGAGTAACTGTTTTATTAAACTGTGTGCAAACTCGTAGGAGGTGATAATACCAGAGAAGCAACAAATTCCCACCATGGACACCCACGTCACACAAAGTAATGGTGCTATGTATTAAATTATGTTTATTGTTTAGTCTTCCTCTGCAGTTTACTCTTGCACAGCAGCTACTGATGTCCCCCATTTCCTCAAAACACAGGCTAGCGTTTGGGTTCAGATGTTTGTTTCCAGATAATGAGTGTAACACATTTCTTGTGCAGGACAGAAAGCCAAGTCATTGTGGGAAAACTGCTTTGGTTTCAGACATCAGCGGGAAACTTCTTTTATGAACTGACATAATGACAAGAGTTTCTGTAAAGAGCTCAAAGTAGATCAGTTAGTATGGTTAGCATGTGTGCAACACATGCTCACATGCTCCCAACATCTGACCTTGTGGACTATTACACATCACTGAGTTGAAATCTTTCCAATTGTTCTTTCCAAAATCACTAGAAGTAAGTAAGACTAAAAAAGAGCTTTACTTTTTCAGAGTACTTTTGGGTTTTAGCTTTGACTATGGAAACCTGGAAAGTACCTGGAAACTTACCAAATTGAAACGTTTATATGATCTCCTTTATCCAAAACTACAACAAGATTTTAGTATTGTTGCCTTCTACATATCAAAGTATTTACTTTGGGTCCCTAATATCCAAACACTAAAAAGCACAAATAGCCTCTGAAAGTTGCTTTTCTCTTTGCTTATAGTAATTTTGTTTTCATTTTTGGTCTGCATAAGCAGCAGGTACCAACCTGAAAACTGGAATCACCTATAGATGCATAACAGTAAATTTGGCTCATTACTTCACACTTTTTAGACTTATATGAAAATAAGCCTTTTCAAGTCATTTATCAAATACAATCCACCTGAAGCTTTGTGTTGCTTTATTACCGGAAAAGCCAATGAAATACAGATTTCAGGTTGTGACATGAAATACATAAAAAACTGTGGTTAAAGAATTGTTAACCCCATAAATAGTCTTGATGCTAGAAGTAGCTAATATAAACTTTGCATTTGTTGTGATTTTGTTTTTTTTAATTCAGTTTTTTATGTTTTAAAGTTAATCTTTCTGTAAGTCAGCCTCCACTTAACAGAGGTGCATTAAACTCCATCTTTATAATCTCATCCCTGTGGGAGACACTCCAGTCACCATCAGGCTGCAGAGCCCTGATGAAAAGTGTGTTCTCATTAGTGTCTCTGTTCACTCTCATCGCTAAATCAGGTTTACATAGAATTAAAACTACAGGAGGATGAGGGGATATTTGTCACTAATTCAAAGAAAGTTACAGTCTCCAGGGTTACAGGGTGTCTGTCATCAGAGCAATGTTTTTGAGCCAGGTTTCACAACCGGTTTGCTGTTCAACTCTCATTTCAAAAGGTTTGATGTTCAGAGGACAACACAGAAAAGAGTCAAGAAACTAAAACACTTTCTAAACAGGAACAAAGATAAAAATAAGGAACTTTATGAGATGCATTACTAGGAATGAAAAGTAGGTGGGATTTTATTTTTTCTTTTATTTGTCCTAAGAAAGAGACACCAATAAAGGATAAAATTTGTAATATTAGTAATAAATCTCAGAGGTGCTGGAAATTCCCTCATGATGAATGTGCTGCAACCATCAGTTTGTAGTGAAGAATCCAGGCTTATAATCGTTTAAAAAAAAAAGGTGTCATGAGTTTTACAATACTGATGAGAAGTTTCCATCCAGTTATTATAGACCTTGAATATCATATTAATTCTAAGCTTTTGACAGCACAATTGAATCATTGTTTCTACATGGAGGAATGATTAAACAAAATATTTTAATGAGTTCCTTAAGTTAGAACTGCTCCACAAGCTTTTCAGTCAAACTTATTCACACCCAAATGTACGAATACTTTATATGTTTACATTTTTAAAGATGGAAAAGAATGTTTTGGATCATATTGAAAATTTAATACCCAATTATGTCAAATTCTCAACTATCTGAAGCCAGCTGTCATCACCCCTCGCTCCCCCCCAAAAGGAGATGGGTTAGAATAACCCATTTGAATAACAGTCCAAGGGCCAAGCATCTATCATTGTTCAGATTGATAATTATGATTAAAAAAAATAATGCAGATGTTTTTTTGCTGTAGTACTTTGTGTTCTTTGAATAAAATACTGGAAGAAAATATCTTTTAGAGAAATTTTTCTAAAGTGCCTGAAAACAGGAATGTTGCATCTGTCTTTAAGACAGAACATCAGGTTCTTTAGAATAATGGGAGCCTGAATCTCCTCTGATTTTTAGTTTCAGATACAGTTATGGGGATAAGCTCCATCGCAATTTCCTTATTATTCATGATTTTTATCCAGAATTCCTGTATTCCATCTGTCTTGTCTCCTTACCAGTCACATTGTTTGTGTATTGTATGCATGTTGCTCAACAATTTTAAAACATAGTGTGACTATTTCTGCTGATTATTGATGTCAAAAGCCAGTTAATATGTTTGTAGTGGATTGAATTACACAATAAATGCTATATTTTAAAAGCTAAAATTTCCTGAAAATTTTGAGAAAAGCAGATAAGGTTGCGTGTTTTTTTGGGGTTTTTTTTTCTTATTTTGGTTGCAGGGTTCTGACCTTGAATTCAGCTGAGTCGGCCCTCTCTTAAAGGTTTATCTTCACTGAAAAAAAACTGAATAAAAGCCTGAGCCATAGAGTAATCTGCATGCGCCCACAGGTAGTTTGCGGCACACGGGGTGGCCGGGCGATGCTGTGGGCGGTGTCAGACAGCAGCATACTGCAAAAGTGATAATAGAGAGTGTCCTCCAACTGGAAGGTTGCAGCTTGAGCCTCTGGACAGCAAACATCTGCTGGGCTGAAGTGTCCTTGAGCAAAGTAGAATACAGAGTGTAAGATGGCGACACAATGAAGCATCTCTGTTGGAGAGGGCGACTCTTAGTGCAGAAATTCAGAACAAAAGTGAGTCGTGAGACATTATTGTAATATTTTTCTGCCTTCTGGTGAAAATGTTTCTAATTAGAGATTTCCTGAGCAGCAGGAACATCTGGGGAGATTACCATCAGGGACTTTGAAGATCCCCCACAGAGGCCTAAATTTACAATTCAGATGGTGTCGATATCTCAACACCTCACATTTATATTCTGTGTCTAATGAAAAGATACCAATAAACCATTATTGTTGTAATGTAAATTTGACATTTTGACAAATATGGAAATATTCCCCAAAGCCTTGAAGTTCATTGAATAATTAATCATTATTGATTGATTTTTAGCTGCTAAAATATTGCAAACAAACCTACAAAGGCATAAATCAAGAAAATACAACTGCTTGTGTGAAGGAGACGTTATCAACACTGTAACCACAACTCTTTGTGACAATATTAAATATGTGCTTAAAGTTTTTCCACACCCGACCATGAACCACAAAACTGAACTGCCAAATTTTTAAAGAGAAGTAAAAATTCCTTGGCAGATAAAAACCTTCAGCTTCAATAAAAATCTGTGCCAGTGCAAGTTGCCTTTATGTCGCTGTGCATCTTGTCACAGCTTTAGTCCTGTATTTTCTGGAGTCATGTGTGGCAGCGCTGCACCAACACGTTGAAATTAGAGGAGCTGGATTTATCAGACAGTGCTGTGTGTCTGAACACAACTCAGTGCTTCTGTTGGTTTGTTTGAGGCAGGATGGGAACGAACAGCCTTGGAGCTTGAATGACAGGCTCCAAGACTTAGAATATTCTTCAGTCACTTCAATTCAGTAGTTATTAAAATTGTTGCTAGATCATCTTCTAAGCCCATAATCAGTCATAAGTGTATCCATTTCAAAACTGATAGACTCCTGCTAGCATGTACATCATCCATGTTTATTTCTCTAAACAGCATTCTGTATGTGCAGATCACTTCTGGCTTTACAGACTGTTCATATCTAATACATAGTCTGATGAAGTTAAAATTAAAATGACACAATGAACAACTACACAAAGAAAAAGATCATAAAAGCAGATTGTAGCAAAATATACAAACTGAATTTTACATAAAAAACCTGCCGGAGGTGCAGAGGTGCAAGCATAGCAGAGTCTAGCTATTTTAGATTTCCAACCAGAGTAGATAAAATACAGTTGAGACTGATTAGAACTGCAAAATGGTTGCTTAGCACCAGTCGAAAACTCAGAAGGAGATGCCAACCTTAGCATCATTAGCAGATAACACACAGTCATGACATTCCCATAACCCATAGAAATCAAATGCACCTGTCACTCTATGTAACCTTTTCTTTTTCTCAGGAATCAAAAATGCTGCCGCATAAACAATTTCAGAGTGGTGGAGGTTTCTTATGTTGGCTGACAACACAAGTTGTCAGCCAACAGCAGGTCAGCTAAAGGTCTGTGTTCAGGTTAAATCCCTAACAAGGATTTAACTTGTATAAATGAATGTAGGACTTTTATTGGATCATTTGAAATGTAATCCTTCCACCCTGAATGATATTTAATGTATTTTGCATCTGTAAAATAGGAAAGGGCAGTCTTTTGATGAACTCACTATACATTTATACATTATCCTGAGTCCAGTTATACTGTAGCAGCATCTGCATGGCAGAAAGTGATGTAAATGGTTCCATTGCTGCGGTTTCCAGCTGTCACATGGTGACATGTCGTCGTACTGACAGTGATTGCAGAGTGAAGCTTAAGGACACATTTTCTTACTTGCCCCCAACATAAAGCCAGAGACAATGCAACACCTCAGCACAGAGTGTAGGAAGGCTTTGACAGGTGAATAGCTGATCTGCAACTCTGAGGACTGTTTGCTTCTTTCTTTATTTACACATAAAGTATATAATTAAAAGGCTTCTACAGGGTAAACAAAAAACAGGGTTTATTTTCCCTGTCTTGTAATTTTATTAAACTTGTCTGTTGATAAATTGAACAATGCATTTAAAGTGTTTTCTTACTTTATGTGTGTATTTTCATAGCGTACATGTGCATGTGCTGTGCATACGAAAACTTACACCACATCCCAAAACACTTAAGACTGAATGATATATGGAGGAATGACACAAAATGGCAAAACAACAAAAACACAAATAATGTTCATACCAACATTTTCTACGGTCAATAACAAGTAACTTACACCATCAGCAATAGATGCAGGAACACTTCATAATGACAAATCAGGTGCAAGTTGAACTGGTAAGTCTGGACTTCTGTCACTTTTAATGTTTGATGTGTTCTTTGCAAAGTCTTTTTGAAAATTTCATGCCAGTTGCCTCTGCTGTATCTCAGTTTGTCCAACTAAAATTAAAATACACATTTTAGTTTCACTGGTTACGTTAAATTACCGTCAGTTCGTGGTTGTCTCTATTGTATGTCTTTGTATTGTCTAGTGATAGTTGGATGAGCTATCCAAGGTTAACTCTGCTGCTTAGGACTGTTGGAAATGAGCGCCCGCTGCACCGACAAACTTTTACTGATTAAGTGGGTAAAAACAACAGCTGGGTGGAGAGATTCACAGTGTACATTTCTCTGTGGGCCATGAGTGTCAAAATATTAATATCCATCATAATACACCAGGAAGCACATATTAGCAACTGTTTTAGTTTTTTATTAATAAACATGCCATTTTATGATGTACAAATGCTATGCTAAATATAGATATTACACAGTTTTCTATGCAACCAAAGAAACCTGGCAAAGAAAATAGGTGCATTTGTCAACGTATTTGCACAGGATCTTTGCGTTTTCCACCTCTTCTGCTTTGTCCTTCCTTTAAAACATAGTAAGGATTGGGAAACTGTCGATCCAATGCAAACACATGTAGATGGGGGGCCAGGAGGTGACACAGAGGATTTCTTTTCTTATTTTGTGATTTTACCAGCTATCTTGCAAAACATATTGAAATTCTGAAGTTTAGAATAATTGCAGTCATGTGCAAAGGCTGTGCACAAAGCTGAATTTTGTGGTGATGAGGTGAAAATTAGACATCAAGAAGAGAAAAGGCATCAAGTGATTGTTTAGTTTCATTCTGGCAACAGATGATGGCGGTGTCATGCACTACTTTTGGCTTTCAGAAGCTGTTCAAGCAAACTGGCAACATTATTGCATACCATCTGTGTCTCTATCCCGATCATTTCCATGCAGGATTGAATGACTCAAAACATGGCCTATGTGTCACATCAAAATGTCACATTCGGTAAAATTGTGCTTCATTTCTCCTGAGTTCATTGCCATGTCCATTTAGTTGTGGAGTAAGTGACCTTTTCGTATTTAAATAACTAAGCAAGGAAATATCCACATCCATTTATGTCTAAAGCTGGAAGAGGAAATCGAACATTGATCACTTTTCTTAATTTAATAATATATTAATTTCTATACTACTGTAAAAAATGTTGCAAAAATAAATCATATCTGAATTTCAGTCTGAGAAAAAAAAACAATCTTTAAGTCAGGAAACTACACATATTTCCTCCTTGCTCTCTTGATATAGACTGTTTAATCCTTCTTTGTGATTTTGAATCAAAAATTGATCTTTCAGTCATTTTTTTATTATAAAGTCAGAGGCATCTCATCTTGTTGGTTAAGGAAACACACTGACGTTGTCATCAGAAAGGTTTGTCTTGCATTTAAGCCACGGCTGCCGCATCAGATTTGTGGTAACAATCAAGCTCCATTTTTAAAACACAAAAAGACCGACAGTACAGCAATGCTTGCAGCTGTTGCTCTGTGAATATGTGGCGCACAAGCCATTTTGATGGAATAGTTGTAGTAAATTAATGCTGTTTTGATGTTTATTAATACTGTTATTGTGTGTGGTATTTCCGAGTTGTGTCGCAGTTTGACGTGGTTGCGGAGGGGGGTTCATATCCCTCCTCCGTTGCTAGGTGACGACGGTTGGAACGGGTGTGCTTTGTCTTTTTCTTTTTCTAACAGCTGTGTAGCGAGAACGCTAACGGAGTTACTTTGTTACTTTGTAACAATTATTAAATTAAAATGTTGCGGACTCAATTGCAAAAGCTCGTTTGATTGTTTGTCACCGCTACATTTTTGGCGAGCCAGAGCCAGGAGGAGTTTCAATGAAAAGTAAAAGTAAAGCATAAGACAGACGGAACATCAACACTGCAAGAAATAAAGGTAAACTCCCATCAAACACTCCCAATCACTGAACACAGAACCATCAAGAGACAATAAACGCACTTATTGACAAACTCATTGAGCCTCCCATCCTTGGGTATCCAGATTTCACCCAACCATTTATTCTGCATGTTGATGCTTCCCAGGAAGGATTGGGAGCGGTTCTGTATCAAAGACAGAATAACAAAATGGTTGTCATCGGGTACAGATCAAGAACACTGACCCCACCTGAGAAAAATGATCACATGCATTCAGGAAAATTGGAATTCTTAGCACTTAAGTGGGCAATATGTGAACGATTTAGGGATTATCTGTATCATGCACCTCACTTCACTGTATATACAGATAATAACCCCCTGACTTACATTCTTACCACAGCCAAGTTAAACGCCACAGGTCACAGGTGGGTGGCCCAACTTGCAGATTTCAATTTCACCATTAAATATCGACCAAGCAAACACAATACAGACGCAGATGGCCTCTCTCGCATGCCACTGGACATAAATGACTTATTGCAGCAATGTACAGAGGAGGTGACTCAGAATGTGATTAGTGCTTCAATTCAGGGAGTGACGGTGCTTCAAGATGCCCCATCTTTCTGGTTAACCACAGCTCACATCAACACACTGGACTTAGTAAGTGATGCATCTTCACCTTCATTGCCTGCCCCACTAACACCAGAACAGATCAGAGAAAGTCAAAAGAACGGCCCTCTCATCAAGCGAGTCATGTATTATAAAAGCCAAGATCAATTCCCCCCCAGAGGAGTGGTGAAAACTGAGCCTGCAGATGTCAGAGTGCTCTTGAGGCAGTGGCAAAAACTGTATATCAGCGATGATGGGATCTTATGCAGAAAAGCAAGAAATAAGTCTCAGCTAGTTTTGCCAAAAGAACACCATCTGTTAGTGTTTCAAGAATTACACAAAGAGATAGGTCATCTGGGGGTCGAAAGGACTGAATCTGATTCGAGACAGGTTTTACTGGGTCAGAATGCAGCAGGACACAGAACATTTTGTGACCCAAGTGTGTTAGTGTCTAAAGTCAAAACGACCACAGAGAGCAGCCAGAGCGCCACTGATGCCCATTGTGACAACACGTCCATTCGAACTGGTTTCAGTTGATTTTCTGCATCTAGAGGCCTGTAAGCAAGGTTACGAGTATATTCTGGTTATAATGGACCACTACACTTGCTTTGCACAGGCCTACCCCACAAAAAACAAATCCGCAAAAACAGTGGTGGAAAAACTATTTGATGACTTTGCCCTTCGCTTCGGCTTCCCAGAGAAAATCCACCACGACATGGGGAAGGAATTTGAAAACCAGTTGATGGCTCAACTGCAGAGGTGTTGTCACGTGCGAGGGTCCCACACTACCTGCTAACACCCACAAGGTAATGGACAGGTGGAGCGATTTAACAAAACCCTGCTGTCTATGCTCCGTATGCTCACAAGTGCGCAAAAGGCTGACTGGAAAAAGTCGTTAGGTAAGATGGTGCATGCATATAACTGCACCCGCAGTGACACCACAGGCTTTGCTCCGTACTATCTGCTCTATGGACGATCTCCACGTCTGCCGATAGAGCTCCTGTTTAACATACAGCCGAATGAAACACAACAAAGCTATGCTGAGTATGTCAAAGATTGGCAAAGCAGGATGCAGCAGGCCTACGAGATCGCAATCAAAACTGCCAGCCGTGAATCAAACAGAGGAAAAAAAGGATATGACAAAAGAGTTTATGGAGCTGACCTGCAGCCTGGGGGGCGTGTGCTTGTACGCAACTTATCAGAGAGAGGAGGTCCTGGTAAACTCAGATCCTTTTGGGAGGATAGAGTGCACATCATCACAAAGAGAAGAAGTGATATCAGCCCAGTGTATGAAGTAGTACCAGAAGGAGGTGGCAAAAGTCGTGTGCTGCATAGGAACCTCCTGCTTCCCTGTGACAGTCTTCCAATCGACAACTCAGCAATAGCCTCAAAAAGGACTAAAAAGACTAAGTCAAATACATCTCCATGTCATCATTGTCAACGAGAAGAAACTTCAGACAGTGAGAGGGATGAGGAAATGGAGCTAGTGTACTGGTTTCCTCCTGCTCAGCACAGTGGTCACCGAGCTGTCAGCTTAAACCCAGATGCTGAACCATTTACACCAGACCTACATGACCAAGACAAACCACTGAAAGTGAAGGAACCTCAGGCTACATGGATGGACGACATACCAGAGGAAGAAGATGGATGCCTAGACATGGAGCTGCACCAGGATCTTCCTGAGCTATCTGCAGAATCAGCTTCTGAGGAAGAAGAGGATCCAGCTGTCTCACCACCTACATCGAGCTACCCAAAGAGAGAGCGCCGCCGTCCGAGGATGCTGACCTATAGTGCTTTGGGTGAGCCAACCATGGTGGAAGTAGGCATTAAAGAACTACCTGTAAGTATGAATCCAACTTGTAAAGAACTTTGGCGACCCTGGATAGCTCCAGGTGTGGAAGGACAGCGTTAAAGACACAATGTATATAGGTTCAAGAACTACATTGAGAAGAAAAAAGACTATGTATGAACTTTCCAAAGACAATGTATTGACTCTGCTTTCAAGACAAAAGACTGGTATCAGAACAGAAGAACTGTGGCCGAAATTAAGATTCTGTTACGCTAGAGACGGTCTGAACAGATCTAGAAGTACTCGTAACTGGACATTAGTAATCTAAAGTGACAATATCCCCCGTTAGTAGCGGACACTATTACAATAATATGAATGTCATGTAAAGTATCTTACTTATAACATTACTTCCAGTAAAAGGGTCAATAGGTAACGTTAAATGCTCGTTTAATGTCAGAGGATATTTTTTTTTATGAGGGGGAGAGTATGGCGCACAAGCCATTTTGATGGAATAGTTGTAGTAAATTAATGCTGTTTTGATGTTTATTAATACTGTTTTGGGTTTTATTGTGTGTGGTATTTCCAAGTTGTGTCGCAGTTTGACGTGGTTGCGGAGGGGGGTTCATATCCCTCCGCCGTTGCTAGGTGACGACGGTTGGAACGGGTGTGCTGTGTCTTTTTCTTTTTCTAACGGCTGTGTAGCTAGAACGCTAACAGAGTTACTTTGTTACTTTGTAACAATTATTAAATTAAAATGTTGCGGACTCAATCGCAAAAGCTCGTTTGATTGTTTGTCACCGCTACAAATACACATAATAAACCTAAAATACATGGTGGGTCCCTAGAAATGGATCCTTGTGTCTGGGGTCTTTCTGAAGGCTCTGAAAAAGATAACATTCACAGATGTAAAAAAACACTCAAAGATATATACGCCTGTATCAGGAGAGCTGTTTTTTTTTTTTTTTTTTTCAAAGTTTAATTTCTACACAGTATTCTTGAAAGAAAATACAATAGCCAAAAAAACTCACTGTCACTTCAAAGACAGAGAAAAAAGTTACTGTCACCTTGTCACTTCAGCAACAACCTTCACATGCAAACATCCTCAGGAGCAAGGTGTGAGTTTCTTCCAGACATGGCAGCTGTATTTGTCCACTCATATTCTTTTACTGGGAGTACTGAAAAACTCAACTTCCCATTGGAGCAGAGCAGTCTTTCTTGAAGGAGATTTATGGAATAAGTGTTAACGGTATATAGATGAGATTTTGCAAGGCAGTGAACATCATCGATGATAAAGTTAGGTCACAATATCAGTGTACAGTATATCTTACTATACTTAAACTGCATAGGTGTTTTGCACCAGGGCAGTCCTAGACGTTTGCTCTTCTTACTGCCTCTCAGGCTTATTGCTTTGAACAGAAAAAATAATTAAAGAGATTAAATAAAACAGGTCAAAGTTTACCTTAATTTTCAGATATATACTTTCAGTAATTCTTACTTTTTGTAAATACAATATCTGAACATAATCACTACTGGATCCTCCATCACCATTGTGTGGCAAAAATCAGTGAAAACTTCTTCTTGCCTCATGTTTCTATCCCCCTGGACTTAATCCCAAATTGCTATATAAGTTAAATTACTCAGTCCTCAAAATATTCCTGTATTTGAAAACTCCAGTTGGATATGTTTTCTTCAAAAGAGAATACATAATGAGCTGTTATCCAGGATCCGAGACCCCCTGTTGTGACCCACATGCAGTGTTTGGTGTGTCTCTCTTGTCAGTACAGAAGTTTGGGAACTTGGCATTCAGACTACTCAAGGGCATTCAGACTACCATCAAACTACACACTCTGTTACTTCAGGGGTCATATGTATCATTACGTAATAATAATAATAATTACACGTTATCATGTTATAACACATAACATATTTCAACATAGTTTTCATTTTAAAAATAACTTTAATATTTGTTTTGTTATTAGTCTTTCCCATCATTTTGTAGAAATGCTGGCTCACTCTCCTTTATACAACAATAAGTCATTGCCTCCATGACCCAGATTTGGGTCATAAAGATCTCAGATATTTCAAGGGTTTCATGGTTCAAGCAGAAGCTGCAAAATGAAGATTTTCTCTGTCTGTAGGATGCTAGACTTCAGTTTGGAAATAGTGTTATTACCCGAGTCAGACTGATGGACAGCAATGATTGCCTTTACAAGGTAGCATATAAGCCAAAACTCCTGCTTTTATTGAATTAACCATGCTAATGACTTTTTTCTTTTTTTTAAAGAAGCAATAATGTACTTAGTTGTTTGAACTCATCACTTTCCTTCATTTTTGACAATATGGAATTATGTTTTTTGTTCTCTTGGGGTTTGATTTGGTGATAAAGATTGGATCAAATTAATTACACTTCAAATCAGAGTGGGAATAATACTTGTACTATGCTTTGTTATACTTGCAATTAAAAGTACTTAACTGGGATATTTCCAGAGAGTTGCACACTTTTGATTTCAAACAAGACTATTTTTGAACTGATTTGTAATTTGTTTTAAAATTGTGCAAATGTTTTAATCTGGTTTACTTTTGTGTAACCAGGTTGTCATGTGTTGCAATTTTCTGCCCAGGTCCTCTGAACATAGGGACCTGTCACTTTATTCTAGATCTCACTGGGGTTTTATCTGTTTGAATACAGGAAAAAATAAAAAATAAAAAAATAAAACCAGGTCCTTATAATGTAACCTGACCTGAACAGTAAAGCCTTTAACCCTTCTGTTCTGGGTAGAAGGCTGTCTGAGGATTTTTAGATGAAAAGGGTAACTCAGTAGTCTGATCTTACAACTTTTAGATTATGAGGAAAGAGTTATAGATATTATTTGGAAAGTTTTTGTTTTTTTTTCTCTCCCCCATATTAGCAAACCAAGTAAGGCCTCAGTACTAAGATAAAGTGAACACTTTAAGGAAATACAATAGTGTCACTATCAGCTTAAGTTCACTGCTACTTTATCAATAGATGAGAACATTTACTGAGCGAAAGTACAGAAGAAAAATCAAAGCTAATCAAAAGATAATTTCTTCAAGAATGGCTGTGTGTATCAGCTGAGCTTTTCTAATCTACAGAAAAGAGAAGGAATAAAAAAACAGAAAGAAATCGGAGGAGTTTGCTGGAGAAAGAGCCGTCACTTTCCCGGGTGCTGCTCCGGTTCATTCTGGTACGTCATATTTGGGTCAGGCTTGGGAAGCCAAGCAGGAGAGACGAGGGTGAGACGAAGCAAGCGGCCCAGGCCTGCTAAATAGATGTCAAGTCATGCATTCTCTCCCGCTTTGTTCCGCTTCATTGGTAAGAGCAGTGGAGCCCGCTATGAATCAACTTCAGGGACATGGTGATTTTTAGCTGCAGATGTGTTTTGATAAGAGGTCAACCTGCCAACGCCAGACACAATGGCTTTACTCTTAAGAGTCCATCTCTGTCTGCTCTTGCTGCTTCCTGTCAGACATGTCCTTGTTGCCTTCACTCAGCGACAGAGTGTCTGTTTAACTGAGAGGGACGTCTCACAGGAAGCTGGCAGTGTGAAAACTCATACAGGATTTTAGGAGAGTCCAGTTTATCTCAAACTGACAAGCTACATGTCAGGAATACTCAGTAGTGGGAAGCCGGATTAATCCTTAGTGGACCACTGGGCAACGAATATGCTTACATGGCTTCTGCCTCACTGAAGGAGCCAGGTTATTTGGCTTTATCTTGAGGGGAAAAAAAGCAGAATTATTTAAGCTGGACAGTTTAAAATTGTGTGAAAATCAAATTTCTGTGAATAAAATGCCAAAACATGTAACATTTGCAGTTACATCTATGAATATATCTGCTATGTTCTTTACTTTTATCTGTATTCACTATTTTTAAGTTATCTGTGCTGTAGCTAATGTAGTGAAACATTAGCTTGGCTAAACATTTTAGCAAAGCTTAGGTTTTCTTCAATGATATTAACCATCTGCTCTCAATCTTGAAGAACGTCTACACACATTTGAGGTTGATGTAAATAGGCCTGATAGAAAACTGCATTAAAGAGGCTCTACTGTTTTGTGGTTTCTCAGACAGGAAGCAATACTGGGCATGTGCTGCATATTATATTCTAAGAAGCTTTTGAAATCCAGCCCACACAGATACAACACATGATTTAAAAAGAATCTCTCTCTCTTTTTTGTCTTTTACCAAAATCTTTGCTGGCAGCCATTACAGGCTGTTCTTTTTTTCCATTGCAGTTTCTGGAAGTTTATAGTGATTTTGGAAAAATCTATATGTTTATGCTGAGAAGGCAGTTAAACATTTTGAAGAAATCTTCTTACTTCCTTCAAATTCTGTCACATTTGTCCCTGGAGCTAAAATTCACCACAAACGTATTAGAACTCAAAAAGGACTATTTTTAAATGATCTGTCATCTAGTGGCCTGAGGTCAAACTCATGTGTTGTTCTGATTATTTTCTAAGCAGCTCAGCTGCACTGTGAAGCAGCAGCTTCCTCCTTCAAAAGCATCTACACAGAAAGTAATAGTTTTTCTACTGCTGCTCCCATGGCACTATTATGCTATAGCTGTTGTGAATCTTAACTTCCTGCTTGTGAATCATAAAATCTGAATATACTCACACCATAATTATGTCAGTTTGTTTGGAATACTCCATATAACTGGATATTAGCATCAGCTGAAATATAATTTGTCCCTTTTTAATGCTGTTTGTCATCCTGTGGGTGTCCAGGTCGTTTCTTCTGATTGCTTACTCTTCACACTGTGCAGGTCACTAGTCTTGTTTTTCACTGTCATCTCTGTGGCAGGGCTTCAGCCTTCATTAGCTGATGATAATCTGGGGTTTTGTTTACTTGGTCTGGCAACAGAGCCAATCCGGTCACCACACAGACCACTGTACTGCAGCCTTAGGGGTAAAAGAGCAGCCAAACAAAATGCAAATGTGAAAATGATTTGTCAGTCCCCCTCCTCCCTTTTTTATATTTATATATTTGTATTTATTACAGAACAGGCTCTTATCTGCTGCCTTGATATGCATGCAAAGAAGTACGTTTAGAAAGTAGAGCCAAACTCATTTAACAGACTAAAGTCCCAGAACCCTTGATTTATGGTGCCATTTCTTAAAGTGAGCAGTCAGGATTACATGGAGCCCCTGCGCAATATAACATGCTTTATTACTGTCTGTCCTGCTGCCATGCATCCCAGATTTATTTTTATCCTCCTGTGATTGCTTGAGTGCTCTCACACACACCCTGTCAAGCATTTCTCCTCATCTGTGTGACTTCTACATGAGGGGAGCTCGTCAACTTTATTAACACGCCAATCGCACAGTATTCCTACCAGTGCATTGCGAAATCTGCAATTGAGCATCAGGACTTATTTAAGGCACGAGTAAATAAACTGTTTCTTTGTTCTGTGAGTTTTTTACACATGGCTTCATCTGATGGAAATGAAATTAAAAGAGACTCCTTATCTCGCCAAGAGACTCAGCTGTTAACATGAAAGAGCTTTCCACACTTCTGTACATACGGTACCTATTTGCAGCATGTACAGTGCCTTGTAAAACTATTTATATCCCTTCACGTCATTTTTTTTATTACAAAAATACTGTAATAAAAAATGTGTATCATAATTATTTTATGTGAAACAAAATAGTGCATAATTGTTTTGTTAGGAAAGAAGTAAGTCTTCTCATGCTTGTGGTGGGAACATTGTTACTGAGTCATTAAAGCCAATGTTGGCAGCTTTAAATAAAATCTCTCTGTGTACCGTAACTTTGATTGTGTGTCTTCACTGAAAAGTAAAGTCACATTGTCTCTCCATAGATACAGATTCTGTGGTAACAGTGTTTGTCCTGCGTCGAGGTGTTTTTCAGGCAGGCTCATGGGAAGTTGCCGTTGACACGAATATTCAGCCCCAGAGGCTCTCTACACACACACCCATACACACACAACCTTGCTATCTTTTATCTGGAACATTAACTGTAACAGGAAAAAGAAGAAGAAACTAAACAGCAGCTGTTTTTTTTCCTATAATGAAATTCTAACTTTCAGTATGATTAGACTGATAGGTTTTTTTTCTTAGTCTAAAGATGTGCCAGCAAATATGTAAGCATTACTTGTAATTATGATAAGTTTCCTCATAATTGTGTTCAAATTCATTTTCATTATCTCTTCCCAAATATTGAAAGTCTAATCAAATGCTTTGGTTTGTCTTACTTTGATAAGTTGCATATTATCTGATTTAATTATGTGGCAGAATAGACAGCAGCAGAGAAAAGAAGAAAATATCACCAACACAACTTAATGTCATCCATTCGCCTTGATGCTTCATATCATTGGAACAAAAGCAGCTACATTCTGCATCAGATAAAACACAAAGACTGGAAACCCCAGTCTTTGAATTAAGAAGGTTAAATCTTGATCTTGATCTGCCTACTGCGGTATCCAGGCCCAAGATATCTTTTTTGTACCTTGTTTCTCTTTTCAGACCACAACATTGTTAGGAGCACTGGTACCTTAAGAGTAAATGAGATTGCACTTAAAAATTGGAGCTATATGTTGGCCATCTTAAGGGGAGCATGCATTTCAATGCATGTTCTCTTCTTCTTCTCATGTTTTCTTCTTATAAACAGGGAAACTATTCTCTTTAGGTTAAGGATTTACTGTAATCACCCAAAATGATTAAATATTAACCTCTAGCCTTAAATACTGGATATCATCCTTAGGCCATGATTCTTCACTTTCTCATTGTCTCAGCACCACCTGTCTGTTGAACTTTCTAGTAAAACAGGAATGCTAAAGCTATTATTCAAAGGTGAACCTCTTGTTGCATAGCAACAGGTGAAAGGATGAAGACTTGCTCCTAGAATGCTTTTAGCACCTTTCTTCTATTGACACCCCAAGCAGCACTGTTAGAAATGCTTCATTTGTGATATCACAGGAATACAGTCGTTTCTATAGGAGACAGAAAATGTCTCAGGGTTTCAGAAATGCATCACTTAGTCTTTCTCCGTGTTATATGTAAGTAACTTAGTGAATAATGATGCTAGTTGCTTGTTACAAGGGTTCTGGATAATATATCTAATTTTTAAAAAGTGATATTTTTTTAAGTACAATGTTTTCTACTGCACAGATCTACTGCTAAAATATTCAACACTGATTCAAATGTAGAAATTGTTTTTAAGGCTGTAGAATTAAGATGAAAGATTTGCATATTTTGAAATAATCAGATTCAGAATGCTTTTATTGTTATTGCACATAGCACAACAAAATTTTGTTTCAGTACAGACCATCCTAGAAGATAAGGTGCTTGGGCCCCCTGGGGCACTGTGGGGCACCATCTTTTTATAATCAGTTGGCAAATGCTATTTTAATTTACTAAGTCTGTTCTGTCTTAAAAGACAGGGAGTTTATTAATTATGAATCATCAAATAGATTATGATTTGTTGTCTAAACAAAACAAGCAGGAACAATTAACAGATATCTGCTGCAGGTATTGCATTTTCCTTTTTATTTAATGTTTGTGTTGCTGCAAAAAGTGCTGATATGTTTCTTTCTGGCACTTATGATACGTTTGCACGAATGTAGAAAAACATGTTTACTCTCTTCTCCTGCCAACACTTTTGCTTCTGCAAGGTTAATGTATTTATGTAGCATTTCTTGAGAAACAAGACAATTCAAAGTGCTTTATATGACTAGATATGAAATAAAAGACATGAGCAAAAAGGAAAAAAAAAATTACATTGCAGTGACATACTGCAATGTAATGCAATGAGAGGTTTAAAAACACAGTTTTTATTTAAATAAGATAAAATAATTTTATTAGTCTCTGATAGGATACATTTATTTTGAAAGCAGGTGCAAAACTGCAATACAACAATACAAGAACCATCCAAAAGAACAATAACCATGAATAAATACGTTACAAAAAAGAATACATAAAAGAACAAATGTCAGATCGGCAGTACATCCCTATCATCATTTCCATTCACATACAATACATCCTCTACTTTTGGTCATCGTCTGGACCTCCTGTTACTCTGTCCAGGCCCGGCTGGTCTGCCATTTATCAGGCTAATGGAGAGTGGTACAAATGAATGTTTCTGACGGTTATATTTGCACAGGAGAACCCTGAACCTTCTCCCAGAGTTCATGAGAACATATTCTGATGTGAGCACACGTGACTCATCAGACAAGATGTTCTGAGTTTGCCTAATGGTTGCCTGCTCAAACAGGTGCTGTGGAGAAGATAAATCTGGAATGTTGGTAATCTTACTTGCCATCTTCAGCAGACTTTGAAACCATCCAGTAATCATTATTGCCATATCTAAGAATAGACTTGATGGTTGTTCTATAAAAGATCAACATTATCAAAGACAGCTCTAAATAAATGGGATTTTAGCCTTTATTTTAAAGAAACTCCATGTTTGGTTCTGGTTCTGGGGATGCAGAGTAGACCAGAACCAGAAGACCAGAGTGGTCTGGAAGGTTTATGCAGGAATAACAAATCTTTAATGTATTTTGGTGCTAAGCTATTCAGTGATTTATAAACTTAGAGAGTATTCTGAAGTTTCTTCTCTGAACTACAGAGAGCCAGTGTAAGGACTTGAGGTTTGGTGTGAAAGTTGGAAAATACTGCTTATGTGGTTAAATAAAGCAAAATGTATAGTCTAATCATTTTTGTAACCAAATGACGTGATCTTCAACAGTGCTCCAGATTTTGCCACCTGACTGACATACTCACATAGAGCCATGTCCAAAAGCTGCAAATAACACAGTTGCAAACTCTCAGATTTTCTTCTGAACTTTGGTGGCAAATACAGATTGTTGCAAATTTATGCCAAAATAAAATCTGGAACAACTGCTGTTCTAAATCTGTGTTCTAGAAGCACAGATATATCATAGAGAAGAAAAGGCATTAATGTTGCTGTCATCTAAAGGTTACAGTCATTTAGAAACAGATTAATGTGTGCGACCTCTTTACAAATGCTCACATGTGCCCCCTTTGCTCATTTAGAAAAATTGATTGTAGCAGCCTTTGAATAAAAACTGTCATTTTCTTGACTCAAGTGAAACTATAAAAGGCAGAGCAAAGTCCCTTGTCTCCATTAATGTTACGACTTCTGCAGAATATAATTGTTGACATAAATCTCTTTCCTTACTGTGCCTGTGTGTATCCTCTGATAACTTTGTGAGAAAGAATCACGACAGCCTCCAGCTGGCCAGGCTCTTCACTGTTCGCCTTACAAGCAGAGCAGAGCTGAATCAACTTCTAAAGCATAGAGTCCCTCATGGCCAGGCTTACTTTATACGTTTATCTCTTAATAAGCCTGTTAGTAATGCATGTTTTCACACACGGCAGCCGCGGCTTAACTTTAAAATGTTACAGCGTTGTTGATTCAGTTGGTTGCTGTTGGGGCAAGTTGATTGTGTTTTTTTCAACCCTGCTTTTTTTTGTAAAGGTTACACAGATTGTATAAACCAGTGCACCATTAAATCACTGGACTGTAATCTTCCCACAACATTAACATGTATTTTTATATTCTTTAAATCTGTTACTTTCAATCTTCTGTCATCCTACCTTTCTCACTTTGTTGAATTGTTTCTCTTTGTCCATATTTATATAATCACATTTTGGATTTTTTTTTAATTTAATTGTAATTATTTTTGCAGAAATCAGTTTTCATTTTGAAATTTACCGTTTTTTTGTGTGAAAAAAGCCACATTTTGTTGATCATGATTGTCTTGCATTAATCTCCTAAAATGGCTATGGCTTCCTGTGAACTATACTTAAAAGGCAAGTCTGTGCTGGGAAATCAAACATTTTGAATTAATTCTGAAAGAAGAGATCTCAGATATTCAGCCTGAATTGTGCCAGGATATAACCTGGGGAAATAATCCTTAGTGGGGAACTTTTGGATGTCAGTAGCATTTGGTACTGACTCTCTCAACGCTTTTTTTTATTCAGTTGATCATAGTTTACATTTCTTGTTTAATTTGTATGATGTCCATTGGTATTATATTTCATCGTCAACCATGAGTTGCTTCCTGTATATTTTTTAAGCAAACAAAAACCTTTTGTTTGTCAAGGCCATTAACTTTACAGTGTCTGTGTTCTATGAAATTTCTGAAAAGATAATTGTGCCTAAACCACAGCAATTACAAAGCCCAGTCTTATCATGCTCCCAGTCAGTGTTCTGTAGTTCATACTCCCATTTTATACCGCCATGCTGCCATTTCATACAAACCGGCTATTTTTATTTTTGATTGTGGTTATAATTCTAAATCAGGTTAGTCATCTCCTATAAAATAAGATAGCTAATGATTCCAGACCCAACATGTGCAACCTTGTAAAGATGGATACTTCTTCGTTGTCAAAAGAATATTTGCTCACAGCAGACTATTAACATGTTATAGAGAAATACTATAAATTGCTGGTTATAGTGGCAGTTACTCCCATATCCAAAGCCTTTTTTCTACACATAAAGTTGCAGTCTTAAACACTTCTGGCAGATGATTTCATCCATGACACTAGTCGAATTTTTATCCTCAGACAGCCAGTCAGGTTCCTGACAGGATTAACCAACATTTAGTCATTCGGTTTAACCTACAGTAGCATAACAATAATACCCGAGCCAAACGTCATAGAAACATTTCGATTGCACCAAAACAAGAAGAAAATCTTCTTGAACAACAAAGCAGGTCAGAAAAGTTTACTAAAAATAATTAATCACTGCAACCATCAATATCATCTTTACTGGGGATTAAATTGAAAGATTCTGATAGAAAAAAAAAATTGGCAGTAGAATGCAGGTGAAAACTGATCATTTTTATTGACCTTTTTTAGGTTTTTTGGTTTGGGAAGATTTTGCATCTTATTTTGGCTCTACTTTGCACAGACCTGTCCAATAAACCAACTAACTTCATCTTGTATTTAAAAGTACCTGGATCAGACTTCAGGCTGATTTAAAAGTTATTCTGCAAATCAAAATGCCATCTTGCAGCTGCAAGATTAAACAGCCCAGCCTGGTGAGATTAAAGTGTTGTTCCAAGACTGAGTTCAGTATCTTCAGCATTCCTACTGTTGTTGGCTGTCCAATTTTTTTTTCCTCTGCTGTTTCCAACCGTGAGGAGCAGATAGATGAGGAGCTGCTGCATTCCTCTGGGTGGGTGACTCCCTTCTAGTGAAAACTGATGAAAAATTCATCTTGCCAGGTTCTGCTTTATCTTGAGCTGCCTGCAAAGCTTCATTAAATCTGCTGGGAGTGCTGTGCCATGAGTTCATTTGAAGCTCAGACTCCTGAAAGTAGCTACAACGGTTAATTTACATTAATGTGCCTCATACATTTCAGTTTGATGTATGCATTTTTTCAAAGGGAAAGTATACAGTTCATAGACAGGCAGGGCTGAAGCCTGTATACATCTTTCATGTGACAAGTTTGTTTTTGAAGCTTTTTAAGGCCAATTCATCCTGACAAATACATTAATGTGGTTTTTAAAGGACAGGCACTGGCGTAAAGAATGAAGAGAGGAGTAATGTGGGTGGAAAAAAGCATTAACTGAGCTTTTTGTTCATAAAGGAGGATTAGACACTTCTTAAGAAGCAGAGACTGGATTCACTTTCACTCTTTTCCTTAGATGTTGTTCTTAACATTCATTAAACTCCCTCATTTTTTTAACATTTCCTTCCTTACTGCTCTTTTGGTTTTTTATCTTGTTGCAGCACTGTTATCATTGTGATAACTTATGTCAGATATGCTGTCTTAACTTCTGTTATTGGATACAAATTAGGTCATGGTAAAGTTGCCATTGCCTAGTTACTAAAACATTTTTTTTCTTGCAATATTTTAACCATGATTATTTTCTAATCCTTAAGCAGCAGCATTTTCTGGATTTTCCCTTAAAAATGACTTCACAAGTATCGGTCTTAATTTCATTGGAAAAACCTCAATAAGTGATGACTGACAGGCATCGTCCTGCCCACTGTTCAAAAAAAATAAATACAAGATATGCTTTATTTTGCTGTGGTGCCTGGATATTTGTTGCACCATTTATGAAAACTAGTTATTGTGCATTATCTGAATAACAACAGGCAACGTTACTCTCCCTCTCCTTCTAGTTTTGACCTGAAACATCATTTGATCTCATCTTTTCATTTACAAAGTTCCAGAAACTGATGCCCTAATTTTTCCTGTTATGAGCGTTTTTGCAGCTTTCAGCCATTCAAGCTTTTGTTCGCCATTATACAGAAGTTACAGTCGGTGTACTCCCCATGATGAATGGAATAAAACCACACCCTAAGCCCAAGGTCTGGTTGGAAACAGATTGTACCTAATGTCCTCGGAAAAGCTGTATCATGTGACACTTCGCCCAGAAACACACAATAGGGACTGCTGGCAGCCATTTTGGGGCGGAGGAGCTGACCCAGAAAACACGGTCAAAATGACCTCGAAAGTGGGGTTGTGTTTCTCATCTTGGTGGGAAAATTTAATCAAGAACAAACACCAGATAGCTCAGATGTTAGATTACAGTAATGAACAGGAAAACTTCTGTTCTGTGAGGGACATCCAGTTACACTGAACAGAACTGTAAAAGCATCAAGCACAGGAAGGACTGGGTCAAATAATTCTGCCTTACAGGTGTTTAAAAAAGGCAATTAGATACTGTTCTGAAAAAAGGTTTGTCTTATACATCCATAACAACTGGGTGAATGATGGACCTATTTATATAAAAATGTTTTTCTTCAAAAATATTTACAGTTCAGAAATTTGTTATAGTTATATCAATTACAGTCACTCTATAACAGCTTGTTGTCTACCTTATCTTCAGGAAAAACAAACAGCACATTGCAGATAAAGGAAAACTTTTACGTTGCTTACATCTTTCTTAAAAGTCTTGCTTTTTCTATCATCGTGTGGTGAGTCACAGTCAGTGCTGCTCCAGGTGAACAAATGAAAGAGAACAGAAACAGAGAGTTTGATATGTGACGAAATCATTTGTGGAGTTTCTGATGTTTTATGTGGATTCCCTTGTAAAATACAATTGAAAACAGCTGAAGTATTTGTATTTTATCCTTTTATTTTATTTTAACCAATGTTTGCACACCTGCAAAGATTTAAGAGCAAATCTAGCTTTATTATCAACCTGACGCTCTTTGAACCTTTCAGTGGCTCTTAACTTAATTATTGTTGATGCACATCTGTATGAGGAAAAGCTCACAACTGCATTTGGATGCTATGTAAAATTTAAAGTAAAAAAATAAAAATGTATTTGACTTTTGAAGCTTGTGGGTTGATTTGCATATGCTGGCTTAAGAACATGCTGAAAAACAACTTTTTAAAGTTGTTTTTATGAAACAAACCGCATCATGTCATTTTCCTCACCAGTAAACAAAAAAAGAGGACATCATCTCCCATCTCTCTGTGCTTTGTGCATTATTCCTACCAACAGGTGGGGTTGAATTCCTCTTTTGGTTGTTGCTCAGTGTTTCTCTGTCACTGCAGCATTTGCTCCCTGTCTTGGTTTTCTCTGCACCTTCTCAGGGGGTTCTGACTCAATGTCGTCTTTCTTTTTTCTTGTCTTTAGCCTCACCACTTTCTTTATTCCACACCTAAGACCAAGGCACTGTCTCTAGCTACATAATTCCTGTTGCACATTTTATAAACCATAAATGCGTATTGAACCCTAACCCTCTGGGATCCCTAAATTGTATTCTAAACCTGTGTCTCTTACACACAGAAAAAGCTATTTTCTATAGCCACAGACATATTATTTATTGGTTATAGGGGTCATTCTTAACCACCTAAATGCCAACTTTGTCAAAATATAGTTTTGTTGTTGTTTATTTTTGTATTTTTAATATAGTGATTGACTTACAACTATAAAACAAACCTTTGTCTTACTTGTGCCGTTTTCTTGAACTGCTTAGGGATTATTTACCTTCTGCAGTGACACTTGGTATATACTTTTCATGTGGGTATATTTACTTGACATTGTTGTACTTATTTATTAGATGCATTTGATCTATTTTCTGCTCACAACATACATAGCAAGATGGTAGTCATCAACATTTTCTTCGTTAATGCACAAGGTGGGGCTCCAATTTATTTTTCCACTAAAAGGTTGACAATCACAACTACTTGACACAGGAGCAAATATATTTCCCAGATGACACTGAGTGAAAGACAAAAAGTCACTCGATTTGGCTAATAGCAGATTGGATAAGTCGTATTTATTTTTGTGTTTTATTTAGAGTAAAAAAAAAAAAAAACCTAAGCAGAGCTACAAAAAAAATGGTTAAACGTTTGAAATGAGTCATAAATTATTATATATTATGCAATAGTTCATATTGTTACTTTTATGCAAAATAAAGTATGCATCATAACTTCATTCCAGAAGTTTATTAAAAACTTTGGCATTTCATGATCTCCCTCCATGTCTTATTCAACACATTATTGACATGCATCATGATGGAGACACACACCATTTTTTATTTTTATACATAAGCCTGGGCAATAACAATTAAATCACTATATAGATAAATGTGACATCCTGTTGACTTCAGGATGTCAGATCTGAAGAGAGTTCAAGACTGATGATATGAGAAAATGTAGACACAAACAGGTCACTAGGGTACATTAGAAATTTAAGTTGATAGTTTGTGATTCCAGACTTGAACTCTACACCAAACTGTCCTTGTGCTAATGGACTTAATGTACAGAAAAGAGACTAAAGAATGAAAGGAACTCACAACAGATTATAGAAAATAATTTACATACCTCTTTAAACTGAATGTAGTTAAGCTATGGATGAGCATTTAGACAAATTGTTGGAAAGAGAGTGAATTGTTATTCCTATTATTTTCTGGAAAATAAAATCGTTCTTCTTGTCCTCTGTGCCTACAGATCTTATTGTGAAGCTGGCAAAGGACAAGTTTGGAGCCATTCAAACAGAATATCAAAAGGTGAGTGAAAGAGAGAGACATAACCATGTCTTCATCTGGATGTTAAATATTTTATTCAAACTGTAAACAAATACAAAAAAATATTTCTGTGGGATACTCTGATCCAACATTCAGATAAAGTGTAAAAAGACATATCGCCATATTGAAGCAGGGCAGATAAGGACTTCTCTTGGTTTAATATTGATTAATGATAATGATTAATGATACGCCAATGCACAGCCTTTTATTAGCCTAGGCAACACAACCTTTTTTCTGGTAAACACCAACCACTTGGGTGCAACTTTTCTGTATATAAAATAATTTTGAGCCCAGAAAGAATAAACTTTAAATGAACTGAAAACAGCCTTTTTCACTATCTATGTGTTTTGTTACAATATGCAACAGTGCTTTTGCATGCCTGCTTTGATTTCATTTTCTATTGGTCGTTTTCATCTCATGTTTATGTTTTGTGGCTTTGCTCTTTCTCTGATGCTGCATTGCCGTGTCTTCTGCATGTCCTCTTCATCTCGTCTGGCTTCCCCCAGCCAGAGAACATAGTGCTGACCCTGCAGGTAAAGTCCACATTCTGGACTTCCAGTCCAACCCATATTCAGTCTAACTATGCTTCTGTAAGTCAACAGGGCAGCACAATTATAGCTGAGAAAAGCATCTTAATTTGTTCAGAACTCCATTCCATACCATTATTTGATAAATTACAGAAGCATCAGTGATTAGTTGTGTAGCCCTTGACTTTCACGCTACCATCCCGTTTTCCTTCAACCACATCCTTCAGTTTGTCATATTCTCTTTTAAAGCATATTCTCAGAAGGAGAAATGCTTTTTAAATCACAGAAAGAACAACAGTGCTTAATCATAACATGGTAATTCAAATTTTTGATTTGTTTTTTCTTTTTACCTTATTGTTGGTATCAATTTTGAACTGGTTGCATGTTGACAGTACTGAAATGAGGACCTTTTGCTCCTTTTTAGTTAGTCATAGTTGGTATTTTGTTGTAATAAGTGTCATGCAACATAATCCAGTATTTTAACATTAACAGTTTGAGCACATTTACAATACAATACACATACAGTGAATATGTGCAAAAGGCCTCGTAGTAAGTTTATAATTTATTGGATTTGAAAAACTAACTGAAGCATTTTCTTTAAAATAAGTCAACAAAGACTTATTGATTTCTGCACAAATACAAATTTGCCTGAAAATGAGGTATTATTGTCCCTCAATGGTGAAATTAAGGTTTACCATTAGCAAATAGAAAAACAAATGGAGGCAATAAAATAAGAAGGTAAGATGAAAGTAAAATAAGAAGTCTGATCAGCTTCCACGAACTCTTTATTTTTTTACCCTTAAATACTATATTGTATGAAGTTCTTTACTGAGTTCTGACTGATTTATATGCAAGATGAACTGAGATCATTCAAATCCACTCCCTTTACCTTTCATCTCCATGGAAGTTAAATTAAGGTAACATTTTGATTATAAAAGAAAAGTAAAATGAAGACTAACAAGGACTTTTAGTCACAAGAAGGGTGCAGTAAAAAAGATTTATTTGACTCCTGACCTTGATCCATCGATCCGGTGCTTTTTCCCATAACAACAAATTAAGCTGAAATAGAAAAAAAGATGCTAAAACAAACGTTTTCCCCATTAGCAGACTGGTGCATCTCAAGTAATGACTTAAAGTTATTAAATTTAGAGTCACATTAGGCAGGTTATTAGCAGGTCTAATGGTGGCTGCTGGCACTAGAGTTAATCAAATTTCCATAATCTTCATCAGTAAGACATGTTGCCACCCCATCATCCCCTTTGTTCTTATTAGAAGGGCGTCATTTTCTTTTGGGCACTTGCCAAGACAAAACTGGAGTCCAGAAATAGTCTAAGCTGCAGGCACTCTAAGAGATTTTGTGGAAAGAAAAACATATATACATGGCTGACCTTTTTTTGTGAGGATTCACCCAATAACAAGCAGTGCCCAGAAGCATAATGACAGTGCGGACATTTAAATTTCTACGATGTCCCCAACAGCAGGTTGACATTGGGGCTTTTAAATGACTCACGTACATTTAAACTCACTTACGCCTCCTGCCTTTTTCTCCTTCTCTTCCTACCAACATTAGTACTGTCCAATTTCTGTTTTGTAAGAGTTGATGCTGCGATCCTACACACTGTTCTAACTTTAGATCAGAAAAAAAATTAATCAGACTTTTAATACCACTAATTGCTTTTTAATGCAGGCTTTTAAAAAAACTCTTTTGCACAAATATTTCCTGAAGAACAGAAGAATATTTCTGAGCCAAGTTCAGACGCTATTTAAGATTAGTGCAGATCAGAGAGGAAGACCTGTTCAGCCATTTGGGACCACTGAGAGTCATACTCTGATCTTTTCATACAAGACAGGCAAAAACCATGATACTAAAGTTACATTTACTAAGAGGGATTACTAACAGCCTTTAAAGTTTTGTCAAATTCCAAATCCTGTGATGAATGCAGGTTTAATAGTGCCGACTCCTGTGGAAATTCAGATAAAACGAGGCAGAAGATTTACACAGGGCATTTCAGCAGCAGTTTAGTCAACCTGAATATTTATGGCATCCAGATGGATCCTGGTGTTACTGAGGCTTTGTGTGGAGAGATATGTC
Organism: Poeciliopsis retropinna; assembly: GCA_010277075.1. Lineage (NCBI taxonomy): Eukaryota > Metazoa > Chordata > Actinopteri > Cyprinodontiformes > Poeciliidae > Poeciliopsis > Poeciliopsis retropinna. Next base: position 3,163,436 of record VMRM01000020.1, read on the forward strand.
TGTTTCCTAGGTGACCACATAAAGAGTGGTCCTACACATATAGATTATAATACGTTATATTGTAATACTAGGAATATGCTGTTTTCTGGTTTTAAAATGTAGACTACTTTTTAAAAAGTTATTTCAAAATCATTAATTTTCTGTCATAGCATTGATTTTGATTAAACTTTTTTAACATCTGTGACTAATGAGAGTATTTATTCTCTTGGTTATTTCAGACTATCATTTGTGAAGCAGTTTGCATTCATTCTCTTTGCACTGCAGAAGCGATGCGATACATTCACTGCCCCATCATAGACAATAAGAACTTTTTTTCATATTATTTTGGTTTCTGGGTCACTTCTGTATTGATCTGGTCTCATACTTCTTGTTGAGGTTTGGAGATGTTGCGTCAATCGTAGTCTCCTGCTGAACAACAGCAAACCAAATGTTCCCAGTGTCGACCAGAGGCACCTTGCTCTTGTTCAGAATTAGAAAACATGAGGTAAAAATTATAGATCCCACGGGCCTAGAATCTGAAGTAATCCAGTAATGAGGTTAGACAATAAGACTGACTATATAAACTGGGTATATTAGATAACCTTAACCAGCAAAACTATTGTTAACAGCAGCAGGACAGGAAGCATATGGGACGGTTGTTATAAAATAAGGAGCTGAGTCAGAAGGCTAAGCTGTTGATTTGTTGCTCTTTGCTCCGTTCCTCAACTACAGTGAGATAAATCATGGTGAGGGATGTATCTTATATTGTTATGTTTTTGTTAAGGTTAACACACAGTTAGAAACCCCCACCAGCACAAATCTCTTCAGGATTGATCTCTGAATTTGAAAAAAAAACTTTGATACAAATGTTTTCAGTAAGGAATTATAGAAATCAAGATTAAGTTTGATTCATATATGTTAGTTACATTGTAGAAATATTCCTGTTCTGTGACACAGGAGATAAACTTTTATAACGTCTTAATATGAGTCTAATATCTTCTGGCAAATACATTTTGTTCAAATCAGCTATAAGTTTGATAAAAAGCTAATTCTAATTAAATACAAACCTTATTATATGTATTTAAGTTTCTATCTATGCCTCAAAACTGCAGGTTTAATGTTTTTGAACAAATTTATAAAATTTAATTCATGAAAAATAAATATCAAAATTGTTCAATCATAGACAATTATTGCAGGTTTTTCATGGCCTTTTGATTTTTGCTGCATATAATAATGTTATTATTCAATTGAACCTTTCTCAGTTGAATCTGGTGAAAGAGGTAATCATCTCAGTTGTGGGTGGATTTGTCTGGTTTCAAGAAAATTAAAACCTGTTTTTGTGAGTCAGGTTCAGTCCTAAGAGCTCCGTCACAATGTTTTCCTGCTTCCTCTTGAGTCAGGTTTTTCATCAGAAATGCAGCCTTCATTACACAGCACTGCAGGTTAACTCAGATAGGTCAGATTCCTTTGACTGTTACGCTGCTATTCTTCTGGTCTCCATTGTTTGAAATATGCAGACTTTGTACAATGCATTTATATTATTAAACAAAAAACAGTTGTACTCACTGTTGGTTGATGATGTTACTTCTTAACTCTGATGCATTTAAGGCACATAAATAAAAAATCTTATTTTCATGTGTGTGTCCTGGTGACTACCAAACAGAAACAATAAAGAGGAAAATGTAATCTCTGGCTGATTGATTTGGGGCTTATTGATTTTTCTTTTTTTTTTTTTTGACAACATTTCAGATTTTTTTGTCACAATTTGAATCTGTTATCATAGAGTCTGAGGGTGGTTGTCCCATTTTAGCCTGTTAGCAATAGATAATTAAAAAATCTGAATCAAATTAACTTAGAATATCTACATGTGATGCATTGTCTTCTTTGTTTATGTACATGTCCGTTAGACAGGAGGAGTTTTTGCAGCCCTGGGATCTTCCAGATATTTTTAGATTTGTTGCTCTCTTTATCCTTGGCCTCCTTGTGTGTCCTTCCTTCCTTCTTCTCTGTTTTACCTTCATTGATCTCTCCTTTCTTTGATTCCTCCCTTCCAAACTCTCCCAACCCAACACGTTATTTTAATCTCCTTTCACCTCTGATTTCCCATCTAACTTTATATCCATATTTATACCCCCTCCTTGTTTCTTCTCATAATTTTTCCCCTCATTCTTCTTCCACTGACCCCAGGCCATCTACTATGAGATGGGCTTCCTCATATGTGCAGCGGTGGGCCTGCTCTTCGCCATCCTCATGCCGGTTGTGGGGCTCTTCTTCTGCATGTGCCGCTGCTGCGACAACTGCGGTGGTGAGATGCACCAACGGCAGAGGAAGAACGCGGACTGCCGGCGGGGCCTGCTGGGAACGTTGCTCTTCTCCACCTCGCTGGTCATCACGTGAGTGTGGCAGATGCAGAAATGACAGAAATATGATCATAAAAATGCATATTATTTTCAAAGGAATATTTTAATGCATGCACTCTTGATTACATGCAACACCCCCACCCTCTTCAGCAGCTTTGTACTCATAATTATGTTTATGCACAGATACTACAGACACACTCCTCCTCTGGTCAAACACTCAGTCATCAGCTTTCACCATCCCCCCATGTTGTTTGCTAAATATAGTAAAGTCTTACTGTAGATTCTGTGTGGCAGCACCCTTCATCCTTGTGTTCGGTCTAAGCTTGGGTCTCATCGTTCTGCAGGGGATTCTTCCAGAGAACTCTATCATGTCAATAAATATTTATAATCCCAGATAAAACTACATTTGCCTTAAACGTCAAATTCATTCATGTGTCTTACAATTTCATCTTTTTTCTGTTGAGATTTTGCTTTATGCTTTATACCCACAGCAGATCCCTTCATCTTATGCTCTGACATTTTTAATGTTGAAAAAACTCATTTTTGAAATTGCAGTGTTTCTATTAAATAAGAAATTAAATTAAAATCACATGTGAATAAGCTTGTTCAAAAAATAAGTTACTAAAAATCATGGCAGCTCTGGATATAAACAGCTGCATGTGATATACTCATACTTATGAGATGGTGTTAACACTCATCATCTGTCAGCTGTTAGAGGAGACATTGGCCACTTATTCAGGCATTGGAGCAACAAGCCCCTTATACTTGGAAGCAGCTACCTATACAGAGTTTTGTGGGAATTGTAGTCTGTGATTTTACATCAAAGCTGTAGACTCAACACATTTGAATGACACACAATCTTTTATGAACTTTATGATGCCATGAGAGCTATAGTGGAGCCAGCCGCACATTGTCTGGAAAAAACCAACAAAAAAACCCACTTCTTGTCGTCGTCTTTGTTGTTTTCAGCAGTAGTAACCCTCGGAGCAACAGTTTCTCAGTGAGCCTCATTCAATACGCAAAAGCACAGACTAATATTTTTTTTATAATCTTTTAATCATTTTTATTTGAATTCTACTTGTGAAACTCAGCATGGAAGGCATTCTTTGGAACTTTCCACAATCAAAGGGTTTCTGAATTTTAAAGAAGTAATAAAGTAATTTTTAGCACAATTAAGACACATTTTTTGAATAGAAATGTATTTTCAAACATCAGACAGCTTCACTACAAGTGAAGCCGTCATTGACATTCCTACTCATTATTTTTCTGCTCATATAAAAAGTGGGCAAACTTCATCAATGCAGAGTGAAACCTGCTTGCTTAGGAGACACTTTTTGAGCAGATCTGGCTTGAAACACTCAAAAATCCAGGTTTGCAAACATTTATCTCTTGCAAACAGCTTCATAGATCTTCTTTTCTTTTCTTTTTTTTTCTTTTGATTTGCTTTGCAGTCTCGGTAGCAGCATGAAATCTTTAGCCTAGTGACTTTGAGAGAGCTCTATTTGCTGCTGGTGCTCAAGTGAAGGGATCCAGGAGTGTACTTAATTTGATGTTCTTTGACTTTCTGTCTTCATGTTATAAGAAATTCCACAGCAATAACCCAGCAGCCCAAACAGAGGAATCTGCGAGCTGCTTTTTTGCTCTTATTAAATCTCCCAAGCTACAAGGCAGAGATGCAGCAGAAGCTCTAATGAAGCAATTACAAGCTGAGCGAGAGGCACAGAGCCCAGGAACTGACTGCTTTTTACTGCCACAAGAAAGCTGACAGCCAGGCTCACAGGAGAGCAGTGTTGACATTTATTTCCCAAGAAGTGTTCAAACCAGATTAAGGGGAAGACAGCAGCCAGGTGGGCTTGGGAACATAAAAAGGCAAAAAGTAATTGTTTGTACAGAACAAAATTGACTTCATACTTTATTTTGCATCAATAAATTTGAGGCAAAAATACATATTTTCAAAGATTTTTTTTAAGCTCTTTCCGGAGATTCCTACTAACTGTGAAATACAGTCAAAATCACTGCTTAGTTTATTTAAATTAATTTATTCACTGAAAAGACAAGTTACTGAAAATTATATCTCAGATTACACTGATGTTTAGCAGCCAGAAGGTTTGGGTTCCTGCATAAAACAAATCTGTTTACTGAAGTTCTTTGCTGCTAATTTTTACTAAAAAAACAATTTGTTGGTGCTTGAGAATCTAAAGGTCAATGGGTTTGTTTTATGGTTTTCACTTGTACCTCTTCTGAGTAGTGATTCAGGTTGTAGGAATGTAATATCACTTTGTTTTGTAGGAAGGTCCACCCCAATTTACACTTCACCAGAACCATTTCACAGTTCAGTTCACAGAGATTAAAAATAAATTTCTGTAGCTCAGAAATTTACGAAACGCTAAACTAAGGCAGTGGCACCACAATAAACAAATTTTTCATCAGATATAGTTTTTTGTTATCTGACTTTATCTCTTATTCTGTTTTTACATATATTGCATCTTAAAGAACACTTATTCATTTTTATGTTTCTCTTTAAAAATATACACAAATCTGAACCCTGAAATAATAGTAAATGGCCTCTTTACATTTTTGTCTGTAATGGGGATTTACTTTCAAAGCACTGAAAGTCTGAGTATCTGGCAAATAAATAAATTGGCATTTATTTTGGCTTGCACAAAACCACACAAAGCAATATGAGCATGACAGCAGCAGAAACATCCTCTTCTTGTCATCATCCATCACACTAAATAACTAATTAAACTCAGATTTGGAGCAAATAGAAGCGATTGATGTAGCGATAATGAGCATGCATCTTTAGCTTCATTAGATCCTGGCTGTTGTGGATTTAAACATGTCTTCTGTCTAAACATTCATTGCCCTGGTCTTTTAATATTTCAACCTTGAATTGAAATATTTCAATTGATTATTTTCAATGTTTTCCCTGATATTTATGTACATGGATCAACATTAGTAAACATATTATGCAGACAAATGTGCAAATGTTCTTCACACATGACATCTGTGCTCTCATGCATGTTTGTTATACTGATATGACATGTTGCATTTTGTGTGCCAGCTATGCTAAAGCCACACCATGCATTATTTAAAGAACAGCAGGAGCTATTTGAGTCTGTCCTAATCAGCTCTGATTCAACATGACCCATGCATGGATTTATAATAAGAAAATGAAGATCCCTCCTTTTGTTGCAGCTGAGTGGAGGAGCCCTGCTCATTCTGTTACCCAGCATGCACTTCAACAATCTATTTCAGTTACTGGGTGTCCCACAGTATTAACAAAAAAGGTCAAAAAATTACAAGCCTAGTAATTCATGGTTATTATGCTAATCAGATGGGTTCTAATTAAAGATAGTGCAGATACTTTGAACTGAGTATCGACCTAAAATCCCCGGCAGACAGTTTAGTGTGGTAAAACTTGTCCTCAGCTGGAACGGGGCATCCAGTGACCCGAAACGAGAGAGCAGAAGACTTCCACACTGAAATATGGCCTCATATTAAAGGTTTAGCTTTTCCAACATTTCCAGGGTAAGATTATGCTGCTGCAACAAGAGATAAATTTAATTTAAGGCGTTCTACTTCTTCATCAGCAGTTCTGATAAGTGTGGACACTTTATTTGCTATTGTACATCCTGCTGGCATAAACAAACCTCTAAAACCATACATTTTCACAATTTCCAGAAAACAACAACAACAAAAAAATCAGCATGTTGCATGCTGATTTGTTGCAATCACCATGCAACAAATGCTCTTTCTTTCTTTTTTCTTTTATAAAAACAATAAACAAAACAACTATAAAACAATGTTTGATAAGAGTGAGGAGAAACGAACTTAAGAGTTCCTTTTAACTCCAGAATATCGTGAAGTATGACGTATTTGGGCTGATAAGTCACAACAGACTTCAATATTAAACAACGCTGCAAGAATCACCAGATTATTTTGTATAGTGTAGTTATGAGAAACAGTACCGTGGAGCTTAATAAGCCCCATGGTGTAAGCACATACTGAACAAAACTTCACACAGTCAGTGTTATTGACCCAGAAAGTTCTACTTTTATTATTAAAACTGTATGGAGAATATTACTACAATGCAATCGGCATGCAACAAATGCTCTTTCTTTCTTTCTTCTTTTATAGATTGTTTTTTGCCCCTTTGCACCCAATTTGTAATATTTTTTTATGTTCAAAGTTGCTTTATCAATGCATTCAACCAAACACCAGGGGAAATAGCATAACAAATTAGTCTTTGTTATGCATTTACACAATTTTCTTTATTAAAGTCGTAAAATCTTTGCTTTGTTATTTTTTCAGCTTCTTGTGCCTGGAGCCTGACTTATTTTCTTGTTGGAACAGATTTGTTAGTGAGTGTGTGTTTTCATGGTCTCTGTAGTGCCTCATGACTTATTTGCTTTTCCATTAACAAACTACACATTTTTCTCCCACTGCATCCACCTTCAACACACAATGGCAGCTCGACACAAATCATTCCTCAGCTAATTAACAAGAGAGGCCATCCTAAGAATGAATCCTCAAATTTATCTTTTTAATGCAAGACATCCCTATTAATCAATTTCTAATTTTCACAAGTCTGTTTCATCCATGAAAACCACTTTATCTTTGCACAGTTTATTTTGCAGTGTGTATGAAACAGTTTAACATACATGTTCCACCGTGGGACTGACTGAGGTGCATGCGTAGGCATTCTTGCAGAGTTTTGCTTACAAGTAGAGATTATATGGCACATTGTTCCTTGGGAGAGAAAGGAAATGAAAAGGTAAAGCTGCATGACTCTGAGATGTGCTTTACATCTTAGAGGTGCTGTTTTTCTGCAAAACTAGGATCCTTCCTGCCCCAGAAACAAGATTTCTAATACAGCTTGGTGTGTTTTGGCTCTGAAATGAAAGAAGGCAAACATCCTCAGATTAAAAAAAACATATAGAAAAGTTAATTTCAGCGACTGAGTCATAAGTGTTGTATTTTAAGAAAACTCATGGCTTGTTAAACTCGTTGAAGGAATTGTCATCTTCTGTAGTGAGATTTCTCTCCTGCAACTCATAAATGTGAAGATGCCTGTCTTTTGACATTAAGATGTATGAATAAATTAATTAAATATTTATTTCCAACTTAAGAACTGTAAATATTAATAGAAAAAAGACTATTAGATGATTCAGACAGAGCCACTTAAATCATAAATGTACACTGCTCAAAAAAATAAAGGGAACACTTAAACAACACAATATAACTTCAAGAAAATCAAACTTCTGTGAAATCAAACTGTCCATCTAGGATGTGTTATTTGAGTGTTCCCTTTATTTTTTTGAGCAGTATATAATATTTTATTAGGTCTTTTTTTTTTTTTTTGTCAGAAACCGAATTGTTTTTTCATCATTCACAGCTTTACAGTTGAAGTTGACTCCAGATTAAAGAGCAATAAATAAATGTCAACGCATTAATTTAGTAGATATCAGATATGTATCCTGAAACTGGGGTGTTGAATTTTACTTTAAATTGACCCCATTGAATGTGGAAAAAGTTTTGTTTTGGATAATATTTTTGTTTATTTTAAAATTTGCTCTAGACGGTAAGTGAAATAAGGCAACAATAAATTAGTCTTTTAGTCCCCAATGAACTGAAATTTACTATTCTACACTGACATGATCATGTCTGCTCTTCGTCATTAAAACATGACATAAACTCTTCACAGCCTCAATCCACAGAACCCGTACCATAATCCTTTAGTCATTTATGAAACAAATGGTCAAATATGATCAAATCCAGTTAGTTATGTTAACCTTTGATATAAACTATATGCACTCAGGTTAACTGATGTAATTGTCTTAGATGTATTTTTGTGGTTTTCCTCCAGTTTAAAATCTTCCTGAACTCCAAGGATTTCTTTTAGGTTCAGACTTTGGTTATTACATCATCTTCTCTGGACTGTTTTCAAAGAATTTATAGTTTTCAGACAAAAACTTACATAAAGCACTGATAATGAAAAGGGCCAGAGAGCCAAACAACAGAAAAGGCACGTGAGAGCTAATCTGTTCGTTGCCTGGTAATATTTTTACAAGGAAACTGTGATTGTAACAGGATGCAGACACTGACCTGATGAACTGTGAGGAGAAAAAAATACACAGTGAAAAAGGATTAAACTAGCTGCATAAGTTACATAACAAAAAAGAGTGAATAAAATTATCACTTATCTCTAATGCCTCAAATTTAACATCTTTATAATTAAATGGTATAATTTTTTACTTTCATTACATTTTATAATAACTCTCACTGTATTTAGAACTATGAGAGGAAATGGATCATTTTTTGTTTTCCTGCTCTTAATAGGGTAAGAATAACAAGCCTATGTTTTCTGGTTAATTAGTCAGGGTATCTGCTCTCGCATCCAGAAAGTTGTGTGCTTATTAACAAGCATGCTGTTTGTCACACTTATTAGTTGCCGGTATTAAAGTCTTAAAAAGACTGTGATGTGCATAATTTTTCTTTTTCTAGTATTTGTTAGGCACTTCTCAGCAGACACAGAGCATTGGATTTATGTGTCAGTATACTTTGTTTTGATTCCAGAATGTTTAACTCAGCACATATTTGCCCTACATTCCCTAATCTGACTGTTTCCATGCAGAATACCTAGATAACATTACAATAAAAAGAAAATAAACAAAGATGTGCCAAAAATAAAGTAGTGTCCTAATTTCATACTTTTTGGATTGTCACAGCACAATCCCAAACTTTTTCCCCTCACGTGAAGGTGACAGTTACCATTTACAGTAGCTTTTCAAACTAAAGCTGATGTCTTTTTGAGAGACGGGAGGAGTGAGGTCCAGTTCCAGCAGAGTGAAACAAGGGGACGGCTGAAAGGCGACTGCCCCGGCCTTGCAGCCACAGTCATGCTGAATGCAGCCATTGTTAGTTTGCAAAAGCTATGGAGCCACTAGACCATGTAACACACACTTCCCAGCCCCCAGTAGTGGCCTAGATTCTGCAGCACAGCACCGGACTGATGCTCTTCTTCATCTGCTGTTCTGAGGCTCCCACCCTTAGGGAAGAGTTTCATGTGTCATTTGGCTTCTTCTCAAACAAGAATTAAAGCCCTTTTCCAGAGTTGTTAGAGGTAAGTCCCTCTCCCGCTGTGTTAGAATTTTCCCCTCTGGTCAAAACGAGGCAAAAAAACCCAACAAAAAAACACCAACGTGCAACCATTTGCCAAAGTTAAATGTAGCGGACAAACTTAGAACACAACATGCTAGTGGCTCATCCCAATATTTTTAAACCAAAGAAGGAAGAACTAATGTAGCCAGATTAATGGAAAATGAGTTGATGTTATGAATAATAAAATGATTTTGTTAAAGGAGAGTTTAACCACAGAGCAACAAATATCATTGGGATCTTTAGAGGATAAAACTGGAGAAAAACAACACATGGTTTTCAAAAGTGTGGCATGCATTGTATTCATGCCCTGTTTTCTGAAACACATAAAAACCTAACTTAATAATTTAGAAGTCACATAATTACTAAAGATAGTCCAGCTGTTGGTATTTTAATCTCAATCTTAAATATGTCTGTTATATAAAGGGCTTAGAGATTTGTTAGAAACTGTAGTGAATAAACAGCATCATGAAGGAACACAGCAGGCAGGTAGAGGAAGATGTGGAGACGTTTAGGGCAGGATTAGAATAAGCTGGACATGGATGTCCAGCTAAACTAACTGCCTTATGATGATGTTCTTAGTCAGAGAAGATAGAGGTAACTTTGGAGGAGCAGCACAGAGCTACTGCTCAGGTGTGTATTTCTCCAATCTGAGCACTTTTAGAATTATGTTACTGCATGTTTCACATGTAATTCTCATAACTACTTTACACAACTTAAAAAAAACAAGTCTCTTTAATTTTATGGAATCATTCCATAATATTTTTGTAATATATGATACAGTTAGAAAAATCCCCTTATTATAATAGGTGACACATCCAATTCTGAAGTGAAGCCTGAGGTGCTGCCTTGCAAACATCTAAAGAATTTCTGTGTCTTGGTTGAAATTGAACATTTGGCCCCAATTTAATCTGTCTGTTTCTGGCAGTATTTTTTAAAATAAATGAACACGAATCAGCAGTAGAAAAGCTGCATTTGCATGCTGTGAATATTAAATTGCATCGCTGTTGCTTCGCTGTAGTGTTCACATCCCACTGGGTAGAAGCAGAAATTTGAGATACAAAAAGGAAAGGAGAATGCTCTTAGATAAGGACGTCCTTACTGATCTTAACCTTCACAAAACAGATTGTTCTTTAAATCTTTAAAGAAAGTTTTCAAAGAGAAACTTTTAACACTTTAGGTTAGAAAAAGTACAACTCATCCGTTTAAAGATTTTTATGTTTTTCCTATTAACGTAGTATAAAAATAAATCAAATTAAAACGTACATGTATATTGCAGTGTGGCAGACGAGACTCTCCACAGCTTCTTGCTAAGTGCTTTGCTTTTTGCTCAAAGACTCTTTGTTAAGCACCAGATTCCAGTGACCTTGCTGGACACCAGAGAGACAGAGTGAGTGAGAGACAAAGAAAAGCAGAAGGAGGTGGGCAGAAAGAGAGACAGAGGGAACAGAGTTCAGATTCTACACAAGGGAAATATGAATTTAATGTTAAGCCTGATGTTAACATATACAGTGTATTAAGTAATGTGTGCATTTAGAAAATCCCAATGCAACCCTGAATGGAAAACATGATATGAACAAGCAAGAAACTTTGACTTCATAAATTTAGCAAAAACTTAATTTATATCAAATTTATGAAACTATAAACTTTCCCTATATTTACAATAGGGAAAGAAAAAAACTGAAGAGAGAGAAGGCTGAACAAAAGGTCTGTGGTTGAAGTTGACAGTTTTAATCTTTCCCTGGTAAATTATCATTCCTGTGTTTCACTGTGCTCATCTGGCTAATTCATAAGTTACCTATTCAGTAACGGACTTTGTGAAACCCTACTTTTCTAAAATCAAGTTAATTTTAGTGGTGGGATTCAATTAAAAATGTTCATCAAGATCAAAAACCATAAATCGATATAATAAGCAATTTTCTCACTTCAAACTAATATTATGGGCTCACGCCTTTTTGAAGACGTGAGCTCAACAACAGCGATATTTATTAGTTTCATCCTGATATCTTGGTTATTTAACTTTCACATTGGTGCAAAGAGTTATCAAACTTATTTAGCTGTCAGGTATTTTAGAAACCCCTAATCATTCATGTAGCTTCTACAAAAAATTGTTCTTTATAAATTTGGATTGTGGTTGCTGATATTGGAGTCAGGTATATGCACTTCTTGCTCTATGTTTGTTGCAGGTATTTTCTCTAAGATCTTATCTTAGGCTTGAATAGCTTTGCTGATGTGCTAACTCCTTTTAGCACAACATTAGCAGAACTAGTCTTTTCCAGCATCTTATCAGATTGTTTTTTGAAGCATATATTGAGCCAAGAGAAGCGACATTGTCGTCAGCTATGTGTCAAATATATGGATGTACTAGAAACAGGTGAACACAAAGGTTACGTTCCAAATGTTTATGTGAAAAAAAAACACAATTATTTGCTTTGAAATTGTTAATGTTTTAAAATGTATGTAATAACATAATTGAAATGAACGTGTTAATGTCCTGGCACTACTAATTTTGTGTAAATTTTCAAATTGAAAAGTAGAAAAATCAAATTCAATAACTTCATCGTTCTCTTGCTACTGTTCTGCAGAAAAGCACTTGTACACATGTAGGAGAGTCAGAAGAAATTGGAAACAGTATATCTCATCATGCCCTGTCTACACAGACATTACTGCCCCTAATGTGGAAAATGTCTTCAGTTTAATGTCACATTGGATTTTATTCAGGATAAAGACTGTGACTAATGCAGCTGCTGCTCAAAACACTGTAAGGATAAACTACACACACCATCTTCACTGCATCACAGATGTACAAGCTGCTTTTGTACTTATGATGAACAACAGACACACACACCTACACACACACACACACACACACACCCACACACATCTCTACTGCTTTTTTTATTCAATGAGTCACAACAACCCGATTCATTTCTATTGATCTAAACCATCCCAGTTGCCTCTGAGTCAGTCCCTTTGTTATTCCTCTCAGCAAGTCATCTTACATCATTCATAAAGCTGCTTATTCCACGGAGGCATTTCCATGAAAGAGGTTCTCTGTGCAGTACAATCCCACTTTATGAATTCTGACTTCTTTAGAACCATCTTTTCTTAAGTCTGATCTCCCCCGGAGCTACAGCCATACTCACAGGAACCGCCTAACAGACTTACTGTAGCAGAGGTATAGGTGCTTTCAGCTAGGATGCAAATGAGTTATGGAAACAAACTAATGTTATGGGCTAGCTCCCTTCATGTTCCTCAAGCTAATTAAGTCTTGTGAGCTACTCAGGTTTGTTTGAAGCATACAAGAGGCTTCCTTTGATGACCCGCTTCATGTATTTTTGTTTCTTCATTAAATTTAGATTTGTTTACATCCTGAGGACCTGAGATTAAATGTTTGTAAACAAACTACAATCATGATTTTTTTTTTTTTTTTTTTTTGATATTTATATTGAATTTATATAATAATATTACCTAGTTCTACAGGTGCCTTCATGTAAAAGTGGGAAAGCCTGACCCCTACTGCTGCTGACATGCCATCATCCTATTCTGCAGAACCTGCTGCTTTTAAGATGGGAGTACCTGGCTTTGAGACAGTAATATCATATTTGTGTCTGCCAATTGTTTACAGGATTGGAGTTCTGTGTGCGTATGCAGCCAACCAGAACCTGAGCTCTCAGGTGAAGAACATACGCCGTCTGGTTAACAGCAACATGAGGGACCTGCACACCTTTGCTAATGACACACCTATGGTGAGACGAAATGAAAACACAGCATCAACAGCTGCCTCTAATTCTATGATCATTTGAAAGTTAATTAATTTTAGTAATTCAATCTGAAAACTGGGCTGCACAGTGGCGCAGTTGGTAGCAAGAAGGTCCTGGGTTCGATTCCCAGCCCGGGGTCTTTCTGCACGGAGTTTGCATGTTCTCCCTCTGTATGCGTGAGTCCGAAAACATGACTGTCAGGTTAATTGGTTTCTCTAAATTTTCCTTAGGTGTGAGTGTGTGTGCATGGTTGTTTGTCCTGTCTCTCTGTGTTGCCCTGCGACAGACTGGCGACCTGTCCAGGGTGACCCCGCCTCTCGCCCTGAACGTTAGCTGGAGATTGGGACCAGCACCTCCTGACCCCCCTGAGGACAAGGGTGTTAGAAAATGGATGGATGGATGGATTCATCTAAAATCTGAAAGTCATTCTTTTATTTTATGGCTGCATATTTTATGTACTCATTTTTTGTAAATGTTGCTAATGAATACACAGCAAAATTTTATTTCTTTTGCAGAAATGTTATATTATGGGGAGAGATTACTGATCTGAAAGTTGTCTAATAGTCATTGAGAGGAGAGTAAGCCACAAATAAAGGTTTGCTGTTCACTAAGGGCTATATCCAAGGATTTCAACACAAAGTGGAAGAAAAAGTGGCTTAGAAAACCCTGCAACAAATGACAAAGGAATCCTCAGTTGATAATGGTTTTGTAGCAAAGTGCTTTCATGAATGTGGTGAGATTTACATGCTACATGACCATGTGACATCTGTATTTAATTATTCTTGACTTAAGGCTAGATTAAAATGAGAACTACAATGATTTCAGTCGGAAGGTTGGTATTGATTTGAATTTCCCAATTATGTTTTGATGATATTCAAAACATAATTGAATATGTTTCCATCATCAGTCAAAAGATGTATAATCGTTTGACTGATGTGATCTAAGCAATATCTCCACTGTGGGGAATAAGATGTCAAAATATGTTTAAAATATATTAACATTGGAATTCTGTAAATTGACAATATTTAATTTTATGGGTTTAAATGTGACTTAACAACTTTTTGCAATGTTTTAAGCATTGCGTATTCAGCCTTTGTGTTATTGTTTCATTTGTAGGAAAAGGGAGGAAATGCCTCTTTTGAGTCTCACGTTCATTCTGTTTAATATTCTTACCTATAGGGTCTTATAAAACTCAGCTCATTTTTTATTCAGAAACTAATGAACTAGTTTCTGTATGCTTCCATGTAAGCCTGTTTTGCTTTGTGTTTCCTGTTTGCAGCAAATTGACTACCTAATATCCCAATACGCCACCGTCAAGAACAAAGTCAACTATGACCTAGATAGTAAGTAGATCTTCTTCTTGCCTCTGATAGTGAATTAAGTGGGCATAAATGATTCACTCAGCTTTTCTTCTTGGTAATACATCTTGTTTACTTCCCTTTATCCGTGACTTGTTTTTACAACTGATTAGCGACATATCTGGGTCTGAAAGCTCCAGCTGTGACTGTAATGAAGGCTTCCTTTGAGTATTCAAGTTTTCTTCTGTAGGCAGTTCTTTCCTGATTGTTAGATATTGCAAAAAATAAATAAATAAATAAAAAATAACTTTGCAGCCAGGCACAACAGTGTTACATTTGTTATATATATGTAACATTTTCCTTATGGATGTGTTGCTGTTTTTTTACAGACATAGGTCCATTACTCGGGGGGAGGATACATGTACGGTTGGATAAAGAGGTCCATCCTGCGTTAAACCAAGTGCTTAATATGGCTGGAGGTACAGCAACACATTTTTTTTCTTCCTTTCATTTACTAACTTTCATTTAATAGCCTGCTACTATCAGCATATTGCAAAACGTCATTGCTCTTTTATGAATTAAACTTACGGAGTAGACGTTTTTTTAAGGCAACGACTTTTACTTCATTCTTGTAAGCAAGTCTTATACTTTTAATCATTATTACTTCTTTTTATTGTTGTTTATGTTTTTCATAAAGTGAAAATCCAGAGAGCCATCAAAGGTAACTCAGCGACTCCATGACTTACTGATGATCCAGTCGTTTTATCCCTAATGTTGTGACTTTTGATGCTGTTGCTGCTCCTACTATCTGATCCTCCTGGGTTTTTGTCCTGAAAATTTAAACCTCCCGCCTGGGAGTTGACTAAGGATAAATTTGATTATCCTTATGAATAAATTTGCCCTAATTTGTTGTCATCAAGTCACATCTTCATAGAGAACAATTATGACATTAAAATTGCACTATGCAACATCTGACAATAAATGTCTTTCAAAAAAAATAAAAAATGGGACTAGGAAGAAGATTGTGATGATAAATATTGAATTTGGTTTTGTTTACTTCCATTCTCACAAGTAAACAAAACTTCCATTTGTTTCAAATGGAAAATATTCTCACATTTTGTAAAGTGAGAATATTTACTCACTTACCTTAAGTGAGTAAATATTCTCACTTAAAGTGAAAATTAACTTTTTTTTTTTTTTTTCATTTTGTGACTGACAATGTTGCTGAGTGCAGTTTTAAGTCAATGGATCTCACTAAAAGTCCAAATCAACATCAACCTGCATCTGAATATCTCAACTGTGTTCCCTCATGGTGACATGTTTGTTTGAACCAGTCATAATTTTATTTTAACTAACCTGCAACAACAAACAGAATATGACCAGTCACCTAAAATGTGCTGTGCTTTTTAAAAGTATTCAAATCCCTTAAACCTTTCCACATTTAGTCATGTCAGAATCCCAACTGCACTTTATGAATCATCCATGAATTATTTTCCTTTTCTTCATTTTGTACTGCTTTGCATTGGCCTGTCACATAAATAAAATGGATTCACTTTTGTGGTTGTGAGATGATGACATGTAAAAAATTGCGAATACTTTTCAAGGTACACCTGAAGAAGACCAAAATGCAGTTTGAGTTCCTCAAGAACTCAATATAATAATTATAATTAACCATCCCTCTTTTTACAAAATATTTATGTTATGGTGTCAGTGTTGCCATTTCTCCTAGTGCATTTTTTATCACTGTTCCAGCATTTGCTAGTGTCTTCTTATTCTTTATCCTGTTTAATGTTGAACGTTTGCTGCAGGATATTTTGAGACTTTTATCAAATACTGACTGCTGCTTTGCAAAACTCTCAATTACAGAACTGTGAGCTCCTCATTGACTACATCATCAATAATAAAAAGCTATTATTAACATCATTGCTGTTCTAGGAAAAAGAAAAACGAGTTTTTATCTTGATGTGAAGTCAGGCCTGGTGATTTCTAAGTGTTAATGTTGTCCCCTTGTGAGTCTGAATGTGTGAAACAGAAGCACATATTATATATTCTGTTCTTTTTGTGTGTTTTTTTTGTATGTATGCTGATGTTAAAAGTAAAGTGTCATATATACAATTGAAAGACTGGTCCAGTTATGCTGAAAAAAGTGCTGCTAATAATTTCAGTGTGCTTTTGCATACAATCCTGCATCTTACCAGGACAGAATTACAAGATTTTCATAAATGATTTCCATCTTTGAGTCATTTTGTGGTAAGCCTTTAAAAATCCTAATTTTTAAACGATTTTCCTCCACATTATTAAACTGGTTTTAAATTTAACAGAGTTAAATTTAAAACTTTATTTCATCCATAAACTATTATATTAAAGGGCTATAAAGAACACTTCTATAATTATGTTTCAAGGGAACATAATAACCATTCAAGCTCTCATGCCTGGTTTTTCCATAACAGCATCCAAATCCTCTTCTTCACCTCATTTTTGCTCTTGTTCCTTTCAGCCATGAGGGAAACCAAGGAGGCCCTGGAGAACGTCAGTGTGTCTCTGGTGGTCTTACAGGAAGGAGCCGGAAAACTTCATTTCAACCTGAGCCAAGTCCGCGACAGCATCAACCGCACCCTCGATGACCCCGGGTGTCGTGACGAGGAATCGGACGCCACCACGGCCCAGCTTTGCCGCAGCATCCGCCAGTCCCTGTCCCAGCTGCAGATCAGTGCGAATTTCACCCGGGTACGAAACAAACTACTACACAATCTGAGAATATAATATGATGTGTACAATAAGCTGAATGGCTTTATTTTACTTTCAAATATAGTACTATAGAGACACTTTGCAATTGAACTCAACACACATTGGCCTTAGATTGTAGGATAAATTACAAATTTAGTTGGAGAGGAAGCAACATTTTCTTCAAATTTTATCCTTAGTCATCTCATTCACAGATTCAGCTCTCTGCAGGAAATTGTGAGACAAATCAAAGAGAAAAAGGAGAACTTAGATTCTCGACGCCAAACAGTGTAATCTTCATTTGGCATCAGTGTTCATGTTTATTGATGTTTTTTTCACTGATTTTTAGCTTCCTAATGTGAACCCTCAGTTGGAAAAGATGAAAAATGTAGTGAAAACAGATCTCAGCTCTGTCGTCCACAGGGTGAGTGTGAATAAATTAAAAGATTGTCCTCCACATTATTAAACTGGTTTCTCTAGTATGTGTCTTTTAAAAACTCTTAGTTTTTATGGCATTATCAATTTTAAAAGGCTGATGTCTTCTCTTTTTCTCAGGGTTTTTCCTCTTTGAATGACACACCACACATTGTGATTGAACAGACAAGAAGCGTTGTCAACAGTACGTGCAAAAGCAAACCCCAAAACAGACAACTTCTGCTGTGCACATTATGTTCTAATTGTGTAAATTAATGTAATAGTTTTGTATTTTTATTTGTTTTGTAAGTGTGCATGATGAGACGGATGCAAAAAGTGAACATTTCAAAATCATATATTTACACCCATGCCTGCTGTTTCATTTAAACTTAATCTAAAGCTCAGATCAGTTATGAAACACAAGATTAATTCAGAATTAGTCATTTCTTTTGTTGCTTTAGTAAGAGCATTCTTTCTGGTGACTGATCTTTCTTTTAGGTGTCCAGAATTTAGTGGACAGCATCGGCAACAACATCAGCAGCTTCTCCAAAGCTTTTCCTGTGCAGACCTGCTTGTCTAACTTCACCATCTTCATCAGTCATGCACACGCCAAAATCGAAGACTACTATCCTGAAATTGATAAAATGGACTTCTACAGGTAAAATAATACCTGGACAAGTGAACGATTTTCTTTGCATAAAGAACAGGAAAATGTTTTACAGTGCAGGAAAGGTTAGGTCCTATTTCATGGGGCTCTAAAATAGAAATGTATCACTATTTTGTACAAATAAAATATAATTATCACGTCTCTGTATCTACGAGCAACTAGGAGAGGGAAACTCAAATGTATTCAACATATATAGAATACATTTAAATACATACGTTGGCTCTACATGTTGTTTAGTTTCTCCTTGATGTTCACAGATGGATCGGCTGTATCGCTCTGTGCTGCATGGTGGTTCTGGTTTTGGCCTTTAACTATTTGGGCCTTCTGTGCGGCACCCTGGGATACGACAAGCATGCCTCTCCCACGACACGAGGATGTATCTCCAATACAGGAGGAACACTGCTGATGGCGTAAGTCTAACATATCCTAGTGAAACTCAGGTTTTACACCTTAACCAGTCCAGGTTGGTTTCCAAACAACTATTTTTTCTCAAGACTTTCAATTAATTTGATCTTAGTTCAGTTGTTCTATGCTAAGCAGGAGAGAAAACATTGTAGATTCTCGATAACAATTGTAAAATAGAAATATTCACTGTTATCATTGTGAACATAAATCAAAAATTTGTTTTTGTCCACAGCGGTGTTGGATTTAGCTTCATTTTCTCCTGGATGCTTATGGGAGTGTTGACCACCATCTTTCTGGTAGGAGGAAACATGGAGAAACTTCTTTGTGAGCCATTTTACACCAAAGAACTCTTCAAGGCAAGTGGAAAAAACAGACAATTATTTCTTAACACTTGCCTTTAACCTGTTTTGGAACATTCTTTTTTTAATTTATGGGTTTTCAGTGTGAAAACAAGAAAATGTAGCATTTTACAAATGTGTAAGAGAATGTACTTTTACCATAGATTGTATTGAGATCTGGGGAGTTTGGAGGTCAAGTCAATGCTTCAAATTTGTTGTGCTCCTCAAACAATTCCTGAGCCATTTTGCTTTGTGGCAAAGTACATATTCCTGGTGATAAAGGCTACAGAGATGAGGGAATACTGTTTCAACCCTGCAAGGTCTGCAGCTAAGCAACAACATACACAAACTGGGCTGCAGTATGTGTTCCAACACCTTTCTTTCACAACCGGCATGAACTTGTTGAGCAATTTGTGCTAAAGTAGGAGGTCAAAACACACTTGCCAATGTTTGTTCACCACATGCAAATCCTTGAGTTTGTTGTTTTTTGCTGCTTTCACCAATGACAGGTTATCATTAGGTGGTAATCATATTTGTTTACTTTAGTACTCACTGGTCATAATGTTAGGCCTGAATGGGGTTGTAATGATGTGATGCAATAGTCCAGTCCATGTTACCTACAATTCCACCAACTATACATCTACAAAGTTCTTAACGCTTTAATGTAAGGAATACATATTAAGATAAATGTACGAGAGACCTTTAACATTTCTTCTGTCTTTTTTTCACCAGGTCATTGACACCCCCTACTTGATCAATCCAGAGTGGAAGAATTTCATTCCAGGCTATATGTACAATGACTCTGAATTGGAGCTGACATCGGAAAGCTTGTACAGGCAAGGAAAACTCAGCTATATTATATTATATACTAACAATTAGCAAAATTCTGTTGTGATCTCAAATGTATTTAAAATTTATTTTCAAATAAACATATTCAGGTTTTTAGCAGGTATCAAATGTAAAATGCTTTCAGTTGAGGTAAACACATGCCTCTTATGCAGACAATTAGAAACCCTTTTTAAGCAATACATAAACAACATTGCATTAAACACATACGGAGATCAGAACAAGATTTTTAAATGATAAATAAATGTGGGGTGATTCTATCCACAGCAATGCTTTAAGGTTCTCTGTATCTATCTTCTTTATATTTAAAATCTTAGAAAGCATTGATGAATGCATTCTAAACTTTTTTTAAAACAGTTTCTGTTGGATGTTGAGTTATCAACTAATGAGGTTACTCATATTTTGCTAAAACTTTCTGCTGTGGCACATTCATTGCTTGTGGCATCGAGTCTCCAGTTGAATATTTCATCCACATCGAAGGGGGGATGCAAATGAAAGGAGCTGCAGTTAACTTGCCGTAGCTAATTAGTGTCATTTTTTACACTTTAGTGCTGCTTTTCTGCAGCTTACTTCTGTATGATTACATAAGCTTTCATCACCCTCCTGATGAGGGGGGGGGGGGGATTCATAAGTATGCTGCGATGGCAGACCCAAAGTCATTACATTTACAAACAGACATGGATTTAACTTTAATAAGAAAACTCCTCTAACTGAGTCTAGTTGGCTGCTTAAATGTTAGAATTTATAAGACTTTAGCTTTTTGAGTAAATGATCCTGCTTCCAATTTTGAAACGCATCAGCTCTGTAATTCCAATCAATTACACATGGTGGCAGCAAACATTTTTTCTCAGACTGGTATAAAAGTGATTTTTTTCTCTCCCTTTGTTTTATATGTTTGACATTTTCAGTACTTGCAAACAGAACAAAGGCATCTACTCTGCCCTGCGTCTGGATAAAGTCTTCAACATCTCCTCGTTCCTGAACACCTCAGTGGTTAGTAATCTGCACAGGCACAACATATACTATGTAGTACACATTTATGCTGTTGGTGGAAGTCATGTACAGAATGTAAATAAATCTGATAAACACAGTTACAGAACTTAGAAAACTTGTATTAAACTGGAAAAGAGCTTCAAACATGTTGTAAAGATTAAACATGATAATGACATAGTTTTATGAATGAACTTCTTTCAGTTGTCATACTGATGATCCCTTAAGTCAATTTGAGTGCAAAAAGTATTTTAAGAATATAAATCTTCTGCAAATTGCCAAATATTGTGTAAGTATTAACATTTGTTCTTCTAATAATATTAATCAATAGCAATTCCAAGTACATATAACATTGTTTCCTGTATTCTTGGAAAAAAAAAATTATATATAACTATACATAATGGTTATATATGTGAAGTGTGTCATTCCCTCTACTTTCTTACTTTACTGAAAAAGCCATTTATTTACATTATACATATAATATTTAAATGTGTGAAAAAATGTGGACTGCCTGACAGTTTGTGGGACGTGATACTTCTGAAAGAAAAAAATCTGACTAAATATTGTTTTGAGTGGAATTATACGGTCTTCTCTGGTTGCAGTGATTTATTTCTGCTCACAACTAATTTCGAATGAACAAAATGAAACGATGTGGAACAAGATCATGCACAGACATTTCTCTACTAATTTCCCATCTGAGTGGGTATTTTTGTAAAATAAATTCAATTATTTCAAAGTTGTTTGATTTGAATTTGACCAGCATGTCAGTCAGTAACCAGTGTTATGTAGAGTAATATTCAAATTATGTGCATCCTGAATGATGGTTCATATTACAAATAAATCTTCATTAGAGCTCTCCTATCAATTTAAAGTCAGAAAGTGGGTTGTATTCTTGATATTGTAATACATATTTGGTTGGCTATCTGGGAGAACCAGTGTAGTTACTATCCAATCAGACTTTTTGTCCACATTATCAGATCAAATCATTAACGTTGACATTTCTTTGGATATCATTAATATAGCCATATTTGATTATTAATAAAATGCAATAATCTAATATGAAACAATTTAAATTTTTAATCATTTTATGTTACCTATCATAGACGGTGTTTTAGATGTGGAGAGTAATGCCTTAATAAAAAGTTAAGACAATACCAACTGCTCATCATCTTTCTTCTTTCTAAACTTGATTATACTGTCGCTATTTGGTAAAACAAACACACAGTAAAAACTTATATGGCTGACATTTTTAGTTTTCTGGAAAATCCAAAACTTTTGACGTGCCCATACAGTTATTCTAGAAACTGGTTTACTGTCCCAATGTGTTTTTTTTGTTCTCTTTATAGTTGCACAAAAAACATCTTTCTTGGCTGGGAAAGCAGACATTTTTTGGTCAAGGCATTCTTTTTCAAATTTTTTTCTGCAAAACCAGTCATCATTCTCATCAGTCTGAGAATGATGACTGGTTTACAGAAGACCTCAAAATAAAAGAAGACCTAATAAAGTCTTTTGTAGTTTTTCCTATAATCCACTTAGTCTTGGTGCAAACAGGGACAAATCCTTTTTTTATAGCGCAAATGGAAAGCAAGAGTTTCTCAAGTAAATACCAAAGTATATGTTTTTTATTTCTTAATTATCTTCTTTCTAAAAAGCTTCAAGTTAAACAAATGGCATAAAAAGAACAAATTCTCATGATGCAATGGTACTCCAGGCTTCTTTGCAAATATGTTCGAGTTCTGCCATGTTGCATGGGGATCAGTTTTTTTCAAGTCCTGCGACAGATTCCCTGTTGGATTGAGGTGTGGACTTTCACTAGGCCACTCCAGAACATTCACCTGGTTGTCTTTGAACCATGTCTTTAGCTTTAACTTGGTGCTTCATGTCGTTGTGTTGCTGGAAAATAAATGTTCTCTAAAGTCATAGTTCTCTGGTAGTTGGAAACTAATTGTCCTGTAGGATTTCCTAATATTTTACTGTAATCATTTTACCTTCTACTTCTACAAGCCTTCCAGAGCCTATCACTGGCTCTGGAGTGATAACATGTATGTAGCATGCCGCCACATTGTTACAGACATCTGCCCTGTTAGAAGATTTTGACCTGTAAATGTGAAAGTTGAGTTGTTCAGGGTTTATATTCTCACCCAAACTTCTGATCCCTGGTTGTGTTTACAGTTCACTAAGGATGTGGTGCGTCAGCTGGAGAACTTTCGGATTGATCTGAGAGCGATAATCCTGTTAGAAGCAGAGGGGAAGCAGAACCTCCTAGATTTCTCTGAAGCTGGCCTATCAGAGATCAACTACGCTGACTACCTTGACGAGGTGACATATGCTGTGATTATAGAAACACATGAACAGGAGAAAAGCATGCTTTCAGTGGATGGTTTTAAATCGTTCTTATTTTTGGGTTATGATGTATAAATTGTTGCAATTGTTAAATTATGTCTGTGAAAAAATAGATTTAAATTATTGAATAATTGACTTACTAAGTTTATCAACACCTAAATCAGTTAACAAGCTTCAGGCAGAGTTCTGCGAAGGACTGCTAAACCTAAATTATCCAATAAGGATCCAATCCAGGCCAAAGGTGTGAAGGTATGTGCTAGAACTTGACATTTGCTGTTTTCATCAATCAGTCAGCTTCACTTTAAAGACCTGAGACTGAGGGCAAAAAAGTAATTATCCTTTAGACTGAATCTACAAGAAAATGTGTGAAATGTTTAGTTTAATTTTCATTCTCTCAGTCAGTAGCCTCTGATTTCTGAGTTGTACAAGGAAACGGAATCTTGGTGACCTAAAAGCCTTAGCTGAAGAAAAGCACGATAAATTATAATCCCATGTTTTCTGTACATTGATTTGAAGAATAACTGCAATTATTTTGAAATTTGTGAGCAATTTAAATTGAAAGTTTTTGTAGAGCTTTGACCTGTATGTTTGTGGCAAATTAGGAACAACAGTGTCTGAACGTATTAAATGCAGAAATCAAGAATTCATTTTAAGACTTTCTGCTCAAAACAATCATTAATAATCTAAGGGACAGGGGCAAATCATTCTAATCTTTGATGTAAATCACAAATATGCCTGAAGAAAATCACTGTATAAACTATAAATTCTTCACTGCATTGTCAATACTTACATGTCTAAGAGATAACTTTCTATTTCATAAATGTGTGTGCAGACATCCAAACTCAGTGTTTGAGTTACTGACTTCTTTGTCTGCTTAAGGTGAATAAAGGAGTCACTGTGGTGGATGTTCTGTCATTCGCCAAAGAGCTGGAGTCCCAGACAGACCTGATGGTAAGGAAGCTGATCTGCCTAAACTATCTAATGCACCAACATTCACATTGTGGAGTTTTATATTATTTCATCTCTGCACAAGAGATTATTTTAATGCATTTGTTCTCTCAAATTGTGATGGAGAGTGATCTTTTTAACTACGTTCTTTTAACAGATGCTGCTACACAGACACTGGTGTGCTTTCATGCAGAATGATTATGTTGGCAAAAACTAAATTTTTTTGCACTTTCAATTGCAAAAACAAAATGCAGTTATTTAAAAGTTGGCAGTTTGGTAAACTGGGAAAGATGTGTTTTTTAAATAAAAGGGTTACATGTATAAACCATTTGATTCTTTCCCGATGTATAATGAACTAAAACATGCTTTGTTTTCTGTTACGTGACCCAAAGTTTAAGAAATGTCTGGGCAGCAGGAATCTCACAAATGTAGTCTTTTGTTTCTTCCTCTTCTTTTGGAATAAAACTCAACTTGTTTGTTCTCCTTCTCCAGCCCAGGGGACGTCTGCAGACAGCTCTGAAAGGCCATGTGGCCACTCTGCAGCGGATCCACAGACAACAGATCGCTCCGATGGAGCAGGCCATGGTAATCCCCGCTGCGTGTCCCAGCTACTTTCAGCAGAATTTGGTTTCAACCAGATCTGCATAGTTATCCACCCTAAACCACATAAAAACAATACAAAAATGATGACATACACTTTCAATATGTAATGGAATAAATTTCTGACAAATACAGTTAATATTAGAAGATGAGTAATTCTCTCACTTGCACCAAACAATGAAGACCTAAATACTGTAGACTCCATCCAGGTGAGCATCTTGGTGGATTTAGAGATGTTGTACTGGAACTGGACGTAAACAATTAAATGTTCTCCCCCATAGGATTAAATTGTTTTAGATTGATTTAATTGTATATTTCCTTTTATGAATTGGAGCTTTGTATCTTGTAAATCACCTTGAGATGATATTTGCAGTTAATTGGTGCTGCATAAATTAGCAAAACCGACTTTTGTACTTTGGCATTTTGTTGCCTTAGTTTGGTTGGTGTAATGGTCATTTCACCTTTTCACCATTTAGTATTTTTCCCATTGCTTCTTTTCATAACAGCTTATTTGCCTGAGAAAGAAATTCCCACTTTACATTTTGTGCTGATTTTGCATCCATCTGCTTTAGAAACTCTTTTTCTGATTTTACAACCAATAATTTTAAGTAATTAGTCAATGGTAAAAGTCTACAGTATAGAGGTTTGATTATATAAAATGTTACTTTGTCTGCTGTTCTGTGAAATAAAATAGCACTTGTTGCCCTTGGGTTTGTGTCAAAACACATAAAATATGAAATATTCAGCTTTATTTTCTCCACTCTGTCAGATATCATCTAGTACAAACAGATGCAACCATTGTTGGTTCTCAGCACAACATTTATTTATGTTTTGTTGTTTTGTTTTTCTCTGTTCACCATCAAGAAATATGTTAGAGCAAGGGTAAGCACAAGTCTATGATATGATATGCATTAACTGTGTTATTACCTGGAGCTTAAAACAAACAACCTATCTTTGAGATGATCTTTTGTTGCAGAGACACTTTTTATTGTTGTTTTTACAAACTTGAAGTTTATATCAAAAGTATTTGTGCCAAAATAGTGCAAAATATCCACATGAAGAGAATAAATGTTTTTTTGTTTTGTTTTGTTTTTTTCAGACGAAATAAAGGGACAGTCCTTATTTGTTTTATGTTGTGTATGTGATTATGTCTTTGCATTGTGGATATTTGATTTTGGAACAAAATCCTCCAGCATGCCAAAAATTTAATCAATGTTACTCATTGTATATGTTTTGCTCTCAGTTTTCTGTTGGTCTTTAACTTCTGAAAACAATGTATTATTTTTTGTTTTCTCTCAGAGTGCATTGAACCAGAGTATGAGATTCCTGGAGAGGACAACTTCTGACCTCCCGGTAAATAAACCGCTATCAAAATTCATATTTACAGTCACATTGGTACTGACAAGTTTGTCTTTACAGAACAAAGTTACAGATGTTCTTGAGGCCATTGAAGCTGCTCAACACCTCATCTCCCAGAATGCAACACTTTTAATCAATCAGGTAAATGTATCTATTTGCTTAATCTCAGTTTTGTGATTGTGTTAAACTAACAGCTGTTCTTTAATTTCCTACAGGAAACAAGAAAATACTCAGCAACCATTATTGGCTATTTCAATCAGTACATAGAATGGGTCAAAACATCAGTAAGTGTTTATCTACCATTTTCATATTATGCAAATGCAATGTTTTATGCATTATTTTGTTTATGTTTAGTGATAGGATTTTTTGCAGCATGAGTTATGAAAAAAGCTGAGTATTATACAGTGGAAAACAAAAAAACTTGCATAACAGTTTTTGGGGTAAATATAGAGAGGACAAATATAAAAGCTACAGCTCCTTTAAATCTGAGGAATTTACTTTGAGGTATGATGGTTTCTGCTGCAGTGAAGCCAAAGGAATTCAAACCAAAGTGAAAAATAAGATATTTTAGCTCTGATTCTCATATATGACAATAAAACTTTTTCGTTTCAGTCTCAATGTTATTGTTGTTCAGGAACAGTCAGAATGCACAGATGTGTTGTGCCACAGTTAAGAAACTTTGTGTTTACTGGAAGTACCGTGGTGTAATAACATTTCCTGTTCTCATCCTTTGTAGTTGGCTTTGGAGGTTGCACCATGCAAACCCTTCAGCAACATCTTGGACACGGCGCAGATCATGACCTGCAGTTTCCTGGCGGATTCTATGGTAACAATGGCAATAATAAAAATAGATCCCATCTATAATCAAGCTTCATGCCGTTAAATGCAGATCTCTGTGTTTCAGTGCAGATGTTAAGTTTAACGGTTTAACCTCCCAAGGGCGAAGTGATACAAATCTAGTTGTGCAGCTATGTCTGTAAACCAAAGCCAAATTAAATGCAGCAGTTCTGATGCATTTCAAACGTAGTCCCAACCCTTCAACTTTTCCACATTACAACTATAAACTTCAGTGCATTTAATGTGATTTTAAGTGATTACTATAAAGAGGTGCACAATTTTGAAGTGGAAGGAAAATGATTCATGGTTTTAAAAATTTTTATTGTTTATTACAAATAAACATGAAAAAGCTTAGGAGGTATAAATACTTTACAAGGCAAAGCATTGTGTTAATAACTTCATTTAAAATTATGAAAAATATAATTCTTTAAATTATCTTTTCAACAGAACACTTTCTGGATGGGTCTGGGCTGCAGCACACTATTCTTGCTCCCAAGCGTAATACTAGCTGTGAAACTAGCCAAGTACTACCGCAGGATGGACACAGAGGATGTTTATGATGAGTGAGTTATTGCATTTATTTTTCTTCTCACATGTTTTTACTGTATCTATTATTACTATGAAGATGCAATTTTAGTTCTTTTATGGCTCAATTAGATCTAAATTTATGCACATATACTTCAAATATTTGATGGTTGCAGGACATCCTTCTATTTTTCAGGCTTTTCTTTTGAGTATCTGAATTTCATTGGTTAGTTTTCTGGTTTGCTTTAAAATGGGTTCTTAAATGGGTTCTAAAACTGTTCTGTACTACTAAACTTTTCTATTTTGATTTATTTTCTGCTCCCTTTTCTCTTCCCTTTAGCTCCTCTGTTTCTGGGACTTGGCATTTTACTTTGTGATAACCATTCCTACTATTTCCATCTTCCATATTTTTTATTTTATTTCTTCATTCTTCTTTGTCAAGCACTTCGCACTTTACAAAGAAAAGACACTGATAAATTAGTCAATTCTTATTTCTTCTTCATGGGCCTTTTTTCATGTTGAGACTCTGTGGACTCATGGCTTTATCTACAGTAGTAGTAATTGTTATATCTCAGCTGATCAACTGCATCTCCCTTTGTGCAGTCAATGCTGGATTGCACAGAAGGACTTTAGATGCATTTCTTTTGCTGAAAATCTCAATAACATTTTTATGTTCCTGTTTTCTGTGTATCTCCATAGCGTTGAGACAATTCCCATGAAAAAGTAAGACGTTCTTCCCCAACATCCTTTTCATTTAAACTTCTCTCACTCTGTGCTTTTTTTCCAAGTAATGTATATAGAAAGCTGTTTACTAAATTCTTGGTGCTCGTTTGCATTTTTGAGCTTAAAAACTGCTCATGTGGGTGGATGATGTGGCTTTTTGTCATGTGCTATGTTTAAGAAGTGCCCCTTACAATACCTTTCATGAAGGGCTCTTGCAATCATTAGTGTTTTTTGTAAAAAAAAGAAATTGTGTAAATAAAACACTAAGGTTTATACTCTAAACAATATCAGGAGATGAATATGTTCTAAGATTTATCCACATATAAAGGAAAAAATTTTATTCAGCATGTTGCGTTTCTCATTTTTCATTCCATTTTTCTTCGCAATGTTTTATTTTCAGTATGGAAATTGGTAATAATGGTTATCATAGTGAGAGTTCACAAGGTATTCCTAATCCTATGATGACAAGGTAAATGTTCTATTTATCCTGCTGACTGCATGTCACGGTGGAGGTGGATGCATGCCTGGGAAGTTGGTTTTATATATAAAATGACTGAACACAGTGCATGCTTGCAGAGGGAGTCATTTCAAGATGCACACATGCATAAGTGGGTGTGGTATCATAGCAAACATTTAAACTGGCAAGCAGTGGTAGCTTTTATTAGAAACAATCCGGAATCAGTTTTTTGGTCTATGATAAAAAGTGCTTTAAAATGAATTTCAGCAGTGGTTTAACATTTGGGGTGGAGTGTGGGATTTGTTAATGAGCATCAGATCATAGCCCTACTGTTTTCTTTGAGGATGAAATATGGAACAGAATAAAGAACGATTTGTGTTTGTAAACTTGAGGACTGGGGATTATTGGAAAACAAATACTAATAAAGGTTTGTCTTAGAGAGTATGTAAAGCTAATATGCATAACTCTGTTAGAAGTGCCATTTTGACCATCAACACTTTAAATATCACAACTTAAAGGAATGTAATTGCAATTGATATTTAGTCAAAATACTTGCTTATCACAGACAGCAAAGGTAAACTACAGGTGAGTATTAGAAAAATAAGAGCTGGAACATCTTAACGGAGAAAAAGGAGGAGTACATTTTGTTACTATATACCAAAAATTACAGTCTTTACTCTGAGGAAAACTATACCCTTACTTAAACTCTCTTTCATCAAAGAGAAATTAGGGTTTCAATTTCCAATAATCAGTCTGACTCTTCCACCTTCCAATAATCATAGGGTTGATGTTGGAAGGCTGATGAATCTGTCTGCTACCACTACTCCACTGTCATGTTGTAAATGTTCTGCTTGGTGGTTTTGAGGGAATCTACCGTATTACTAACCAACTGCTTTCTTTCTGACGCTGGGAAATTGCTATGGAATGAAATGAAACCTTCTCCTGTTTCCTCTCGTTTAGTGTCGGCCAAAATCCGATGAATGTACACCTGATCATTTTGTTCAGAGAGAGGCAAGCATGTTGAGCTTTAGTGTGTCCCTGGATGTGTTGCTGCTTTTGATTTTCTTTTCTGAATCTACCCAGATGCTTAACTGCGTGTTTTATCTTTTTAAGTTGCATTTGGATGCAGATGAGTTTGCACCAACCAACAAGATAAACACAGAGAGTAAAACATCTAAATGAGGACTTGCTCTGACTTGTTGCAGTTTGAAAAAATATGAGTTTCATTTCCAGTTTGAACTTGCAAAATTAATACAATTTTTTTTATTAAACCTTATATTTCTATTTGAGTTGCATTAAGCTTTTGGAATGAAACTCATGCATCAATAGGAGTATTACATAATTTAAAACCTGTTCTAATTGATCAACACTAAACTACTCTGTTTGCACAGTAAGCTACTTAGAGAATGTTTTGCTCTCTGTTGTATGAACTGCTCACCCTTCTCCTCTTGCCACCAAAAGGAAGTGATTGTAAAATGTTGAGTCTGTCTGGTAACGTTTTTCCATGTGTGTGCGTGTTTGTTCCTGTGATGGTAGCGTCCCAACATATGACACAATGAACAGGTTTCCACGGGCCTCGGCTCCTCCGAGGCACATCGACTGGTGAGAGTCAGCTCTAGCTTGGCTCCTGAAAGGTACTGGTAACACAAAACGACGACTCTGTCTCTCTAACACTGATTTCCTCACACCTCTCCTCACAGCTGTCCTGCTGAGTCAGCGATCATCTGTTTTAAAACTTATATTGCTAATGTGCTAACACTCTTAACACCTGTTCACAGCTTGTTTTAGTGCTTTTTCTGCTTGCTGAAAAGCCATCATGGTGAGACTAAATTTACTGTAGATGCTCGTGTCTCTCAGTGTTTTAGAGAGAAGAAACCTTCAATTTTATGTTGATTTATATTTAGGATAATATTATGCAGTTTAAAAAACTTTCTCTTATGTGTCTACTGGCCTCTTGTGAGTGGTTGTGTTCAGTTAGTGCGTGAGATAAGTGAAACCCTTTTATATGTAGTTATCTCCACCTAACAGCACCCTCCACCTAGAATAAAACCACTGTAAAAGTTGTGAATGCCTTAAAATATATATATTTTTATTGTAGTATATCTTTCAGCAGCATCATCTCGCAATAACAATAAAATAAAATAAAAAATCCCACCTTTAATTTGAGCACATTTTGTTAGAGATAAATGCTGCATCATTGTTGTTTTCTTTTAGATTACTGCAACTACCCTTATAGACCTTTTACATGTTTTCAGAAGAGCCACCAATGTATGAGTTTCCACTGGTGTTGAAAAAATTATTTGGTGGAATGAAGATTTGACCAACTCTGGATTTTGTGAAGATTTCTGCAGTCTCATGACTGGGACTGCAGAGATACATTACAAATTTTTCATTAGAATCTAAGGAACTGCAATAAAAACTTAACTTATTTTAGGGATATTTATGTTTTGAAATATTTTCTTGCATTGTGATATCTAAAGTATCTTTCTCTGTTATTTGCCCTTGTAGTGCCCTTGACAACTGGAACTAAACGTCATGGTAAGGTTTTATTGTGTCTTTCATGTTTCAGGTTGCAGGTATTTGATTGAATGTGCAACTTTAATAACTGAATGAGTTTCAACTGACTGATCAATACAGAGGATTACACAGAGCCACTGTCAATAAATCTAATTTATTCTTAAAAACTCTGTTCAGTTTTCTGAGGAAGATTTTGCAGCATTACAGTATTTTTGAAAGTACTTTCTTTCTTGTATCTTTCTCTGATTACAAGAAAGATAATTCCCTCTCTTTGAAACTTCATTCTGAAAGTGAAGTGATTGGGCTTTATGTCCCCAGGCTTTGTGTTAACACACTAGTTAAAAAAACTGACAGTTTAACTAGCGACACGTTGGTTAACTCCAACTGATGTAATGGGATGCTTCTCATTTCCTAGACATCATGTGGAAAGACACATCCCGTGGTTGTGGAAAAGATGTTAGTCTGTTTAAGAAAGGTAAAATCATTGGCATTAAGCAGAGAATAAAACTGATGAAATTACAGAATTGGGTTAAATGCCAAAATAAATTTTTATAAACCTGAAGAACAGTAGGGAACCATCGTTTTCAGGAAGAAATGTGGTCTGTTAAGAATCCTGAATGATTATGATTAGGGATCCGATTAGGAATTTCTTCAACATTTGCTAAAATTCAATAGAAGAAAAACAACAGTATAACTTAAGTATAACTTAAGGTAGGTTAGTAGTGAAAATAAGAGCATTTCTACACACAGTGTGAAGGGGACTCACACTGTGGGTTTGGGCCTGAACAGCTGTGTAGATGTTAGAAAACCTCTAATCAGTGAGGCTAACTAGAGAAAAAGCTTCAGTTTGCAAGGGAGCATAACATTTGAGTTGTGGAGCAATGCAAGAAGATCAAGTTATATAATTAGTTGGTTGCACTCTTCCATCATCAATCCAAGATCTGGGTAAAAAATGAATGTAATTCTGGTTATAAATAAATCTTGTGGCATTGCAAAAGCTTAATGTGACCTTTTTTTATTTGGTTGCCAACTTGTTTTTGGCCAGGTGGTATTTTTACAAAAATGTATTAAGAACTTATCAGTTAACAACTCAAAATATTTTTTCTATTTATTGTAGCTCACTTGAGGAATCTCAACATACGCTGGTTTCTTCACTTCAAAAGAAGAGCATGGAAGGTCCTGCTTGTTCAATGATGCAGATCAAATTCTCCAGTTTGGTTTCTGCCAGCAGGACGCTAACCTTATCAGCCCTCAGCATCAATCTGAGCCAGGTTTCATCTACATTTTACAGGACTGCTGTGTCTGTGTTTACATTTGTTTGGACACAAAACCAAGTTGAAAAAGCCCTTGAGAGGACATAATATTGACTGTTGTGTTTGCTCATTTTTATGAACTTTGTGCTCAAGAAAAGAGAAGCTGGAGAAAGTTATATTTTCTTCAGTTAAAAAGGGTGTTGCATTTTCAAAGTGAGTGTCAAAAGGCAGATTTCATAAAGATCTTGATTGTTTTGTTGAAAAACTGCATCCTTTTTAACTGAGACATAAGTGAGCTCATGGATGTGTGATATTTTACCTGTTGAGAAAAGGCTTGTGTGAACAGTGGCATAAATACTTGTGGAGAGAATTTGTAAGAAAACGAAGCATGACTTCTTTTTTTTTTTAAGTTGTTAACAATATTTCCAGACATGTTTGTTTTGTTGATTTTATGTGGCTATGGGTCAATTTTCCTCTTTGACAATTCAAAACCTCATTCAAATTTAGGCATTTTTTCCCCAAATTCTTCAATTTCTTACCTGTGAAACACACCACTTGTATCCTTTTGTTCAAATCTCAGGAATAGTTCAATAACAAAGATACAATTTTATTTCTTAAAAAAATTATATTGCAGCCTTTTTTCATTGGTTTTGACTCTGATATCTGCTTGGACCGGTCTCATTGCAGTCCCATGACAAAAAAGATGTTTTTACAGTAGAAGCAAAATACCAAAAATGACTCAACTCAATGGTCAAATTGGGTACAAAATGTCCCCTGACTGAATTTTGGTATGCAACATCCAGTGACAGATGTTGCATACCAGCATCTGTTGCATAACAACAGATGTTGCTGTTGTTGGTATGCAACAACTATTCAGTGTGAAAAAGGCAAAACTGGAAAAGTGTGAAATGGCAAAGGGGCAACATGACCCACCTGTATATGAGAAACACTGAAGAGGACTCTCTGCTTTTGAGATGTTTTACCATGACTTTACAGTTAAAAAAGGCCATATTACTATGTTAAATATAAACAATCTAGGAATTCACATAATTAAAATGCCCTTTCTGCACCATTTAAACTTGTGTCAGGTGTTAATATTTGGCATTTATTTGTAATTCAGTGGTAAGTTGTTCTAAAGTGATTCTTCAACTTGGAGTTTTAAATACCAAATTTCAGAATTATTTTGAATGGTGGGTTTAGGAAAAACACACATTTTTGAAGCAAGGGACACATATGACCAGTCATTTTCCTTTGTTATGGTAAAAAAAAGACTTATCACAACCACACTGTAACACCAAATGACAAATTCTGACCAAATGCATAGCCGATGTGTTTTGGTTAAACTATCCATTTAAATAATACAGTACAGTTGTAGAATAATAGTAAAAAATAACATCTACTTCTATTTCCTCTATGTACCACATGCGTTTATTTTCAGGTCTTTCCTGCTTTATGGTACTCATAATTTTAAAATGGAATGTTAACTCTCAAGCCAAATCCCATATTTTTAAATAGTCTTTCTCTTGCATGCTTTTTGCCCGATGCATGCTTTTTTTCTTAAACAATACTTCTGAATACATGAAACTTTTGAATGTGTTCATTCATTAATCATTGTTATATGTAGAAGCTGAGTGAGAAATATGCTGATATTGTAACATCAGGGAGGCCAATCAACATATCCTATAGCTCATATTTCTATACAGATGCTTTCTCCAGGGAGAGTTTAGACAATCCATGTATGGAACAAATGAGCAACATCAATCAGATTGTTGACAATTTGTATTTTTCATGGTTTACACAGATCTGGTTTATGTGGACTGTGAAAAAAGCAATACCTGCCTTAGCAACCAAAATTTAGATTTTGTTTGTCACTGTAAATGCACAATAACTATAAACATTTACCAGGTAGTAGATTATATAATATGCATATATGAAGACTAACAAAAGTCAGTTTTTATGTGAATCAAAAAAAAAAAACAGATTCTAAAACTGGTCTAAATTTAATACTGTATCCATAATTTTTATATTACATTTGTTTTATATGCCAATAAATCAGTTTTTGATCCAAGTTTGCATTTGTTTTTAAAAGACAAAGTCTTTGGGCTTGGATTAAAACAAACAAAAATAATGTGTTAAGAAGTCACTAAAGAGAGTACTAACATTTAACAACTTTTAATTAGATTACCATGTCGAGGACTGAAAATTAACCCACTTTTGTAGATTTTTGTGCACATCTGACTTCTATAAAGCTAATAACTGTTATTTGCAGTCAAAGCACTGAAAATATTTGCCAACAGTTTACAAGTTATGCTGTGCTACACTGACTTTACACACTATTTTTATTAATTCTATTTCTCCAAAGGACATACTGTTTACCATATTAAAATGTCCCAGCTGTGCTTTTCCATAATATGAACTCGTTGGCTCTGTTTCCTCCCAGTGCTCTCTTTTTCTGCTTGCTTCATTTACAAACATAGTTTTCCTCAAGGTGGACGTTTTTAGATGATCGATGTGCTCATGTTGACTATCGCAGTTTTACTCCTTGCTGGAGTTTGGTAATTTATGGGGACAAATTCACAGCTTAAGTGCTTAAACTAGGTACATATGATAGCTTTGATTGGTTGATCAGATGAATGGGTTGCTGGTTTGAAATGTGATGCTGAACAATTGGATGATGGATCCAGGAAGAAGCTTGTTTTTTATGTGGATTTGACAAAAGTGTATAAATTGTGAATAAACTCTCCATTTCAAGTTATTTTCTCTTCTAATCGTTATTTACCTTTTTCAGCTTGCTCTGTATTTAGGGGTAACAATATTTTTGACATGTTATGGAAAAGAAAGTAATTTGTCAGTTTTCCTATTTTACTGTGAGGCAAAACATGAAATGTTTAATTCTGAGGGCCAAAAAAAGGAAAATATGTTGAAATTAATATAAATTTGATGCTAAACTATTTGTAACATCGGAGCGGATGGTTTTGCACACTTTAGCACTGTGCACATTCCAACATGATGGTTGTACTGCCAAGCCAGAACTCTGTGGGTTGCATTACCGGTCAGCTATTTCAATAAGACATTATTATCCTCTTCCATAAGCTTGGCTTCAAAGTTTTCTCAGGCACCAAGCAGGATGCAAATAAACACTCCAAGAAAAACCACACACAGACTTTTTTCTGTCTGAAAACCAGTCAAAAACAAAGGCCGAGTTTGAGAGAACTGACTTTATTCATAGTATTTACTGAAACACTGAACATTGTGTGGGTGTGGTTAATTTAAAAGTTTAATCTAATTTCTCAAAATGTTGCAACTTACTGGATTTATATGCAATTACGGTTTACAGTTAAATGTTCTGTATCAGATGAGTCAGAATCACATCATACTTGGTAATTACAGTTAAAGTGGGTTGTAAACCCTGCCCTTTAGGGATGTCATTAGTTCAAACACTTCACTTTCTTCTAAAAAATTTAAAAGAAAACAAATCATTGCATTTCTGATCAAGTTAAAATACATGACATCAAATTGGTTTTGTTCTTGCAAAATATTACATTTGTTTTGGTCAAAATATTAATTTCATATAAGACCTGTGTGCCATATCTGTGTGCTTCATCCTTCCTTCCTTCCTTCCTATTTCATACATTTCCTTGTGCTTTCTTAATTGGCATGGCCATTACTGCCTCCTTTTCCAGTCTTGTCCCTGCAATTGTGTACTCGTGTTTCTCTGTGGCACTGTTCTGGGTTTATGTTTAGAGGGAAATGATAGGTTACCCTGCACAGTTATGAGCCTTAACTGCCACTTAAAGCAAACAAGAGAGGTTCAGCTTTCTTTTTTCTATCAGATTTCACATTTCTACTTAAAATGTATCAAATTGGAAACTGTGACGATGTGTGCTTAGAGTGCATTAAAGTGCATTAATCCAGTGTGAAACTGACCTATAAAGTTTTAAAGTCAGTAAACGGGAAAAAAAAGAAAAAAAAAAAGATTTCTTCATCTTGGTCGTTTTTTTTAAAATTTTTTATGTGAAACAATCAAACATGAGAATTCATGTTGCATCTTAGTGGGCTTTACATACATTTCAGCTGGAACTAAAGTGGCTTTTCCCTCCTCCACCCATATAACCACTTTTTCTTAGTCTGACTCATTTTTTGTTCCCTAAAGCTACTGTGTGTCTGCTTGGCCAATAAATACCAAGAGGAAGCCTCAGCTCAGGCAGTTCCACTCTCATCCTGCTCTCGGCATCTATCTGACACCATGTGGACCCAAGCCACTGCTCTGCTGCTGGCCTGCTGCCTTTGGCCAGCTGAGGCACAGGACGAAAGGAGACAAAGCATCTGGGACGATCCCATCAAGTTCCAAACCAAAGCTAAGGACAAGTGCACCATGATCCTTACAGGCCAAGGAGAAAACATAAAGCTGAGGCTGTCATGCCAGGGCAACAGACGTGCCTACTGGTGTGAGTATGTGGGGAAACCTTACACCTGCAGTGCTTTCAACAAAAACCCCAGGCACTACTTCGTCCAGATGATGTGGGTCCTCAGGAAGCAAGTACATGCCTGTCAGGGTCCAAGGGAGATCAAACCTCACATGTGCAGGAAGGCGACTGATGAATCTCAGATGATCTTCTCGGCCGGTCCTTTCCTAAGGTCTCGGCCAGCAGCGCAGCCATCAAAGCAGCCATCAAAGCAGCCTGGAAAACCCCAAAGTTCATCTGCACATGGAAGACCTAATTTGACAATGAAGACACCTTTTAAAACAGCTCGGGCTTCAGGGACAGTTAAAACCACACAGAGAGCCAAATCACAGCCGACGGCAGCTCCGACTGAGAACGCCCGGAGGAGAATGGCTCAGCAGTACTGCTGGAGGTCCCTGCAGGGGGTCTGTTCCTTTGTAATTGGTTGGTTTCGGAATTAACAAAAAAGGTGAGCGGCAGAAAATTCCTTTCAGGATTTATATCTTTTTAAACTATAAACCTTAATTACTCAAGTATAATCCTGTGTAATCTTGTTTGCTTAAATGTTTTTTTCTTTCATCACTGATTCATAATGATCAGGGTTTTATATCTTCCTCTGCATACAGATTGTGCTGAATTGGTGACTGAAACCACCAGTGGAGGAAAAATTCAGGCCAGCTATTTGTTTTGAAACATCTATAGCGCCCTCTTATGGAATTAGCCTGGTACTACAGTGGCTGTTACATTCTTATTTCTCTGATTTTACATGCTACATTTTTCTTTGGAAACCTCCAGCAGCTTGTTTTATGTTTTGCATGAAGTAGACCTGTATGAATTAGAACTGCTTTAACCTGTGAAAAGATAGTATAGATGTCTGTGTTTTTTGTGATATTTACTATAATTAGCTTGAATATTGTTTGCAGCGATCAGAATTTATGTTTGAAAAAAACTTTCTCTCTCGACTGGTATTTTTTGAAAAATATATATGGACTGTGAAAATGCCTTTAAATGTCAAATAAACACTATAAATTAAACAATTCTTGTCCATCTGCTTTATTTACAGTCGTGCCATGTGAAATTCTGAACTTAAAAAAAATGTAAGTGTAACAGGTTGTGAAGGGAGGGGGAATTTTTTATACAAGTATATGATGCATTATGAAGCTTATAGATATTTCAGTGTTTGTTTTTTTCTTACTTAATAAGCAGGACACTGTTCCTGTCCCACCTATGAACATTTTTATCCTTCAATACTTTGGTACTGTTATTGATAGCCATTTGATCTGTGATGCAGATACAGCCTGGGCTAAATCATTTAAATGACAACAGTACATGTATTTTTATTGGATATGCAGAACTTTAACATTTACTGTTGTTTTTTGTTTCACAAAATTTTAATATTATTTTATTTGCTGGTTTATGTTCCTCAACGTAAAAGATAAGGCTAGATTAAATGGATTCATAGTGATGAAATCTTAATTCATAGGAATAAAAAGAATAAAGTCAAGGTCATCCTGTATATTATGTCTACACATTGGTGCCTTCTGATCACATACACATGGTATTCAATGATAAAAAGCTACAAATATTATTTTCTTCTTTTAGTAACATATTAACAACTTGACCTGATTTTCTGATTTTTATTAGTAAAAAAAAATGTAAACTTTGCATTTCTCTTCTTCTACTTTGCAGTTACCTACCTTGTGTTTACCTGTTGCATAAAATCCCGTTAATATGCACTGAACTTTGTGGTTACAATGTGACAAGATATGAAAAAAGTTTCAATGACATTAATCCTCCTGCTTCATGATTCATGAGTCAAACTACTGAAGTAAACTAAGAAACAATGGTGTAAATGATTTAAACCCTACTTGTTCAATTTCTTTCTCATGCTGAGTCACCTGGCACATTTTAAAATCGTTTTATCTTCATCAAACCTCACAGATGATCAAGTGAAGGACTTAAATGTCTCAGATATCATCTTTTCTTAAAATTGCAGAATTTCTTGCTGTGTAGCTTAGATTTCTTGAACCAGGAAGCTCATTCTGAAACTGGTTAAATGTGATTCCTCAGCTTAGCTAAAGTCAGATTTTCATCACATCCCATTATATATATACATTTACTCCCTTTCAGTCAGAGAGTGAGGAACAATGTATTACAATTCAGCTGACTTATCTTTGTGTATGGGTCATAGTTCCTGATGGTAATACAAGTAAAGTTAATTTGTTTTATTTTGGGGCCAAATGTGCCTGGAAGAAAGTTAAGCTTAATTTATTTCTAAACACTTTTGAATTCAATAAGTATATTTGCTTGGACGTTGTTATTGAGTATATGCATAGGTGTGTGTGTGTGTGTGTGTATGTGCCTGTATTTGATACATTGTGTGTGTGGCTCTGGGTTTGAAGGGGAGGGCTAACTTACTTTGCAGCAGCATTTGTAACCTGCAAGAAAAGACGAGAGAGCTCAAATGTGTCAGGACAGCAAACTGAACTTTCTCTGAAAACGCCAAGTAAGTTTGACCAATTTTTTTCAGTATTTCTGCTCTGTAGAACTTTTCCACCAATGTTATTGGTGGAAAAGTTGTCTTTTAACTACAATATATTTAATTAATTTGATACATTAGCATTACACTTAGTATTAATTTTAAATGAATAACATTATGTTATTATAGACATGCATACATTTAAGAGTTTTAAAAATTAGTATCTTCATTTCTATCACTGACATTACATTGTAAAGTTAGAATACCGTTTTTGCCTAATAGTTATAATTTTATATGTGTTTAAATCAGTGGCAAAAGCTTCTCTTTTTTTTGCTAAAGTCTTATACATAGATTGATGTAAAATTAATTCAGATTAAGGAAGTTCTGTTTTATGAACCGACAACATTTGTTTTAAAAAGTTTGATTATCCTCTCAACTCTTCTAGAATGTTAATCTAATAGTGGCTTAAAACAGTTGACATTGAAAAGTGCATTGTGAGTGGTATTGGGTCATATCTCTAATGAATTCTTTTGCAGGGGGTGTCCTGTGGATTTCATGGCTCTCCTCACCAACATAGCCATCCTGATGGTGCTCGCTTGTATTTCCCATCAGATGACATTGGGCAGCTGTCAGAGGAGCCACGGACGTAGAGGACGGGGGGACAGAGGACATCGCAAGGAAAGATCAGGACTGAGCCGTGTGAAATCTGTTGGAGACAAACTGGTCACAAAAGATGGTTCACGTTGCACCTGGACTGCAACAGAAAATGATCCGTTGTTCCTCTTCGTTACTTGCAAAACGGGGGAAAACAGCTTCATCTGTAGATATATGGGCAGACCAGCTCTCTGTCCCCAATATACATCCAACACTTCACTCTACTGGAAGCAGATTACCAGGGCTCTGAAGAAGCAAAACAGCCTGTGTCATAATGAAAAGTTACTGGTGAAGGCAGGCATGTGCAGACAAGCCCCCAGAGAGGCTCACTTCAGACTTGTAGTTGCCCAGAAGACGGTGACTCCCTCGCCTCACATTCCAGCAGCTCCAGACACAGCCGCCAAATCCTGCCTGCCTAAGAACAAGAAACTGGCCAAAGAGTTCTGCAGTGACTCCTGGTCTAGTGTTTGCACATTTTTTTCCACTATGGTGAACAATTATGATTGCTGAGAGAGAAACAAGTTTGGCTTGTGTGATCACTTCAGAACATGCAGCTTGTGGTCTTGTAAAGAGATTATAAGAGACTCAACTTGTAAAGTGATAGTCACTACACATTGGAAATAAAATAACACTGTTTATTCTACTTACATGAAAATATGTATTTATATGATAGAAACTAAAATGTTATGTGAACATTAAAGTCATTCCCATTGGGATAATGAACAATTAAATCCATCCAAAATAAATCATAGCCATCATACAAGCTAAGTTTGATCTTCATTATTTAATGGGGACTCTTAATGAAGCAGTTTTACTGGATATTAAAAAGAAACTTCATATACTAAACAAAAATAAGTATTGGGTGATCAGAAATATGGGTTTTTGAGCAGTTTAAATCTTTGTAGCCTGTGAGCAGTTGTGGAAAATTATTGTTTTGAAAAATTAATGTAGGTATACCCCAAGGCTCAGTTCTTGGTGAAACTTTTTTTCAGGTTTTGTATAAATTATTTGCCATTTACATATCCAATCAAACTGTGCCAGAGTTAACTTTTAGTGAACCAATATCTACTGTAGGTTTGTAGGCGGACCAGAGTTTGTGCATTAAACCTCCCCAAACAAATCTGACTTTCTAGGCAAACAAACTCGAGTTTGGTGAAAGCACCATAAGCATCAGGGCAGTGATCAGATTAGCTTTCCCAACTGATAATTTTTTTTAGCTATTAATCTTTTTTTTAATATTCGTTTTCCTAGGTTATATTAATTCAAATGTCTTTAGGTGTGAAGCATCCATGCTGGGTAATGTTATCTTATTTTATGCCAGAAATTGTAATATAAAGTTCAATCAGAGGGCTTAAGTTTAATTTCTAGACAGATTTCGACCTTGAAAATCTACATTAGAAAATAAACATCAGCTTTTCTTAACTATTTTATTTTTTATTTTCAGGCTGCATATTTTTAGATTTGTTTCCTTTTGTAGCTTAAAGTTCCTACTGGTAATAATCTGCCCTTACTTAAATCGCCAGCAGCATGTGGATAGCAGCATTCAGACAGAGGTCACTAAAAGCATCATTCAGAAACCATTGTGGCCTGAGGCCAGGATGGGATTTTAGGAGGGGAATAATTTTATACTTTTCTCTTGATTTAGTCCTGAATTCCTGCTGAAACATAATGCAATCCGTACAGCTGATATCCATTGAGTTCAGAAACTCAGCAGGCTCCTTTCTGCTTTCTGTTGGAAATTTATTGTTGTAGAAAATAAATAAATATTTAGGCAATGCGGCTAAGAAGAAAAGAAAATTAGAGGGCAGCCACAAAGTCAGGAGGATTGCAGGGAAATCCAAAAGTGTACTTAGCGAGGAATTTTACTTCAGGCAATGCAATAAAACCCCACCTGCTGAAAGCAGAACACCACTGCTGCTGGGAAGGTTGGTTAGAATATAGTAGAATAGAACAGAATAGAATAGAGTATTTCTTTAGTAACAGCATTAAGGTATGTAGGTGTATCAAAACCTAAAAGCTGTGCAAACAACACAAATTTGAAAATGTTTTTTAAGATGAGTATGGAAACAATGCCATTTAAATTGCAAATGATTGTTGAGCTTATTGGTAGCAATGATGGTTGTAGTCCAGCTGTAGCTCCTCTGTGCACCTAATTCTGCTGATTCACAACTGGTGTTTTTTTTTTTTTAAACTAATTTTTCAAAATACTCTACAGGTGTAGTCCATTACAAGAAAAAAGGATCTGTGTCTGAATAGTAGTTTATGCTATTTTCGCTTCAAACAATTCTCAACAGTTAAGAATTGAGGGTTGAGGGTTTTTAAATATAAATCAAGATTGGTTTGATGTTTGACAAACAAGAAAGACTAATATTTAACACCTTACACTCAATAAAGTTAAGATGTATTACTTTTTGGAAGGAAACAGCCAGAAACGAGAAACTACAAAATCTATTTTTACCCTTTGAAACCTTGTGTTTATCTGCTTCTTGGGGTTTAACTCTAATTAAAAAAAAAAAAAAACTTAAATGTTTTTTTCAGGTTAAAACAGTGATAAAGGTAAACAAATAGGAAGGTAAACAAATAGGAACGTATTAAATAATCTTACCTGGAAAGTCCAGAGGTGGCCTCCCATCCTTGACCTTGAGCCAACCTCTTGACAAGTTAAAAAAAACTCATATCAACACACTCAAAACTGATAGTTATAGCAATTAAACAGATGACTCAATGTGTTTAATGAAACCAGTATTAGATATTTCAAAGAAATATGGTTTGTGCTTGATACTCCACATTTCTATATTTTTATTTTTATGGCGAGTTGACGTTACAGGCTTCGTCTTCAGTTATCTCTGATTAGGGCTCTGACTGAGCAGAAAACCAGGGAACATATTTCTTTGTTAAAGGGTAGTAAGACCATTTTAAGTAAATTTATTGCTTTTAATTTAACATGGTTGTAAATTAGAGAATAGATATTTTGCAGTTGATACTCAGTGTGTTAAAAACCTAATTAATTAATTCTTGCTCTTTAAGAACTAAAGTATTGAATTGATGCTTGAAATGTGGCTTAAACTTGAGAAAAATTTACTGTTTGCATTTGTGCAACTTATGGCTTCCTTGCAACTCCTGGTTTGATCACTTAAGAAGTTTAATGAAAAAATAATCTCAGTTCCTGCTGTACACCACAAATTCTTCAAAGTTTATTCTGAAACATTAGAAACAATGCTAGAGTCGCTGTGTGGACCCAGCAAAGTGTGGAGTTACAGGTGGTGTGACTGCCTGCAGCTCCTGATTGGCTGACAAATATCAGTCGGTCAAACTGAAAATAAATGAGAACACACTCCACTTTTTAACACAAAGTAGATTAGGGACTGTGTGTGTGTATGGCCTAAGTGTTCATATGAATGCCTTTGTATGAGTACAAATGAGATTTAAACAGAGCCTCGGGTGAGGCGGATTGAAAGAATTAATGAAACTGCACAAGAATGTACTATTGGTACGATACCATGTGTGATTAGTTGGTGCTGTTGGTTGCAGTGTGAAATGCTCCATGGCTGATGAAAGTCACAGTGCACATCTTGATAATGGAACGATAAAACACTGAAACACAGAGGATATTACAGAAAACTTGTAGGGCAATGCTTCATCATTTATTGAGCTGTTCACAAAGATTATACATATTAGATTTGAAAATTATTGTAACATATGAAGAAATAGACAAACAAAGCAGAAAGACGTTCAGAAACATTGAACTATTTGTAATTCTAAAATGTGGGTATGTGTGAAGAACCATAAAGTCTCTTACAGTTTAAGAACAATGAGACCTATTTAACTTTAAATACTTTCAAGAAGAGTATTAAATTAAAAACAAACTTTTTTACAGTGGAGAGTTAAAGTTAATTTCTATTGGATCACTGTGCTGAGATTTGGGGCAGATTCTGAACTTTGCTGCCACCTTGTGGTTCAGCTTCAGCAAAGTGGACCATTTGTCATGTCTGGGTTGCTTACCGCATGTGCCCTTTATCAAAAGGTCCTATTTTAAGTCAACAAGTGTATAATACCCTTCTATTACTTATTGATTACCGACAGCAGGTTTGGATTTCAGCATCTTATGTGTAATTAATGACAGCAGCAGTGCTGTGGACATGTTCTTAAATAATTGATCAGCAGTATTATTTCTGTGAGCTGATTTAACTCCTAAAAGAAGCATAAAAGAGGTAACCAATTGCCATGAATGTGAGCTTGGCAAAGCAGCCACATATTAGACTAACTTATCATTTAGGATAAGATTCATTATTTTCCATTGTAAGTTGAAGTCTACGTCAACACTGATCACCAAAAAAGGGCTGCTGTTAAAGAATGTACAAAGTAGAGTGTAAATGACCTTCATCCTGCAAATATGCTGTCTGACGTGACATGTGGATAATTAGAAAGTCATAAAGGGAGAAAGTCAGAAAGGAAGAAGAACATGGATCAATATCTAAT
Organism: Poeciliopsis retropinna; assembly: GCA_010277075.1. Lineage (NCBI taxonomy): Eukaryota > Metazoa > Chordata > Actinopteri > Cyprinodontiformes > Poeciliidae > Poeciliopsis > Poeciliopsis retropinna. The sequence goes on from VMRM01000020.1 coordinate 3,208,001, forward strand.
CCCTTGTGAGTAGAACTGTCTCATCCCTCAAACATGATTAATCCTTCCCACCACAGAGGTACAGCAACGCCTTCTGGTAGTCTCCTGCTGTGTCCTCCTACAAAAAGAAAAGATGTGGAACCCTTTTTAGTCACAGGCAGAAAATTCTTCTTCCTTTTGTGTTTGAATTGATCAATTTTCCTTCAGTGTTTTTCCAGAGACACTTTGGATGTAACAATGACTCTTAATGTGACATGTGTGTGGGTGTGGGGATCCATGATTGGATATCCTGCTCCTCCTCTCCACATGGCGATGTACCCTCCAGCAGAACACACAAGCTCAAACTGGTTATATCCTTTCTGGCAGAAGCAGATCAACCATTTCGCATTTGGGGGAAAACTGTGCCATGGCAGAAAATACTCTTCTTAAGTCAAGAGCTGTAATTTAAGCAAAATTGTCAAACTTATGTTGCTTGTTTAGAAGCTCAGACACTTCTTTCGGGGGAAAGAACGTCATGTTAAATTTGATTAATCATTTGATTATTTTCTTATTCTTCCAGGGTAGATTGATGATACTGTACACTCTTATCAAAACTGATAAAAAAATTATTTAAATTGTTTAGTTAAGATCTTTCTCCAGGACTTTTGCAAAATATCAGGCATGCTAAAGTACAACAGATGTCAAGCACAGAGGTGGTAACATAAAAATGAAGGGTTGTTTTGGTGCCTTTGGTACTGGTACATTTTTAAAATAGATTATTTCCTAATTAGTTTTCCAACAATGGAATAATCCTAAACACACATCAACAAATGAAACTTTCAGCATCTGGAACAAAATTATTGATTGATGTAAAATCCATGCCTGTGTGAACTTTTAGCAGCTCCGAGAGATAAACCTCCTGTTTTATTACTGTGGCAGCAAAATGCCATACAATTAAAATTACATTAGGAGGGTAAAAAGAAATCATAGGAACTGTGAGTAGAAAGCCTAAAATAACTGACACAAAACGCCAGCTGTGGGTGAGGACATTTTTTTTCATGTAAAAATAAATAGGATTTTTGAAATCTTTTAAAAATTTGTCAAAATTATTTCATAAATAGAATAACTCAAAAGATAATAGCTTTTCAATTCAATTAAATGAAAAATGTAAAAAGACAACTGAGAATGTATTTTGTTCCATTTATTCAAAGGTTATTCGCTAATGTGTTATTTATCTATTCTGTCTCAGAGATTTGGGAGTTTCACAAGAAAGAGAGTGATAATTCTTCTCTGCAGGAACATCTGGTCCCAGGGGAAAAGATTAATTCACTTCGGCATGTTGAGAAGCAGGAAAGCAGTCTCATCACAGTGAACAAGACATTTAAAGTAAATTAGCAATCCCTACTCCATCACAGCAGTGACACCAGCAGCACTCCCAAACCACAACCAGCTCCATGCAGTAGGATGGATGTGTACATGTAGGCAAGGTGAAAACTGGAAGAAGGGTGATTTTACATCCTACTGTCTTTTCTAATGGGACTGGAATATTTAGTGTGTTTATTAAAAAACTAAATAATGTTGACATTTTGAATTCTTGTGATTTGTACCTGGATGGTAGTGTAAAGAGACTGTCCATACATCTTCTTGAAGTTTGCTCTGATGTCCAACATGTCAACCTCGCTCCTGGACACCATTATCCTCATCAGGGTGTCATCATCCGTTCCAGCCCGCTGAACATTAAACATACCCATTAAAACAGATGGTCAAAGTTAAAATGGGGACCTTTATTAAAAGTTACAAAAATAATCTCTGACAGGTTTACTTTGTTTTGTGAGTTAGATGTAATTTTTCACGGATAAACAGTCCTTTATTTCCTTCTATTTTTTCTACTACAGAGTAATGTGGTTTTCTAGTCTAACAAATCATCACCCTTTTTCTAAGAAGAAAAATGTCATGCAATGCCCAGGCCTCTTGCGCACACCTCCAAATTGCACATACAAACTGACTGCAGGGAAACTAAAGGCCGATGCTTGTGCCTACGCTTCAAAATCAACTTAAAGGAGGAATGAAGTGGCCAATATTCAAAGAACACATTTTGAAAGATATTAAGAAAACCCAATCAAGACAATTTCAAGGGACTAAAAGAAAGTCTGAGAAGTTGGAGAGAAAATATACAGATGTTAGCAATAGCTTATGACTTTGCACAGTATTAGTATTACAGTGGACCCCTGATATACGCAGGGTTTAGGAACCTTTTACTTTCTTGTGGAGAGTTGAACAGGAAGGTTGACCAGCAATGAATGGAAAACAATAAGGGTGTTGCTAATTATTATACTATTTAATTTGCAACTGGTCCTTTAGTTTGTGATTAATAACCCCAATGTGGCAAAGATATTTTATTTTTGTAGTGTGTGGATGGAATATTGGTACCCACCCTCATGGATTTATAGAGGCTCTCAGCAAAAAATCCGGGGACATTTCTGACACATTTCACTGTGGAGAAAATGAAGAAGAGATTTAATTTAAAAAGTGTTAAGATGAAATTGTTTTAAACTGTAAAGTCTAAATCTTGCTCAAATATGTCGACCAGGAACATAAAACTAAGAGTGAGTACTAGTCTTTGTCATTGCATCTGGAAACAGTGCAAAAGTGGGTCTTACCTACAGCGAGCAGTAAGTCTTCCAGGTTCCCAGTGGTCTCGCCTTTAATGCTATCTTCTATGTCAGAGCCAGAGATCTTCTTATATGCATCAAAAACTAACAAAATTACATGTTTTATTCAGAAGGAAAACATTGAAGTTTAAGTGAAAATGAAGATATTTTGAAGGCTTTCCAAAATAAGTTGTCAGAGGGATACACTAAATTTACTTGAAACTTGAAAATGTCTCAGTGGTTCATGCAAACGATATTCCCTGAACTTTTACACCGCTATCATATTTGCATTTGATATTTTTTCAGAACTTTTTCTAAAATGTTTCTAATTGTTTATAAAATATCAACAGTTTTCCATGCTCAAATGTTTCTACAATGTTCTGACTTTAAACCTCTTAGTAAGGGGGGGGAAAAAAGTAAACCTAACAGAGTTTTTTGCTGTCCAAACTCATCCATTTCATACCTAACTAACTTTATGTCCTCAGATTGACTCGTTACCACTCAGATAAACTTTCACCACCTGCCTCTGTGGCCTGCAACCCCAGTAAACAATATTTGCCCCAAAGGAGAGCTACTGAGGTTGAGACTGTTGTGCATTTCAGCATTATAATACCTGGATTTATGTTGTGTTGTTGCTGAGATCTGGGGATTTGGGCCACCTTGCTTATCAAAGGGCAGCAACCATCGAGTGAGCATTCTGATATTATAATCCCAAGGCCAAACCTCACCTTTCTGGAGATGCTCAGAGCTCCTGTTGCCAAGAATTGAGATGAATTTTTCCTCGTCTGTGCCAAACTTCCCTCACCAGCGGCATGGAGGTCCTGTAATGGCAGAGCACACACCTGTGTTCACGCATATGCAGCCACCTGGCAGAGCCGGCGTGACAGCAGTAATGAAGGGCTTCACATTGACGAGAAACACCCAAGGATAAGTGTGTTTCACTTTCTTCTCTGCTGTTACAGAGAAATTCTTAACCTTAGGCTTATTTCTCGGCAGCTAAATGATAGTTTCTCAATTTTTCCTCTCATGCAACTCACATTTTAGAAAATGACAAATTACCATGATCATTTGATAAATGCATTGAACCTTGTAATTTTCTCCTGAAGCGATCACTGAATGGTTTAGTTAAAAAAAGCTGATTGTGATGTTCTTACAGACACATTATGAAAAGGATTTATGTGTTAGATCCTAACTCACTACTCCATATTAGAGAAATGACTTTTAAAGTAGATGGCCTCTTTCCAAAGGTTAATACTATGTAATTTTGACCCAGGTTGCTCCATAGACAAAGTCAGATTTGCTTTTAGCTCCTCTAAAATCTCAGAGAACAATATGTTGGCAAAGAGGATTATGGAATTTAAATTAATCTTTAATTTACTATATTTATCCACTGGATTGTTACTTAAAATGCACATCTGCATTTTCACCTTTCAAAGCTGTTTGTGCTGCTTGTTACAGTATGTAAAATCTGTCACCAAATTAATGCCGAGGTGACTCTTAAATTCCCAGCAGGTCCGGGAGTCTCTTCTTACAATTTGTATTGTCATAGAGCTTAATAGCTTTCTATTATCGGAGTAATAAAGTGCAAATGAGGGGAGTAGTCCATCTATAAAGGATGCTTATGCACCTCATTGTGTTTAAAACTAATGTTCTGTAGCGCAGCATATGGATATAGAGGTAGTTGTCCCTGTCTATATTTTGTGTACAGCGAAAAATGAATTACTGATTATTTTCTGTTTCTGCCAGTCTGCTACAGATTTGCTGCTGTTTTTGGGCCCTCTAACCCATCTTACTGTTTATGATTATCTCATAATTTGGCTGAAGAATACTTTTTTGTCCAAATTACTTAATGGTAAATTTATTTATTTATTTTGTCATAGCTACTCTGTGCTCAGTTGATATAGTAAAAGGTGAAATTGGGTCTAATGAGTGATGAAGAGATCTTCCAATATTTAAATCTAATTTTTATTTGCAGTCATGTAGAAGTTTACATATTTTTTATTTTGGAGATAATACCAGTTAAAATACATAAGTTCAGTTTTGGAAATCTGAATATTTCTCATTTTTAATATATGTGTTTTGAAGAAATATTGGTGCAAAATGTGAAAACTGTTTGATAGTAACCAAAACAATCAATATCCAATGCATTTCTTCATGCATTTTTAGTTTGCTTGCAGATAGATATATGTATTTAAATGTTAGTATTTTCTTACTTTGGCGTCATTTTCGATTTTATCCTCTTCCACTCCTTCGTCTCTGCTCCCCTTGGTGAGCCAATGACAGTAGAAATGTAAGAGGTTAGGCAGGTGCAGAAACAGAGACATAAGGTGACAAACAGAAAGCAAAAGTAGGTCAGTGTGGATGAACTCAGGGTGCTTCTGAACTTAACCCAGGAAGATTAAATTATCCTGAGAAGGTCCCAGAACTGTGGGATTACCTTACTGTCACTAGTAAAAAAAAAAAAAAAAAAAAACACATCTACCAGTCACCTCTCAACTTCAGACTTAGAGCTCTCATGACTTTGTAATGAGATCACCAGAGTCTCATTATCATGACAGGAAAGTCTTCCCAGGCAGTCCGCTCTCTACCTGCAGCAGGATCACCAACAGTCTCCCGTAGCTCCCTCCGGTGTCACTGCTGATATCCTTCTCCAGTTTGCCATCAAACTCTGGAGGAAAAATAAGAAAAAGAAACAAAAGGAAGCTTAGACTCACAGCATTATGGTTTCTTATGGATTTAATCAATAGTGGTCTATCTTCCAAGGACAGCTATAACAGGAATGATTTGATTAACTGATTAGCAGGAATGTCTTTTTTTCCAGATCAGAGAAACAGCTCTTTGGTTTTGGACTTTTTTCTGCTATGTGAAAAGGATTGTGTTGACCAGCTTTAATCCGTAGCATTAGAATTTGGTCTCTTTCATCTAAATAACATAGTAAAAATGTAGAAGGAGAGGATGATGCAAAAAATTAAAATCTGGGTTCTTACTGTGCAGACGGTAAAACCTTCCTCTTTATTTTTATGCAGACATAGTTGGCATCATTCAAGACTTAAACTCAATCCTACTTAAACCTACCTAAATCTCATCCTTAGATGATTTAAACTATTTAAACCAGTTTAAAGACTGTTTTCAAGTCTGTCATGGGGATTTCACAAAACTGGTTTCATGTTTCTAGGGTGTAATCCATCATGGCTTCCACTCTCTGGCTGCAGTTTCAGTAATCATAATTTCTCTGTTCTGATCTGCCTCATTACATCACCTTTCTTGTAGACTTTGCTGATGTCTTTAATCTGATCACCAGTCCTGGATGCCAAGATCTCAATCAGTACTTGATCATCAGTCCCTGCACCCTGGGAAGCAAACAGAATACATGAATATTGGAGTTCAGTAAGAAACAATGTAGATGTGCTTCAGACAACACATTTTTAATCAGATTTCAGAGGAATCTAAAAAGGAGAAATGTCTCAAAATGTCGTTGACCTGAAAAACATTAAATGTTATATGTTTTACTCCGAAGGACTGATTGCAGATAACTACCTCCATGAAAATGAACAGGCTTCTTTTCATAGATCTAGAGATAAGATGTGTTGTGATGAACTGAATTGACTTAATTGATTGTAGAAAGCCTCCATTAAACCCAAATTGATTTTCTACGATTCATGAGTGATCAGTCGCTGATTGTTTCAACAATGAACTAATAACTAAAATTATAATAACAATTCATTATAAAACAGGTGTTCACAATTTTCTGGAACATTAATTAAAAGTGTTCATAAATTATATGGGGTATTCTGAAATAGCATCCACTATGTAGAAGGATAATACAAGTTACAACATTGTTTAGTTCCCCTTTGAGATTAATAAAGAATTTTTTAATTGAATTTTGAGTGATATTTTGCATTAGTAGACAAATATAAAATAATAATAATAATAATTACAGCCAAAGTCTAAAGAAAAACCTTCAACCTTCAAAAAGCCTGCAGATCTTTGGTCAAAACCACTGTAAAAATATAAAGAAAGAGGACATCAAAAGTCTGTTGAATAAAAACATTTGTAGCATGGAAAGTATCAAGACAGAACAGCTGAATTGTTGTAAAATCACCAAGTGATAAAGGCTTATATTTCAGCCTTTAAAAGGGACTGACATACACTTCAACTCCCTCCTCTTTCCTCAGAAAGTTTGCTTATTTTTAAACATTTATGACTGAATTACTGCAGCAGCACATCTGCTCAGTATTTCTGCTGCATGAAGGAGAGCAGCTGCTACCAGATGACCAATGGAGATGGAAATGTGAATCAATTTGCCCATTCATAAGTCAGTGCATTCTAAATGAGCCAAAGGTTTAGAATTACATCTAATCCATTTTTAATAGAAAAATGATTTTTTTATTAGGGGAAAAAATCACCTTTATGGAATTTTTATAAGCATAGACTTGTTCTTTTAGGGATATAATGAACACCAAAAGAGAAACTTTTATGTTGATGATTAATGTCAAATTACCTGGTCTGGGAATTCAGAATAATTTGCATGAGACCAAAAACCTGGACAAATTGAAGCATTTCAGAAAAAGTTTTCTTAGTTACCTTTATAGCCTTGTGTAGCAGAGTTGCATCATATAAGACTGGCGGCGTCATCAATGCCACAATCAGGGCCTCAAACAGCCCACCGAGCTCCGATTTCAGTGCACTGACTAAGTCCTGCCACCACAGAATGAATCATAACAAGAGGACCAGAATCATTAATAAATTTATTTGTGTAGAAATCTAAACCCACAATGTATTAGTCATCCTGGCAAAATGAGTGATACAGGTTGAAATAATCAATTTAAAAGTCTAGACGGTACTTGAAAAAAGAGAACTGAGGGTCACTCATACATCAAAGATATGAAAATATAAACCAAATTTTACTCATCACAGCTACTGTGTAACAATTCTGTAGCTAACTATGTCGCTAGACAGTTAGCTTAACAGATGATGGTTAGATAGAAAACTAGATCGCTAGTGTTAAGAAGAGTAAACCTCCCCTCGATCTGTGTGCAAAGGATTAAACCAGCACAAAAAGAGTTAGCAAGGTAAAATTAATCATATTTATTGAATACCAACTGCGACAGACTGGCGACCCTGCTGACCCCACTAGGGACAAGGGTGTACAGAAAATGGATGGATGGATGGATTGGATTGAATACAAAGATTCAAACTGTTGATTGTTAAAAACAGCATTTTTTAACAAACAAAAATCATCACATAATAACCTTTCCCCAAGAATCTGTTCAGCTCTTCAGCAGATCCAAAGTCTGTTTCCTGAGCTGATGCACAAAATAACTAACCTTCATCCCAGATTCACAGACATGTCTGTAATCACTCTGTTCTTCAGCAAATAGTTATTTATAATAAAACACTTGAATAATATTTCAGTTGCTTAACAACTTAAATGTCAAATTTAGAACCTGAATTGGCCTACAAATAATCATTCATTACACTAGATAGTTAGGTTTCTTTCATTTTATCATTTGTCTGGACCATATTATATATCTTTAAAAAGTAAAAAAAAAAAACATGTACTTTTTAATTTGTTTATTTGTAAATTCTGGCTTTGGATATAATTCCTACAAATGACTGGCATTGGGCAGTCATTGATTTTTATATTATGCCATAAAGGTCCTCTGAAATAGTGCTGAAAACAAAAATGACTTTTTCAGGGCTTCTCTTGATGTAATGCTGTAATATTCAAAGATATTCTGGGGGTACTTTGCAATTTTCTCATTTATCTTTTTATTCTGTTTTCTCTATTTATACTTGAGGCAGTGATTATCTTTGGTCGGGAACCAGTAATAACCTCCACAGGTGGCCATAAAACAAATTGACAATGAGACAGAACAGGAGGGGCATTAAAGCAAGAAATGTCAAGGTTTCTTTATAACAAGCTGCACAGCTTTCTGTTCCACAGAGACTACTTTACCTAAATGTTTGTTTTTTTTTTTTTTTCTGAAATGATAGCTGAACAGGCATTAAACTTTTGTTGTGGACATTGCTGGACAAAACATTGCTTTAGTTTTATATTTTTAGTATTTTTTGAAAGTTTTTAGGATTTGTCTTTAAACATTGACTCAAGGCCTTTTCATATTTTTACTATCAGTGATGTGACAACACAAAATGCACGAGTGCGCCTTCATCCTCGATCACAATATTTCATTGTTTTGTGAAAATATTTTTTTTAATTAGAACTATATACATATCAGAAAAAAATGTTTGTGTTCACTATCAGGCAGCATGTGTCTCTTTTTAATTAACATGGACAAAGTAATTATGCAGGAAATGAAATTAAATAGAGGAAGAATAGCTTCAGGCAAGGGAGTATATAAATCCCAACTGAGAAAAAATTTAGCTATTTTGGGTTGATTTTGAATTATGTTGAGTCAATTAAAAATATTAATCTAAACAGATATAAAACATCAACTTTGAGGTTTTAAATTAGAATTTGACTTACACTTGGTTCTTAGAAGTTTTTTTATGAATGTTTCTATATTTATTTTTTGAAGTAGTGTATGAACATGTTCTCTTCTGGGTTCATCCTAGGAGTAAAACATCATCTCTATATTTTGGTTAGTGGCAGCCAGTTGCTGCTAGTTTTCCATTTAACTTTCCAGAACTCACCTTCCCATAGGCTTTTTTATAAGCCGCTTTAATCTGCTGACGTTGATCATTGCTGCGGGCGGTTAGAACCATGAGAATGGCATCTTCATCTGTACCTGTAACACAGTTTCATGACGTATATTTAGTGTAAAAACTCTAGACACTTACAGTATTTTTGTGCTCAGATGCTCCAAATAGAGCTGATTTTAATAGTGGATGAGTTTGATGGCTTTGGAGAAATAACTTTCTCCAAAATAATTTTCCATCTCCAAGCAAACAAAGACTCCCACCAGTCAGTAACAGTTTCCAATTCTAAGGTTATCCATAATGCAAAGATTCAACTTAACCTTACCTAACAGAAAAAGTACATGAACAATCACAACATGACATCATTAAAAACCATGCTAGTAACTTGTGAACTACAAGTCACCTTCCTAATGATACCTCTGTAATACTTGCTAATCAGGTGCAGTTGATTAAAGGGCACAGATTTCTCACCAACCAAAGGATTATAAACTTGAGGAAAGGATAAAACATTGATTTTGTTGAGTCGCTGACCAGCAAACAGATTTAGCTGTGAATGTTTTTATCCATATCTGAGTCAAGCAGTGAGAAATGCCTGCAGCTACAATGTGATTGTATGTGTATATTTAACTTCCTTTCTGCCTGTATAGGTCATCATTCAAAAAACTGTTAATCACTAAAAAATCAACTCGACTGCCAGTTTATTGACACTGAAAATTTTCACTTTCCCTGTCATTTCTTTATCATATCATGCTGTTCACCAATTATGTATTTTTGTTGTAGCTTACTATATTATATGAGCAACCTGAAAGTCCTATCAAACCTCATTTGACATCAGTTATAAAATGATGGCTAAACCTTTCTCTCCACTGTCTGATATTAAATCAGACCAAACTTTTTCTGTTTTAGAATATTTGGGATTTCCAAAATTATTTGTATTTGCCAAAAGCCAAATTTATAAGAAAGAATATTTTAGAGATTTGTTATTATTATTATTATTATTATTATTATTATTATTATTATTATTATTATTATTATTATTATTATTATTATTAATTAAGGTGACATGTTTGGGCAGGAAATCTAATTTGAAGTATAAAAGTAATACATTGCAGTAGAAAACAACATATTGTGATAGTATCTGTCATTCAAAATCAAATTTATGTCAGGATTCAAATACACATTGAAGGTTTTCTCCAGTTCTGACCAGCATTATTATTCTGATGTATCGTCACTTTCCTTCCAACAACTGTATTTTAAGAACAGCCTATTTTATATCCTATAAAGCAGAAACTATGCAAGTTATACAATCAGTGCTTTACTAAAGTTTAACTATGCAACAGAAATGTAGCTGCTAACATGAACACACAGCCTCACTGCAAAAATCACAATATAAATCTTCAACTAATGAACTAAAGTGTTAATTTGGGCAAACGGTTCTGTCAATCAGAGGGAGTCACTTCTGGAACAGTGTGCCGGCTAGGATTAGCGAGTGTCCACCTATAGCACTTTTAAAGAACACTTGAAATTGTTTATTAAAACTTCTCAGACATGTTCTCATTTTAACTAACTTTTATTGTATCTTTTGTGAATGTTTGTCAATGTGATTTCTTGATTGTATGTTTATAATGTCTCTTTGTTGCTTGGGTCTTCCTGTCTTGGGACTACAGATGGAAATTAGCAATTATGCTATAATCTGGCTCATTTACAGTCTGTACAGAAGTATTGATTGTTCATTAATGTGCACTGTCCCTAATAAATTTAAATTAAATAAAATAAATAAGATAAATAAAATTATAAAATTATAATTATAAATTTACTGTTATTACTGCAGTCTTTGTGGATATTGTATTATAAATTGTTCTGTATTAAATGTGTTAGGACCTAATAAAATTATTTTTACAGAAAAGTTTTTTTTAAAGATTTAAGTATTTGCCAAATTTAGCATGCTTACCAATTCCTTTCATGGCTTTATGAAGAAATTCAGCATCATGTTTTGCATTGAAATGAACAAAAGGTCTAACGCTCCCTCTGTACTCCTGCAGACAGAAACAGGGAAAAAAGATAAACATTATTTCCAAAAGTGACAACAAACTTTCTATATATTGTCTTTATCTGCTCAATTCTAAACATTCATGTTCATGCTCTGTGATTTTCTTTTTTTCCCTGAAATATTTAAGCATTATTTTGTTTTTAGACAGTAAATCAGTAGAAACACCCACCAACTGTTAAATATGAAGCAAACAATCATTAAAGCAAACACATTAGGCCTGAATGGTTTTTGAAAGAATTTGTCTTGCTGGAAATAATGAATGTCCAACTGAAACGCTTTATTTTGTTGCTGAAAAAAAATAAAAATAAATTTGCTGAAAATGATTGCGAATAACTCAGCAGCTGCTCTATTAATCACTAACAATGGCCATCAGAGCTGCTGTAGGTTTTAAAACATTAGCAGTGTTTCCTTAAACTTCCCATTACTCATTGAATTTGAGGTCTCAACCTTTAGTTCTGTCATGTGGGTGTTAGAAATGTACTCTTTTGTGCTTATATTCAAAACTGTTTTCCAGAAAAGAAAGATAAATGCATAAAGAGTAATAAAAAAAATTGAGGCTGCAGCCTCAACCAAAAAAATGTAAGGACTAAGTGGAAAATATAGTCTCTTAGCCCTCGCAGTCAGAGTTCTGTTTATGGTCATCATACCAAAACATTTGCAAAATGTATTGGTTTTAAGAGTAATCATTGTAACACTAGACTTATAAGTAGCAAAAAGGCAATAAAATAAGCCACTCAAGGAACTATACAAACATAAAAGTGAGTACAGTTTACAGTTTAAATGTATAATTTCCATGCTTATTATAGAACTAAACTTCTTCTCTGTCAGCCAAAATGCTCCCAAGCAGTGTTGTCTCAAAACTGTAATTGTGAACTTCAGTCCATTGTGCCCATAGTGTTTCCATAAACATGTAATTGGATATGGTACAAATTAGACAGATGACATCAGCTGAAACTAAGTTCTTGCTACTTTATCCTCATCAGATAGTCTAAGGTGTCTCAACAGCTTAAATCAAGTGTATCAGATGGAGGTGCTCCTTTTCTCTATTCTGCCATATAAGCATATAACTGGAGAAAAAAACTCCTGTTTTAGTAATGAGCATCTCTTTGTGGAAAGTTATAACTGTGAAATAGGGCTCAGCTAAAAGATAGTGTATCTGCACATACACTGTACCAATTCTTTTTAATTAGTATAGTAGCAGCCAATTAAAAACAAACTGGAGAACTGATCAGGCTTTTAGGGTTAGAAAGAAAAAAGTTGGTATTTCTGAATGAGGAAACGAGGAAGGCCCGGAAGTGTCAGTGCCATTTAGGTGATTAGGCAATGACCTTTCAGAGGCAACATGTAGTTCATTAGCCAAACATAAAGGTTAGCCCAGTTGTGTGACTACAACACACCACACCTCATCTTAGATATTGGGTAAAACAGAAGTTATTTTGTAAGGTGGTACTACTAAAGAAACATTTTTATTGTTTTCAGTCAAAAAATAAAACAACTGCGAACAGCACTTACCATCTTACTTGGATGGATGTTTTAAACTGAAAAAAATTAAAATACAGAGATTAAACTTCATCCTGGTGAGTTATCATGCCTAAACACAATTGATTCAACAACAATTTTGATGAAAAATAGCTAAACAGGTTTCTGTTCTTACCAATAGGTTTGTGTCTTCCTCTCCTCACAGGTGATCTGTGGCTCAGGTGAGCTCTTTATTATTATTATGGTCTTTAAAGCTCCTCCTCAACTGAGAAAGCATGCAAGAGGCACTGACGTCATCTGCTGGAAGTGTTGCATTTCACTCCACATCAGTGAAACAAGAGATAATGACCCCATGCATCCACCTCCGTGAGTCTTTTTAAAAGACATTAAACAAACGCCTTCATTCCCCAGAGACCGTAAATGTTTCTTTGTCCGACAAACTTCACACTAAGTATGGCTCAGCTTTAAAGATTTTTATGTAATGTCTTGCTTTTTAGTGATATAAGAAGGAAATGTAAAATAACAAAATACAAAAAGGATGGGGAAACACCAAGACAAGTTTTAGTGTTTGGGACATAAAGAATGTATTTTGTCTGTAAATGCCTTATTTGTAGTGTATTATGTAAAATCTATAGAAGTAAAGCTTATGAGCCCAAGCAAATGTCTAGAGGGGTCAATCTCATATTCCATAATTATTTTCATTGTGATGGATGAGAGCCCAAGAGAAGTTGTTGATATTTTTAATAATAAATCATCAATGTGTCACTACTTTGGTGCTATTTCTCATTTTTCCTAAGAATGATTTAGTTTTTTGACATCCTATCAGGCAGGTAAATGTGTGTTCAAGCAACTGGGACCCAAACAGAAGGCTCCTGATGGAACCAGAGAGCCCAACACAGCAAAGTGATAGCTCATATATCCTTGTTGCCATTTTCTTTCCTGCAAACCTTAATTAAAGTGAGGGCTTGTGAGACGGTGAGAGTGTGAACACCATCTGGGAGATGATCCGGTGACAGAGCACATCGTTTTATATCACATACTCCCAGACTGACATGAAACCAATTTCCTTTAATCGCAATAAACAAGTGTGCTATGGCTAATAACAAGCATATCAGATCCTATGGAGAGATTCTTTTCTTTTTTTTTTACATAAAATCTCTCCATTTTACGGAGATTTGATCTCTGGACTGTTATCTGGACAACACCAATGGATGACAAGCTACTCTCTGGACACTGCATATCTATCTCACACCAGCATAAACATTTGCACAACAGCTGTTGCTCTTCTCAAAACAATTGCAAACTGCAAAATGTAGGAATGAACTATCCATTTAGAGCAGGGGTGTCAAACTCCAGTCCTCAAGGGCCAGTGTCCTGCAACTTTTAGATGTGCCTCTGCTGCACCACATCTGAATAGAATAATTAGGACATTAACAGGACTCTGGGGAACTTATCTACTCAAGGAGGAGATAATTAAGCCATTTCATTCCAGTGTTTTGTACCTGTGACACATTTAAAAACTGCAGGACACTGCCCCTTGAGGACTGGAGTTTGACATCTGTGATATAGAGCAAGTGACATCCTTTTTCTAATTATCAAGTAGGTTTTGCAATTTGTTTTAATTATTTTGTAAAATGCAATAACAGTTGTGCAAATCTTAATGGGGATGTGGAAAACATACCACAATGACTGAGAAAAACAGTAATAAACTAAACTGATTTCAGACAAAATGTATTCATTTAGATTTTGACTTGAAAGGGTCAAAATTGAAATCAAACAATTTTTGAGAAACATTTGAATCTTATAATCTAACAAATCAATGTGTGATTAACTGAGATTTGAAGCAAAGCACAGATCATTAACCGTTTTCAGAAGTTGTTAAAATTGATTTTTAATGAATCCCTAATATAATATCACCAAGGTGATATTCTTAAATTGCTTTTATTCAGAAGCGATTCAAGGACAGAAGCTTAAAAACTTCTTGTTGGTTTTACTTTCCTAATATTTCTGTATCAAAACAACATTAGAGTGTTTCTATGAGAGCTTCTCTGTTCGACAGCTGGGTTACAGGGCTGCTTGCAGGCAGCTCCATTTGTCCAGTGTTGACTGACAAACAATGTCCACCATCATCAGTCAAAATGGCTCCCCAGCTATCACTTATGGCCTCTGTTTGCCACCTTCTCTGAGCAGAGAGCAGGCTCCATGTCAATGAATATTACCTGGTTCTCTCTTAATGGTTAAGTAGCCCTCACACCCATGTAAATGACCTTAACTGTTACCACTATCAAAGAGTTCTTTCTATCAGTCATAGTGGATAAATTACTTTTTCACAGAAAAATAGTCTTTCTCATCATCAGCCTCTTAATTTTAATTTATGTTGTCAATCTAAAACTCTTCATACTCTTAATTATTTTTGAATGTTTCCCTCTCGCATGAAAAGAGCTGCCTGATGTAAACTGTGCATGAAGTGTCAAATAAAAGGGCTTAAACTCACATTAGGATATCCAGTTCAGCTTCTTGTTGAACTGGAAATCTGACCCCTTTCCTTGGCTTTAGAATTACCTGGAAGTACCCTGATCTTGTTGCAGTTATTGGATTTGGTTGAATTTGCAAGAGTCTTCTCTTACTTTCTCTGAAACCAACTGAGAAATTTCTGTGGTGTGTGTTTCGGGTCATTCACTAGCTAAAACATGTACCCACATTTCAGCTCTAAATTATTATCAACAGTATCTAAATACATTTCTTCATGCACTATCCCTCAATTAAATATCAGCTTGCACTGCTAAAAAAAAAAAAAAAAAAAGCCCCACATCACAATGTTCCCGCCACCAAATTTCGTTGTTGGCATGGTGATTTCAGGGGTGTGTCCATGCATTTTCTGATCCAAACATGCTGGTTAGCTGACCTGACTGCATTTTTCAAGTCTTTTATTGGCTTAACAAAATGGTCCCCAGATAGCTTTTATTCCATAATTGAGCTCCAACATGTTTTTCCTAGGCAGTGAAAACAGAGGTCATGGTGGCTGAATGCATAATTTGCTTTCATGAAAAACTACCTGCTGTTTCAAAGTCTTTCTGAAGCTCTTAGTAAGAACATGGAGGTACTTGGATAACCCTAAAAAACATTCTTTCAACTCCACTGACAGAAATCTCTTACTGAAAGCTGGTTTTGGGTCTTCTTTCTACTTTATGATTATGAATCCAGTGGTGGTTAGTAGGAGATGCACACCTTCAGAAACATGCTTACACCCAAAAACATGTTTTGCATCAATAAGGTTGCAAAGGTCAGGAGAAATCACTTTACCAGTCTTGAGATGCATCTTGTGTGACACCTTGGTCATAAAACCTTTCCATTAGCCTTTAGAATTAAACCATGCAATCCATTTGCACTGACAGAATTGCTCTCTAAATAATTACTGATTGTAGTTTTTTGTCTCTCAACTTTTTCTTCCTTTTTTTAGCTGCTTACCCACATTTGTTCAGTTATTTTGTACCCTACATTCCACTTTAATGAACATACTTTAATTTATGAACTGATTCTAATAAATTTCTTGATCTTTGTGGTTACAGATGCCTGGTTTGAATTTATTCCCATTAAAACTACATTAGGGAAGAGCAATATTGATGTGTTTGATACTTATTTGCAGTGCTTGTTACTGATATGATGTTCAGTATTATTCAAATGACATTTCTAATAATTTGTCCAGTGCTCTCTCTTATTTTGAAATTGGCAGTAATTTTGGTCAAAAAGTAAAAATGCAACATTTGTCTGCCTTTGAAGTTTAATCCAACTACACGGCTAAAATGTGTGATGCTCGTGCATCAGCATCAGTATTATAATTTTGAATATAATTTTGTGTTTCCTTTACCTCTAAAGTAATTTTTTCATCTAGGTTATTTTTAACTGTTGAATCGTGTAGTTTTAGCAGAAGTTGTTGATAACCTGGAATCAATGGTATTGTGAAAACAAGCTTTTTTAAAACATATTTTTTTAAATATGATTTATGCATGGCTACTTGCCTTACCTTATCTTTGAATAGCCCTATATGTGTTACTTGGAATTGGGACATTTTTCACCGTTACTATTCTACTACAGTTTATTAACCCACATAATCTCCAACAGTCATCTGTCTGTCTGAAAGTCCCACAGCATCTTAGCTTTCCATTTTTCTAAGCTATTTGAATTATAAAAGATATGAAACATTTAGCATCAAAATGTTTAGTTATAATATCAGAGGATAAGTTGAAGTGAGAGAGCCCGGTTTGAAAACATGCATCCAAGCATGCCATACATCTTTAATCTGCAGGTCTGCTGAAGGCAGTAGATAAGCTGACAGCAGTTATTTTTGAAATAACCTGTTTAAGAGGAATCCCTGAAGAGTTGCTGCTGTGACAAAAGCTGCAAGATGATGTGTTTACTGGCAGACTATTAAAAAATCCTGGGGAGAAAATGTTTACAGAAATTGTTTGGGGAAATATTCTTCGTTGCTTTCTTGCCAGCTGTCACAAGAGAAAATTGCCTCAACTGTCACATCTGTATATATGAGCTTTGAGAATTGAGGGAGACGGATTATTTTACAGCTTTTGAGCTAGATGTTTGCCTTTTATGTCAGCAATTATTACAAGCTTGCTGTCATTGAATTAAACAACTGCTTAAACCCCTCGAATTAACTGACTTTCTTACTCTGAGTTAATGCAAAAATGTCAGCCTTTGAGAAATATTTCCAACCCTGAGAGATCACATTAATGAACCGTGAATCTTAGACGGGAAATCAGCTGTCAGAATAATGGCAGTTCTCTCCCTCAGGGTCAGGAGTCTATAGATTCCTCTCAGACATGAAAATAAAAGACACATCTTCCACCTCTAACTAATTACCCAAGCTAAAACATATTAACAGCTAATGGAGTATATTTCCACCTTTGACATGTGATCCATCTGTGCACAGCACAACAACCACTAGTGTGATCAACCACTGAATGGAGATCAAACAGCATTAAACTTGTGAACACTTTCTGTTGATGTTATCTGTTTCCCACAAGAGTCTCATTTACTCTGTTCTCTGGTGTGGAAAAGGACATGGACAGGGGAGTGGAGGATAGCTGGTGCCGCACCTCCTTCATGTCCTTCTAGCATTTTACCAATAAGATGAGAGCAGTACAAATTGCCCCCTAAAAGCTTCTTTTTAATCACCATCAATAGGGATGCAGATTTAATTCTGCCTTGTGCTTTTACTCACTAATTTAGTTGTTTAGGTTTGGCTGCCTAAGATGACTGGTGAGATGAAAAAGAATAGCTGCAGCACAAAATCAACTGTATTTTTAATTACTAAGAAGCATGCAGTAAAGACTCTGCTCTACATATGTCTGAGGAGAGTAAACCTGAAACTGTCACAGAATACACAAAAGAGTTTCTAAATAACATCTTTGTTTATTTTTTGTGAGGCAACAGCAGTGTTTAAGAGCAAATCAGTATCCTTAAACATGAGTCTGAAAAGGCACCTTCAAGCTCTCCAACAAGTCCAAGTCTTGGCACAGTTTTTATCACATCTTTCATAACACTCGCTGCAACCTTTGATCAGTGCAAGTCTGTCTGAAAGAGCGAGCAGGCTGCAGCATCGATTTCCCCACCGAGTTCCCGAGCTGCTTAAAGAGCATCCAGAGAAGCAGCAGCATCAGCAACAAGAGCCCAAAGAGCATCCCCACGTACAAGCTCAGGTTCCAACCCCATCCCAGCGACAGGGGCAGCGAGGTGGATGCCACCAGAAATGTTCTGGGCGCAGGCATTGGTTTCTGGCTACAACCTGCCCTAGCTCTCCACTTTCAGAACCAGGTTTTCAGCCACACTTGGGTCTCCTCAGATGCTGTGCTGTAGCCATTATTCAGGAAAAGTACCTCATAGTTTGGAATAATCCAATGCTTTTCATGGCTGTATCCCAGTCAGTCAGTATCATGCTTATAAAGCAGACCTGTTGAATGCAAAGCATTTGAGCTGTCCATTCTTGCAAGATAAGAATCCTCTCTGCAGCTGGGCTCTCCTTCCCCTCTGTCAGATGCTGTGCATAAAGCCAGCCTCCCTATTTATCATGAGGGTGAGAGAGTGAGGTGAATTCAATGCTATTGGCTGCCTTTAGCTCCCTTTCAGAGAGGAAGTCATTGAATGGGAAGCAGCAAAAGGCAAACCACATTTTTTAAATCAGATTCCATCCTAGAGTAATTAGATTTGCAACTGGGAAGATTATGATGAACAGCCTGAGATTTTGTTTTTTATTTAAACTTCTTGATATTTGCTTTCCATCTGATATATCAAACATTTGTTTTTAGAGTAACATTTATCCTAAAAAAAATTAGGCATCATTATAGAAATTAGTCATTTAAAAACCACCCTAAAAGATGTAAAAAATAAATAAGTTTTTGGAGTTTTTTTTAAGTCACCATCACTTGAACTTTCCTGCTCAAAGGCAAATAGAAGATTTTTCTACAGTATATCTTGCTTCATTTTTCAAATTAAATAAACACTTGGAAGCTGTTTTGCCTTCTCTGGTTAAGTTGGCCTGTTTGTAAAGAGGCTGAATCCTGTCTGCCACAGAGTGGTGTTTTATTATTACTGGATGTGAATTTCAGACATCATTGGTCGTGGGATGGTGCTCCCAAACAGTGGTGGTGCTAGGCAGGGCAGCAGGGGATGCTATAGTTCATCCTGGATTAGCACTACAAAAAGTTATTTTTTAAAAATTTCATATATTTCACATTTTGATACTAAACATGAAAAGCAAAAAAAAAAAAAAATCTCCAGCTCTCATTTGATTACCATGATTATAAATCGATAAAAAAAACTATGGAAAATGATTGAGCACTTTCACCAACCAATGGGTAGCATGAGCAAGAAAGTTATTTTACTGGCCAAAATTCAAAAAAATGACTCGACATCCAGAGACCAGTATTGGACCAGAATCACTGTTGGTGACTGTTTGGAAGCTGTTAGAGAAATGTTGCAACAGATCAGTCAGAAAATGGAAAAAAAAAAAAAAAATTAAGTTCTGCTAGTTGGTTGTTTATAAACCTTCCAACCAAATGGTTCTCAAATAAGTCTTTGCTTTGTGCGCTTCCAACTACAGGAAAATTGGAACAGTTTATTTTGTTTCTGTGATTTCATTTAAGTGATATATTCTTGATACAGACTGATATGTTGCTTGGAATTTGCTCACTTTCTCTTGTGAAACCTGGAACAAGCACAGTCCTTCAGCCAATTCTCCATTTGTGACCTAGCTGAAGGACAATACAACAGGGTTGGAGGACTCCTGTATTCAGATATTGAATATGTACCACTGGCATGTTCTTGATTTGGTCAACACTGAAATTCACTACATATCTCTAATTGTATGGCTCTTGTTTTACTTGCAAAACAAAACCAGGTTAGTTTCATTTGTCTTTCCTGCTGAAAGACAACTCTGTTTGGCTCAATACAAAGACCACAAGCCAGTATGTTCCATTAATTTCATAGCGACCACTAGGTCATTTCATAATGACCTAGTGGACATTAACCTGACCACTAAGACAGACTTTGAAGTCTTTCCAGTTTCATTGGTGTAGGTAGTTTCACATGTTGTCATTCAAGACCAAAATGTACCCTCTGCTGCCCCCATGAGGGCAACACTATAAAGATGCTTCAGACAGGTCATAGCTTAAAGGGGTTTTATTTACAAGAGCCATATTTTATATTTCAGAGGATGCCACAAAAATGCTGCCATTTTAATACACTGTTGTAATGAGAGATGACTCACTAAGACACAAACCCTTTAATCTGTATCCCATGAGGTCAAATGCTTTACACCTTAGAAAACTAAAATGAAGCAATGGCTTAAGGGGGGCGAAAAAAAAAAAAAAAAGAAAAAAAAAAAAAATCTGGGTTCTGGTACATTGCACGGCCCAGTATTTTAACACTGAAAGCCAAAGTCGCATTAAATGTTTTAAACCTCACCATTTTGTCTTATTGGAAATAAACCCATTAAAACTTCTTGATTAGCCAAAAACTGACATGTGGCATGAACATTGGGATTCAGAGTATAAAAAAAATATTAAAACCTCTAAAATATCTAGCACTACTCCAAAAAGAGCAGGGCGTAATAGAAAATGTTGCACATCATTTACAAAAAAAAATAAAATAAAATAAAAAGTGACAGGAGGTATGCCTCTACATTAGAGGAGGAAGGAGTCAGTTCAACATCAGTTTGGTTGGTGGACTGATACTGGAGACTTCAAGGTATCTGGGAAACAACAAAAAATTGATTCAGAACAGTGTCGAGACACAGAATCAAGTTTTGAAATTAATGCCAACCGCTTACTTTGAGCCCTTATATTTTTCCCGGACAGACTGCTGGGCATGCTGTGCAGCACCAACATAGGTTCGGTGGAGATCTTCAATGCATGGCATAAGGTCCTCCAGACTGTAACCACTCATCTCTACCAGAGACTTTGGCTGAGGAGGGAAATAAATGTCAGCCTACTGCAAGAACGCATGCAACAACAACAACAACAACAACAACAAAAAAAGCATGTTCAAGTATAGGATAAGGCTCAGTCTGATCCAAACCAGATAAACCCAATATGTTCTAATTATTGCAGAGGCTGATTAAGATCTCAGCCCAACACTAGGAAAATGCATCCAGGTCAAGGGAATTTGGCAGTGAATTGTTCAATCTTTAAGATTAAGTGGAACATTGCCAGACATGTTTACTTTGAGCAGGGGGGGATAAATAAAAAAATATCACCAATATCTCCAAGGGGAGATTCTCTAGCCTTTTGGGGACTTACCCATGAGCTGCCAGTCACCGTATTGTTGGCCAGGATGTAAGCAGCAGCCGCCATCTGTGATGGGAAGTATTTCAAGAAGGGATCCGAGTCGACAAGGCTGAGCTCCCCAAGGTACTAGGAACAAATGCAGTTTTACGAGTTAAATATGCCTGTAGAGTCAGTTCAGGCCAATGTCTCTCAATTTTGGCCCTCAGGCCCCCTGCCCTGCATGTTTTAGGCATTTCCCTGGATTAAAATGCCTGCAGTACTTTATGGTGATGCAATCATTTGAATCGGCTGTTCTGGAATAGAGGCACATCTAAAACATGCAGAGCAGGGGAGCCTGAAGACTGGATTTGAGAAGCACTGTTTAGGCTCAAATGAATACCTTCTAATACTCACCATGGCCAGGCTTTCCACCTGCTTGGTAACAGCCTGATGGCAGAAGTATTGTGTGAGAAACTGGTTTATTGTTGGAGCAGCCAGATCAAAAGAGAGTACTTTAAGCACCAGATGCTCCATTCTCAACACTTGCTTCTTTGTGTAGGTGTCATCTGTGATATAAACGAACTCTGCCACCTCAGGAGGGTAGATCTCTTCAAATTTCCTGTATTAAACAATCACTTTTACACAGGGACAGAAGTGCACATTGTTTGACTGAGCGGTCGTAAACGGGTACATACGAAGCCAGCAGCATGGCAGCAGTTCCAACAAGCTGAAGTTTGCCCCTCAGGACAGACATTGAGGAGAGGAAGCGATCGATGTAGTTAACAGCCAGATAGAGGGTCTCATTCTGGAGCTTGTACTCTTCTCCGACCTCAACCAGCCAGTCCACTAGGATGGCTCTCATGCTGTTTGTGATGTCTGGCTGCTTCTTCATGTAGCCTGCTTTAGGTCTAGTTTTCACCTACAGGACAAATATGCAATTTGGCTGACGTTCAAATACACTAGCATCCACATAGCAGCCATTTCTTACCTCCATTTCTCTAAGGTATGTGTGGATTTCAGCTGCATATTCTGGAACTTCGTTCACATTGACTGGTTTTTCGTCCCCATCAACCACAGACATGTCCATGGGAGAATCTGGGGAAAGAACACAATTTGAATGCTCTGCAAACCCAACAGTTGAAAAATTTAAAAATTTCAAACCCACCAAAGCTAACATCCATTGATGATGGGATGTCGATTGGGGCCAGAGGCTGGCGGAGTCGTGCCACAGCATTGCTGATGGTCAGAGGAGATTCTTCCACAGTGGGCTTCACCTTACTGGCTGCAGCCTCCTTGGATGGAGCTGCAGCAGGCTCATCCACGTGGATCTGGAAAGCAGGTTGCCTGGTAGGTGGCTTCTCAATGTTGCTCCTTGCAACATCTTCATTTTTGCAGAAGAAAGGCTGCGATAATTCCTGAAACAACAACGACTGAATCAGGAAACTCCTCGGACTGAACACAAGAAAAGCATTAGAATTTATAATGATGTTGCATTTTACAAAAATATTTTGTTACTGATTGCGGGAGCAAGCTCTGGGAAGTGTATACTGCTTTAACTGGCTACAAGACGAGGAAAGTTGTTGAGCTAGGCGACATAAAAATGGCGGACAACTAGGCCAAACGAAAGCTAAGGGTTAGGGTTACTTTAATATGGATCGATTAAGGCAGTCTAACAGTAGTCACTTCATCTGCATGTGATTCTTTGAAGACTTGTAGGAATTTTAAGTTTTACTGTATTCAGAGCATGCAAGTAGCTGTTAGCTTTAGCTAACCACACGGGTCGACCGGTTTACATTACTGTTACCTGCTTTACGCCGCGCTGGTTCTGGACTTTGCTCCTGTGGTTATTCTGGAGAGCTCCAAGGACGGTTCTGTTGGCAACTTGCTTCGGAGGATGATTTTCCAGGTTCTCGTTGGCTGCTGCTCGGTGTTTTAGTGAGCCTCTAAGCCGTCTTAGCATGTTCTCCTGGTTGTGATTCTCGCTAGCCGCGCTTCCTTGTCTGTTAGCTGCCGACATGTTTCCCCCCTCTAACAGCCTCCCAAAAAACTGATACTCTTCTCTTAGAACTGCTCAGATAAATCACGATGATCTTTCAGTGACAAGAAATCGTGTCCGAGCAGTTACTGTAGAGACTAAACAGTCGTTTCTAATCAAAACTTAACTGTTGAGATGGCAACAACACTTAAAACTGAGGCGCTAAAAACAAAACAAAAACAGAAAGCGCATATACGGCAGGAGGCTTGCTAAAGAAAGAAAACTCCGCTAAGTTGTCATTTTAAGCGGCCTCAAAGTTGTACTAACCTGCAGACAAAGCAGCTGCGCTCGGATCTATTTACAAAGAAACATGCAGGGACGCAAGATTGTCCCAGTTCAAGTAGCCCGCGATGATTGAAACGGACCAATCAGAAGAGAGAGAGAACGATTCACGTTGTACTTCTACGGCGGCCGAGACAGTGCAATATTGCTCTGATTGCAAATTCAAACCCGGTTTGAAACAAAGATCCACCCTCTCAAGAGAAACGTTACATGACTTTAACGACTGTTTCAGTTCAGAAAACACACACACACCGCTGTATTTTACTTCAGATGCTGTTAAACATTTAGGATTTTACGTTTTCTGAAAAGTTGAAAGAGTTTTAGTCTGCCTGAAAAGATCGACTTACATTGCTGAAAAAAAGTAATTTGACAGAAAAACTGTGAAGTTAATACTTTCGGAGATTCATACATTAATTTGAAACTGAATGATTTATAATATATATATATATATATATATATATATATATATATATATATATTTTTTTTTTTTTTTTTTTCCTTATATATATGCCACCAGCTGATGATGAAACTTCTGACTAAAGACATTTTATTGTTTTATGACAGTCTCATAAAGAGGATGGTCAGGGTTGTCTGTAATTTTCTTCATTTTATCAAGAATTCTTCGTAGCGACATAATTTCCAGAGGTTCAATAGTAATAGTAGAAGAGATTATACTCTCCACAATAGATTTATATAAGATATGCAACTTTTTTTTCAAACACTGAAAGATTTCATCTTCCTGAAGAAGTACAATCAGTCTGTCCTTTCTTGTATGCAGCCTTACAGTCCTGTCTGTTGTCCAGGTGAACACTGACATAAGTTTTCTTTTCCACCACCTCCAATTTTCCTATAATAGAAATAGAATTTGATGTGATCCTTATGGTTTTTGTAATTATTTTAATTAAAAA
The DNA here is from genome assembly GCA_010277075.1 of Poeciliopsis retropinna. Classification (NCBI taxonomy): domain Eukaryota; kingdom Metazoa; phylum Chordata; class Actinopteri; order Cyprinodontiformes; family Poeciliidae; genus Poeciliopsis; species Poeciliopsis retropinna. The sequence continues at coordinate 3,232,801 of VMRM01000020.1, forward strand.
GACTTTCAACCTATTGGCAATTTCTCCAGCTGTTCATGTGACTAGATAGTATTTAACTAATTATACATTTCTTACAAAATTGCACCTTTGATGTGGATTTGCTCCAAGTTACACTGGTTATTTAAATTGTTAAGACTGAACCATCTGTTTTGCTTTGAATTGTTTTTGTTTTTTTAAATTAAACTACAGTTTTTCTCAACCCCAAAATATACACGCACACAATAGCTGTTATGGGAAATGTAATTTAATTATATGCCTTCATTATAAATTAAATGAGTCAGAAAAACTTAGTCCAAGGGACGGTGACTGTAGGTCAGTAGATAGATTAAATCAGTCCCCAATATTAAGTCCCCATACTGATTACATCAGTATGGGGACCCATACTGATTACCCCAGTCCCCATACTGATGTAATCATACTGATGTAATCTGTATGGGGATGTATAAGTATTTTTCTCCATACTGGAGAAAAACAATATTCATGTCAGATCTGATGTTTTGGAAACATTTCAAAAGCAAATTTTCTATAAATGGTAAAACTGAATTCAAGAATTTTTGTAACATTTTCATTTAGCCTCAATTAAAATACAGCCATTATTAAATTAAACATGCATTATTATTTTAAGCAATATCAATTATTTTATTTATTCAACAGAAATATTGAATAAATATTTTATTATTTTGCAATATTAATATTATATTCATAAAGAGTTTCTAAATACAATAAAATACCATAATTTGAGACAACATAAACATCAGTGTTGGATAATTACCATTCTGTGATGTGATTACAGGACAAAGCAACCCAGAGATGAAACAGAAAAATATAAATTTCTGATTTGACTTCATGGTTCACTGAAAAAGTCTAATAGTGAATTTAAGTCATAATGGTCAAGTATCTGCAGCATTGATGACACTTTTGTTTTCACATTCTTGCCCTTGAACTTGAATTTGTCAATAAGAAGATCAGTGATCATCCCTGCAAGAAAGATAAGCGCCGATCAAGTTAGTGCGATCCAAATGACTTACAACATTCAAATTTCCTTAAAAATCACTTTTATAGTGACCCCTTATAATTTACCGTAGAGCCTATCAAGGTGTGCTGGCTGCTTCTTGTACTCCTCCAAAAGATTGTCAGACTCGTCCAAGATGCTGCGGTACTCTGGGATTAGGAAATCAGCATTCCCCTCATGTACCTGGAGCTCCTTATGATGACAGAAAAAAGGAAGGAGAGTCAGGTCACACATGAGCCCTGAGACAATGTGTTCCCCTTTAACCAAAACTTACTTTGAGAGCATCGATAAGCTGAACTTTCTTTGCCAACAGTAGCTGGTACTCCAGTTTTGGATGGATCATGCGGAGAGTGTGACTGACTGAGTCGTCATTTATATCTGGAAGATACACAACAAATGGGTTTCTTTTCTCCTGTATAGATCAATGCAAAAGCACATCAGTGTGAAATTCAAAGATATGCAGCAGACCTACCACATGAAATATTTAGATTTATTTTCTTTTTGGTCGCCTCTTTAGAGAGAACATCTCTGAGGATAGAGATGGTAGAAATATTGTCTGACTTAAAGTGACCCTCCCCTTTGCTGAAAAGATAAATCAGACAATTGAAAAAACATACCTAAAAGACACTGTAAAACCCAGGTGAAAATTTCAAATTTAGTTGTGCATTTTTAAACTTAACAGCTAAACAAGGTTTTATGTTGTCTGCTAAGCCTTAGAGTCCACATCAATAGAACTTTTAAGATAACAGTTGTGTGCTTAGATATTATTTTATCAGTCAAATCAAACCAGTTTTCTCTGCAAAGTGCCAAATTACACCAAAGCAAAAAGATGTTCAATATTATTAAATTTCAAGAAGTATTCTTAGAATGCAGAGAGAGAGCTTTTTTATTAATATTTTAACATTTGTTAATGGGTTTTATAAATATATTCTGTGACAGCTGGTCTTTTTGATATGACATTCCTAAACAAAACTTGAGTTGTTTTTGTATGTTCCTGAGTTTACCAGTATGTGGCTTCAATCTGTGTGCCGAGGAACGTGTTGTGGAAGTAGAAGGTCACACTTTCCCCTGCAGGTGTTTTTTCAGGCACCTCTGGCAAACAGAAAACCACCCAGGAATGAATTTCAGCAAAACTGAACTGCCCCACCAGACTGAGTTGGTTCATTGGCCTGAAACAGAAATGGACAGAAATGGATTACTATTGATCATCTACAATGTATTTGATATAACTAGAAGTTGACTTCTAACTAAATGTCTACTCATTACTGTATACCAGCTTTTTTAACATCAAATTGTTATTTGATGCTTACATAAAGCCCTTACCTGTCTGGGTCTATGCTGTGTGTCCGCTGGTGCAAAGAAAGCGGTTTGATCTGATACTGTCGAACCTGGCAGGTCTTGGGCTGCAGCCTGGGTGTAACATAAGCCTGCAGGGTCCCATACTGTCCCTCAATGGATCTTACCTGATTGTGGATAAAACTGATTTATTTGCTGGATCTTATACAAAACAACATTTAAGCTCATTAAGTAGACAAAGTAGTGATTTTTTTCCCCAGCATTCATATAAACCTGCACAGAGACTTCACTTTTGAAGAATTAACCAAGCAGTGATACAATAAAAAGTAAAATACCAACTATAGTTGCACAATGTGTTGCAAAAGTATTCCTACATCTTTAAGCTTTTTCATATTCTGTTGGGTGACAATCATAAACTTCAGTGTAATTAGGATTTTACATGACCCAAGCAAAAATACTCCACAAATGTGAAGAACAAGAAAAATGATACCTACTATCTTACATTTTAACTAATAAAAATATGTATTCAGTCTTAATTTAATCTTATCAAAATTTATGCTGTTCTGTGAAAACCCCTAATGTTTGTTAGCGCTCATTAGTCAACAAACAGCATCTTGAAAATCAAACTAAGAATCTGTGGAAAGACTTTCAAGTAGATGTTCACAGATGCTCTCCAATCAATTTAACTGAGCCTGAATTGTTTTTACAAAGAAGAATGGGGAAAAATATCAGTGTGTAAATGTGAAAGGCTGTTAAAAGCTATAATGGCAGTGACTAGATATTCTACAAAATATTGACCCAGAAGGGTTTAATATAGATGCACACCACTCTTTGTCCATTTCTGTTTTTATTTGTTTAAAAAAAATGCATAAGCTTCTTTCCATGGGACAATCATGCACCGCTTTGTGTTAGCCTACAACAGTGTGGTGTTGCAATGTTAGAAAAAAAAAAGCGTAGGAAGGCTTAAGGGTTAATAATACCTTTGCAAACCACTGCACAAACCTAAGAGTTCCATTAGCGGTGAGTTGTAATGAAGAAAACCCTACATGCCTTCACTCAAAGTTAATTTAATGGTTACCTTAAGCTCAAGTCTGGTTGTATTAGCTTGACATCTATATGTGGCCAGGAGGAAGTTTCCATTAGGTTGCTGGAAACACATATTCAGTCAGGGCTGTAAGAGCACAGTAGGTTTATGCTTTATTCATGCTTAATGTATACAGACTGATTTAAAAAGCTCACCTGTGAGTCGCATTCACTGAAACTGACAACGGCTGAGTTCTTGTCTACATCCAGCAAGTCTATGGGGACATCACTCTGAGAAAAAAAAAAAAGACTCAAATTGAAGTTGCATCCTGCTTCTTAGATAATACAATTAAAAATAAAGGATGTTATTTGTATCAGCAGCAAATAACTGCTGCAGATACCTGTAAGAGTAGGTTATCGATGGCCGTCGGCACTTCCAGAGTGAGACTGTAGCTGGCATCATCCTGGCAGAGCGTGAACTTGTCATTGATGCTGAAAACAGGCACAGCAGAGACAGCAGTGCTGGACTGACTGGACTGTTGGTATTGCTCACGCCCCTGAAGAACTTTAACCTGCAACTGCTCGAGCTCTGCACTAAAAGGCAACGATATGACTCAGAGACAAATTTGTGCTGAAATCCAAATTTAATTGAAATGCAGAAGGTAAAATGAGAAGTTCAGACAAATGAATAATTGTGCTCATACCTGAGTGCTTCTATTTTAGACTGGGTCTCCTTGCTCATCCTGACCTCATCTCCTTGTACAGCCTCGGCCCTCTGGGGTTCAGAGGTCAGCCCAGTCACCCATCCTGAAGTTATAATCCGCATTCAAGGATACAACTATTAGAAAAAGCTAAGTTTGAGACCATTTTTATAATTTCTTTAATTTCTAAAAGTAAACTAAATCTCTTAACCTGTGTAGGTGGCAGTTAAGACCTCATCATATGACTCTTTCCCCACACACCCCCCTTGGATGGAGGTCACACTCTCTGTCAACACCTGAAAGGAGAAGAAATTTTATCTTTAATTAAGAACCCAGCCAACATTTTAAAGCAAAGTTACGGTATGTCTGTGAAGGCAATCTGCTCATAAATATAGGCTGGACCGGCAAGTTTTTATAGTATTTCCCTGCAAGCATACATGATGGGACACTATACTGGGAGTGGATGTATGCATTAATCCAAATGTCATAAACAGCTGTAGGATTGAAAACTAAACTTAAAACATATTGGCAACATGCAGGCCACCTGACCTATAGCTGGCTTGACCTAATGTGGTCAATTAGCATTTAATTGTGGTAACTGTTTGCCACTATTAATGAAGAAAATCTAACTAGAACGGATAAAGACATTTTCGTCATGCCAGATAAATTCTCACATGTTCAAAGCGTAACGTAGGCTCTCTGGAGTTGTCAAAACCATAGACTTCAACTGTCCCATCGTCCCTGCCCACCAGGATGTCATTCACACCATCGCCAATGATGTCATAAGTGTCAATGCAAAGAATTCCTGATGGAAGAAAGAAAAGAGTTTTGGTGCTTTGAGACGTGTCCAAAACTACAAGAATAGCCATAGCTTGAATTTTTTAAAACGAAATACTTAATAAAACATTGTGTACAATATCATAGTTCAGTTTAGAAGTTTACACACACTAACACTTGCCTTAAATATTAATTTGGAAAATAAAACTGAAAAACAAAATCTGGGTGAAGTAGTTTCAATTTATTACAAATGTCCCATATTCCACACAAAATTCAAATACAGACAACCTTTGAACTGAACTCCCACATCCTCATTAATATTTGATTAAATCTCCCTTAGCAAGTATGCATTCACATGCATATTTGACCTCCTTGTTAGAATGGCAACGTTTAGATTTGAGTTTTTTAACTGGTTGTCTGGCACAGACTCAGATTCAAAGTATTTTTGCATGTATTATTGTGCAATTTACAAATACCGGGCTAAAAAAAAAACCCTCAGCATGATGCTACCACCACCATGCCTGGAAGCTGGTACAGTGTTATGTTTGAAAGCTTTGCTGCACTGTTATGCCAACCGCTTATAGTTCATGGAAGTCTTGAGCCTTCATGCTTCCTAGTTGTTCCTAAACATCCTAAAACCAAACACATCAAAACTGATTTTAGAATAAATGAAGCAGGAAATCATTAAGATTCAACCATATTAAAAATGTACTGGCTATGTCTAAAACCCAACACAAAGCTTGCTATTTCTTCCAAGAAGGATGATGAATTAATTATCTGGCCAAAATTATGCCAGAAGATTATTGACGACTAGAAAAAAAACACGCTAAGGGAGACTTAACCAAAAGTTACAGGAAGTGTGTGTATATACTTGTACGTGTATGTCTAACTTTAAACATTTGTGGATTAGAGAAAATTCATAATAAATCCAAACTATTTCATCTAATTCTTGTTTTTAAAACTTACTGAAGCTGCATGGAAAATGAACAGCTGAAATAAACATTTAAAAATCCGAAATTAACATGGATATTGTAGAGACGCTTATCGAGGGCACGCACACACATATGCTTGTATACACATTGCATTCTCGTGCTATCACACAGGGGCCCCTATATTTGTTACAGATCGTCTTTTCTCCCATCTTCAAGGACATTCTAATACTTTCACACAAAGGCCTTTGTAGAAATAGAAACTGAGGTGACGCAGACCATCAGATGACCACTGGGTGTATTCTTAGATCATAAGCAACGAATCTTCCTGTTTTTGATCAGATGCTGTATAGACTCGGTCACATTCACTTCTAGTCTGTGAGGGTAAGCGTCTCCTTTTTTTAGCGCTAAAAAAAGTAATAAAAGAAGTAAAGTCTGTGCTTGCACATTTTTGGTCCATCGGTTTATAAAACATTTATTTCACAACAATTTCATGCCAATAATTAGTGTATGTTTAACTTTTGATCAGTTCTATTTTGAACTATACCTCCTTTCCTTTTTTCATTTCCAATTTCCCATTTGGTTGCAGCATCACAGTCACCAATCTGAATCAGTCCAATTTTTCCATCAGTGGTTCCATAAAGGACTTCCTCTCCTGAAGGAAAACACATAGTGTTCAAATGAAACCGTGGGAGGATTTATAATTTAAATAAACAAAAGACAAGAAGCTGACTTGCCTCCATCTTTATTAAAAAGTTCCAGAACAGATGGAGGGCCGGGAACTTCAATATCATAAGATAGTTCAGATCCCTGAAGTTAGAGTTAGAGTAAATCACTGAAGAGAAACCTCGTTAGAGTGATGGAACAGCCAATGCATAGAGCAAAAGAGTTTAAAACTGATAATTTATTTGAATGAAAATAATTTCAAATCTAGATTAGCCACAGGTATGACAACATAAAACCATCCAGTTAAACAATTTTGTATTTAACTGTAAGTTCGAGTTACCTGTAAGACTCTGAGAACTCGATCTTGGCAAGCTAACACAGGGATGAGGTGAGGAAGCTTTTCTGAGGATAAACATGTGATGTCATTAATTTTGTCTCCAGAAAGGAAGTAGTCTTGGTCCTTGCAGTCACAGTAGTGGTTGTAGATGTAACTTGCACACACAAAAAGGTCAGCTCCTGAGACGTGCCTGATAAAAAACATTGTCATTATCATTCTCATAGGTTAAAGTCACAACATACTATAAAAGTCAGGCAAACAGAATAAGAACAAAAGGCAGAGGTTCCTACAAGGCATTAATGCTCTCCGTGAGGTTGGCCTCAAAGGTTAGGAACTGTTTTCCTTTCTTAGTGAATCCTCGAACCTGAGAACCAGAACAGACAAAGATCTTCTCCTGGGGAGTTCCCACTGCACCTCCAAGGTCCATTCTGGCTACCTTTGCTCCAGGGAGCGTTTTAAACACTGGCTGAAACAGACAGGCATATGTCTTTACAGTAAAAAATGTCTCTTCACAATTCAACAATAGCTGGATTATATAAAAAAAATAAGCTCACCACTGCTTCTCCCTTCTTCATCCCAAAGCATGTAACTACACCATCATGATCAGCTATGGCAACCTGAAAAAGAACAAGACACCAACCAAACCAAAAACATAAACTCTTTTATTTGAGTCCATCTCAACAAACCAAATTTTCAGTCATAAAGACTGAATAAAAGCTGAGCTGATGTTCATTTACATAGCACATTTCAGAGGCTACTAAAGTTGATAGAAAGCATAAAACAGCACAATAAACATTATTTTTGTTTGAGAGAATTTTTTAGTGAAGTCACTAGACATTTACCTAAGAAGAGCCCACACATCCTGGACTCAGGACAGCATAACAGAGCGCTGTCAGAAATAAATTTCCACCCCAGACTGTCCTTCAGATGAACAATTCCCAGTGAGTTTGCACAGATTGATACAATGCATATTTAAATTAATTGAACTATGTCTTTCTCTTCTGTATAAACATAAGACAGAAAAACACAATTTGTTTGTATTACCTTTGATAAGTCTATTAAAAATACCAAAGATGTCAGCCAAGAAAAGACAAATGAGGTGATTAGAAAAAGGACTACTATCAGAAAACCTGTCATACATCAAATTTATTAACCTCAAACGTTATATCGCACGTTTCAGGTCGCATGTTAGGTGTGCTGTATTTTCTTTACTCCTTATGGAATTTATTTTCTTCAAGGAATAAGGGATCATGTTAATTACTTCTATGTATTAATAGTTTTCAGATGGCAACAACATCTTAAAGCGATCAGTGCCACTTTTCTTCACAGGAGACGCAACTTGACTTACAAAACTCCACACACCGAAAGTAAGACTGCCAAAGTCCAAATAAATCTTATATTATTAATGTTACTTTTTATTAAATAAATGTAACTAACTAAATGGATTAAAATTTGGTCACATCGAAAGGGGAACTGTTTTTTGAAGGTTTCTAATTACACATGGCAGTGGTCTTCGGTAATAATACCTTTTGGGTTGATTTTTTTCCCAACGCTGGAAGTAACCTCATAGTTTTCTGGGATGTCACACCAACCTAGAGCAGACATGTAATATAACATTGATTAATTTTAGTTCAACAGCAACTAAAACTACGGTAAATCTATCAACGCAAAAATAGCGTCTAATAAATGGTGTTACCTGAGTATAATCGAGTCTATGTAGGTGGAGCTCCATCTTCTTTTAATTTCAAAGTCTTTTTGATAATATTCCAGCTATGTTTTGCGACCAAGAAAACTGTCTGCTTGACTCGTAAAGATAGTTCAGATTGCTTCTTTCAAGATGAATAACAAGAGAACGAAGAAGCCATTCAAGGCTGGGATTACTTTCAGCGAACAGATTAGCTCGACGTGCTAACGTTAGCTAGCAAGCTAATTGACTAACACGATTAATTCAGCCGCCATCTGTCTCCGTCCGTGAGCACAAACTAACTATAAAGACACAGAATGAACAACATAAAACAACCGACGATAAACATAATCTCTGTTTGCGATAAATGTGAAATTAGGCCCCGTCTAACGACAAAAATATAAGATAAGTCTTCCACGGCGAACTGTATAATCAAACTACCGTTGCCACGGCAACATTGACTTGCTTTCTCCAAGCTACGATTTCATTGGATAAAAACAGAGCGGGGAGATTGACACCGAATGCTTATTGGTTGCATTCTCCTTACGTTTGAAACCAGCTTTTACATGTCACCGCAGGGGTTCCGTAGCATCAAGACCTTAATCATATGTACGTTGAACATCCGTACAACAAAAGTTAAAATTGAACAGTCTAATCTAAGTCATTTTTAATTCGAACTTTTTTGACATGAGGACAGAAAAGTCTTGACTGCCGCTGAGTGACCCAAAGTTCTCTTTTCAAATCCAAGAAAACTAATTAAGAAATTAATTTCACGTGAAAATCTAGACAGTTTGGTTACATAATTTAGGGACATGGAAGCCTCGTTACTTTATATTAAGAGATACATGTTCAAATTCGGGGATAAGAGGACATTTTGGAGATATTCTTGCTGCCCTCTGCTGACAGAAATCATGGATGCGTATTTCATTTGCCTGCAGAGATCGGCACAAGTCTGCTCATGATGCTAAACTACCAAAATCATAGTAAATCTATGCTGAGAGAGGAAAGCCAACAATGCCAATACAGAAATCAATGCTTCCTTAACTCCTCAGTTAATTCTGCAACAATTCTGTTTTTTGTTCTAAAGTACTGTGCAATATTAAATATTTTTGAAAACCTCAGTGTTGGGTTTTATTGGGTTCAGGTTATGACACTCAAAATTAATATAATTAAAAGCTTAAAATATAGTGTAATTAATCTACATAATAGATGAGTAACATTTTGGATTAGAAGGGAAAATAATTTTCAATATCCTCATTTACTGGAAAACAATCTGCATATTCTATGTATAGAAACTCTTAAAATAAGAAAGCAGTGTGTTTTTTTGGTCACTGATTATATTCTCTTAGTCATTAAGTTGAGAAGTTAATGCAATTCAAAATAGTTAATATTTTTGAGTTTATTTAAGAGATAACTTTATTCTTGTCATAAAAATGTGGTGTCTCCTTCGGTATAGAAGCACATAAAATGTAAAGAAAAACAGGCATTGAGGAGGAAACCTACTGCAACATCATTGAGTTAAAAAAGTTCAGAGCTGTGATAAAAACTGAGAAACAATGTAAGGATGACATGCATTGTGCAAATTATATCATACATAACTCTGACAGCAAAAACTGTGGTACCATAAAATATTTTTAAAAATACAGCAGATATCTTCTCAGCTACACATCCATCAGACAACCTAGTAAAATAATTATGGATGTTAATGAAACGTATTTGACAGCATAGTAGGAAAACGTTGAAGGTGAGGCATTCAGACATTTCATAATTAACAAAAAAAAACAACCAACATTTCTTTAATAAAAACATATTCATGCTTCAAGTCTATAATCTTAGAATGTTATTTTTCCATCACAGAATAAACATTTTTATGAATAAATAATGGCATGAAAGAAAATAAACCTGCGAAACATGCAGAGTGCAGCTGATATCTGCTGTGCTCTGATCAGCCAACAAAAACAGAAATATCACTATCAGATTTCAGTGCTTTACAGGCTTGTCTTCAATATAGAGGTAAAAATAAGGGAGCTCAGACAATAAAGTTGACATTCAAAAAAAGGTTTCTTCCATTGATGGCAATGTCTGTCCCCTTCATAATTTTAAGTCACATCGCAAATGGCTGAAAAACTAAAATGGAACAACATCTAGTCTGATCAGACCCCTGTGGGGGCGAGACGGCTGACAAAGGCGATGCTGCTGAGGCACATCCTCCTCAAAAAAGCTGGACATGAAGGCTTCATGATGAAGTGCTCCAGAAGAATTCGTAGCTCAGTGAACAAGGTGCTAGAGGGAAAACCATGTTAGAATAATAAATCTGAAATGTGTCACTACAGAAAAATAAATGACTAAATATTCCTCCTTAGTTGAGGTTGGTGGTATATTTATTTACATTGCAAAGCAGCTCAGACACCATCAAAAAAATATTGTGTTTTCCTGCTATAAATGTGGTGACAGAGATTTGATTATACAGTCTTCTTTTTGACCTGGCCACCTGGCAATAATTGAGTTGACCAAGGATTTCACTCTATGCCAAAGCACCCTAGACACTAATGACACCATCAGCACAAATATTTATTAAAGTGGGTCATTAACTGGACAACGATCTCTAATGCACCTGAAAATCTACGTAAAACCCTTAAAAAGGGTTTTATGTAGATAATCAAGTTGTTGCAACTTGTTGTAAAATACTGAGGTGGAACCTAAAGAGAATTGTGCTAAGAAAACCTAAATAATCTGAAGCAAAGTTATATACAGAAGACAGAGTCATAATGATGTGACAAACTTAAAAAGTAAAAAAAAAAGCAAAACTCATTAAGTTATTGTTGATAACGTTTGTTATGCCACCTATAAAATATTTCTAAATATTTAATTCCCATCACATATATGTTTAGAATCACACAAACTATATGCAGAGAAGAAATAATCCAATACTGAATTTAAAACAAACACTGATTGTATGAACTGTTGGCAATATGCATAAAGGTTATTTGCATATTTAAAAAGTTTTAGTAAGAAAGAGTACATAAAATTTACATTTGTCCATAACCTATGGAAGATAGCAGAAATAAATTCACCATATGCACATGAAAAACCCCATTTTGATCTTTCTTTTGATATATATTATATTTAACACCTTACCGGCAGTAAGGGTTTCTTCTGGATGTGTAGCGCAGCGTGAGGAAGCGGTAGTAGATAAAAGGCAGCAACAAGCTTCCCTGACCACTGTTGAAGACACAATTAACTTCAGTCACAAGTTTTACACAAGTACATTAGGGTTTATTGTGTCACTTATTTTGAAAAATACCTTACTGTGAAAAGAATTTTGATTTATTTTTACAATAAATTTTACTTTATGACAGCTTTATGACAAATCACTCTTATGTACTATAAGAGCGCACAGCAATATTTTTGTTTGTGGGGCTTTGACTGCAGCGACATGCAGTCAGAGTTACAGCTGCCTTCAAAAAGATCTAAATTCAAAACCAGCAATTCATAAAACTCAAACATGTAACATCAATTCACAGCATGTCATCTTGAGGAACTTTACAAAAAAAGAAGTAATTTCAATTATACATATGTTATGTGTGAATATGTTTGTCTTAAACTCAAAATCTGAATGGACTCATAAATAAACCATGCGCATCCAGCATTTCCTACCTAAACTGAAATTATAACCAACAGGAAACTGGTATAATGTGATACAGCCTGACATATTCCATAAAATATTTATACATTTGACTAAGATCAGGTTTTGCTTTGTCTTATGGCAACAATAACATCAGTTAAGTTGGAAACATACCTGAAGAGCATAAAAACAGTAGCCGGCATTAAGAAGATTTCATTGCAAGCAATAAACTTCAGGATGTTCTGCTGATTGGCTGTTAGTCGGTCCAGGAGGTTTCTGATGAACATCAGGCTGCCTGGACCCACAGACTGCAGTTATAAGAAACAAAAGTCAAGCACTGTTGACAAAGCTGTACAACAAATTGCTATTATTTGAGCACAGAGTTTACCTTGAGTAAATAGAAAACCAATCACAATTCTAGTTATTACTTTGTATTAGATATTTTATTAAATTTGCATCTCCAAACAGCAGCTGCATGGATAGACATAAATAACTCTATTTGACTGCTTCTAATAGCCCATTTCAACATTCCAGTGTTTCAACAACCATTTTTTAGTCATATTAGATGCAGTGGATTAATGATATATACTCACATCAAGAACTTTCTTTGTGTAGGTGGTTGCATGAAGTAAAGAAAACAAGAAAACTGGGAAGATGCTCACTGAACACAAAGTTAAGGACCAAACCAAAGCTCCTCAGATCACTCAGGAATGTTAAAAAATGTAAGAAATATAGTGATGGTTTAGATTAATGCAAAATGAACAACTCATGGCAATTATTATGAAAAACCTAACACTGAAAGAACATAATGCTAGAAACCTGATATGAAAACCATGTGAGTGAAGGATACTTGTGATGGGGTAAGAGTTGACCAGGATTAGAGAGTACAGCAGGTAATGACAGCTGTCCTCTTGCAGAGCTTGGGCCAAAAACGCTCTGCTGAGCTGAAAGCGTGGAAGTCTCTGGTGCAAACGAAGCGCGCTGGTGAGGGCATTAGCTAACAAGGCTCTTTGATAAAAGTTTGCTGCTGCGTGAGGCCTGAAATCACAAAAAGAGACGTACAGGTGTTTTAGTGATGCTGGTTTTGTGCTGAAACTGCTGAACTGTGGTATAAAGCGACATGGTGAACTCACCCCAGAATAGGCAGAATAAACATTACAGAGCAGTAGACTGTGAAGAGACGGGAAAGCCACATCGCTGTTTCCAGCTTACTGCTCATTAAGAATTGCTGTGAGGAATAAACATATGCATGACTTTAAAATAAACACGTGATGATCACTGAATGTAATCATCTCAGTAAGATGAATTAATTCAAAGTAAGATGAATTAATCTCAAAAGAGTAAGAATCCCTTTATTGTCATTGTTTAAGAAAGTACAACTTTAAAAAAAAAAAGGCTATAAAGCAAAAATCAGAAGAACTTATGAACAGTTTACATTGTTACAAGTTTCAGTTTTTATCATCACCAGCTTTAGAGATTTATTAAAATCAGCTTATTGCCCCAGATGGGAAACTTCATAAAAAAAGTCTTCCAGAAGAATCAGTGCAACAATCCACATAACACAAAAGCATAAATGTATCAAAAATAAACGAATTAAAAAATAATACGATCACATATTTATAAAAAACTTTTGAACAGGGAACAAAGGAATTTTTGACCCCATTGGTCCTGACTAATTTTCCTCTGTATCTACCGCTATCTGTGCTTTTAATTTGTTTTTAATATTTGGTGAGAGGTTTCAGCCTTTGTTTCTTATCACAATAACCCTTCTTTGGATTTGAGGGGTATTGTGCTATAGAATATTGCACCATGCCGCTTACCAGAACGTATTAATTGGCCAATAATCTCTTCATAAGACTAGCTCTGTATATGCATCAGTACATGTGCGTGCATCCATTTTAATGATCATATTTTGTGCAGTTGTGGCTCTGTTGTAGAAGAGATTGCTTGTTCTGAGGGTGGATTTCTTTAAATCTCATTTCTACCAAAAGCTTCTTTCAATAAGTCCTTCAGCATTTGATTATTGCAAAGACCTTAAGGACAAGGAAAATGATCCATGACAATAAAATTAAACTACAAAAGAAGAACAGTAATAGGGCAATCAAAGCTCCTTTTTACTCCTTTTAATTAAGTTAGTTAAAAGCTCCTTTTAACTAACTTAATTATGTTAGTGACATAATTAAGTCACTAACTTTAACCAACATCTAACTTGGATCGGTAATAGAGGTTTTAGTTATCCATTTATCCATTTCTTTCAACAATCTGGGCAAAATTTAGTCCTACACTACTATGGTTTATTTACCTGCAGTTCAGCAGATCTCCATTTTTTTTAAATTTTAAGTCAACCCAATAATCTGTACCTATACATAACAAACAGCCAATCTGACCCATGACAGCATGTTTTGCTATCGCAGATAAAAAACTTGGATTTAATTAAAAATTGAAAAGCCATAACAAGACCTAAAACGTATTTAGAGTTAAAACAGTATTTTCTTATTTTGATCAAAATACTTCTGTGCTTTCAGTGTAACTTAAACTACCCCAGGATTTCAGTTATGATGTAATGATCTTAATTTTAAAATGGTAAAAAAAAAAAAAAAGAAAGGGAGAGAGAGATTAGAACCAACCAACTCACCACAGGCCCCAGCTGGGGAGGAGGGTTTGCCTGGTTATTGTCTGCCATATTTCAGTGTAAGGTTGCTCTATTGAAAAAATAAATAAATTAATTAATATACATAAAGAAATTCATTGGAATCAAACCGTGACATTATTTGACAATTATTATCTTTTTTTTATTGTTGTTGCTTTAGTATTCTTAAAATTATCAATCATTATACATCACAACTGGTCACTTCTTTTATATATATATATATATATATAATGTAATTCAATTAAAAGTGACAGCATGTAAAAATTAACACACACATATCTGCTGAGCACACTGAAAGGAAAGGCTATTCGTGGTAATCACCAGGACATATATAAGAACTAATCGGTGCTAATTGCGTTTGATATGCCCAGTGGATGAGCTATCTCACTAATCGGCCGAAATGTCTTTAAATAGTTTCAATAGTAAAAATAAGATCTGAATAAAACAAGCACAAAAATACACCTTCTGAAAATAAAATCTACCAACAGTGAATACCCATTTATCATCTGTAGCTAACGTTAGCAGAACATGATCGAGAATATTCCTTTGGCTTCGTGGTAAGGTTTCAGCTAAAGCTAGGCACCTAGCATCAATTTACAACCGGCAGCCACGTTACTCTCGCTACAGAATATGTTTAAGCTGCCCGGAATATTCAAACATGTTTGGATAGAGCTTAAAAATACATTTTCTAGCTTACATGTAGATCTAATAAAGCCGGTCACAGCGTCGAATATTTCCGTGTCACGCAGATCTACGCTTGTAAATCCTGTGTGTAGTAAATGATCAGCTGACCTTCTGAAATGATAA
This sequence comes from Poeciliopsis retropinna, assembly GCA_010277075.1. Lineage (NCBI taxonomy): Eukaryota > Metazoa > Chordata > Actinopteri > Cyprinodontiformes > Poeciliidae > Poeciliopsis > Poeciliopsis retropinna. Next base: position 3,248,308 of record VMRM01000020.1, read on the forward strand.
AGCAGAGCCACGTCTCGCGATATTTTAGTGTCGTGTAGGTGTAGTTTCAGGATAATTCACAGAACATTGCCCTCTGGTGGTGAACTCTATCACGAGTCAGCGCGATCACAGAGTTAATAACACCGGTTCATCTTCAAAATAAATATTACCTAAAGAATATCTGCTTATTTTATTATTCATTTAAAGAACGGTACTCACGTTTTTTTTTGTTTTTTTTTTACAGTTATATTGGTATACTAAAAAGTACGTCCAATGTAGGCAGCACAACTGAATAAATTAGAGTATTATTGAAAAATTGGTTTGTAAGTCACTAAGTAAAACACATTATATATATATATATATATGTATATATATATATATATATATATATATATATATATGTATATATATATATATATATATATATATATATATATATATATATATATATATATATATATATATATATATATATATATATATATATATATATATATATATATTGTGTGTATATATATAGTGTATATATATAATACTATATATATATATATATATATATATATGTATTATATATATATATATATATATATAATGTGTATATATATAAAGACTGATGTTTCAAAGACAATATGTCTGTTATGTCTGTTAATTATGATGACATTAATTAATTTAATGCATTAATTTCCTGCATTAAATTTAATGCAAGAAACCTTGCATTTAATTTAAACATATTCACACAATAATTGTTTTTAAAATGAATAGAAATGCTCGTACCCTGAAAAACCGTTCTGATGCATTTTTAAAAGCTTGACATTAATTCAAAATTCTCGTGAGTGGATGGAAACTGAAACGGTTTTGTGGATATAAAATATTGAAGGCAATGATTTTGCACTGTGATGATTTTGTTGCAAAGCTGGAGTTCGTGCGCATAATGTTTACCGCACTCTCAAGAGTGCGCCTGCGCCAACTCCCCAACCCGATTTCAGCTTAAGCCCGCTCCATGCTACTCCAAAACCATGTTCCCACGATAAAGGTTTTCCTACTCCATCATTATCACCAAACAATACAATCACCTACTTGGTAAAGCTTTTGTATATGTTTGCACGTCTTTTTCAGACCTTCTGCAGTTGCATTTGTTACCATACATTTTAAAACCACCAGGGGGCGCAATCGATCAGACTATGACCCTGCAGCAACTCGGCCTGTAGCCGTCCACGAAAATTATTTTAGCTTTTAGTGTTCTTATTTGGTCGAAACATGTTTAAAATCTTACATATGGCCGATTCTGAGGGGCATACACCATAATTATTGGCAGCAGTGTCGCAGGACGATGTGTTTGCTGCAGATGCCATTTGAAAATATAGACAGTGTAAGCACTGTAGAATCTAATTATTTCTTTGCAAAACCTAATTAGGCATTAAAAAAGGTTAACGCCAGCGCCTGAAACGTTTTTGTTTAATAATCCCATTACTGCCGGCTCATCATGTATAAAATGGTGCAGGAGGACACTAAGTTTCCACTTGTTAAAAGGAATCTCTGAGAAATAGTCGCAGGTTTTTGACACTATCTCCGACTGGGAAAATTAGGGGTTGTAATTAAACAGCGGAGACTCATCTCAACACAGCGCACAGAGTAAGTAAAGCTGCGGCGCCCGACCTGCTTTGCATGCATTTTCTATGTTTAATTGATGCTTCTGCTTGCCTGTTGCGAAACATTTTCTCTTTAAAATTTCCTCCAAATGTTTGGGCATCACAGACCTCACTACGCTGTAGCAAAAATAGATTTCAAATATTATTATACAGCCTGCTGGATTTCGAAAGCGTCAGCTCCTTTCGGACCGCTAACAGTCACCAGAGAGCTCAAGGTGAGAATTTAAATGAGATACTTTCTGGCCGAGTTTTAATTTGGCGCTGCTCCACAGGGAAAACTGAGGAATACGCCGCAAACCGATTAACCACACGAAAGCATTTCGACATTTAAATAATTAAAGAATCTATATGAATATAGCTTTAATACTATATTTTGAAAAGTTTCGCATCTTTGAAATGCGGCAGAAATAGATCCGGTGACTTGTAATGATCTAAATGTGTAAATATGCACAATTTTCTCATAAATTATTATATTCCCGATTAATAATTTTGAAAACTGGACTTAAAAAAAATATATAGAAAAATGTATTGGTGAGCTTTGCCTATTTGTTTAAAAACACAGAACGAATAAAATGCGATTTCAGCCCACCTAATTGAGGGGCGTTTAGAGGTGAAAGGACAAAAAGTTCTAAATATTCATATGATTTGACACATTCGATGTGGCTCCATGAAATAATGGCACAGTTTAATAGAATATGTTCAATAGAAAAAGTAACTTAATAAAAATGATGAAATGTAGAAAACAGACCTTGAACAATTAATAATACAACCATCGATATTTAATTTAACTTTTAAATTGGTATTTGAAATAACCATCCATTGGAAATAAATTCTGTTTACAGAAGCTTTTTTACGCATTCCAACACCGACAACAGGCAAAAAAGAAAAACAAATCTCGGCTTTTTTTTTCTTTCTTCGAGCTTTTCCTTCAAAGCTTCAATCGTATTTAGCATAAGGAGGGAAGTAGAAAGAACAAAAGGAAAAGACCTCAGAAAGAAATAAACCGTGTCGGGATTTCAGGTCCTCGATGAATTCAGCCAAAAACAAACAGGGCGTGGAGGGAGGTGAAAATGGGAACAAGTGCGTGAGTTTGATGTGGATGAGAGGAAGGACACGGTGAATTTTCCCCGAAGAAACGAGGCGAGTCAGCAGCAGATCTTTCTGCTCTATTTCCTCTTTGCTGCTCCGTCAGTCACGCCTTTCTGTGTTCACTGATATTATGGTGCAATGAAGAATATTAAGGCGCGTTTCGGTTTGAGGGATTATTTTATCTTTAATTTGAGTCGAGATAAAAATCGACTTCCTTTGTTGCTTTTTTTAACATTGACAATTTAAGGTACATACATAAAAATATCATAACATTGTAAAGTTTTTTCGCAACAAAACTGTACAAGTAGTATGAAGTGTGACAATTACGCGTCGTTTTTTTAACGTTTCGTTTGTTTATAACCACCCAAAAATACCGAGTCGTAAAGTATCTCATAGAATTATTATGTTTATAGTAAAATGACTTACACTTCGTTTATTTTGAATTAAAAACATTGCAACTGCATAAACAAACAAACAAATAAATAACTGTGACTAATCTAATAAAATGCTGGTCATTATCCAAAACATCTTGCTTGTTGCTGTTTAGCTCATATCCATAAATACATCAGAACTCAATGTCCTGTCTCGGCGCATGTCATTAAGGACCTGCAGGAATCTTAGTTTGCCACAAAAAAAAGACAAAAAGAAAAGAAAAATAAATGAATAAATAAATAAGTAAATAAAAAACGTTTTCATGGAAGTGTTATTTTTTTACAGGCTCAAGTTCTTTAAATACTTTGACTTTTCTTCATCAGACCTTTTTTATTATGTCGGAAAATATTACCGCGCATGGAAAATCTTGCATTTTATACACAATTTTCTTTATGAAAATAAAATAAAATAAATAATAATAAATCACCGAGGCAACATGAAGGAACGGTGAAGATACAATTAAAATATTTTAAGAAAAAAGTGTGTTTTATTATGTGAAATCATTTTGTCAGTCTACTCCAGATTAAACAGACGGGATGTGTCGGCTGATGTTGGTTTTCTTCTGAGAACAGCTCATTGTTTCGTGATTAATCAGATGATATCTGATGGCCTCCCCGGTCCCTGAGCAGCCTGACACACGGAGAAAGGGGGCTCCGCCTAAAAGCACTATTTTTCCCCTTTTTGCGTACTAAAGCTATGTTTGTTTGTGACTTGAATGGGGGCCCATAATGGAACTGATGGCATCAGGATTGTCACCACAAATGGTCTGGGCGTTTTGCTGGGCTGTTTGACAGAGCCTATTATGTCATTGGTCACGTCCTTCCACTCCTTGCTCGGTCGAGTCTCAATGGGAGTGAATTAATCATATGGTTTGAGAGGGATCGGGCACCCTAATGCACTTTATGTCGAGATCTACAGTGATCCGAGACCCGAAATATCTTTGTCTGTACCTGCAGACTGAAAAGATGGTCCTGAAGGGACAGCTCCAACTCACTGTTAAAGATCAAACCCAGCAAAACATTTCCAAGAGAAATGATTGCGTGAAAAACGTTTTCTTTTTATATGGCATCAACAAAAGGTTTCCACAGTTCTCCTTTGATCGTCTTTGTTCTTCTTGTTTCAAGCGTCAAGGAACTTCTTAAAAATTGACGCAATTAATACAATTTGATTTCAACCTAAAGTCGATCATTTTAAAATAAAATTTCATTTCAAATTTACAAATCTTTAAATCTTTGCATTTCTAATAAAAAAAGTTCAATTATCCAAAACTGAAATTTGGAAAGGGTTCAAATTATAACAAGTTTAAATCACATATGTTATTTTATACAATAATGTTTAGATTATAACATATTTACTCTATTTTTCAACAAGCCCTACCCACACACTGGGGTAAACACGTTGATGAAACATACATAAAATACCATATAATAAATAATGATGAGGTGTTTTATTTGGGTAATCAGTATGTCTGAGGAATTATAGCTAAACAATACACACAAGCAAGTTTTTAAAACTTTATCTGGAAGATTAATTTGCTCAACTTTTCCTCCAATGTCAACTATAATTAACTTTTCTAATTTGTTTGGTAGCATAAAACTTGTTTAATGACAGGGTAAGAAACAAAGTTAGCTGTTAAGCTGGACTTTAGCAATAGCAATGAGTTAAAATTGTAAAATCTTGATGCAAACAGAAATTATTATGTGAGTTCTTGAATTTGATAAGTTCATATAAGAATTTTGAAACAACTTGTGTGAACACCCTGGAAAAACAACAATAATGGTTGATTGAACCAACGTTAACTAATGTTTAAGTGAGATTTATTACCAAACATGGACAATGTTGAACATACTTTTATAATTCATTAACTCATTCAAAATCAAGAAATTTTAATGGGTAATATTTAATACTTCCAAAATGTCAGTTTTATAGTGTAGGATCACAGAACTGCAAGATTTTAAGTTTAAAAAAAGAAGATTTGTAGTTAAGAAATTACATTTTCTCCCAAAAGAAATAATTTAACAAGTAAGTAATGTTTTGCCAGTGTTTAAGATGTTCTTTGTGTTTAACTGTAAAAGTTCTCAAGCTCCCTGAAGAAAAAACCCAACGGGCTTTTGGAGACAGATCTGCAGTTGAAGATTTAAATTTAACATACCTGTAGTATGAGGTGAAATTCGGATAATGAATTTCACCTTTACTGAACATTACATTTCCAGACTTATTGTGCTCAATTATAAATTGCTAATGTTTAAAAATGTGTTATTGTGCTCTGGATCAAATATTTTCAAACATACAGTTGTTCACAAACTGTTGAGGGCGCAGTTCTTTTACACTTTCATTTGATTAATAATCCATAAATTGGCACATAATACCTGCTGTGTTGAGGTAAAATAAAACTTGTTTACTTGTTGCAGTTCTAAAAAGTGATAGAATTTTGAGAAATTTATAGATTCTCACTTGCTGTGAAACTTGTTTCATTTCCACTGGCAAATATTAATCCATATTAATAGATATTTATTCATGCTTGAAGAAGCAAAAGGCCACCTGGAGATTACCACAACATGTAAGGCTTTAAAACAAATCCATTAGCTTTATCAATAATGTAAGTAGCCTATACGTATATCTTAAATTTAAGACACCCTTGGTTTGCCAGGAGGATAACGTTATTGCTTTATCAACCACAATCTAAATGTGAATTAATCAAGGCTCTCTGCGTTGGAGCACCTATGCCTGAGCATTGTTTGGCTGTAATGGATGGCTTTAAATTTTGACGTTATTATTTCCCATCATTTCTGGAAACAAATTGAACATTTATTGCATATATATTAAAAATTATACAGTCGTCGGGAGAGGCTGATGTCTCTTTTATTGAGGCGCACCGAGAGGTGAGGTCTCACCGGATCAATTTCCCTGTCTTGTTACTCCCGCAAGAGGATGTTTGGAAAATGCCTGCACCGCTAAATTGATTCAGAAACGAATTCATAACTTGAGGCGTTTAAGCAATTCTGCAGCGCCCAGGTTTTAATCCTCACTCCTTCTTTTATTTCAGGTTGTGATTGCTTCGAGCATCCAAAGTTTTTGCAGCATCCAGTTGTTTATTCTCACTTCTGCGGCCGTCTGTACGTGTTTGCCTATTTTTCATTCTCGTTTTAAAAAAATGCATTTAATACACTGGGTTTTGGGTGGCTTCACAAACATAACCATTAAGGAGTCACAATGCTTTTATTGTGCACTTGATCTGAAAATAGAGGCCGGTCTGACTGCGGGATCCAGACGAACCTATGGAAAAGGCCTTGTCTTTGTCTGCCTGTACCAAGACGAATGGCCCGTGTCAACCAGATGATTAGTTTGCACTATTAAATTGTCAAAAAGGAAGGATTTTCCCCTAATAATGCCTTTTGGTGAAGAATTATGGAATTCAGAGTTGTTTGCAACTGCTGGGGGACTTGCAGGGTTTCATGGGGGCGAGGGCGAAGGTCAGCCAGAGTTCTCAGCGCTGCGACCAGTGTGGCGCAGCAGTCAGAGGGGATGTGCAGACAAATGCGGGTCTATTTGCTGCGCCATGGGAAGATTAATTTCCACATTGTCCAAGATGAAGGACATCAATGCAATGACACTCCGATTCTGCGTAACTGCTGTGTGTGTGCAGCAGTTACGCAAACTGCGCAAAATTTGGGCGCTCAAAAGTTCATGTGCTATTAAATTTGCTCTTTGGGTGCTATTAAAGTCCCCCAAAGAACATCCAAAGGGAGAATCCAATTCAGTGGAGACATTTGCCATCACTACCATAGCGCAGATGATTCAGAGAGAAAAAAAATCTGTCTTTGTGGCTTTGGTTTGATCAGACGTCCTAATCTCTCATCTCATCAACAGTAGGTTTACCAAAAAGGGTGTAGACCCAAAAATACATTAGAATAGAGAGTAAAGAAAACATTTTTGGGCAGTAATATAGCTGTAAACTAAATTATATATGAGATTTAAGTTTATAATTTATACCCCAAAAGTATTGTATCTGTACATAAGTATGAAATTGTTTACCTTCAAGTATAAAATAGAGGAAGTAATGGATAAAATGGCAATATATGGATGGTAGACGGAATTGGAGTCATTTTAAAAAAGACTTTAAACAGGCATTTGAAAACAATACTGGTGAAACAATACTAATGTGGGCGCCAAACAAATTCTAGCCAAGGGGTCCACATCCAACTAAATCAACATATTTTTTAAGTAGTTGAAAATGTAAGTAAGAAAATTAAGTGAAACGGAACCTTTGATTTCAGTTGCAAGAGTGTGTCTACTTAGCTGAAAAACTGCATGCAGTGGCGCCAGACGTGTCGCCACACATGAGCCGTCTATCTGTGTGCCTTGTCAGCCCGTCTTCGTTCAGAAAACCCCCTTCAGTCCCACCCAACCTCTATTCTAGTGCCAACGTTTTGTGTTAAATGTTAACAACTTGGCCTGATCTATTTAATCGGCAACAACAAAACTGTGTTGACTCTAACACTCGCCTCCATTGTGCCCATTATGCGCCTGCCCTCACTTGAAGATTTATGTATTTTTGATATTAAATTCCTTCTGTCATCAAGACTGCTCTCTTGTTGACTTTTCTTGACCCATTGACCCTGTTCCCCAAACTTTCCCATATTTAAGGCGGGAGCCGCAGCTTCCCTCCCGCAGGCTCCTTCTGCTGCTCAATGCTCTGTGGCTCCTTCTGTTGGCATGTGCTGTTTGCACTGTTCTTGAACTTCAGTGAGCTGCCCTGTCCCCATCCTGTACTCTGAACCCTGCACAATAATCTTCCTTGAAAATAACAACTCAGTGTTCATGAACTTCTGAAGTTATTTGAAGAAAACCAGATGACTTTGAGATTTTTAAGGAGGCAGCAGCTGATCCTTGAGGATCTAAACACTTCAGTTGTGTTCTACAACCCTCCCCTCCACAGACAGAGAGTGACGGATGTCCATACACCTTTGCTATATATGACGTCCATGTTGCCTATACAAGACTCCCTCTGGCTGCCCAGCTTGCTAATTAGTTAAACAAACGCTAATACTAATGATCCCACTGGCCTGGTGAGCTCTGGGGTTTTTGTTCGCCTACTTTGCACCAGCTTCTCCTGCTGGAGACTTGGCCCCACTGACCTGAGCTATCATGGCACTGCGAAGACTCCTGGACCGCCCTGGCCGGAGTCCATCCCCCCCAGGGGCCAAAGGGCAACGTCCAAGGCCCGGGAATGCCACCACCAGCTGCTTGCAGTGACACCATTTACAAAAGAAGCTTGGTGAACCATCCTTCTAAGGGCTGTCAGTGTTGTGAGAGAGCTGGACTGACATGCATTTGCTCACTGGACCAAAAAGTGGAGGTCTGGACTATGAAAATAGTTAAAATGCATATGCTGTTATAAAAACAAGTTAAATAAAGCATAAAAAGTCTGTGCCTTTTCAGAAAATCTCTGCATTCGTAGGTGTTTAAAAGTCAGTTTCAAATTCCTCCGTAGCAAAAACAAGAACGAATGTAGACAAAGTCCATTTCTGATCAATCAAGCACAGGAATATTAAGGTTATTGAACCAGATATTGTCACTTTTAGAAAATAAAATCAGTATCTCCATAAATCTTTTCAGCCAAGTGAAGTATGAAATGCTCTAAAATTTCTTAATAGAACACTATGATGAGATATTTAATTTCACTTTGGGATCAAAAAAGTATTTTTGAATTTCATTTAATTGAATGACTTTGGACTTGAAAAAAGATTCTGTAGACCAACATCAGCACATGACACAGTTCTCTAAATAATAACTTATTGGAGAAACTTCACACTGGCCCTCAAGCACATTGGATTTTGTGCCTCTCCACTTCTTTTGACTCTGGGTTCTTGATTTTGAAGTGAAATGCAACAGTTGTAGTCCACATCCTGACTGGGACATGCTGTGTGTGGTGGGACTTGATGCACTGACTTCAGTTGCAGTCCACAATCATGGTCATCTTCTCAACAATTCTAATCAGACGATTTATCCTCACTTTCCTAAGGCTACACTTTTGCTGCAGCTTGTTCTGTTGTACGTTTCCCTTCCATCTAACTTTATAATATAATATGCTTTATAATATGCTTATAAAAAAACACCAATTATTTCTGAACTGTTGTGGCTTACCCCATATGTGGGTATTTGTGACTGATGACAGTCTAAGCTGGATATATAATGCATTTATTTAAACTCTTTGGTCTTATCAAAATTTCCTGAATCTGACATTTGGACTTAAGTCATAGTCATTAAAACTCGTAGAAATAAACTCCTTAAAATATAGAAAATGAGTTTCACTTAAAATAGTTAACTTTTCCGTTTGTTTTCATTTATTGTGATTGGCCTGCTGATTAAATATTATTCATCTTTATTTCAGACCAAATTAGTCCATATCACTGAAAAAAAGAAAACATGTAAACGCTAATATTTGGCTAAAATGAAGTCAGGCACTGGATTTTGTATCATCAAGCTAAATGTTGGTAGAAGTCCTCATATTCCCGTGAACAATGTAACATACATTGCAGGGTTTGGACCGTCCTTTGGCTTTCCTCCTCCTCCTCAGCGCGCAGTGCGGTTAACACCGGCCCCATTACACGGTGTCATCCGCAGCTCTCGGTTGTTATTCGGACAATGTCTGGCCATTTACCCTCGCTGTGTCTGCGCGCTCTGCGGAGGTCTCGACAGAAATTGATACTAATTGCGGGGACTGTACACTGCTGGCTGCCGGAGCGCCTGCAGGCAGCTGAAGGACCTGCTTGTCACCGCCTAATTGACAAGGGCTTGTCTGTCCTGGGAGCAGCTGGTCCTAAGCACTGGCGCACAATCGCAATCTTGACACGGCCTCCACTCGCCTGGAGGAGTTTTGAGGGGAAACGCCGTTAAAGGGAGATTTATTGAATCTCCCTTTGGGTAACGGTGTATTAAGTACGCAATATAGGCTTATTTCCACGGGTGCAAAGGGGAGCCACGCTCCTGGTATTAATAACAGAAGGTCGCAATTAGGCCAGACAGGTGACATTTCTTGTGACATTATAAATCACCGCAAACAAGACAGGAGCGAGTAAATAAAAGCGCAGGGAAATCGGTTTTAGGGCAGCGTTATTTTACTTTGCGCAGCTACATGGCGCACAGTGAGCTTATGTGCACAAATTGCATGAATGCAGGAGGGGTGTGTGTTTCACCAGTCATTCTACTGACTCAGACACAAATAACATCGACTCTCACAGTAAAATGATCGATTCATTATTCTGGTCTGTTTCTATTAGAGCATGCCATTATGGCTGAATACATCAAGAGGAAAAAGCAAAGCAAGTATTGTTTTGGTCTGCGAGTGAAAAAGGGTTTTCCTCAACTTTCCCACTGTCTGTAAAGAAACGCTGCTTTTCTGGCCCCTTTAGAACTGAAAATCGTGATTTTCCCTGGTGATCTCCGGACGCGCTCCTTTCTTTCTCAAAAACAATGACAACACTGGAGCACCCCGCCGGTGCGCCGCGGTTGGGGATCTCTCGGATTGTTTTGGACATCTTTGGATTTCATCAATCAAAATGACTGCGGTTTTCCATAAAAATGCTGAAATTTGGTGCTGGAACCGAGCGAGCAAGGTAGAAAATACGAAGCTGTCCTTCTCGATGATAAATGGCCATCCTTTGATTGCGCAAATAGAGAAATTCGTGCCGCAGCACTGAGAAAGAGGCTAAGGTTGTTGAAAGAGGGGAAGTGTTGTCTTGCGCCTGATCATGAGAAATAAAAAGCAGGCCGACATTATAGGCTCTAAAAGCAAGTGCATTTTCCCAAACCAAGGAAATCTGGGAACTTCATAGCAAATAATCTGTCTTGGGAAATACACAGGGAAATGAAACCAAGTGGCCATTTAGCAGAATTATTACCACGTTATATACTATACTGAAAACACAACATTCAAAAGGCTTTCTCTTCCGTTTTTTACACTAATACTCTGATGGACAAACTAACTATCCTCTCACTGAGCTATGGTAGTAGCAACCTGAATTACATCCCATAATAAACGCATGAAGCTGCTCCAGAGTCCTTACTCCTATTCCAAACGCATAATTGCCTATTACTATGAAAAAGTTCATTTACCTGACATTAATACCTAAATATCTATAGTTAAATCAATCTAATAATAATAAAAAAAAAGTACTTATTTTCCTAAAAAGCAATAATGATTTAATATAGACATGTCTCAAGGTGTGTTTTTTTATTTTTCAAATGGCCTTAATGTTACACCTAATTATCCAGCATTGACATTTTGTCCTGCCTGGGGTCAGCAGGTCAACAGTTGCAGATTAATGGCATCTAGGGATGGAAACAAGAAAGTGACCTGTAATACCTTTAGATTGGTTTGTAATTTGATTAATGATTTATTTCTAATTTGTTTTTGACATATTTTACTTTAAAAGTTCTCAATTGAAGGTCAGGAATTATTAATCCCTGACATCCACTAAAATGGTGCTTTAATTTATTACAGGAAAAGTAGCTTTGTAAAGTAATTGCAGAATGGCTATGAGGTCTTACACCCCCCCCCCAAACCCCCCTGTCCAAAAAAAAAAACCCACAACAAAAACAAAACAAAACAACACACCAAAAACACCCATCTTATTGTGTTGAGCTACTCATAAGCGGACATGTTGATGTCAAAGTGCAAAGTGGACTTCATCTTTAGGTTACAGGCTGATGCTCAGGTATTCTCCTTTAGGATTTTCTTTGGTGGAAAGCAGAATTTATGTTAATCTAGGCAAGTTCTCCAAGTTGTGATGCAACAAAACAGGCCTGGAGCATCACACTGCCGCTACCATGTTTGACTGTGCATACATTCTTTTTCGAAATACGAGTTTTAAACTAATGCAATGGGATGTAGACCTTGCAAAAAGTTCCATTCTTGTTTTTTCATTCCATGACATATTTTCCCAAAAGTTTTGGGGATCTTCAAGATATCTTTTTGGAGGATGTGGGACAGGCTTTATACTCCTCTGGGTCGTCAGTGATTATAGCATGGAACTCACCAATGGATGTCATTTTTGTCCAGTCTCCTTCTTACTGTTGTAACATGAATTTTTGTGGTAACTAAAACAAAGGAGGCCTACAGTGCTTTAGATGTTCTTCTGGGTTCCTCAGAAATGTCATTGATGTCCTCTTGCAGCAATCTTGGTAAGCATTCTGTTGCCTCTGTTCCATGCTCTCTGTATTTGTGAATAATGGTTTTCAGTTTGGTTTCCTTGAGTCTTAGAAATGGTTTAATAATCATTTCTACACTGATGGACGTCTTTGACTCCATTTTTAATCTGTTCTTGAATTTCTTTAGATTGTGACCTGATGCATTGCTGTTTGCAATCTATAAACCTTCTTCTTGTTGTCAGACGTTTATATTCATGTGATTTCTTAATTGTGGTTGGGAAAATTGAACCAAATTGTTAGATCCTTAAACATCTAACAAGTGTGGGAATGATGTTTTCCTGTAGAGTCATGTTGGTTTGAGAACTTTCTTGTAAAACCTTTGATAGTAACATTTTAGTGATGATCTGAAATATATAAAACTGACAAAATAAACAAAATCAGAAGCAATATGTAAGGAGGGGGGAAACTTACTCACAGCACCTTATATTCAACATCCCAATATATTATTAAAAGAAATAATCATTCTCTGTATTTGTTTCTGAACAGCAGAATGATTTTTAGTCTTCATGTTTTATCTATCTGGACAGGAATGTTCTTGTTTCCATATAGCTTATTTTCAGTATGGATTCCATCCCCTCCATCCTCTTCCAGCAGATATAACAGAACTGACTGGCTTGTCGAGCTTGAAGAATTGTTTAATTTCAGGGCCCTGGCGTTTCCTGAGGTGAGGTCTGCATTGGCTGCTAATAGAGATCTAATTGATGGGCCGAGTCCCGTTTCCGTGCTCTCTCTCCTTTTATTGCGCCCTGGCGTCTGCTGTAAAATAGGTCTGTAATCAGATTCCGCCTATTCCTCCTGGAGCAGAATGAGAGCTCAGGGCTGCAGAGAAAGACGGAGATGGGGGCCAAAAAGAAAGCGAAGAAGAGAGAAAGAAATCATTATTAAAAAAGTTAAGCCTTGAGAAGAAATGCAACATACTGGTGATACTTGATGAAAGAGAGGATAGCCTGCTAAAGAAACAGATATTGTGCTCTCTTATGTTTTTTTTTTTCTTTAAATAAACCTGTTATTTATACTGAATCTTAGTGTGGTTTAACACTCTTCAATGACTAGTTTTCCTTTTGAAATCTGTTTGTCTTTATTGGTTTGCAATGTTTTCATATCCTTTTTGCATAAATGCAAACCTACAGGTTATTATAAAGCATTCATAAATGCTTCCAGCAAAATTATGTCTTTCACACTTACAACTCTAGCACTGCAATAGCTAATGTGTTTTCCACTTAGTTTCTGCCAAATTAGTTCCCAAAGTCATTTTAGCTCAAAATAATAATCCAGAGAAGTTCTATTCTGAGCATTGTTAGTTGAAGTCTAAAAATATAGGTAATGAGGCAGTTAATGAAGGACACAAAACACCAACAGTTTCCTTCCTAATTCAAATGTATTTGCATCATTGTATCATTGTATCCTTAGCTAAACTGTTGCTCTTTGTTGGTGTTCTACGGGACTTTAAATCTACAGAGTGAGTAAAGCTGTACAGATTGTTCAAAATGTTTTTTTGAACAAATCCTCACAAATTAGTTCTTCAATCCCTAACAATGACATGAGTAGAGGTAGAGAGACTGTATTGGCTGCTGCAGGTCCTTTCTGTGATATGTGCACCGGTGAAATACTGACTATTAAACTTTGCAACATTTAAAGCAAATGGCCGAGGACAGTAAACAGCAGAACGGCCTTTACTGAATGTTTCATTCAATAATTTACAAGAAAAAAAATCTCAAATGATTTGAATGACTCACTAATAAAAAAAATATCTTTGAGGAACAGTTATTTATTTCATACCTTATTTATATTCAGTAGTCACATTTTGCAAAGGTACAGTTTTTGTAATCGCACAACATCCAGTAATTCAAATTGAGAAGAATGAAGAATAATCAGTAGAAAATAAAAGAAAATGAACCCAGAAAATCATTTGTTTGTGACTATGTCAAACAATAGTGAAACAAATACACACTAAAGTAAGAGTTAGGTTACTATTATACCGTGATGTCTACAAAAGTTTCACAGACTGATAAATGTCTCATTCTTGAAATAACATTACCTGCAGAGGCAATCAATCTTTCCTATTAGAGCAACAAGCAGATGCAGTGTACTAAATCATCCTCCACAAACTGAAGTACAGATACAAAAAAAAATATGCCAAATGAGACTGTGTAATTATTTTCCAGTGATGAAACAATTCAGAGGCTCTTGTCATCTATATCACTAGATTTGAATATTAACACAAGATACTAACTGAGTCCTGTTTGGATTAATTTTTGGACTTTTACGCATCCAGCTACTCTGTGAGGAGCTTACTTGCTTTGAAATCGACTTGATGCAAAAGTGTGTGTGTATATATATACACACACAAGGGGAGAGAGAGAGAGAGAGATAAATAGATAAATAGATAAATACTTTGAATAGATAAATACTTTGAATTGCATTTCTCTTTGGAAAAGACACAGAGTTTCAGGTTATTTCCTCTACATATCCAGGCAACAAACAAAAATCTTTTTTCTTGGTATTGCTTAAATCAAAGTATTTAACAAAAGTATTTAAGATCAAACTGATCAAAGGAGTAAAACATCCTGGAAAAAGTTTGATCCATCAAACATAAATAAAACAAAAAATACAGTATTAATTACAGTTGTTGCAGTTTTAGAAATGGGCTTCAACAAAAACCAGAACCCTGAACTATCTAATAATTCAAAGTATGAACAAGTCACATTAAAACAGTCACACATTCACTGCTTCAAATACAAGCAAATGTATTGTATACAATCTAAACAAATTCTGTTGATCAATGTATTTCACAGATTACATGGACAGTGGCGGCTACCTGGGCACTGAACAGATGCTGTCTTGGCTTAGGACTACATCCCATTCATTCCATAATTTTGCATTATCCATAATCACAGCAAACTGCAAGGGATACATTTGCTTGTATTTGAAGCAGTGAATGTGTTTGGTAGACCTATGAAAATCCTGAGGAAAAAAACCCACAGGTGGAAGTTCTCAGTTGAAAGTCGTGTCTCTTTGAAATACAACTGCATAATCAAAGGGTCAGTGATGTTTCATGATGGTGCTACATAATCTTCAATGATCTGACAGATAAAGTGATCATAATAGCAGGTTAGTTCTTCACAGCAGAACTTTGATGTGAAAGTGTCCATAGTCAGCAGAGTTAAGGCATTCAAGACTGCAGTTTTCTATATATATATCATTGGAAAAAGATGGTTGTGCATCTTAAACTTCATTGTGAGTGTGACACAAAAGTCACAGCTGTCTGCTCAGCCTGTGGGAGGAAAATTTGTCATCTGTACCCACCCAATGGGGTTCGTGAAGGCTCTCTGTGAATGGCCATAATATTCAACAATATTCAAGTTCAGTGATCCAAACATGCAACAGTTTAAAATAAAGTGTCAGATGACCATCAGAAGAAAAAAAGCAACAATATTTCCTTTCAGAAACAATTGGGGGAAAAGCCTGTTCTTTCCATTTGAGCAAGTTGTCTCTCAGAAATCAGAAAGAAAAATATCTGCAGCGATATTCTGGTGAGAAATAGCTATATTCATTCTTCTCAGATCCTTACATCTCCTTTTTATCTTTTGTATAATGTTCGTATATATTGTTCAAACCTGGACTAAATGTACTGTACTGCGTTACTGTACTTCAGCACAAGTGAAACGTTTATGTAAAATCTGTGTTTTCATGGATTTATATGTTATTACTATTAAGAAGTATCTAACAATACCAGTAACAATCTTTTAAATGAAAATTATTTCTGTTAATCCTTCTAGAACCTTTCAGATGATGCTACATGACCTACTGTAGGCTCCAGACCCAAACTTTGGGAACCACTTAACAAAATGTGGTTTTCTGAGGATTCTTCTCCATATGTGGTAGATATACACAAAGGCTGCAAAGAAAAATAAAGATATAATTTTTCTTTGCAGACCATGTCTAATCGTAAAGATGAGAAAATGTAGCAACTCCCATCATATTTGGCTGGAGTTTAAGGCAAAGTTTAAAGAGGAAAGGGAAGGTCTGAGAATTCCACATTTAGAAGCTACAGAATAAGAAATTGGTGTAGGATGGATTTAGGCATGGCTTTTTCACCTAAAATATAATTATTTCATAATTACATTTAATATTTTTACTCTGTATATTTTACATATGGTTCTTCTGCTTATTGGAATTGTTGTTTTGAAGTAGTTCTCAACTTTTCTTTCTTCTTTTAATCCAATTTTAGTACCAACAGCATGTGCTTCATGCAAAAAAAACCAAAACAAAACAAAACAAAAAACCCCCAAAAAACTAAACTCATTTAAGCTGAAAAAAGATGTAAATGTATTTTTATGACTCAGTTTCCAACCTAATCAAATACCACACAGGCCAAAGTACCATTGTTTTCATGTGTCTTTTCTGCAGAAAATGTCAGTCAAATCAGACTGACAGCAACAGACACAAACTGATCCTCTATTTTCCCTCTCTCTCCTCTATTTCTCTTCCCATCGCCTATAGCTTCCTGGAAGGCTGTGATTGGCCGGCTGTCTGGGTAGTGATAGCAGCCCTGGAGCCGGGGATGATTGATGACGGCGGGGGCAAGGCCGACACTGGCAGCATAAAGCTCCATAGACGCCTCAATAAAGAGCCTGGCCAGTGGAGAGCCTGGGCCCCTCCGCCTCTGAGGACCCACGGCTAGAGGAGTGCATGGAGAGAGGCAGAGGAAGAGAAGGAGAAGGAGAGGTGCTCTGTTGTCGGATAATCTGTTTAGCTGTTGAGCCAGCAGCCGTCTGAGGCTGGATAAGTGCAGCGACGGATGTGTGTGGGGTGAAAATAGCAGGGGTTGGCTGGTGGAGAGCTGGAGGGGGAGAAAGAGGCAGAGACGGAGGGGTGGAGGTTGGAGGGGGCAGCATAATGGGAAAAAAAGGGAAGAAGAGGAAGCAGAGGGGAAATGGGAGAAGCAGGCTGGCTGTTTACGCATACTAAAAATGATCAACGAGCCAAAAAAAAGTTGACCACAAGAAAGTGAGCGATGTGACCCCTCACACGTCAACTCTGGTGGTCATGACTCAGCTAGCCAATGCATAACTGCGGTGACCTTTGGTTCAGCAGATCAATGAGACCCTGCAACGTTGGATTCCTCGGGTGTTGCATCTACTGATGTGCCTCCAGACCACATGCAGCCGTGTTGTAACCCCCATCTCACAGCAGCTCTGAAAAACACAATTAGGCACCAATCTGCTCCTACCAAGCCAGCTTTCAGTGAGTCCAGCATGGCTACACGGAGTCCTGCAGACCTTCCTGGCTGGAGAGTTTGCAGGATGGAGGTCAGAAAGAGACAAGTGATGACAATGACAACGTCTTCACTCTGCAGGAACTGGGAGAGTGACTGCTGTTTGACTGCTGAAATTTTAATGTAAAGTTTAACATATTGATGCAGTTTCTGATAATAAATCTAACATGGTTTTATAAAATGTATGTTTGTTGTGTTTTTATTCCTGCCGCTCAGATGAAATAAACTGGTCTAGTGTTAGTAACAAAAGACCAGAGAAATAATTTTAAAAAAATTATAATTTTAAAATGAATTCATTATTACTTTTCCTTACATTGAACTGAAGTCCACTTTGAAGATAATCTTAAATTGTGAATTACAGCAAAATCCAAATCCATTTAAATTGAGTTACTTAAATTGGAAAAGGAATTACATCAAATAGTTTAACATACCATGAACTGGCGACCTGTCCAAGGTGACCCCACATCCCACCCATTGACTGCTGGAGATAGGCACCAGCATCCCCACGTAGTAGGGATAATGGATGGATGGATTAACAAGCTGATTTTATTTTATTGCAGGTGTTGACTTTTATGCCAACAACAAAATAGTTATGAGAGGCTTAACAATAATCTGAAAGACTTATTGCTTCATAATAACCAGAGCCTGATCCCTATGGAACAGTGGGACAATCCAAAGATTTATTTAGCTCCCTTCACTGTCTTCTACAGGGGCTTCACATCTGGTTTAGAGGTGGAGTACCTTTCTTCACCACAGCTCTATAGATTCATGTGAGGATGGTGGAGCTCGGGAGAACAGTTGGTTTCAGGCTCTACTGAAAGTGCAGTGTCTGCTTGGCCTGGCAGATCCAAGTTATGTTCAAGATGAGGTGAGGTCATCAGAGACTGCACTCTGAAGAATGTGATACCCAGCTCTAATGAACAGCTGCCGATGTAGGGGGACGTGTACTCAGGTCTGATCTACCAAAATAACCTTGTCCACATTGGGAGTTTGGAAACTGGAGTTGAAAACAAATGTGTTAAAAAAGAAGCTTCATGAAAAACCAAAAGATTGGAAATTAAGCTTTAGAAAATGCAATACTGTTTGACAAAGCTGTTTGAAAAGATAATTGCTTCTCAAGATTCAATAATAAGCCAATATGTCAAAAAATAAGTTGAAGAATTCAATATGGCAATAAAAATACGACTGAAGAAACAAGTTGCAGTAAACAATTTTAATATATTTAATTATTATTATTATTATTATTATTATTATTATTATTATTATTATTATTATTATTATTATTATTATTATTATCTTAGACTCACAGCAAAAATGTTTATCTAGACAGAAAAAATGAAATGCAGAAACAGATTTTATTAACGTGAGGAGGATAAACATAGATCTGTGTTTATAGTGCGATGGCAGTGACTGACATGCTTGTTCAGGAACAACTAAAAGCTGTGTGGCATTCAGCCTCATCGTCTCTTGTTAAGTTTTATAATCATTTCATGATATAAATCAACGACTCATACTATTCACTAATGAACCTAAATCTGACTAACTAGCAACAAATTGCATCTTATTGCTTTACAGCCAATTAAAGACACCAAATCAGTGTGAGCAGTTTAAAACCAACAGATTAATGAAAGCTCAACAGTCACGTTTGTCTTTATTGATTTGTGATTAGTGAGGGTGTTCATTCATGGGGTATCTATAACTTGATTTTGGACTTGATTTTAATTGCCTAATTGGAGTAATTATTTAGCAATGGGAACCACTGCACCTGTTCTCTTCATCTGGAGGCTTCAGTGATGTTTGATGTTGACAAATCCAGTCACACCCTGAATTGTTCAAATAAACTATTATATTCAAATCATTCTTTGGAGCTAATTTAAAGTGTTATTAGTTAAAAAAAACCCACTTGTTGAATTTTGATACTGATGACACCAGCTTTAACAGTCTGGTCTTATTGATCTGTTTGTCCAGGAATCCATTTGCATTCAATTTTTTATCCAAACATTCCTATTTTAACCTGATGACTTTAAATACTCACACTGACCTTTGTTTCTAATAACCAAACCCACAAGACATTTGTCCTTACAACTGTCATGATTAGCCAGTCTGTTTGTAGATTACACTTTGAAGCTCCTCAATTTGCAGCATTTATTGATGATTTTGTTTTTAAAAAGGAGATCTTGGATATGTTTACACAGCAGGTAATTAAACCCAAATCCATTTATTTTTCATAGGAGTCCAATTCTGATCTTTTCAGTCCGTTTGTGAGTCTAAATCAGGTTCAAAGCACCGGCATTCAGAATGTTCAGAAGTTAACTAACTTTCAGAAAAAGTTATTTAACTTATACATTTTATGCTCAATTTTATTAATAATTCTGTAGAATATGCCAGTTGTGGTAAATCTGGATGCAAACAATGGCTAAAGCGAGCAAGCTATTACTTGTTCTTTTTTTCTTAGCTTCCTTCGTTTTGTTATGATCTTGTGATGATACTATTGACTCCAATTGCTCATCAATTTTAAAATCATTCCATAGATGGCGACATCCATTATTGGTTCTGCAATGGATGGCCATAAATTGAATCCATTATTTTCTTGGGACAACAGTGTGAATAACTTTGACACTGTACTGCCACTAATGTTTTACCCCTTCAATCATAAATCTGGTTGTTTTGGTCAAAAGGTACACTGTTCTTCTAAGCAGGCAAGAAATCCTATAACTTAGGAATTTTTTAAACTAAATAATTGGACAAATAAAGAAAATTTCTGTATGAATGTATTAATGTTTTGTGTATACAAATATAATTAGTTGTTTTATTTTGATCAAAAGGCCAATTTTGTCTTTAATGTATCAGTTAGAAAATGCATATAAATCATGGTTCATATCTCCATATGCAGATTAATTTTGCATCCATAATATTGTCTCATTAAATGAGGTTGGAACATGGTTATCTGCAGTGTGAACACATCCATTACAGTGTATTCTCAGTTGGAGCTATTACTCCCTATTACAGCAGTGCATTGTTGGTGGGCAGAGGTTAACAAAAGGCCAAGACAAACTCAAGCCACTGGCGTTGGCCACACGGGGAAATGTTGGCAAGCGAGCCAGAGAATAATCATAGACTAATCTGATTTCCAGCTCTGATAATGGAGGCTGAGCTAAATAAGAAAAATTCCAGGCAAATTTGTGCAAATGAAAAAGGATTCCTCCTGACATAATGGTATGGTGCAAGACAGCGTCTAATGAGCAATAATCTGTCTAAGAGCTTCTCTCTCTCTGCTGTTCAGGTTCTTTCTCCATCTTTTTCATTCTATCTCCCTCTCCTCCTCCTATTCTTCCTTCACCCTTCCCACTCCAGTCTAGCTCTCATCATATTCTTATATGTTTCTGCAAAGCTGCATGTCACAGCACTGTGACACAGATTAAATAGAGGAGAGAAAATGTCTGCAGAGCAAGTTGTAAGGATTAACATGGAGGTTTAAGCATCTTAAATTCGCAATTAGCAAGATTATCTTGGCTGGTCACCATGGTGACCAATAATGGTCACCATGTGTACATTCTTAAGAGTAATAATTATTTCAAAATGACAGAAAATTTCCAAACCAAATATGTTTCATGACAGGTTGAAAGGTCAAAAGGATAAAACACATTTTCTTTAATACTAATTTGCATTAAAAAATAACATACTGTTTATTGTACTGTTTGATAACTAGGATCCATTGGAGTTTATGTATGATTCTATTAAAATGATTTTAAACTAATTCTTCAGCTTTCTAAACTGGAATTGCAAAAAAAAACAAAAATGTTTTAAGCTAACTTATGAACAAGATATATTAAAACTAAGTAAGAGAGCCAACACCAGCCTTATAAACATTTGCCTGTGCAAAGTTGCTCAGAAGAGAGTGATACATGCTCACTAAAAAGTTTTTGTATCCGTAGTATCCTCAACATTCTTATTAGGGGAGTTTGTATAGTGAAGATGAAATGGAGTTTTATTTCAGATTTGAAAAGACTTTAGTTTATTCTCAAATAAAATATGTGTTACTTCTTATTGCAAAAAGCTGATGACTGTCAGGTTGAACATTTTAAAAGCTGCATGAAGACATAAAATTTTTTCCAATTAATCTGCCTTTTTTATTGAATGATTTTTAGGATTAAGCATTCGTCTACTTTGTTAAATATGCAATTATAAAGATGATTCTCATTTTTCCTGGTATTCATATAGAAATGAATCCATCATTTCTTAGTGTGCTAATGTATACCCATATGAAAATTATGAAAATATTTTTTGTGTCTCAGTTCTTTATGTTCACTTTATAATATTTCTTAAAGTATCACATTTCAAATTAATATGCCAGAAGTGCATTTTTGCAGAGAAAAACCTGGAGTGCAGCAGGGCCTCATGATGTCACAATTCAATGGCTCTATATTTGTTACAACAGCATTATTCATGCAGCAGCAGCTGTGAAGCAATTTCACTTCCACAGAAAGGTAACACCCTTCTTTCCCCCACTCTTCTCAACCTGGTGCAGTTGCAGCAGCTTGGTTTGCTGTTCCTGACAACTTCCATAAATTATTAGATATTTTCATATTTCAAATTTCATCTACATTCATGTGAATTGGTTGAGGGCCCCGAGAGAAGCAAGCTTTGGGGTGTCAGCTGAGGAGGCAGTGGTTCCCTCAGCTGCAGCACTGCCACTGGCTGCCTGGCTCTATGGCCCCAGAGAACCTTGGCTAATTGAATTGCATCCCCTGATTAGATTATCCTTGCGGCAGCTTGCTGCCAATCTGAAGTATGGGTGCCTTCTATCCTACTTAACCCTACGGCCCCCCACCCGCTGCTACAGGCTTGCTCACACAACACACACACATATAAACGCAGACAAGGAAGAGTGCCCAATATATTCAGGGGCCATCAAAGTTGGCCAGTTTAGTTATTTTTCTTTTGCATTGTCTTGCCTTGTAAAAGCGGCCATCTTTCACCGCCTGGCCCTCACCACCGCTCGTTTTTCACCAAACAGCAAAGTCTGGCAAATGCTCAGGGTCATTGCTTCAACTTTGTTTTTTTGTTTGTTTTGCGATTTATTTCCATGTTTCAAACTCAACGACTGTGCGGTCGATTCACTGAGGGTCTGAAAGAGCCAGAGTAAAGAGAAAATTCATAACAGAGCGCCTTACAAAAAATAACTCAGCACTTTATTAATTTGCTCCATATAAAGCTCACAACTACAATAAAGTTGTAAAAATGCTAGCTTTTTTGTTTAATTTAAGTTTTAAAATGTTGTTTATTTAAAAATGTAACTTTTTCCAAGTTTGGGATCAACTAGTCGCATAAATATGGTAAGCCCCTCCTTTGGTATATTGACTGTTAGAGTTGGGTAGCTGAGTAACGTTAACAATTGAAGCAGTTAGAGACTTTAGATGCAATAAATAATTACTACACTTTTCAGTTTTTCATTTTGTAAAAAATGTTATTCCATCATTTGCATGAACAAACTGGAATCTGATCTGTTAAGGTGGATTTAAACCTTATATGATGTTCCCTTGGTCCCCACAGCATTTCAAGCCTTTCTTAGAGAATACTGTGAAAGCAGCACTAAGATTTAACAGGACACACAGAAATAGTCTCCAAGGCAAAGGTCCATAAGACTAGATGAACACACTTTAGATAAGTATCAAGAGGGTGTGTACCTCTTGCTTCTGAGGAATATTCATTTTGACCCCTAAAACATTTAGAATAAAATGTTACTTAAAAAATATTACTTAGATTAGTACCATTCACATTAAAAAGATCTGGAAGCCAACTTAAATCTAAAATAAATGTCTGCACAACATTTCATTAGTTTTTCTACCATTACATTCCACTCCAAAGATAATCAACAGTGTGATGTGTACCACAGATTAGCACATAAATATGACAACATGTGGGGCAATCAGACTGATTGCGTTAAACATTTAAATACCATGGTGACACTCCTGCATAATGCTGCTCAATGGAAGCAAGGTTTTTCATCCATTTGATGAAAAACCTGCAAATGGGAGAATCAAGAAGAAACATGTTTTCAAGGATCACCTAGATTTTCTGACCCATGATAATTACTGTTTAATATCCCAATTTAGACTCCCTAGAGTATTGCTCTTGGTTCACCATGCAGAACTGGATCCAGTATTGGAAAGACCAACCTGCTGGAGTTGTCATCCCTGTTCAACTACAGGTTTTAACTATGCTGGCATCTCTGGCAACCAACTCTTGCAAGCATGAATTAGCCAACAGGTGTGTGTTGAACATAATCAACCATTAATTCTCTTTCTGAGGCCACTTTTAGGAACAACATAGGTCTGTGAAATTATAAGTCTGCTGAGAGATAAAAAAATGCCTGTGTCTTGCAAGCCACATGTTAGTTATTTATTTGTATCAATCTAAAACTATGACATCAGGTGACCTAGATGTTCATGCTTCAGATATTTCCCTACAATTTTTTAAGATATACTTTATTTGAAATTTACATTTTGATTCCTGGTGTGAGTGCACTTATATACTGAGTTTAGCCTTCAAACATAATTAGTACAACACTCCTAAGAATGGTTGTAAACTGCATAATGACAGAGCATTATTGTGATGACGTACTGAAGGCAGAGTGTCGGAATACAGACCGCCACAAGAAATCTTTCTTGACAACAGCCATCAAAATCTTCAATAACTTTTTGAAGAATCTGAATTAATGAGTTAAAATGACATTTAATTTCCCTTTGGGATTAATAAAGTATTTATGAATTTAAATTTGTATGAAGTACATTCATACAAATTTGCAGTATTACAAAGGGGTTTGTTGTGCTGCAATTTATTCAAATATAATGGTGTAACCCCAATACATGACTTTATATTATTTCATGAAAGAAGAGTCTTACTTGTCGAACCCCTCCTAAGAAGCCATATTTGTATAGACATTTTCCAAGATATGGTCATGAATTAGAAATTTTATTAATTGTGAGACTGAGATGGAGTATCTGGGTTTTCTGTTTTCTCTGAACATGCTTGGAGCTTGGGGTGAGTCTGCTACAAGGTCAACTCCTGGGCAGATTCTTATGATAAAACCGTTCAATTAGTTCAATAATGGACACCAAACCAGTTTGACCTTACAGTATTTCTGAAATGTAAGTGCCTCATCACTGACTTCTCCAAAATAATTGCTGATATAATTTCTTCCTGTCATTGTGTTAACAGCAATCTTGATGGCACAGGAGCAGATATTTTGACAAATTTCTGTGGAGCTAATTACCTTTGCTGCTAATGAGCTAACCCAAGCATTTAATTGCCACCATAAGCTACTAATTTCTGTTTTTGCATTATGGTTGAATAATTATGCGATATTCTGTTTGCTTGAGGTTGTGTGTGTCTAATTATACATACAGACCAGGTGAGAAACAGATTTTATTTTTTGTGTATCACCCTTACGTCCAACAAACATACAAAAAGTTAGTTTTGGAAAAAAGTAAAGGAAAAAGGACAGTGAGCTTAGAAAGGAAGAGCTTAGGACTTAGATGTTATAGTTTATGTTAGGGCTGAGTGGATTTCTGTTACAGTCGGACCATTTTAGAGACAGAAGTCTTTCAAACATCAGCGATGGTCCCATGACCGTGCATTGACTTCACACACCTCCCTTCTTGACGACAGCATCTGGGGCATGTCATCTCGTGCATTGCCACATTTCAGTTTTGGGCCAATGCATAACCCAGATGAATATAAGTGTTCGCTGAGGAAAAGTCATGTTCTGATGTAATTATCATCTATTGCTTCCTGTAATCGCATCAGATCTCTTTTGAACAATAATCTCATGTTGAGCGTCTGGAAGTGGAGCCCTCCTCCCTGTTTATTGTTCTCCACTCCGGTAAAGCACAATTCAATTGAGGAGTCTGCTATTAGATTTTTAGCTCTGTAGAATAACCCAAAATCGTATTTTTGCTGGAAATTATCAATACATCTTGGAGAACAAAAGGAAGAAGACACAGAGCAAAAGTAGACCCTGGGTAGAGAGAGGAGGGATGTAATACAGCAGATGAAAGATGAGCAGGAGTAGAATAAAAGACTTTCACCAACTGGAGAAGGGCTTTATTGACATGCCAGGGTCAGATGTATATGCTACAGTTTGCAAATCACATCAAAACTGTAAAACACTGCTCTTCCACAGTAGACACTTTATTGTGTGTCTGGTAAATGTGGTAAGTAAGTGGGTACATACTGAAATGAGGAAAGGAGGAAGTGTTGAAGAAAACATCAACAGAAGCCCTGCAAACAATAAAAAGCGAGAACATTTGTTTTTGAGCTTTGGAATATTACATTAACACTTTCCTAAATTTAGAAAAGCACTACAGACATGCCAGACAAGAAAGTCTTTCAACATCTAATGAGACTAAAAAAATAATGTAGCATCAGCAACAGTTCATAGTGGCCAATGAGCAAAAATATACAGAAAGAGGCAAGAAAACTAGAACTAGAAAAACTGAAGGAAATCTGTGCAAATATTGTCACTGAGATATAACATTTTGCTTGTAAATGTTACCAGAATGTGGACTTTGACCATTTAACTCTAAAGTTCCTGCAGTTTGCATTGAGGTTATGTTCCAAGTTGGGAAAGAAACTAGTGTCAGAATAGTTACAAATATAAACAAAACTACAAATGTTGACAAGAAGTGTTTGACCAAAAATATAAAAATAAAATATATACAGTGGTTAGCAAAAGTATTTGGATCCCTTGAATCTTTTTCATATTTGTTCACATTATAGCCACAAACTTCTGTGTGTTTTACTGAGATTTTGATCCAGTTTAATTAAGTTTATTTCTAACCAACTTACAGTAAATGTTATCCCACTGTACTTTTAATTGAATTTAATACAAACCGATTAATTCATAGCCATAAATATAAAGAAAAAAATCAAATTGAAATTTAATACATTTCAGTTCAATACTAGTTATTAAACAATGAAGTGTTGTTTCTTAATCTAACTGGAAAAACATTTTCTCTTCAAGTAAATGCATATAATTAAATTTTTGATTTGTCTGCAAATCTTTATCCAGTGCTGGCAGCTACAGTCGAAAGTTGATTGCTAATCCTGTGGCAGTCATTCATATGTGGCAATAGTGGAAAGGAAAATGCCATTTTACCCCAAAGAAACATTTTCAGTAATGCCTTTCCTCTGGTCCTTCTTTACACAATGACCAAACTTGAGAGGTGGACAACAAATAGATTCCCCTCTCTGAGATACAGATATCTGCAGATTCTCCAAAGTTACAATTTCTCTCTTTGATGATTCTCTCATCAACACTTTGCTTACACCAACCCAGATGAACAAGCATTCCTCCAGTCCTTAAATGCACCATTTATTTGTGGGTCTATGAGAACCTCGCAGACCATGGAAACTTTGCTGTCTTTCAAAACTTCACATGCAAATGCAATTTGGTCCTTAATGTCATGTAGATTGGGGGTATATGTTTTACATTTTTCAAGCACATTGGATGAAGTGTCTTAGTTCAAATGTTGAAGTCTTAAGAAAATTACTCACCTTTTAAATTTGTAATGCATTTTGTTGTAGAGCTGTTTTTACAAGATAGCTTTGTGTCAGTTTGAGGATAGTAAGCTATATTTGTAGCTACCCAAAGTTTTACAAAAATGTTTTTATTTAACTCATATTTGTAGTTATTGCAGGGATAATTTCACTAGATAATCAAGAGTTTACTTTTACAAAAACAGCTAAGGCCATCAGATCTGGAGTGACAACAGGATGCTGAAGGCCTGGATGCTCCAACATGTGTTAAAAACAAACCGCAGCTCCCTTCTCTGGCTAACTTTCTGAAATGTACCATATGATTTAACGTCTCCACTGGCTAATGGGCTCAGTTTGAGAAAAAAAGAGCCTTGCATATGTCTTCAGTATCTAATGTAAACTGCACTCAAAATCAGCAATTACAAAGTGCTTTACTAAGTGCAGGCAGGAGGCACTAAAAGAACTGAAGTGAAAACATCACAAGCCAACATCAGCTGATCTTACATCTTATTATATCCAGAGTGGTTTTCCCTCAAGTACCTCCAAACAAAAAATGTTATCTGAGATGGTGCACATCTATGGATCTTTCTATTCAGAGGAGCATAACTCACCTGACAATGGAAGAATGTGTGGCTGTGCACAGTAAGCCAGCAGGAATAAACCTGAAAGAACCACTGAATCATCTTCAAAGTCCTGGATGGTTTTATCCCGTCCTTTGATGAGTCATGAACTCCACTATAATTTGTTGTTTCACATCAGCTGTCCTCCTGTAAGTAACAACAAATGAATTAATTCAATTAGAAGGTGCATTACAGTGAAGGAAAGTAGTACTACAGTACCTGGTCATAAATTAAATCTTAAAATGTATATGTACATGATGCTTTTACAACTTTGTAAAATTGATTATTGGTGGTTAGCACAAAGTGAAAAACGCACTAACTCACTAATTATCTGCATTACTGTGCTTTTGCTAAACATGTTAAAAATACCAAGCTGTAGACAATTATAACAATTTTTACCTCAGACATTTGAACTTTGCACTTATATAACAGTTAATAAACCAGGAAAAATAAATTTCTGCTTTACATGGCTCTTTTATGCAGCTTAGTGTTTTCTTGTGAGAAAATTAATTTACTACGTCAAAGATAAAACAAAAATGTTATTTTTATTCTGTTATATGCTTTATGTACAGTGGCATAATTATTCACTTTTAGTAATCTAATTATAATTAATAAGAGTTAGAGTAACTTTAATAAAAGTTTTATCTACAAAATTAGGATTTTTCAAAAATAATTTTTAAATATATCCTAAATAGGACATGAATTGCGTTTTGATACTCTGTGAGATTAAAAACGAAATCCATAAAACTTTTCTTGTGATATTTGCGCCTTTGAGTAAAAATTTATTTTTTTTTTTGTTGCAAGGAACTTTTACGGCCTGTACTTACTTTCTTGTATAGCTGATGTTAACACATCCAATATTTTAATCTAAATGTTTGGCATCTTTAATTGTTTATCATCATACAATTAAATTAAATGAGTGGTGTTATTTAGATTAAAAAAAGTTTAACAGTTTTTATATTTTAGGTAAATTATGTCAAGGAAGTCCAACACTACAAAATAAAAATCATGTTTTGCTAATAATGCAGGTCACACACTGTTTGTGTTTGACTATTCTTTACAAATAAAGACCGACTGGAAGCGAGAAATCTGCTCACCTGCTTCTGTCGCTTCAGGATGTTGAGGACGTTGAGGCAGGAAGATTGGACGAGCCCCCACCTCCCTCAGCAGCCATCCAGCCATCCATCCATCCAGCCAGCTCTCCTGAGTCACTTTTCATAATTATTGAATTACATTCCTGGCAACCCATTAAGCAGGACATTCTCTTCTTAACCACCTGCTCTTCCCCCCTGCTCCACCCCATTTTACGCCATCAATCTTTCAGCGTTACTGGAGCCCCTAAAAGCTTTCTGACTGCTCTATAATGGGGGACAGCACGGGGTCAGGGGGTGCTGCTGGACTGTGTGCTCAGGAGCAGTGATGCCTCAGCATTCTGGAGGGGAGCGAGGCAAAGGGACGGGTCGCCACAGTGGTGTGAGGGGGCACGGGGGTCACTCTGCTCTGTGGCTCGAATAGGTCACTGATTGGACCTTTGGCTGGAAACAAAAGGAAGAAACACTATATAGTTTATATGATTTTGTGCATACGCACTGTTGTTCTCTTTAAACGAACACTCAGAAGATTTAATTTTTGTGATGATGGGCTGTAATTTTATCCTTCCAAGTGAGGAAAACTGTCCTCAGTCCACCTCTGCTGATTCACTACATTTCCCAGAATTCCTGCTGTCTTTGAGAATGAATTATGGGTGAAGACTGAATCTGCTGCAGTAGTTGGAGGATTAATGACCACTCTCCAATGTTGGATTAAAAATGATGGAGATAAAACTTTAGGAAATTATATTCTTTTTTTCCTTGTGTACTTTCAGCTTTATGCATGTGTGTGCTGACTCTCACCACTTCTAGAGGGATCCTAAGGGGTTCTCCCACTACAATGCAGTCTTAATTCAAGGTAGATCATATTTTCCCTGATAAATGAAGTATGTAAAACCAGCAAAACAAAACCTCCAATACAAACTGCAGACCTCTGCACAGACTGACAGTTTAAAAACCTAACTTATCATTTACCAAATGTTTTGATACAAAACTGTGGTCTCCTGAACAGCTGGCATGAAAATATGAATAATTTTGTAAGGTGTCAGTTTGCAAAGCTTTTACAGATTTCTCTATTAACATAAAACATAACAGCTGTGTTATGTTTACACTTTAGGCTAGAGCATTGTTAATAATAATTCTCTTTTTTTCTTCATCTACAGTAAACAGCAAGCTGATTTATACTGTGCTGAGAAGTAAATTGAGATTTTAGAAAACAAAAATAGTTGTCTTCAGTTGCACTGTATCAGAAATTTTCCTCAATGAACTTTAACCATAATATTTTCTAACCTCAAATATTTTTTTATGAAATTGATTTCTTCTGAACGCACCAAACATTCCTAATGCTTTAGCAAACTTTTCTTTATTTGGTTGACCTCTTGCTCTTTGGAGCAGGGTGGCCAGACAGTTGGCCCAAAATCCATTTGTTTTCCTTTAGTAACATGTTCAACAAAGGACCTGATAAATTGAGCTGTGATTAAGTAAGATGAATAATACCAGTTGACTGATTAACTTTTACCAATCAGCTAGGAATGAAGACATGTCAGAAAATGTATTCTAATGTATTTAGGTAAAAAAAAAAATCTAATTCAAGATAAAGAGAAAAACATTGAGTTTTATTATCATTATTCAAAAAAGCATTGGGGAAAAGTCTTCATATATCTTGAACTTTTCTCAATTCGTCACATTACCACATACTTCTTCATTTTTCATTTGGATATAATCTGATAAACCAACAAATAATTATTTTTGGTTTTCAAATTTTTTTTTTACAAATAAGAGCAGTTTTCAGTAGTTTGAGGTTGTTTTTTTTTCAGATTTCTGAGTTAAAACCTTGAAGATCCATCTTTCACTGAAATTACAATTGCATGTATTATGTCGCTTCCAGCTTTTACATCTGGAGCACATTTCTTTGCCATTTTTTCTTTGCATAGCAGTTCAATGTCATCAGATTGGATAAAGGGCATCAATGAGGTTAATTTTCAAGTCTAACCACAGATTCTAATGGGATTTAGATTTTGGTTGGCTGTTATTATAGGGGAGTCTGCTTTAAGCTAAACCACTGCATTGTATTGCAGTTTACTGTTATTGTTTTGCTTCAAGGTGAATTTCCTCCCCTATTTAAACTCTTTAACAGCTTCCACAGATTATATTCCAGGGTTACCATGTATATTTAGCTCCTTCCATCAACTCTATTCAACTTCCCTGTTCCTGCTGAAGAAACCCACTAATGAATGTTTTTTCTCAACTTTTTTCTTTTTTCCTTGACTCTGCATGATGTCTTCTATAAATACCAACCTTGTGGAGCACACAATTAATTGTTGATGGATTGAACAGAGCACTTCGAGGGGCTGAGAGCTTGTGACCTTATTTTATATTCTAATTTTGATTTAAAAATCTCCACAACTTTATATCTTACCTGCTTTCCTTAGTCTTTTTTAAGCTGTTTACTCATTAAACAGCTTTAACAAATTTAACACTTTCACAAAACAGTTTAATATTGAGGTTATATTACACACAGATGAAGTCTGTTTGTGATCTTTGAAGCCAGTTGGATGTACTGGATTTCATTTAAACACAGAGCACTTAACAGAAATGATGTAAACGAATCTCTCACTGCTCAGCAAAACAATCCCAAAGGTCAACAGGAGACACAGACCTTTAATTTATGCTTAAACTAGGTGGATACATTGCTATGAGTCCACATCTTCAAATAAACACAAGAAACATATAACTCTATTTTTCTTTATCTTTCAATTGCAATAGCACACTTTCATAACTGTCTGGATTGTGAATTCTCAGTCCTGAGTTCTCCAGAATTTATGTTCTATTACATTTTGGCATTATTTAATAAAAGTGTTCATGTAAATTAAAGACTAAGTAATAAAAAAAATCTGAAGAAAACTTTAGCCCACGTGACTTTGAGATACATTATCTACTTTATGAGTATACTGAATGAGTTTACAGAAAGACTGCACCACATTATTTTTCACTGTTCTTACTACCACTGGATTTTACCTCAACTGGAGATCAATGGTAAATCATTTATTTACTTTTACTGGAGCTATGATAACATTTAGGTTCTGTTACAGATTATGAAATACTAAAGAGACTTCTAGATAAAATGCTAGAAAGTAAACATAGGGCACACAGAACTGCTTCTTTTGAAATTAAATTTATCAACTCAGTTTATAATGCACACACCTGGTGTTAAAGTGGCTCTGTGAGTCATGTTGCAACAAGTCTTCCTTCATCAGTCATCACATGAACACCGGGAACATCATGCAGAGCCTTCTGGTATTTTGCCTTGCATTGCTTTTTTCACTGTGCTCTCCAGGAGACTCCACTCAAGTCGATATTAAGTGAATAGTAAGGTTAGCTTTGTCTTTACCCTGCTGGCTTATTGACTCACCTGTCAATACCACTGCAGGCAAAATCTATAAGACCTCCGAATGTTATCTCAACATTTTGTTTTGTATGTTCCATGTCTGTACATGGCTTTAAATGTCTTTCAAAATAGTTAAATGAGATGTAAATCTGTATTGCATGTGGGTAGAGAAAAGGATTTGAAAGAGGAGGCTATGAAAATGAAATATTGACCTTTTCTTTATTAAAATGCACACAAACTCACATCTTTCATTCTCTAAAGGAGAGCTTCTAGCTGAGACTTCTTATTAGGGTTGTGAATTTATGCCACATGGTTCTAATGCTACATTTTGTTGCAACATATTCTCTCTGAGTCAAATAAGTATTTAAAATATGACAGGCCTTGGGCAAATATTTACCAGAGGCTTCTAGTAACACTTGCAAGCAGCCCTTTATGGACACTAAAAAAGCCCAAACTGCAATATTTCATTTGCAACCAACTTCAAAGAATTGAAATTTTTTAGTTAATATCTTAAAACAGTGAAATCATTGTATTTATTTCAGTGTTATAGCCCAAAAAGGAATTTTATCAAGTCAAACATAAATACAAAACTGTTCTAATTCTGTGGCGTTATTATCTAATATAATATCAATTCAAAACTCTACCAGCCCCAGACAGAAGGATAATAGCAGTTAGTCTGTCTGTGCCTTCAACACAAATTGGTCACATCCTGCTAAAGACAGAGTACTGGACTTCAGCCATGTGTGGCTTTATGAAAATACAGACACTTCTTAATGGAACAGGTTGGAAAAGGATTCCTGTTTAGCGTATCATCAAACTTCCACTGCTGAACCGATGATGTTTGTTTACATGTTTAGAAAATGCAAAGACGGTGCACATTAAAACACATTACTGTAAATACGCTAGCTTCGTCAAAAAGGCTAATTTCTAACTATAGTCTCTGGATCAGCTGACATGAGCACTTCAGGGATTAAAATACAATGAGCATGATTAAAAAAAACCAAATATAATACAGTTTAAGTCACAAATGATCATACATTTGACCATCCCTCAACCATAGTT
Source organism: Poeciliopsis retropinna (assembly GCA_010277075.1). Classification (NCBI taxonomy): domain Eukaryota; kingdom Metazoa; phylum Chordata; class Actinopteri; order Cyprinodontiformes; family Poeciliidae; genus Poeciliopsis; species Poeciliopsis retropinna. The sequence continues at coordinate 3,281,646 of VMRM01000020.1, forward strand.
TTGATTGAGTGTGTTGATTAAAAGCAAACAGTGAATTATTTTTCAACCTATCTAAACATTTCGTTTCACTGTAAACAGTAAAGCCAAAATCTGCACAGCACTGTGTCAGACAGGACATTTGCACACAGAGTTCAGTCAGTGGCCAGGCAGCTGAAAGTCTGGGCTCCAATCTCACTTGTAGACACATCATCTTCATTTTTACCTCCAAGAATTTCCAAAAAAGCTGCTCAGCATGTTTTTTTTCTATGTTCCTGTACTTTTGAGGTACCTAGTAAGATTTTTATCTTCAGTGAACCCAGTAGGGAGTAAATACAGGTTCTTACAAGGAAAGTGTTTACAATTAAACAATATGGGTGTGCAAAGCAGGGGGGATGGGGTGGGGGTGGTGGTGGGTGTTATGCTTCACCTCACAGCATGCTGTTCATTACCTAATGCTCAGATCCCAACACATATTATTCATTTTTGACAGCTTGAACACTTTGCATAAAGCACACACTCTTAAATACACAGATGGAGCCCCCTCTCTCTGAGGACACACACTGGTGTAATGCATTACCTGAGTAGAAACAGCTAACCTTGTTCATGCTGAGTGTACACCAAAACTTCACTGCATCTAAACTAAATCCCTTTCCTTGACCCTCCGTAGAGAAATTTTAGTTTCAGTTTTGGCTCCATGTTGGTTAAGTAAATAATGATAGTACATATTGTAAATCTGACCTATAAATAACTGAAAACCATTGCTCAACTATTTTTTAACATTACAATAAACTAACATTCTGGGAACAAACTGTTCCACAGCTCAAATGTGTAGAAGCTGCATAAAGTCACCTTGCAAGCCACACTTTATGATAAGCTGCACATAAGCATGCACATTCAGGGTGTATGAGTAATGAACAACCTTAATAACACCTCCAAGTTTTCCTCTTGTTCTCTCTGCTGGCTGTTTAAATTCACATCCCCCTTTAACGTCTCTCTAATCTGATTACTGCTGGGCTAATGGCTCTCCTTCTGCTCCTCCCAGACACTCTGCCCAGACCTTGGAAAACACACACAGAGGCAAACAAACCAACACTGGCTGTTTGGGGCGTATGTTGGTGCAGAGACGGTACAGCTGCAAAGTAAGGCTGAGGAAAAAGAGCTGAGGGATAGAGAAAAAAAAGAAGTTGGTGTTTATATGCATAGGGGTGAGTGTTTCTAGGGGTGAGGAGGGAGACAGAGAGTAGACCAGGAGCATCTCACTCCAAAAGCTCTCCCTTCACTCTCCCTTTCTCTGCCTCCCCCCTCCCTTTAGCAAATCTATAGGGAGGGAAGGCAGAGACAGGTGCATTTCTCCACAAATTGAGTTAGCCAAGACATGCCACATCCAATTGGACTAAATTGATGTGAGAGTTTGTGATGTCTGCCGTGGGTATTACAGCAAAGGTCAGTGTGCCGAGACAATGACATCAATCTGGTCCACGTGGCCGAGTGCTGGGCCCCCACCAGCCCGTGATTCAGATGCAAACCTGCAAACACAAGCAGACACAAGCAGAGGAATGGAGAGGGGCGGGATGAATGCTTGCTGCAAACTGGTGGGCATTTTGTGATTGCATTTAAACGGACAATGAACGAGATTTCCACGCTGTCTGAATGACAGGACACATGCCCACCAGATAAGAAATTATGACAAAAAGGTGTCTTCCACAAAAATGTTTGATATAGCTATAGCTACAATGTAGCGTGCGACCGTTAGCGGGTTAATGCATCGGTAGTGCTCCTGTTCTACATAAAACATTATACAATTTATATATAAAAACAAACTGAAATTATGTTTTGCTATAGGAAGTGAAAGCAAAAAATACTATGTGAGGTGAAGGTCCTCTGTTTTATGCCATTACTCTTAACTGTATCACTTTTAGTAATCATTTTTGTTTCTAAGTTGTAAAAACATGTTAAAAACTGATGACATTATATTGGAATGCCAAGCTTGGGCATTCCAATATACATACTGGAAAACTAAACACACCCATGAATGGTCCCTGTTTCCTATTTTTGAGTCATCAGGCAGCATTTCAACCAAACGTTCTTCTCCAAATTCTTACCACATTCAAGTTTTCTTAAGTTTCAAGCTCAGTGCCTATCTACTGTTCTAGGGGTTTCCAGACAGTTTACAGCTTTATCATCATGGCTTCATCACAGTTGGGGTCCACCAGTTGTTATTACTGTAACAACAATCTACAGGCCACTGTCACTGAAAGCCATATCTGCTTCCATACTTTTTGTTTCCTTAACTTTGGGATGTTACTCATATACAGGCCGACATCACTGCCAGTTCCTCCAGTGTTATTCAGCTTATGAACACATACTGCCGATCAATTTCATATGAAACACAAGTAGTGGTATTTTAAGGTTACTTTGATTTAACTCTCAGAAAATCCAATATAAACTTCATCAGACTGTCACCTCTGCAGAGCCCTGCACACCCAGATTTCAGGAGCATGGCTTTCATCACACCTTTATTCAGAAAGCCATTTTCTCTATCGCATTAGCTTTATTGCTCCTTTTATGGTTCCCTCTGTCTTCTCGCTGGTGCTCTATATGAGCCCAGGGCTATTGGTTTTCATTGGGACACTTCTCAGTCTGGGCCAGGACCAGGCCGGGCCGATCAGTTTCCCCTGATGATAATTCCTAAGAAATTTATATGAACAGCTGAGTCCAACTCTTGACTTCACAAACTCACTCTCTCAGTGGAAACAGACATCTGAAACAGTAATGTAACAGGAAGGTAAACAGTTTTTGTAATTTGTTTATGCATTTTTCCAAATGTCCCAGGTTAAAGATGACAATTAGACATTTCAGCCAAGCTCAACTTAATAACATGTCCTGTTGAGTGACACAAAAGTTTGCAGACACAGATCCAGAGTTTTTGAAAACAAATTTAGCCTGGTTTTCAAGAAATTCACTAATTTCAAAGTAAACAACCATCCAATCTGAACTGATTAGGGATATCATCTGGCTTCTTCAACAAAGTTTCCTGGAACACACGGGATCCAGGAAGGAGGTGCAATTCATCGCCTGGAATCCCAGACCAGAGATTTGTCTGAGAGGCAATTTACTGCCATTTTCTAGGGGGGCTGTGGCCTGATGCATAAACATTGTTCCTAATATGCCAATTCATCATCAAGCAGCTGGGGGATTCTGGGTGTGTTCTGATCAAATTTGCACCCGGCGATGATGAGGGGCGTGTTAGTTTTGCTGCAGAAAAGTGCAGATCTAGCTATTTGTCACGTCAAGCTTCCACAAGGGAGGCAGAGGAGGAATGATGCATGGCATAGAAACGATATAGAACAGAAGCTCAGAGAGGCACCATCTACTTTCAGGCAGCCAAGACTGCTGGCATCATATTTTAACCATTTGACTTCTCTTTCTCCCAGAGCGAGAAATATATGGCCTCATACAAACATTCAGTATTAGAGGACAAAGTCCTCCAAGGAATTAAAAAGCTGGGTGTAATTTTACAGTCACTTGTGATATTGAGGTTATTGTCTGTCAGTTGTAATTCTGTTGATAAATCAGTGATTTTTTTTGTCAAGAATCAGTGTCATGATCTGTAACATTTTGGGTTTAATGTATTCCTAAATTTGCTTTTCTTTTAGCATTTTTCAGTTGTGTTAGTGATAGTTTTATGTGTTTCTGATTTAATCCTTACCTTTCCGCAGCGTCTTAGCTCCCTGCACTCTGCAACAGTCTCTCTCTCAAAGGCTCATTAATGCACCTGTCATACGAATCTGACATGGGTCACGTGTGCAAACATTTTTACATTTGTGTCACCTTTGAATGCAGTGTGAATGTAATCTAAATGATTTTGTACATGTGGGTTACATGTGGAGGAAAACAATATTTTGCGGGAACCTTACACAAAAATAGAGAAATGTAGAATAGCCTATCACCCAAGAAAAAATACTTACCACAGTTAGGTCTTCAAAACTTGACTTAGAGTCTTGTTTGATGGGAGATGATGTCATATTGAACTGCTAATTAAAAAATCCCACAATATCAGATTAATTTTTGAAAAGCAGATTCAGAAAAAAACATCTCAAAGCAAAAACAACTTTGACACAGGCATTCAGACAAAACTTTTTTGAGCAAAACAAGTGATGAGTTTATATGCTACTCAATCTCAGGACACTACCTGTGTAGAATAAGAGCTTATTTGAACATCCTGACAGGACACTTTAAATTAACATAAATGAAAACAGTTTAGAAAGGCCAAATCTCAGCTGTTCATATGCACTACACCATATTCGTGGTGTCACTTTGACAATATTAATTTGACTTTTGCCATTTGAGTGAAATAAGACTGCTGTAACTAGTGATACAATATTTCTGGCTTAAAAAATCACTACCAGAAAGCAAGTAATTCAAAACAAATTAATCAGTAAAAAAAGACAAATAAATTAGTAGTTGTAAGAAAAATTTTAATTTAATATTTACTTTTCATGTTAGCCCCTTTTGCCTCCAGTTGTCCAGTTGTGTGTAGTCACAGTCATAGATTGCTCCCCCTATCAGACATAGATCTTTACTTAAATCAACTTATGTTAAAGGCAATAAAGTTTTATTTGCTCAACAACTCGATCCCAACCACAGTGTATCTAAAAAAGCAAAGACAAATTAGTGGTTTGATTCTGGGGATACAGAAGAATCTCACACAGGATTAGTGTCATCATCAAAATTCACTGATTAATTGAAAATCTGAAAAATACAAAAACTATTGCATCAGGTGGAGCCCTCATTCAAAATCCTCAGGGAAAACAGTTGCAAAAGGTAAATAAAGAAATGATGGCTTTGTATTTAGTTACTGTTCACATGTATTGATTTGATCCAGAACACGGAATCTGTCTCATCCGGCTCTGTGGTGCACCATCATCCTTCAGAGGCCAGACAACGCCTTCTGGGAACAGGAAGTGAATCAGTGGACAGACCCATTCTGATAGCTCCCATCTGGCTGTTCTTTAAGACTTCCATCCAATCAAATTAGGTTTGATTGATCAACAAGCTCTGCCATTGGGTGGTGGTCATGGCAATATAATTTACCCTCACCGTCAATATAAATAGCTGTTCTTTTGAAGACCAATGATAAAAGGATGAACATAAAATTCAAGAGTTTGCATTCCTAGTCTACCATGCAGCTCAGAATGTTCAGATTGTTTCGGCTGAGGAGGAACTGTGCAAAATCCCAAACTAAAGATGAACGATTCTGTTTCTTCTCTGCTCCAGAGCTGGAGCAGAGCAAAGGTGTCAATGCATGATCCAAAAGAATGACAGGATTTAATTTTTACCAGCAGAAAACAACCTAAAGCAACATACTGCCCAACTAGTGCACACATTGCATGTCTTATGCATTCACTCATCCCACAAGTGGAAGAATAAAAATCCCAAAGCCGAAGTTAATTCTGTATCATTATGGTTTCCAAAGTGTGACTGGTGGTTCTAGAATTAAGTAATATAAGTCATGTTGGAAGTAAATTCTCCAGACCAAGTATAAAAACAAAATAGAAGTTTGTGGAAAGGCAATTAAATAAACAACATAAAACATTAACTAAAGGAAAATGAAATTTGACATTAGCAATAAAAAACAGCAAATGGATTAGATTTGGAATTGTTTATTACAAACTTGTTCGCTTTACTTACTGCAGATCAGCCTCACTGACTCCTGCAAATCAAACATTTAAAAAGTAAAAATATTAGGAAACCAGTACTCTATAAAAGAAAGAGAAAGTTTTCTGGTACATACATAAACTCCCAGTTGATGCTGAGAAGGAGTCTTGACACCCAACACCTGTGTGGGCAGGTGAATGATGTTGAAACACTTCACAAAATATTTGTTATAGCTATTTTTGGTATATATTTTCCCTCCAGATATAGATTCAACTTTTCTACTACTATTAAATTAGCATTGTTACATCACCCTCTATTCCCAGTTAACCCATTGTGTCACTGATAAGTTAATTAACGGCTCTGACATCTCATTTGTATAAGAAACAATATATTTGAGAAGCCCTGTTGTTGGCTCTCATTGGGTCCCCCCTCCCCTTTTTGACTATATGGAAATCATAATTCATATGAGCTGCCTGATGGTTTATGCAGATGGAGGCTGCAGGCAAAACAGTTTAATGCGCGGCCACGTGTTCAGTCATAACACAAGTGAGGAATATGAAACTGGGAGAGAAAGAAGGAACCACGAGGCGAGGCAAATTAGCAGCTTTAGAAATTGATAGCAGGTGTTTACATGCGGCATTTTTGCATATTATTATATGGAAGCAGGAGGGGTGTAATAAACATCACAAAGCCTTGTATCATAATCAATATAATACACAATGACCTTGACGTTGCATGATGGATTGGGGGACACGGACTACTGTAATTGCATCTCATCCCCTTCCTTCCTTTACTTCTTCTCTTTGTCCAACCCTTTTTCACAATTTTTTGGTGTAAAACAGCGCTGCGTCGTGTTCGGTGCGTTGCCTCGTCGCCTGCCGCTGAGATGACCATTAATCGCTTAATTCCAGTAAACCTACGTGCGCACAAAGGACCGCTGTCTTCCCCTTAATGCATCTGTGATTAAGCTTCTGGGCAGGCCACACGGCATTATTAGCCAGCAGGTCCTTGTATAGAGGGCCAAATGCCTTCAGGGGGCCCGAGGGTGGTGTGTGTGTGGGGGGTGGCTGTGGAGGCAAGTTAATGACACTGACCCTCACTTCCCCAACAGCTATTCAATTCAACAATAATAACGGGTCACGCATCTGATTTATGGGGTTGGGGATAATAATTGTCAACTGCTAATGTCGGGGTGGGTGCGGAGAGGGGGTAGGGGGTAATGCCAGTGGACTACGCTAAATAAAATATGCTTTGACCCCACTGGGGGTGAAATGCAGAAAAAAAAAATGACAGATGATGTTTCAGTCACCTCTTCTTCTCAAAGCTTGTTGCAGCCAAACGGAGTCCAAATCCACAATGCTTCGCTGTTTGTGTGATCTGAAACCCGCAGCCAGGCTCTCAGCCGGCAGCCTCACGGCCTGCATCTCTCCACCCCACCGCCCTACTCGGCTGCAATAAATTAATAACAACCAAACAATGTGTCGCGGAGAGGCGGATTCGATTACTAAGTTTATTTACAGGGAAAATCTCATGAAGGCCATTGACCACCGTTAAACAGCGCGGGATGAAACGATGACAAGAGCCCCGATAAGAATTTAATTCCATCTCATTTCAGACGATTTTATGAATCAAATTCTTGAACACTGGCAAGAGATTTAATGATCGCATCTTAGCGAAATCTTATTTCAGAAGCGGTCGATGGCATTTCTCTGCGTTAATGTCGACTTAGAGGTTGGAGTAATTTAGTAATTGATTCCTTGCCTGGCTCTCGCTCGTGCCAAGGCCGCGTTAGAGGGTAATATGTTTCCTAATCTTATCCCCTGGAATAAGATTTTTATGTTAATCCGCTGGCTGGTCTCTTGGTCACTCGGGGAGCGCAGATAAAGGCTCGGAGGGGCCGATGAGGCCAGGAGGGACGAGCCGGGCTCTCCAGGAACTGGCTGCAACATCTGGAAGACAGTGGCACGTATTATTACAGAATAAAAGAACATTATTACACACGACAGAGACCTCTAAAGGCAGGGCAAACTTTAATTGAACAGCAAGTGTTTTGCAGGGAAATAAAGGAACAGATGCACAGACTTGCACATAGAGACAATAAATAAATAAAATAAATGTGACGTTTAAGAATCAGATAAAAAGACAGAAACAGTGAAAACAAAAATAAAACATTGCATACATTTATTATTCTCCTAGATTTAAAAAATATTTTCATCAATCAATAAATTTGTTTTTGATAGGAAATGGAACAGGTATTTTTCAAAGGACAGCGAAGTAACGTATTTGCTGACATTACAGCAGTCAACTATGTAGTATTTTGCATATTTTCATTGATATTTAATGATTTAACTTCCAACTTCCAAGGCTTGAAAGTTCAAGCCTTGGAGGTTGGGAGTCATCCTTGCAACCATCCTTCTTTAGCTTCTTCCAGATAATTTCTGTTTGATTCAACTCAAAAATCTGGATGGTTGCTCCAGAAAAACTGCATATTACTGAAGAAACATGGTTATCAAATTAAAAGATGACTTTAAATCTAAACCCACCACATGTATTATTAATTTTAGTTATAACTGGAGCTAAAACATGATACAAGCAAAATAAAATTTGGCCCTAATGGAAAAAAAAAACAAACTATGAAAGAACATGGATATGATTTTAAATCTGGCAGAATAGGATCTATAGTTCTGGTGTTGGTCAGAACTCTTTCAGGTGAGCTGCAGCTGCCTGATTCATTTTATTGAAAGAACAAAAACACTTTTATTGTAACCTACCACATATAAAACGTTATCAAAATAAATTGCATTCTAACTAGGTCAAATAAATAGGTTATAGTAGTTTTTAATATGGACTAGGGTGATTTACAAGTAGGCTTTTTGTGAATATTGGTTTGAGTCCAAAGTTTCTGTTATGCATTAAGACTAGTTAAAGTAGATCCTCAAACTTGCATGTTTGGGGCCAAAACCAATTATGGTCTTGGCCCATTTTGGTAAAACCAATTTTTTGCTTTAGATTCAATAACATTCTGATAAATCTACTGACTGTGTGTACATCATTTGGTGTCTTCCTGTGATTTGTGTAAAACTGTGTCATCAGCATGTAAGGTAGGAAACGCAGTTCATGAACTGAACCAGAATCACCACTTTAGCTCAGGATTATCATCACTCTTGTAAAGGTAATATCCTGATGGAATCGGATGAACTTCCTTAGATATATGAAGTTTATTTGTTTTATAAACTGAATTGGACTGCATTATGGTAAAACTCGAAATTTCAATCATTGCATTGCATGGTGCTGATTTTAACATATATTTCTATGAATGGGATCTGTCTGTCTGGCAAAGTGACTTGATATAACATTTGCTATATATATATATAAATGTTTCATTTCAATGTATAAAGATAATTCAAATGAATTGAAAAAGAGTGATCTGGAAATGGAGCCTTGAAGGAACCCCGCACTTGATCGTCATTTACTCAAAAGTATAACTGCAAAATGACACAGTCTGAATAGTTTAAGCACAGTAACAGTCAATCCCACCCATCTTTCCAATCTGACAACCAGCATGTTATGAGCTTTGTAAAGCGCATGAAAATTCTATAATATCAAAATCGCTGCTGAGACGTGTCATTAAGATACTTAAAATGAAATTGTGTGTTGAAACCACAAATTTAAATGTTTTCAACGAGAAGAGAAAAAAACTTTTCTTTGCAGAACAGGTGAATATTATCTCTGCATTTCTATTTGACGCAATCAGTGCAACAATTTATGTCAGAAAGGATATGCAACAGATCAAATGTGCAAAAAATACAGAACAAATGTGACAGAGGCTGCACCATGCAAAGCAAACCCCTCTCTTTCTTTGTGCTGCACATTTTCTTTTCTCCTCTGCAGACACTGGTGGAAGACACCAGTTCCTAATTTAATTTCGTCTCTTCTCCAGATGTCACTTTCCATCTGTGCGGTTGGAAACGCGAAGCGCTTTTTACGCACCAGCCTGGAACACGTTAGTTTCTTCTATTCATATCTGAAAGTGCATCAATCGAAAAAAAAATACATATATATATATATGTATATATATACGAAAAATATATAACTGCGGTGAAGGAATGCTTTAACTTTTCCGGAAGGGACTTGAATAATCTGCGATGATTTTATCACACCTCTGATTTTTCATATGTCAGATATTTTTCTGCTCCGTTAAATTGAGACATCAGACTAAATCACCATGAGAGTGTCCCCAAAATGAATTTTTTATTTGCCCCAGAGCCCCTCCCCTGCAACACGTGGCCTTATTAATAACTGCTTTGATAAGCTCGGCATTTCCTCGGGCGAAGGAGTGAGACGTTGTAGGTGAAATGTGACAGCAGGACCCTCCCATCTCTCTCCCTCTCTTTATCCCCTTGTGTTCCTTTGCCTTTTCAGGGGAGTGGATCCATCCAATCCATCCGCAGACAATGGCATTTTGTTCCTCTTTTTGTTCCTCCTGTCGACCCGCATTCCTATATTGCTGAGCAACGACAGTGCGCACTAAATGGAGAGGAGTTCCTCCTGCATCCCGGCTATTGTTCGGCACTTGCCAAGGGAACTTAGGGTCTTGCACACATCCCATTTTCTTGATTTATTTAGGTAAAGCTATATAGTTAAATCCATATAATTACAGTTTAATTATCGCTTAATTTGACTTAAAGGGCTATTATGTTACTGTAAATCACTACAAGCAACGCTGTAATGCATATCTGGACAAAACCCCATTTTGCAAAAGGACTTGAAATCATGTAAAGATACTCAGACTCCAGCGTGCGAGATTTCGAATTCAATATTCCGACATCAGAATGGAGTCTGCGGCCTTTCGTCTCACCAGAACCAGTTGATAGAATTAAAAGATGTTGAAACTATAAAAGAAGGGGCGTTTCAATAGCTGGTGGACTCTGGCGGAGGGGACCGCGCTATAGAGCGCAGGAATAAAGAGCGGCCTCAGTGAAAGAAACCGATGGCTAAAAGCTATAATTGTATTTGCCTCGGCGAAATATCAGAAAAGACTTCTCGTTTCTTTGAGCGTTATTAGATTAATTCCCAGAGATGGTTTCTTTTCTCGCTGCCAGACGCGTGGAGGGAGGACGGTGAACCATTTGGCTCTTTGGTTTCAATAATCAAATTAACCATTTGGTACAACTTTTGGGTCCCAGCTCGTGTGCAGAGCGAATAAAGAAGATAAAAAAGAAAGCATTTACATAATAGGGACGGGGTTGTGTCAGTAAAGAATAAATAGGAGACAGAAACACACTGCAAGGTGTCAGCAGCTGGAGAGACACAAATAACTGATGGAAAATCCATGTATTATGGGAGCAAAATACGTGTTTATATGGAAGCATGTCCGATCGAGTTATATTCGAATAATTCAGGAAACTAAAATTCTAAAATTTGTTATGTGTCTCATTTTTTTAGATGTTAAACTGTAGAATTTAATCACAGACTCGTTAAAATTAAAATTTTACCTGCAAACCGCTAAAATTTTTAATAACAGCAACACATTTCTTTTGGTGATAAAACACAATCAATACTGCTATAAAGTCGGATAAAATAAAGACTGAGGCGCTTCAGAAAGAAAAAGAATCTATAATAATCCTGTAAAACTGAACAGGCAGCGAGACAAACGCGTTTAATATCCACTGTCCAGATTGACACCAAACTCACCTGCTGTAAAATGCATGCTCTCAATCCCCCTAGGATTATTGTAACAATATTACAGTCATATTCCAATCAACACACACCACCAGATGAACGCGTTTAGGCACCAAATAACCATTTGCAAAATTAGATTGATGTGCCATAATTACTATTGCGCCATTTTTTGTGTACAGATAATTTGCAGGGAAAACACGGAGCCTTGACAAGAAGGATTTGAACTCGATCCAATGAATGAAAATAGGAGGAAAAAGAAGAAGAAACACAGTGTGTGTAAGCGCCATACAAAGCGGTTCACCTTATTACACAAACTGAATTAACCACTCAGCCAATATTGGGAGCCTGAGAGGTCCGATGACTGCCGCGCCAGTTCGTTACTTTCATTACAAAGATGTTATTTGCCAAATAAACGGAATAATGAAAGTAATAAAGAGAATTATAAAGTCATTTGAAACATAGAAAATACACCCGGCACGATTTGATGCTGCAGCAGAGACGGCAAAGGAGGAGGCCTATGTAGCAAAAATGGCAAGTTATTAAATAGAATGTAAATGTGTTCATTTTTTATGTTTTATTTCTTTAAATTAACTTCAGGAAATTTTAATATTTTGTTTTTTTTTATTTTCGTCATAAAATTGATATTTTTATTTGAAGAATTTGACAAGATACGAGTCACTTAACCTCAGAGTTAAAGCCAGACTCTCAAGCAGAGCAAAATAATAAAAAAAAAGTCAATATGGAAAAAAAATCACGAGTGCATATTTGCTTGTTACATCCTCTTCTTTTGCGCAATGATTGCATTATTATCAAGTGCACTTGAAACGGATCCTTGTGCGTAAAAATAGGTCATTTTACTGGATAAAAATTGACATGTTTTACCGCTTCAGTGCAGAAGATCAGAGGCAGAAACAGCAGGAAAAAAAATGTCGGAGCATACGGACAGAAAGAAGAGGCAGAGTGGGAATACTCTGTGAAATCCTGCCCAAGGTATACGGTCGCTTAAAAGGCTTAAAAGCTTGGAGAAAATTGGATCAGGGAGAATCGTCACCCAACTTTCATTATTTCCAAGTGGTGTGATTGAATTAAAGGGCAAGATGTTGGTTGGAGAGGAGTGGGGTGGATGGGTGGAGGAGGTGGGCGGTGGCGGCGGTGGTGGAGGGCTGCGTAATGGCGTGGTATTAAATTCTAATTAGAGATGCAGGGGATCAATGATAGGGAGGTTGGACAGCCCGGGCCCCCAGTGCCAGCCCAATAGACTGATGAGTTATTGTCATGTAAAAAAGCGCTAGCAATAAGACCAAACGCTTTGCTATTGTCCAAGCGGAAAGAGCCAAGTTTATTATGAGGACTATATGCTCTAGAGACCTCGGGCTAGGCGGCTCTTAGGGGGCTTTTCATAAAACAGGGCTAGGTTCGTATAAAGGAGGCCAGTTTTGGAGCAGGCGCTGAGCAGTGAACATCTACTCACCGTCCAGCCTTCTTCTAAGCAGTCCAAACCAAACAAGTCATCAAACTCAGACCGCGCGTCTTCCTCATTTTGATTTTTTATTTGTTTTTTTTTTTTTTTTTCCATTTCAGACCCATTTTTGGGTGCTTCTGTTTGACGTTTTTTTTTTTTTGCCCAGGGAAGTGCAGCTTTCAATCGCAACCGAGCCTTCTCAAATGTATAAAATGGAGTATTCTTACCTAAATTCCTCTGCCTACGAGTCATGTATGGCCGGGATGGACACGTCGAGCTTGGCATCGGCCTACGCGGACTTCAGTTCGTGCAGTCAGACGAGCGGCTTCCAGTACAATCCCATCAGGACCACTTTCGGGGCCACCTCCGGCTGTCCTTCCCTAACGCCGGGGTCCTGCAGTCTGGGGACCCTGCGGGATCACCAGAGCAGCCCGTATGCCGCAGGTAAGCAGTAGCGAGCTCCGCAGCCTCAACCTGGTGTATTATAGGACGCCTTGATTGCATTTGAAAATGGAAATGTGTTTAGTATTTACCAAACGAAATTTGCTTACACAAATGAAAGAATTTATCACGTTAGAAGCGATTGCAGGCAAGAGGTAATTCGGTTATGGGGTTATACTATCCCAGTCACACCCAAAACCGCCAACAGAATTATCTTAAGCTGCCAAAATGATAGGCATAATTTATTTACTTTGCGATGAGACATAAAGCTTCGAAAATAATTAGATAACCAAAGACTAAAGCTCATTATTGACACCAAATTGGAGTTACAGTAGCAACAAGCGAGGCGGACGGCAACATTATGACAAGTTTTCAAACAGGAGCCTCAATCTGAGGAGCAACAATTAATTTTACAATTAGCCGCTTCACAGGTCAGCAGTGTTATCAATTCTGATCTAATTCAAAGGTAATCAAATACACGATTTAACTGGAAGCTCCAACTCAGCGTGCGTAACCGGATTTTACACAAAATAACCAAATTTCAATTTACTTCCATTTGACAGCATCACACTTAAACAATCACGTTCCCTTTTTACTGAGCGGATAAAATATGTCAGCCTTGACATTTCCTTTTCCTTTACAGTTCCCTACAAACTATTCACCGATCATGGCGGGCTGAACGAAAAGAGGAAGCAGAGGCGCATCCGGACCACGTTCACCAGCGCGCAGCTAAAGGAGCTGGAGCGGGTTTTTGCAGAGACTCACTACCCGGACATCTACACCAGAGAGGAGCTGGCACTCAAGATCGATCTGACTGAAGCCAGAGTGCAGGTACAAAACCCCCACAGTTGAACAGGCGCCCACCGCTGGCGGCTCCCTTTACGAACGATTCATCTCATCATTTTCAAGCAAATAATTAGATAAAAAAGCTTGTATATTTTATTTTACTAATATTGACGCAAACAGCCGCAAGATTATACAACTTAAATTTTCATATTTCTTGTATCACAACTATTAAACAATTAAACTGAAATATAATTGAAATGTTGTGTGTGTGATATAAACTTTTTGAACGTTTTTCCAGGTGTGGTTCCAAAATCGTCGCGCGAAATTCCGCAAGCAGGAGCGCGCAGCTGCAGCGGCCGCAGCGGCTGCCAAGTCCAGTTCCGGGAAGAAGTCCGACTCCAGAGACGAAGACAGTAAAGACACCAAAACTACCGACCCAGACAGCACGGGAGGACCGGGACCAAATCCGGTTCCCACTTCCAACTGCGGCGGACCGAGCCCCACCGCAGGCCAGGTCAACACCACCGGGAACGGACAGGTGGACCAAGTGAAGACCTCCGTATCCACTGGCATGGGAGTGACTGCACCGAGCCAAGGCTGGGCCGCCGCACCCGGGACCATCACATCCATCCCGGACTCGTTGGGCGGGCCATTCGCCAGCGTACTGTCGTCTTTGCAAAGACAGAACGGAGCTAAAGCGACACTAGTAAAGACCAGCATGTTCTAATGAAGTTTAGAAAATCCGAGCAGAGTTCTCTGGAGACTGAAAAGCAATCGCCCAACACAGACTGGAGGACAATAAAAAGCAGATAGAAAAACAGATGAATATTGTTATTTTATTTTTACCTTGCGCTTTTCCTCGTGGTCAACAATTTTCCTGTAAAATATCCATCTTGACAAGTCACACTTTCACATTGAGACTGAAGCAAGTTGGGTGAACTGCTACCACCTTCTAGTCAAGTCTCAGAGCTATTTACCTACAAAACAGCGAAATGGGCAATTTACTCTCACTCAAAATATAGAACGGCGTCATACCTCACTTTAATTTAGTTTTAGAAAAAAAGATGTTGGAGCAAATGACTTGTTCAGATGTTTATTTTTGTTCTCAATGTGGGGGAAAAACGAAGGTTGGCACACTGGAAACGCGCGGTGCCATCAGAAAGCAAAGGAGCCTCGTTAAATCCCATTCAGAGTCAAAGTTCAACAGCTGCTTTTGTTGGGTCCAGAGGCGCCTGATAGCCATGACTGAGGACGCTCCGACACAACCATCCACCGACGCGCTTTTTTCTTCCCTCTGTTCACAGCCAGCTGTGTGGAAACTGCGGTATTATTTTGTTTCTTAGGGCTGCAGAGAGTTTAGTTTTTTTAAATTGTCGCTACAAACACACTTATTTCCTCGATATTAAAAAAGGCACAAACTACTGCAATGTTCACCTCAGACAGGAAATCTGTATGTTTTGTGTGTCTTTCTACGGCAGTGTTTTGTGGCTCAAACTGTATAGTGTTATTACGTACTCTTGTCTCTTATAGTTGAACCATAGGCCATATTCCCTCGTAGATCGACCATACAAGTCTTTTTGATGTTTTACTAAAATTCCCTCGGAAGAATTTATTTTGGGTATTAAAAAAAGGGGGGATGGATGCAGACATTGTATTTATTTCTATATAATTTGCATGTTGTCTTTTTGTCTGGTTTAAAATGATTTTCTCCCATTTTGTGAGCATAATGTAACATGTTTTTGTCCAGGATCGGAAAGTTATTTATATGTAGGTAATGAATGCTTATATTTAAGAAGGAAATATTTCTACATGTGCACATAGTTTTCAAGGTGTACCATTGAAATGATTGTTGATGATAAAAAAAAAAAATAGTTCAAACTTGCTTTTGTCATTTTTTAAAGAAGTTCAAGAAGCGACCATTATTCTTCAAATCTCATCCCGGTGGTTTAAAAAGGCCGTCGATTTCAGCACCAAGGACAGTTCCGGCGCGGTTTATAATTCATTTAGACCCCATAGATTCCTTAATAATAACCAAACAACCACATCTTTACTCCCCCAAAACAAACAAAACAAAATTTGGTTTTCACTTGACAAAACATTACAGGGATTCTGTTTCATCAGCTTTGAAGTGTTTATACATCGAAGAGTAGATAAATTAAAAAAAACATATTTAAAACAAAGAATACTGGCAATGTTATTTTTTTAGACGAATTATTTTTAGCAATTGTTACGGAAAATAACAGAAGCATGACAAACAAAACATAAAACAAATACTTTATGAAAATATATTTAAAAAATAACAAATAAACACAAAAAAAACAACAAAAAAAGAAAAAAAAACGACCAAATAATCAGACGAGTAAAAATAGACTAAATAAAACAACGTAACCTTAAAATAACAAACAGTAATAGTAATATTAATAATAATTTTGTCTGCTTAGTAAAAAGGAAATGAGTCAAGAAAAACAAAGGAAAATGAAAACAAAGCAAAACAAACAAAAAACACAGTAAAATTGATTTAGTAAAATTATACATTGTTTCCCAAATTCTCTTTTAACACAGTAAATAAGAAGTGAATTAATTACCAAAAGTAATACACTCCCATCATTTTTTTCAGAAATAATTTTTAAGGCAATTGATACAAAATAACAAAAGCTAATGCTATTTTATAATTACCGTCTATATTAAATTGAGAATAAATATTTTTGTTGAATTATTCCCAAGCATAAATCACATTTTCTGCAGAATTCTTCTACATTTACTATACCTCAAAACTAAATGTATGCATTTTGTTCAGTTGGTCATTAGGTTTTTGCACTATTTATAATCATGTAAAAGATATATGCAAAGAAATGATGTGGAAGGATTTGTATTTTCAACACTGATGCCGCAATAAAAATAAATAAATAAAAATAAAATAAAAAATCGGACATTAATTTTCCAGCAAATATAAGCTGGCGGAGGGATGGATTTATTCTGACATTTCCAGGACTTTCCAGATGTATATCAGCCACTTCTTTTGCAATAAAAAGGAAAGAAATATATCTTTGATTTATAATATTTATTTATAAACATACAGTAATGTAATAATAAATGCCATTGCATTTAAACATCAAATGAAACTATATTCAGAATAGTGTTCAAGGTGAATATTATACAATAAATACAGTACAGATGCAAAAAGGTTTCCATTCCCCTACTGTTCTGTTAAAACCCTCTGGGAGAGGAGCTCAGACTCAAATATACTGCTATAAAAGACTCGTCCTTGACTTACTCATCAGCTAAATGAGGATTAAAAAATAAAAATACAACAGCTGGAAAATGATCCTAAAATATTGCAGATCAGAAAAAGTGAGAGATGACCCCGGAGGTGAAGCCTGTTAAGCACAAGGAAGTTTAGGGTGCTTTACTTTCATACAGCAAATCATTTGGTTTTATGCTTAAACATGCAGTTTTTTCAACACACCCACAACATATAACCAAGCTCTAAGCAAGAGTCCTAAATGTGCAGCTGGCAGGACAGGTCTTCAGTTTTAAACCAACCAAACATTGCAGAGGTGCAGCTGCTGCTGGTATGTCTTCATATTACCTCTGCTGATGATAGATGTTTCAGATATAACGGATGTTTATGTTTACACTTTTTCAGGTGCATAAAGGAACTATACAGCTGAGAAATGACCAAAATAAGCCTGATTCTTACACATTAAATATCACAAACATTCAAAATGAAACCCATATTTGCCCTGTGGTACGAAGAACACACAGCATATTGTGTAACAAATGTTTTTTCTTTTGTTATTCGCCATTACAGAGCACAGGGCAATGAAAGGGAGATGATGAAATTGAATATGTTTGTATGAAAATAAACAACGGTGATTAAGCGGCTGACAGAGGGATGGAGTTTGCTTTTCTACACTTTCCCACTTTAAATTTGACCAAATCACTTGTCACGAAATGAAAATAGTGCAGAATTAAGACACCATACCTCTGGTGCTTTGCTTCCTGGATCATTTCCTCTTTCTAAGGCACGTTAAACTGTTGGCTATACAACCAGACAGACTGCATAAGGAACAATCTGCTGCAACCAAATAGCTCACAACTCACATTACTGCCTTTAAAATTAGCCTGAATTGCTCTATAGCTTTATATTAGACCTTAACCACATTCAAACAAACAAAAGCTTTCATATGACAGTCAAGGGTGAAAAACATATTTACTTTGTATATTTTAAGTGTTTCTAAATGGTTTCTAAAGGTTTATTCATAGCTTCATTATACTTTTGTAATTTACCATGTAAATTAATGTATTATTTACCTGAAGGGAAAAATAGTGTTTATACCTTCAGAAAATTCAGAATGAGCTACCTGATCTCACTTTCTGCCCGACTTCGATTTTTATCCGTTGGAACAACATCAATATTTAATCTAAAACAAATTGCATAATATTATTGTGATTTTTTTCCCAGTATGAAAAGCGGTCAGATTTTTCTCAGTGTGTTCAATGTGGGTTCGTTCTAATATGGCTGCCGCCTTAAAACAAACTCACTGCATGATGAAGCGTGTTTTATGGAAAGACGAGGATAAATTGAATCCAGAATTCACTCACGTAACAGATGACATGAGCACAGAGAATATATGTTCTTGTTTTAAACATTCAACAGTTCCCAGATGTCTATTTGGCCCATATGATGCATCTTCGGTGGTCACAGAGCTGCAGAGGAAGCACACATCCCAACAGGCTGCGCAGGACATGATTGGTGGATAATCAGGTTAAAATGAGAATGAGGCTTTCTTCTGTAAACCTTGTGCTTTTCACTCGAACGTCACAATGTGGTCGGCTGTCCGGCCGCTTCAGAGAAAAGACGAGGAAAAAGAAACCAACAATTTTAACGAGCAGAAGTTTTTTAAAAATGAATAAAAATGTTAATTTTCCAACAAAAGCTTTTCATTTAATTTTGCCATCTCCTTTCAGACTTCCTTCTGATGCGTCACTGAGTCTGACTTGAATTTATTAAAGGTATACTGAGGAGATTTTTTAAATAAAACACTTGGTGTCTCACCAGGGTGACAGCATTTAAGTAATAGAGAATGTTCTGATTTAAAAGTTTTAGAGAGAAACAGAATCAGTTTCCTTTAAAACACTAAATCTATGTACCAGATTTAGTGGTTCATAGATTTAGTGATACGTATATACAGCAGTTCACAGTGTGTATCCTTTTGTTAAACTTTAACAGAACTTTCAATTCTGGAACCCATAGAAGGGCTAAAGGCCATGAAGATGGTTAATCTGAATAATATTTTAGGTGGATAAGTAGAAACTGCAGATTTAAGAGAAAAAAAAAACAAGAGACGGGGATAGAGAGAAAGTTTGGAAACTTACAGCGGGAACGAATGTAACATTGGTTACAATTGAGGAGTCCGTTTCTGATCCGGACGTCTGTCCCGGTGGTTGTGTCGCCTAACTGTCCTTTACACACCCCACACTAACAAAGAGACAGGCAAGGAGATGACAGCATATATTGTTTATTCATTTATTAATACATTAAGATAAAAAACTCCATCTCAGTTCTGGAAAACATTAAATTTTTATCCATTGTTGCTCTGGCTGCATGTCCAAGCACCTTATCCTGCTGGAAGGTGAAACTCCATCCCAGTTTCAAGCCTTTTTCAGCTTCTGACAGGTTTTCCTAAAACAATTATTTATAGTTCAACCCAGATATTTACACTTCTTCACCAAACGGCTGCATTTATTCTGAGATTCAAATCAAATCTGTTTACTATGTAAGTGACTCAAGTTCATTGACAACAAAATCTCGCCTCACTATTAGGAAGGTATTGGCTTGTCTCATAAACCCTCAACAAAAATACACTAATGTTTGAAGTAGAAATGTGACAAAATGTGAAAAGATTCAAAGTATTATGGATTATTTTGTAAGGCACTGTGCAGAAACTGTATCTAAATCATCTTGTTTAACTCTACTCATTTGATATTCAAGCTTTTGCTAGTATAAAACAGAGAGGTCTGAATCTGTTACAGTGAATAAACCTTGTGGAGATAAAGTTGTGGGTCAACCAACCTTAAAGCAGTGGATGTGGAAGTAGAGGCTGAGAGTCTCTATGATCATGGCTGCTCCCTTCCCCAGAGGCTGACTACAGCTGGAGCACAGCTTCTTCCCACTGACAGACCTACAAAAGGGAGAAGAGACACGGTTACGATTTTCTTCAAACCAACATCCAGAAACAGAGTCTGTTTGTTCTATGCACCGCCCAAATCCTTTACCTGTGATTAAATTACCACCTTCCTTTTCCTAAACTATGTTTTTTTTTTCATTTGAAACCTCATCAAAGCCTAGAAATTCAAAAAGATTTGAAAACTAGAATTTCTCCAGCAAGGTTTATGAATGTCCTCAAAATAAACAAAATATAATACAATAATTTTCTTGACATTATTGTTTCAAATGGGGAAAAAGAAAAAAGGAACTCCTGGACTTGACTGTTCACTCTGTCTATTTATAATTCAAGGCAGACTGCAGGGTTGCTGTTGCAGTGCTACATGGGATGAGATGGGTGGAGGAAAATAAAAGTGGGGGTGGGGAGTAAAGCAGAAAATGACAATGCAGAAACGAGCAGCACCCATCCTCCTGGTCTTGGTGGGCTTTCTGTGCTGCAGTACCTGTTGGGCGGTAGGGGAAATGTGTCTGGTGCTGATGGACATGCTGCGAGGGACTTTGATGAGCTTCTTACATTATTATCAGTGGGGCCGCACCTGGAAATGGACAGCAACATGCAACATGAAGATGGCTCCCAGAAACAGCAACATGATTGGACGACACAGACAGACCGCGACCAATCCAAACCACAAACACAAGAAACAGTTTTGGAAGATTTGACACCACATTTTCATTTAAGTACAACATTTTTTATGTTTTTATAAAACTTGACTTGTCTAAAAATGTTTTCTAAACACTTTCATGAAATGCAACGGGTTATTGTGTGAAGGAGATTCATGGAGGGAAATACAGGCAGCAGATGCCACCTGCTGGCCGTTTTTGGTTGCAACAGTGGCTCCTTTAAATCGAAAAGGAGGCAATTTCTTAAAACAGAAACAATGTTTATGAAAAATTGAAATGAATGATTAATAAAACTGAATCAAGCTCTTTATTTCTTCTCTCTCTCTCAAACATTTACACACCTTCGTTCTCCAGCAGGCCGACTGGTTCTGGTGCCGTCAGGCCCTGATTGCTTCTTGGGTGGAGTTGAAGATTTGGGGGATGTAGGAGGAAGCTTTTGGCCGTTGTGAACACTGTGACCAAGTCTCTCTGCCTGACTGCTGTTCTGGCTCACCAAGCTGATAGAGGGAGAAAGAAAAACACAGAAACTTTGATCAAAGAACCTCATCTCTATTTATGTTCAACGTCTGTTCCAAAGTAATGTCAAAATCTGGACTTTATGACACAGAAAGAATGAATTGGCTCCTAATGTTTAGGAAAAAATCTTGAATGTTTTGACTTAAATATGTTTTGAATACAAAGATAATTCAGATTAAAACACATGAATCTTCTTACTAATAAAGATCAAAGCCTTTCCATATAAATAAATTAATCGAAAAATTTTTAAGACTTGGGAATGAATGCATGAGTGAAATAATGACAAATTAACATCAAAGGTCAATTGGAGCAACTCGCTGAACAAAATCATCAGACAGCCATCTGAGCCACACTGTTAGCTACTTTGAGGCTCGGTTCACCAACCTTCTGCCGGTCTTCATGCTGTCGTCAGCAGTGCTGATGTCACTGGTTCTGTCATTTTCTTTCCTTTTCCACTCTGCACTCTCTGTACTTCCTCTCTGGATCATAAAACAGCAGATATTTCATTAGCTAACATAACTTCTGAGAGTTTATGTCTATACATTTCTATCACTAAACTAGAATAGTTTCAATAGTTTTAGCTCTAGTGCTTAAAGTGTCATATTAACTATCTGCAACATAATCTTGGATTCTTTATCACAAACAAAGACAAAGTAATACATAATTATAAAATAGAAAGGAAATGATACATTGTTCTCAAATCTCAAAAGTGTGGCGTGTATTTTTATTCAGAGCCTTTGAGTCAATCTGTTGTAGAACCACTTTTTCCTCCAATGATATCTGCAAGTCGATTGAGGTAAATCACCTCTTCCTTTTATTTCAGTCATGTGCTACTTTGTGTTAGTCTGTAACAAATTCATAATAAAATATATTAAGGTTTGTAGTTTTAACTGAAAGAAATAAAAAGTATTTGTACAGGGACATGGGACAAACAAAACAGATAATCCATACAACATAATGAATAAGTCCCTCACAGACTGTCTCTCCAGTAGCTCCTGTTTTCGTTCCCAATCTGCCAGCGAACGCACAATCGTATCCTGTGGCTCGGAGGGGGAGGAGAGCCCCCCTCGGCTGGGGGAGGGCAGGGCTGAGGAGTGGGGCGTCAGAGGCATCACAGTCTCCTCCAGTATCCGACGCTCCTGTTGGGAAGGAGAAAATCCCAAACCAAACACTGACATAAACACAGTAGGTTGGTTTATAGATCTAAAATGGCCACTGAAACATACAGTTAGTGTGTTGTAACAATTCAGAGAATGCAATGTGTAAACACACAAACGCACACATGCATGCGCCCACACACCTCCTCATGATACTTCCTCTCCTCCTCTGCCACCTCCCTCTGTGCTTTTTCCCACTCCTCCTTCAGTTTCTCCTGCTCACGCTGGTATTTCTCCTGTCACCATGGCAACAGACACATGACATACAGCAGAGAGCCAAGGAATAGTGAAAAACTGAACTTTGTGCAGGTGGATGTTTGGGCCGAAAAACAGAAAAGATGTGCACAGCTAGCTGGCACAGCCTTCATTTTTAAAAACGTTTCATTTTTAGTTTTCTAAAACTACAGATTTTCTAATCTTAAAATAATACAACAAAAAACACCCCCAAAAAACAACTTTAAGCCTACATTTTTATTTTCTTCACTTAGATATGTGCCTGTTAAGGATCAAATGAAAGATCAGAATACAGCAAAAGCCCAGCAGAAAACAGACAATACCAAAGCATGCAGAAGCTGATAAGCAGAGAGCTCCTTCACAATTATCTTTTGAAAACTTGCTTTATATTTTTCATAATTTTAGACAAAATTGCCAGAAAAGACAAATCGTCTTCTTGTTATTCAAATGTGTGGAGGAAGCCCAGAGAGTTAGAGGAATTATCAACATTTATAATGGAGTAAGACTGGAGCACAAAGACAAAACACAGTGAGGAGGTGGAGAGCACGCTGATGTGTCAGGCATTCGTCCGTTTGAGCAGATATCCTCACAAACAACCAGAAAGGAGTGTAATCTGTTTTCAGGTCGCAGATGAACGCTGTCAGTAACAGACCTCACTCCTTTAAACGTCTAAACATGTGCAGACTACAGATGCTCATTGGCTGAGGAGGGAGAGAGGGACCGGGGCAGCAACAACAGCAGCCACATTGGACAAACACCCCGCCTTTGTGTTTGCATGAGATGGAGACGCTGATGGAAGACGACCAAAGCAGGGCTTCTTCCACTGTGCAAGTTCGCCATCTAGTGGTTCAAGTGAGGATAGGGGAGTTGAAATTTGCTTAATATTAACAAAAATATGTCAGGGAGGAAAAAGCAATGAAGTGCAGTTAGTCCTTCTGTGACTGTGCATTAGATGATTACTGTGATAAATAAACCTTCCCAGACTAAAAGATGCTCTAAACAACTGTCTGGTGAAACTAAACTCACTCTGTTGGTTTGATACCAGTTATTTCAATTTAATAACTGGCAGAGTTAGATGTAATATTCTCTCATTTACTTTGTATTTTCTTATTTTTCTGCTTTTCTTAGTCAAACCTGTAAGATACTGAAATCAAACTCTACACATTTCCAGACGGGACAGAAAACCTGAGATAAACACTTCCTACACCTCAGACTCACTGTTGGTGGTATGCTCTGTCTACCAAGCTCCATGACAAACTAAGTCTGGCCTTGCACATTCATGCGCCATGCTTTTCCCTGCGTGGTTACCATGTACCTGCAGCATGCGCTCCTGCTCTTGCTGCCACCTTTCCTGACGCTTTCGCTCCTCATCCGGGTCCCAAGACCAGCGGTCTCCCCGCCTGGCCTTGGCCAACACCGGGACTGACACCTGATAGGCCCACACGCGTATACACACAGGTCAACATGCACAAACACACGACAGATACATGCACACATCGATGTCCACACACAACCCATTCACATAGACCCCGATGTACACACACATCCACCACAGAAAAAAGAAAGGAGAAGGGAGGAGACAGAAATATTTGGTCTACCACAACAGCACTACTCCATTGCTAGCCAAAGGACGCCTACTAAGGAGAGAGAAGACAGAGAAAAAGAGCTGGAGGTGAATAAAAAAGGAAAAAGCAGTCTCAGCCATCAACTGCAGCATCCTCATATGGCATGCTACATCAACAGCTCCGAGTGACCGTCAGTAATTAGCTCAGTACCATTCAATGCGACAACAACCAAAGGCTAAGCTAAAAATGAGCTAAAAACGGGCATGATCTAAAAAAAAAAGAAAAAAAAAGAAAATATTGACATTTGCATCACTATATAGTATTTATATTCAGATGTATTTATTTGTGTCCCAAATGGGCAATTGATGATCATGGGGCTGCTTTGTTTATGAAAAATTAAGTAACAAAAGTTTTATGTAAGTTTAGATTTTTGGAGAAGGTTTATCATCTGCTTGACTGTTTACAACTGTTTGTAGTTTGAATTAAAGGTAGAACCAAAATGTTTGGTGAAGTTCAACACAGAGGCTGCAGAAACAAACAGTGCAAGCATTAGAGTAAAATTAAATAACCGATAACATTATGCATTCACTTCATATACACATGAAGCATTTATAAACAACTTTATTATCAAAGAAATGTGACACAGCCAATTTCAAACGGTAAACGTGTTATTTTCTCCATAAAGAAGCCTAATCAAAAGACATCTTCCAAATCTCTGTACTAGTGTAGCTGCATTAGGAAGTTGAGCCAAATCACAGTTTTTACTAAAACTGCAGCGTTCAGATCTCTCTAGCACGAAGTATCAGCCCTGAAGAGAAACAATATAAGAGCTCAGCAAACCAGTTACTCACATTTCCATGTCGATCTTTCTCTGCAGCTTCTGTAAACAAAAGGAACAAATAAAAAAAGTCAAGTAATATTCTCAAAACAAAGTGATGGGACAGATGTTTACAAAACATCTGGAAACAAAAAGAAGATATATTATGAAAGCGATACATGATTTTTATAAGACTATAAATTATGTAATATTGTTTATGTTCTGCTTGTTGGTAACCCCAAAATATTTGGATCAGAGCCTAAGAATCAATTCATTTTTAATCCAGAGGAAAAATATAGTACACAAAATATAGTTAATGTTTTTTTTTTTTTTTTTTTTACAAAACATCAGATGCCACCCAGGAATTGTATGGGACATGGGTTTGGAAAGCCAGAGGGTCATGGAAAATGGCAGATATTTTTGTCTAGAGGAATGTTCTTGCTGAAGGACCCAGTAATTACCACTTTTGGGATGCCCAAAAGTGGTAATTAACAGGGCTTGTGGAACCAGCGATAAAAAAAACCCAAACCAAACAAATAAATAAATGTTCCTCACTGAAGAAAAAAAATACTCAAATGAAAGACTTTTCTAAATTTTGCAGTTTGAGAATATTCTTCTGCAATTAAAAACGACATTAATTCAGTGTTTTCTTGCCAGGATGAGGTTTGCACAAATTCCGCACTCAGACTTGAACCTCGTACATAGTTCAATGTAGGTGTGATTATACTGTTAAAGCTGTTTAATACAAGTCAAATGCTGCTGTTTTTTGTGGAGAAACCAGTAATGGACACTCAACAGAAAACTGTAGAGTGGGTTATTAGCTGATCAGTCTGATCTACTCGAAGCACACTCAGTAATATGCAAAAGCAGTTCAAACAGAAAGCTTCCAAAATCTCTCAGAAAGTAAAAGGATGAGTGAAAACAGCAGCATGTTAGCGCAGTAAGGAGACCTCCACCAACACAGAGGTTTACCTGGCGGAGCGAAGAACTCCCAGCGTGACTTAGGATTACTGGAGGACTGCGGGGACCTGACACTGATTTCAAACTCTACAGCAAAATGATAAAAATACATGGATGGAAGAAAAACAGGGAATGTGGGAGAGAAGAAAAACAGGGAAGGAAATAATGAGGGATAGGATAGATGTGAAAATCAGGAGCTGAAGCAGACAACCTGAGACTTTAAGTCAAACCAGGGAAAAGTTCTGTATTTTTACTTATGTGGTAGGTTTAGTAGAAGTTTAATTAGTAATAAGTAGACTCTTGGTATTAGGATGTGTGCTTTATATTTTTAATATAGTTCAGTTGGTTCAAAACAATTTGTCTGCACGTTTTGTTTTTAAAATGCTTTAAAGTGTCCTATTGACATAGATTAAAATCTGTACACAACTAAGAAGTCACTACAGTAGGTTGTGATCAGTTATTTTATCTTATGTAAGCAGAAAGTACTGAAAAGCTAAAAGAAAAAAACAGCGAACAAAACTGACATGATAATCAAACTTAGAATATAGGGAGGGATGGAAAAGAAGCTGCTGACTACGTTTGGACTTCAGGACATAAATTCACCTGATGACGTTTCCCTCAGGGGGTTATGTCCGAGCGATACGGGTGCAGCTGGACTCGGTGCCGTCTCCGCTCCCTGAAAAGACTCCTGGCAGAAGGAAACTCTTACCTAATAGCTGGTTTACAATGATTGGATGACTTCTGGTATAATGGCCACTGAATTTCTCTTACCGTTGATGTAATGGCCGGGTCGTTTGGTGCGTTTATCTCAGTTGGAATAATCTGCAGTACGTTCTCTGTGGACTGTTCAGTCTTCTCCGATTTAGATTCTGGAGGATAATACAAACTAAATTCTAGAGATCATAGCTTTACACACAAAGAAAAATAGCATATAAACAGAGAGAATGCTAATTAACATGTCAGTGTGTTGCTAAGACCTGCAGGTGGCGCTTTCTGAACTGCAGTAGTTGACTTTTCTTCCTGTTCAACAGCTTCTTTTTGGCCTCCCATCTCCACAAAGCTGTCCTCTGGCTGCTTTAGCTCCTGTAATGGTCACAGGTGAAAGACTGAGTCAGCAGACTGACATTCCTATAGTGAAGGAGGAAATTGTTGCTTTCTAGAGTTCCAACCAAAACAGTCAGATGCCAAGAATTATTGGGCACAGTTCCAGAGAGAGAACAAACAAATTAATAGTTATAATAATAACCTAAGGTCTCAAATCAAAAGCATGTCTTTGCAGGAATATTGTGAGATTTAAAGTGTTTTGTACCAACAGAGCCCGTTTCTATAGAAACTGAACTGATGCAGCACGTTTGAGCTTACAAAGGCTCACTGGATTCAACAAATCATTCAAGCTGTTTGACATAACTTAGATGCCTGCTAATGCTTTCAAAGTAACCTTATTAGATGGTGTTTGAATGTAAGTCATAAACATCCTGAATCTGACCTCTGGAAGAGAAGTGGGCCGAGTGGGAGTGGGTGGACCCTCAGTGACTGAGGCTGCCTCTATGTTGCTCTGTCTGCCGCTGGTTTTTGTTAACACTGGACTTCCTCTTTCGGGGGAGGCGGGCGGACTGCAAGCGGGTGAGGCGTCTGATGGGGGGGTATCTGGAGACGCCTGGAACAGGGGAGGGGAGTCCCTTTCTTTGCTCTCTGACTTCATAGAACTGGCATCATTTCTGATGTCGCCGTTTACTCGTAGCAAACCGTCCCCCTGCAGAGCAACATCACAGTTAATTTTTTATTTTTTTCCCCCCCCTCCAGGGGGTCTTTTGTGGGCTCTAGTGTCCCTTATATGAAAGTAGGCTGAAAAGAAAGGGGCAAGGAGAGGGGGAAGACATGCTGCAAATATTGTCGGGTCCAGGAATCGAACCAGTGAATGCCACGTCAAGGACTCAAGGCCTCCAAACGTGGGTCATGCTATCCCCGACACCCCCTAACAATAATTTCTACTTATTATGACCATAAAACCATACTGGCTGTGAGGCATCAGATTTAATTTTACTTACTATGTAGTACTTTGCAAACATTTTCCTACTCCTTGGTCTTTTTGTTAGATTTTGTTACTTTGCTACCACAAACAACCATGTATTTTATTGGGATTTTATACATTAGAAAAATACAAAGAACAGGAAATTAAGTGGAAGAAAAATCATTCATTGTTTTAGAAATTGTTTTCAAATAAAAATCTGAAAAGTGAGATGCATTTTTATTTCAGTCACTACTTCACACAGTCACCCTTTGCAGCATGAAGACATGAATAAACTTTGATCTTAACTATTTTTACAGCCTCTAAATATTTTACTTCCATGACTGGCCTTTATTTACCTCCACCAAAGTTACCATGGGACTCTTGACTGCTTCTCATGTAGAGAACCATGACTCTGAGGAATTCCTAGAATGCATCTACTAAGATTAAATCACACACAAGTGGAATCAATTTACAAATTAGCTGTCTTCTCATCATAGTTGGTCAAACTGGATTTGAATTAGTCGACAGTAAAGTGGGTTTTACTCACTTTTAAGATTTCTACTTGTGAAATGTTTTTACAGCTTTCCATCTACTTCACAATTAACAGTCACAGAATGTTTTTAAGTCACATAAAATCCCAATTAAATATGTTTCATTTTGTGATTTTAAAAAAGACAGAATCTGAAAAAGTTAAAGGAATGATTACTTTTTAGCACAGTGTATTTTTCTGTTGGCTGAATTTCCATAGGCAAAAAAAAAATCAATTTATGATAAATACAATTTTTTAATAATTAAAGTATAAAATTCCTCATTCCTTCTCATTATGAACCTTGCTTCTGTTAGTTGTTATCTGTTCATCTGCTGAAAACACCCTGCTGGCCTCTGCTACAAAGAAGCACTAATATATGTGTGAGGAGCTCCTAGTGAGCGGTAACTTAAGACACGGTGCCGGAGTCGGCTGAATGCAGTCTCTCAGTCGGCCCCCTCTTCCTCCACCTCCTCATCCCTGTCCTTGCAGCTTGTGTGGACGCTCATTGTCCGCCAGGAGCCCACTTCACATTGAGAGGGGTCCTACTTGTCAACTTCTTAAGTCAATAGCGAACAGAGGGCTCCATTCAAGATGGGACTCCTGACAAGAAATTCCAGAAAAAGTGCTCTGCTGCATTTGGATCTGGTAATGCCTTGCATCTCCCTTTACACCACTCCACAATGCAAGAGCTCATTTTAAATATTCCCTTTTGCTCATTTTTTGCCAGAAGAAAGGGGAATGGATCCCTTGAAGGTGAAATTGGAGCATTACACGCTTCTAAAGCGATGGGAGGTTTTCGGTTTTCATACACACCAGTCACTCATCACAATGGTTGTTCTGTGACATTGTAATGTAAATGTTAAGCGATCTCACAAGGGAAGAAGAGCAACAATTTCCATAATACAGTGGCTCATCTAAAGTTTACCCACTAATGTGAAAATACCAGATTTGTTTTCATGATGCAAAATATTAGTAATAATTAACTAATAAAGCAGTTGATAAATCATTAACAAAAAGGCCATTCACTTAAACAGCACTCAGATAAGTAATTTAGCCAATTAATACACATTAGTTGTGGACAAAAATTTGAAATTCTAAATCATAGCCTCAGTTTTTATCTCACAAACACCTATTAATATAATGTGTAGACTTTCAAAGGCACCTGCACCATGATCATAGTTCTCCTACTTGAATATTTACATTTTATTAGAGCTTTATCATCATTTTGAAAATAATTTAGACAAACAGTTTAAGAGAGGTCAAGATGAATAGTCTGAAATCAGTAGTTAAAAGTTTTTTAAGGTTCTTTTAAATGTAACCTTAAATATGTATGTAACTCACACATCCTGTCTCACCTTGCTATTCCATTTTTCATCAGCCGCTGGTCGGGGCTGAAAGTAAGGCTTTGGTGTCAGTAAAGGCACCGGTTTGGGTGACAGCGCCCGGGTGGATGGTGGTTCAGAAGAGCGAGAGCGGATCTGAGGCCGCTGGTGTGAGATCGAGTCTTTGGGAAACTCTTCAATCTGCGCCTCCAGTGTGGATGTAAACCGTGGCGCCGGCGCAGATTGCTGCCGCAGGTACCTCAGTGGCCCATCAGGCGCCTCGTCGAAAGGGTCTGGAGTTGTGGGGGAGGAGGAGAGTGAGAGGGAGAAGGGCGAGGTGGGAAAGGAGGGGTCGGCCGACACGCTGCGGTCCAGAAGTTTGGGCAGCTGCAGGCGCTCCAGGACGGCTTCGCTGATGGAGAACCGCTGGGCGTAGCGCTGGAGGATGGCTGACGCCTCATCTGGAGTTCTGGCTTTACGGTACGCCTCCCGCAGCTCCTCCTCACGCCGCTCCCTGACAGAAGGCAGACATTTTCAGGCTGACTAAAATAAATTCGTCATTCAGAGCCAAAACAAACATCTTTCATCTTATCGTCTTCATTTTCTTTACTTGTTATGGACAGCATTAAAGCTACAGCTACAGTATGTAACTTTTCTAAAAAATATATATTTTTACATATTGATTAAAACTGTCATTATGTTGTGAGTTTGGTATGTAACAGATGAGCAATGTAAAAAAAAAGTTAATCTCCCTTCTCCCAGTGCCAACTAAAAAGAACCAGGAGTATGATCTTAGTGCTGTCAATCACCCTCCGTGTAGCAGAGGCTGCAGCTTCTTCCTGATAGCAGAACCTGATGGGAATGATAAGGCAAGTCAGCATGGTCACTGATGATGGAGGTTTTCCTGTAAAATAGGCTGTTTCTCAGCCATTAGCCCTTTGAGCAGAGAGTACATGAGAATGATTGACACCTCTAAGAACCTCCTCTTAGCTCTGATTGGTTGTTTTGTTCGGGAGCAGTGTATTTCTTTAAGACAGCAATTCAGGGAGGAGGTGGAGGTGATAAATTTTTTTCACAGATTACCTGTCTTATATTTCACCCTCACTACATCGTGACGGTTTTAACAAATACGTGACTTTTCTTGAAGAAAAGTTATAAACTGCAACTTTAAACCTTTTGTCATTTAATGATAAATATCTTTATTCATGTTGGTTTTTAAGTGATGACCTTAAATAAAATTCACCTGAATGTGTGAAGCCCATATTACAGTACATGAAAGGAGACTAATAACTTTTCACATATGGATGTGTTGATCACTTTGGATTTTGTACCAAAGTGTTCAATGTGTTGTGGACATCACCTACTTGTCCTCCACAATTTCTCTGTAGGTTTTGATGCTTTTTCTTCTTTGAGAGATACAGCTGTCTCCTGACATCAGTTGCTCCATCATTTTCCTCTCCTCCTCTTTTTTTATCAGATCCTGAGAGACACTCCTCCTCCTACTTTTCCATCGGGCCAGGTCCTGACAGGCGCAAATAAAAAAAGAAGGAAAAAAAAAGGAAATACAGATCAGATACAACATGCCCAGCAGCTTGAAGGAACAAATATTTCTGCAAACTTGCAGACAAAATAGTGAAAAGAGAGGAGACTAATAAATTTACTTCCTGCCAGTGATTCTCATCTTCTTTTATTCTGTTGTACTGGTTGTGCATCAGCTCATGACGAATGTGACTGTGCGGCTGCAGGATGGCCTCGTTTTCACCACGCATGTCGATCATACTCAAACTCCTAAAGGAGAAGGTGAAACAGAGATGGTCATAATGGAGGAATGTGGCTTCAGTATTACGTAATATGGTTTTATTCAGAAACCAATCAACAGAATTCAGTTTTTTTTAGCTTCATCTGGAAATTTTGAAGAGTTTTTTCACATTATTTTCTGCTGAAGTCTACTATGTTAGCTCGTATTTGCCTTTGCGACCCCCAAATCGGGAGCACCCAAAGCAAAGGGAAACCGGCCTTTCCTTTACTTTGAATCAAGTCATAGCAAAAAGTTTTTGTCTTATAAACTTTCTTCTCAAAATAACTTCTCTGAATCCAGCAGCAGAAGGCAAGACATGCAACTGGCTGAAGCACAAGGGATGAGCCAAGTCCGTTCCAAAGCAAAACATGGATCACAGACCACAAGAGAATGCATATGGTCATCATTTTTAATCACAGCAAAGCATTTTTACTCTCCATACTGATTTAGTCCAAACAGTAAACTTACAGTTTGAAGTTACGATTTGTGATTGAAGTGAAACAATCTGAAGTAGCCTAAAGGCTCTATCAGTTTAGTTCTATCTCATTCAAATAAGCTAAATTATTGTCACCATAATGGTAAATGTTTTTGTCTTTTTGTCTAAGTTTTTAAGCATTAAAACTATGTTTAACAGTAACTCTTTTTTCAGACACAATGTTGCACTTTAACTCATTTAAAATACAACATTTTAAATGAGTTAAAATGCTGCATTTTAACTAATTTATACAACTCCTTAACCCTCGTCTCTGGAAAATGCAAAGGAAAAACGGCACATGGGCGTTCTGCTGTTGATTATAGGAAAACAATTTTTGTATTGCTGCATCCAAATTTTGCTTAATATATCTGTAATATTGTGATAACTTTTTTCAATCCAGATAAGGGTACAAATGTTTGCACAGTCTAGTAATCTAGACCTTTTTATGATAGAAAGACAATAGGGAAAAATGTTATTACAATGAATAAATATGTACAAAAATATCCTAACCTATCCTTATCTGTGTCTGATAAGGGATCCAGAGTTATTTTCCCAATAACATCTAGAAGAATGTGTGGAAAGTGTTAAAGTACAATCAGTAAGCCTCAATATGCATGAAGAAAAGGAAGAAAAAAAAACAAAACACCCCATACAAAACAAAAATCCAATTCTGGCAATAAATAAGAATTGGAAAGAGTCACAAACTGGAAGCATTCGAATGTTAAAAATGCAACTTACTGTGGATCATCTGATACATTATCACAGTGGCTGAAAACGTAGTGAGCATGAAAAGACAACAATGACCAATGAACACAACACTGAAGAAAGAAATATTTTTTCATGCAAATATACAAAAAAATAAATGTTTGAGTATTAAATGACAGGTAACCGATGATAATATTCCAGTTTAGAAAAAGGAGGATTATGTAATGGTTTGTTTGGTAAATTATCTTATACTAAAACTATAAAGCAAACACAAGAGGGCAGTGTTATCAAATATACAAATAGAATTGCAGCACTGCAAAGCACAACAAAAGAGAAAGGAGAAAAGGTGCATTTCGCAAAGAGAAGCTAACTAAAGAAAGCTCATGCACAAGCAGCTTAAAAGTTCCTCTCAGCGACCACTTATGAACTTGACTATAACCATAAAGTTTCTCTCTTCTCTTTTTTAAAATGCAGCTGCTGCTATTATGTTGGAGTGGTGTGAAAGAAAGTGTGGCTTGTGGTCAGGGGAAACTAAATTTAGAGAGTAATCTCAAAACCAAACCCAGATTGTTTTCTGCAGCATCTGTTTACCACATGGCATACTCCAAAAAAACATCAATCTACCAAAAGATTTTGGTTGGACATCTACCTGGAATACATCTCAAAATAGTTCCATGTGTATCAATGTTAATAAATTAATCAATTAGTTCCCCAATTGGATGACCTCAAAAAACAAAAAAAAAGCAGCATCCTTGTCTGCTTCTTTAAGCAAAAAAAGCAAGAAAATTAGAATTTATTTTCACATTTTCATGCATTGTTTGAATGTTTCATCATTTAGAACAGCATTTTTAATCTCAGTTTATGCAGATAATATCATGCACTATTTAGATCATCATCCACTCAAAGCAATGCACACTGAGGTCAACATCATGCTGATAGAGATTGCACTCCAGGATCATCTGACTGACAGATCCCTGAGGTAAAAGGCAAATCAAGGAGTTGGAGCCCAAAGCATCAGAGTTTGATAAAATGACTCGGCTCACGTTGCTGGAAGACAACGACCCAAACAAGATTTCTCTTCCTTTGCTTCTTCTCTGTCACTCCTTCCCTTCAATCCGCCTGCATCGATTGCTCCTGCAGTTGCTAAAGTGGTTGCCATGGCAGTGGGCACAGGAAGGAACTCAGAGGAAGCATATTTGGGTGAGGTCAGCATTCGACAGGCCCGTTTATCATCTTCATCTGCACCTGCACATCCCGCATCCTCCTGGTCTGTCGCGGTTGGACGTTTCCCAGTACGGCTGATAGCGCTGGGTGACAGGGCTGCCAAGTACTGGAAGAGTTCCTCTGAGCACGAGCGAGTTGGAATACTGCAGAAAGCAAAGCAAACTGAAGCACTTGGCTGCCTCCTATTTCCCTATATAATCAGACAACATTCCTCTGGAGCAGCCTGAATGTGGAACGGTTGTGAGGTCATAAATCAGAGGAGACGCAGCATGCTAACAGATCTGTTTAGAGCAGCTGGGTGCAAAAACAGCCAAACCCAAAAACGCTTCAAGTCTTTTTATTGTTTTGTCACCGCTTTGTGATCAGCAGCTTTGCTGGTAGTTTTTACTGGACTGAATAAACTACAGCGTGCAGAGAGAAAATGGCCAGCTGCTGGCAGGGAGAAGAACGGCCTTCAATCCCAGTCTGCTCGGGGTCAGGGACGGAAGAAGACCTCATTTCCTCACATCCTGAGGGCAGGTCACATGTGCAGGCTGTTTTTGAGTATGTTTTGATACGTGTACACATGTGGGACAGTTTTGCGTGTATGGCCCATTGTTTAAACGTGCACATATGTTTCTTTGATGGTTGTTTTAATGAAGAGATTAAAACTAATCTACTGGAATGTACAGGGGAAATATTTTCTTTTGATTCTTGAAAATGTTATTACCAGCACTTGCCCTGAAAACACATTTACATCCACTCTAAACCTTTTCACGCTTTGCAGCATTTCAGCCCCTCCTGAGCCAACAGTATGAACACCTTTAACTACTGTTGCATATATTTTGGGATTTGTCTCTAATACCTTATCTACAACCTGAAATTTCAGCTCAGTCTTCCTCTTAAAATAACTTAAGCACCATATGGTTGGATGGAGAACATCCGTGAACTTCAATTTTCAAGTCTTGCCACTGATTCTGAACGGGATATAGGTATGGACTTTGACTAGACCATTCCATTATAAATATGTCTATATGTTTTAAGTGGAAGGAAAACCTGTGCCTTGATTGTCCTGTATTTAACTCAATTTGTCTTCCCAATGATTGTGAACAGCTGAATTTTTACTAATAAAAATTTCTTACAGGATGATGCTGACACCACCAATATTTGTTACTATGAATGATATTTCTGGATGTCAGAGTTCATATACATAGCTCACTATTCTGATTTGTATTTTTTAAAAGAAAAAAAATTACAATTATGCAAAATTATCCTTACATTTAACAATTATGCACTACATTAAAAAATGTTATTGTAAAAAAGCAAAGTGTGAAAAGTTTAAGTAATATGAAACCATTTTCAATTCTTCTACTTTTGGTAAAACCATGAGTGACAAGAAAAGAAAGCAACAAAAATTAAATGAAGACTTTAAATCTGCTGTGAAACTAAACGTGTTCAAATGTAAATATCTATGCCAAGAACTTCATGTAGGAGCTTTGCATAAAATCCTTGAATCCTGCAGGACCTTTGGGAAACACACATTCTTAAAATGTTGAGAATCAACCAAAGCCATAACAACTGCGCCAAATTGAAAAAAACAAAAGGGAAAACGGGGGATGTGATTCAAAATAACAAACCAACAGGACTGAATGAAATGTTGAACTTTCTAGAAAAAAAAAAACTACAAAAACACAGGATAAGGTTGGATTATGATATAACCTAAAGCTTAAAATTTAATTCTCAAGAAGTAAATACTGCCAATCCTAGAACAAGCAAGAAATGATGAGAACTGAAATATAAAAATCGGCATTGAGCCTTGACAACTGATAAGGCTCTCCTTGTTACTTAAAACTTGAGTGGCCAGCTAAGTGCACACTTAATCTGGTTCAATAAAGGAAAGGCAGTTCAGGACAGTGTGTCCTAACCAGCTTTGAATGTGCACAGAGCCTTGTTAGCTTACAGTTAAGCTGTTGAAAAGGAGTGATGGTGTAAAATCTCATCTGATAATTACAGTGCCAAAGTGTAAAAGGGTCGGATTAAAGCACTAGCTGTAACGTTATAAATGTTTTCTAAGGATGAGAACCATTTATTGTTATGTTTATGAATAACCTTGAGCAGCTTTTCAGAAAATGTGGCATCTGTTGACAATTAAACACTGACATGCTGAAAAGATTGTTACTACCCCCAGGGAGAAAACTAAAACATGCAGGATCCCGGCCCTCGAGAACCGACTTGGGCATCCCTGATGTAAGACTATTTCTTTCTCAGAAGATGTAAGAAACAACAACTCCTTAAGAGATTTATAGGAAACACTTCTTTGAGTCCTGTCTTGTAAAGAGAAGTTGGACATGGAATTTGACCTTTGCTCAGAGTTGACCTTCTGCTGAGTTATGGTGTCTCCAGGAGGCTCGCTGCTCCTCCGTAATCCCGCAGCATGGATATTAATGCAAGGTGAGAAGACCTTCAGTTTTTCCTCCTCCTCCTCCTCTTCATCTTTACTCTCGCTCTCCTGAATCTGTGACTCGATGATTGGGGAGGGAGAAGGGCTGAGGGACTCTCCAAGTGGGAGTACTAAAACAGGGACTCCATTTATACTATTATATCATTTACCCCACACAGAGGAAGAATCAGGAGCACAGTATCAGGTTGGAGGAAAATTGGTGACATGAGGAGGATTATGGTATGATGATCACAAGACGTGAAAGCACACGTGAAAAATTAAAGGCAGGAAAAGACAAGAGGAGGTAAAACATGAAAGGAAAAAATATTTAATGCACAGTTTTGAGACCACATAAGTTGATAAAAAAAAAAAACATTTTAGCAGCAAACAATGAGTGATGATGGAAACCAGAACAATGTGGAAGACCAATTATAAAACAAAGTGGCTTTGAGTTAATTATCTGCAAATTACCTCTTAATAAAACTAAAGTGATTGATGTGAGTTCAGTCAACCTCTGAAGTGATAGCACATACAGACACAATAGTTAGTAAAGAGAAAAATGTGAAAGAATTTACTGAGGAAGCAGAAATGTAAAACTTGCGATGAAAAGTCTGAACATTGCTCTCCCTGACATTAACATGCCATACCAATATATACCCAATAAGCCCTTCAGAGCTGAGCAGCATGATTCAATGAGGGCCAATGAAAACACACATCTGGCCTCCATCAACCACTCCCATCAGAACAATATGAGACGGAGTAAAATAATCAGTGGCTAAAAGGTTTCATACCAGAAAAATGTACCTTGACAGATGGTGTCTGATCCAAACCAAAAAAAACAAAGTTTTACTCCTGTTTATTTTAGCTCCATCTACTCCAACTCATATTTTGATGATTTATATTTATAAGTGCACCTCATTAAATTAAAATAATTAAACTAAACAAACAAGAGTATCAATGAAAGTGTTATGTTCCACTGGTTTATTTTAACCTTTTTTTTCATCATTTCGTGACTCACCTACAGGGTCTGCCTCCCCCTACAGGTGATGTGGCAGTACTCCAGCTCTTGTGGCCTCCCTCCTCCTTTTCGTTCTTTTTCTTGCGAAGCGGTGCCGGCACATATCCACTCTGGTTGCTCCTGTTGGGGAGGTACTGGTTGAAAGGCATGGCGGTGCGCAGCTCAGTGACTGATGTCCGGCGCGCCAACATGTCGTCCTTGTGGAGGTCCGGCATCTTCCTGTTAGGGGTGCCGTCGGACTCTGAGTCACTGCCGCGGCCTAAGGTGAGCCATAGAGGTACAAAAAAGATCTTTATTAGTGTTATATAATGATAATCTCTGTCACTGTAGAAAATACTGGCCATTCTACTACATTTATCTTCACACAGAAAGTAGATGTTCACTGCTGAATAAGGATTTAATCTAATTTTCTGAGACTTTCAAATTAAAAGATTTTTATTTTCATGTAAAGGTGAGGGACATATTTTATCTAGTTTTTTTCTCTAGCCACTGAAAGGCTAGAGAAAAAAAAAAAGATGATTCAGCAGAGTTACAAAACGCTTGATTATGCCATTATTCTTATGCAAAGAAGAGCTGCAAACTATAATTACAAGGAAATTAATGGAAAACACGCATTATCAAATCAGATATTTAAATTCATAACAGATTGTCTTCATTATTATTGTTATTTTGCAGTATAATCTTAACTGTTAACCTGTTTTAAGCACCTTGTAAAAGGTTTCATATCCTATAAACTTGTTCACATTTTGTTGTGTTACATTAAAAAATGTACTTGTCAGCACTAATAAAAAACCTGATAAAATCCTTTGAAGGGTAGAAGGTCACCTCTCAGCAGACCAAGCTTTACAGCCAGAGCTGCCATGGAACAGTTCAGATTAAACAATACGAACGTGTTAGAATGGACCAGTCCCAGTTCATACCCAAATTCAGATGAGAATCTAAAGCAAGACTTGATTTTATTTTTTTCTGACATAATATTTTTACCCTAGCAAAAAAGGCAAGTATTTCTAACCTTTTCTATTCTCTACATATGAGTAGATACTAGACGCTATAGATTCTGGAGGATTTTTAATCAGTTCAGCAAATAAAAAAAACTAATAATTAAAAACTTTTCAGATTATTATTTTTTTTTACAAAACCAACCAAAAAAAAAATCTACCAATTCTACTTTTTGTTAGTCTATCACAGAAAATAGACTAACTGTAATATGATTAAAACAGTACATGCAGACCTTGCTTCATAAAGCAAGGTTTTTTTTACCTATATAATTTAATTCAGATACAGTAACACATTTCTAGGTCTTGTTTAATTTAGGTATCTTGTAAACAGTAAGAAATAGCTCGCTCAGTCACTGACAAGGATAACTGTGAACAGAGCGAAAGGGGAAAAAACAAAGGTGTAAAATAATTTTAAGAAGAGACTTGTAATTGATGAGCCTTGTGGCAGATGTCTGTAAACCATTTCTTTAAATCTACAGATTATAGTCTTCAGTTCCTAAAAGTTATGAGCCCTACAGCAATCTTACACTGTTATAAAATACAATGCATTCAATCGACTGAACATCAGTCAAACCCAAACAGGCTGAGAGGCTGTGTTTATGAAACAAAGACAGTAACATAAATCATTACTAAATTAACATTGAACAGTTTACGACATTTTAGCCTAGAGTATGCAAGATTTTACTCTGGATGCCAATTTGTCTCCCTTTCACAGTTTAAAACCACTTCAGGGTCTTTAATGTTGTTCTCAACACCTGGCTTTGCAGAAGTGCACTGTTCATGGACTTTCCCTAATGTGTGGGGTAAATTCCTCCACAATATGTCTTAATTCGATCCTCTAATAATACACAGAGTAGAGGAATGAAAATCAGGTTCTTAGAAACAGTCACATGTGTAATTCCTGTAATTTACACCTGGCATACCAGCAGGTTCCTCTTTCATTTGTTCATTTATTTTGAAGACCTCTCTGTTGTATCTACCACTAGCTCCTACCTACCAAACATAACACTCTCCAATAAATTAGTTGTGTAAAATGGATACCTGTGGATCGGCTTAGACAAACTAGTGCCTCTGTCTCTTCACTTCGAGTGCTGTTGTGCTCAGACTGTGAGCTATGACTCAGTGTAAACATTTCCTAACTATAAACACAAAACTTTCAACCAGTTTTGAACCATAAAATAGTCCTTTATTTCTGAGCAGAAACATGTGGAAGCATCCATGTCTGTTAGTTGAAATAAACGTCACATTACAGTTGTGAAAAGTTCTGGTCTGAAACAGATGAAGCTCCAACCAAAAAGGCCTGGAGATATCCATACTTCCAACTGTGAATGATTTGGTTATGACTCTTAACCCATCAATAGGAAACATGAGTGTCCCTTTCATCCATGTAAATCCATCTTTAAGGAGTAACATATGTTTTCATGGGATGATGTGCTCTGTAGATATGGTAACACTGAGGCTTGAGGGAAAATGTTTCATGTGTCAGTGCTATGCTGTACCAGATTACAAACATCATCTACAAACTCCCACAAAAGAGTAAAGGGGTGCAGTGTCTGAAATATAGCAAATGAAATGACAGAAAGTCCACAAATAAAGAGTGATAGAACTTTCCACAACTAAGGCCGATGATGTGGAATTAAATGATTCCAGATATTAATTTTGTCTGTGGTCTGAGCATTTATAGCAGCCAAAAATTGGGCATTAATATCAATTTTCGTTATGTAACAGTTAACAAATTGAACATTTTAGCAAGAGTGAAAAATTCTGCATTCAGAAATATGCACAAATATTAGATATAATGAAACCTGGGATCAAAACTTTTCTGAAATACTGTTTTTCAGATTTTAAATTTTTGTTCAGAGCATAAGGTTTAATTGCTTAACTGAATAGATTTTCTATGATCAATATGAGGGAATTAGATAAAACTGTATTATGCAAGCTACCCAAAGACAGTCTCATGTATCAGAGCTGTAACCAAGTTGGCTGAGACAAAACCATGTTGCCAATATTGAATTTCATTCAAAGAATGAATTAAACTCTTCCATCTGTCTCCTAATTACTCAGGGTAAAGCCAATTTTCATTGATGAATAAAGCAAGGGCTTTGTCTGAAGGTCACGGTAGGAAAACTTGACAAGTTTCTATGGATGTTGGTAAATGGATGCATTTGTTCACAGTGTGAGCCAAGGTTTCATGCAACTGGGTGATCACAGATAGATGCTTCTCTTCTTCAAGTCACTTCATTTTTTTATTCAATCACATCTACATTTTTGAAGATTTGTGTCTTAATGAATATATACATGTTATGATAAAATACACAGAGCATTCTAGTACGGTACACAGCTCTAACTAGGAAAAGTAATTTCATATAATTTTTCAGGGACAAATTCTGCTTCCCTGTACTTCATCAGTTATCACAAAATGTTTAAACTCTGCTTGACAGAATAAAATATCACCTTGAGCTTCATGCTCAGAAAAATTGATTAGAAGAAACTTGCAAAGTAAAATCATTGAGATAATTCTT
Source organism: Poeciliopsis retropinna (assembly GCA_010277075.1). NCBI lineage: Eukaryota > Metazoa > Chordata > Actinopteri > Cyprinodontiformes > Poeciliidae > Poeciliopsis > Poeciliopsis retropinna. The sequence goes on from VMRM01000020.1 coordinate 3,322,774, forward strand.
CAGGGCAGTCTAGCAATGAGATTTACTGCAGCAAGCTAACAGGATAAAAACATAATCTCTCATATTGATTAAGGATTTCTGTGTCATCTTTTGCCTTTAAATTTGTAAGACTACAAACCTCCTATTCTTTCTTTTTACTTGATGGAGACGGTGTGTATTTGTATTTTTTTTAGCTTTTTTTTTAAAGAATTATTTGACCTGTAATTTAATGACTAATAGACATGTTTAATGTCTAAAATGCACCATGCTGAGTAAGGCGCATACTTGTTGAGTATGCACCTTACTCAACAAGTATGGTGCATTTAGAGAACTAGAGTCTGATAGCAGAAATTTCCCTTTGCTCTTTCTCGAAGGAGAAACAAACAGGAAGCTATGTGTTGCTCTGAATTGTCGCTCATGCAGTTTAGCAATAGAAATAACATCATGACGACTACTGCAGGCTTTTATAAGCTGCTGTTAACTTTAAAAGACACTAATTAACAAACAGTGTAGCAGTGAACAGCTGTTAGCTGCAGCAGATGGTTAAGTTTGGCATCATAAAAGAACTTTCTAACACATTTCGCAATTTCAGCAAAAACAATAAAAGCTGCTTTGATGTATAGGTTGCTACGTGCCACATACATACAAGTGTTTGCCCCTTATATATTTTTGCTTTTTGCCCCAGAAGAGGAGATAAGGAAGACTTAGCTTCTGCAGTAGTGCCAAGACAGATTCCACTATGAATATTAAAACATTTTAGGGTATATTTTGAGTTTATTATAGGAAGTTCTAAGCATTTTTAGACTCGATCTCAAGTATTGACATATTTTAGTTTTTTATTACAATAGCTAGTAGCTAGTGGGGTTATGCTGTGATCCATAGCCTGCCACAGTACCAGTGGTTCATTGTATGCAAAAATTCTAAATAAAGAGAGATGGATGATATCCTACCATCACTGCTGCCGCGTGGGACCAGGACATCCGGCGACGGAGTCTGTTGCGAGCGCGAGCCGAAGGAGTCCAGACTGTCGAATGAATCTTCGCGTCCGTGGCGTGGCGGGGAGAGCGAGTCACTGCGTTCAGAGTCCCAGCAGTCAATGTAGCCACTGTCCCGAATGCTGCGTTGAGGACTTTCTGCCGCCTCTGCCTCCTACATTATGAGGAAATAGAAAAAACACAATCAGATTTTTTGGTTTCTAAAATGTGAACTAAAAAAAAGGGTGAAATAAATATAATTTAATCCAATTTATTGAAAGAAATCCAGCATCTAAATGTTGCACTTTAGATTTTGAAACTTCTCAAATAACTCCACAATCCTCCCATATCTGTTTAGTCAACAACCTTTTTAAAATATCCTCATTATCTTCTGCCTACATCCTTTCTCATTACTCTCTCTTCACCTTAGTGACCTTCTCCTCTTTCTGCCAACAGCTGAATTGTGTCTTTGGTACTAATGGAAGGTGGAGAAAGACCTTTCCTGTCAACGAAATGGCTTCCTTTTCCTGACCCCATAACACTTTGCTATAGATTCTCCAGCTTTGCATAAATCTCTGTATTCTTGAATGTTCTACAGCGGGTGGGAATTGTGTTTAACAGTCACATATTCTTTATTTGTTTTGGCCATATAAGAATGACCAGGGCTTCTTTTCTTCTGGTGCAGTCAGATTCACCTGCTTCAGGCTTTTCACTCAGCTTTAATAAACAATGGAAACACTGAGTGCAATGTCTTGCCAATCAGAAATGAATGGATTTTGCAGTTTTACTGTGCTCCCCTGTTATTCCAGTATTTTATTTATTGGAAAAAAAGATTTTGTTTTGTCCATATGCAACATATGAACATCTGGTAAGCTAATTCTCCTGACTTGGCAGTAATTCATCTGTTTAATAGACACTGAAATGATGTGACAATGTGGAAGAAATTTTGTGCAGGGTGACATCATGGCTATGAATGATTGTCTCAGAAAGATTTGTAAAACTCAGTCCAACAATACTCTGTCCTTCTGGACAGCAACAGCAGGATTTCCACGGGAATCAAGTTTATGAAGGTCACGACTGGACCTCAGGTTGATGATGCTATCATCTCTCTGAGATCATTTCTCAAATATTTCCTGACATCAAGACGTCCAAAAACATTCCTGAATCAAGTGACAAAGCAGAGACTGTTGTTTCTCATTTCTGGTCATACTGGTTAGACGTAAAATTTCTCAAACTGAGATAAACAATATGTCAATGTAATAAAAAACTGAAAACATAATTTTTCATTAAAATATGACTTTAAAGACCTTTCGCATTTGTGACAACAATCCCTCAAACTCTTTTAGGTCCAGCGTGGGCCCGTTGTAGGAGGTGCAGCTGTTGGCAGCACGACCGAGCCAGTAGATGGTGATTAAAACCTGCAGGGCAGAAATGGATAAAATTATCACAAAACTCAAGTGATATTTGGTTTGTTGGGATAATGGTAAACATGGAACACACATACAATACAACAGATTGGTATGCCTGATCAAACCAGCAGAGCTTTCAATGCTCTCCTTTTGGCAGATGTCAAATGAGTCAAATATATTTACTTCCAGTATACTGTAAATAATAAAAAAGCCACTGCAGATTTGTTAAAATGATCAAAAAACGCACTGTTCAGGTAAGTCGCACTCAGCTCTCTGACTCATATACTGACCTTTGAATTGGCCACTGTGATTTACTGAATAAATTATTGGGTCAGTTTTGCCTCTCTTAGACTACAGAAATATTACAGAACAAGCAGCTGGATTACTGTGCTATGTAGTTGGACCATTTGCAACCCAATGATCCAAGGTTCCACTGAGTGTGAAAGAGGAAACAAAGCTTACAGCACTCATTTGAAGTTTCTTTGCAGTCAGCTTAATGTGTAAAATGCAGAATGTACAGACTGAGGCTGATATCACACAGGGCTGCACCTTTAGCACTGTTGGCAGGGTAATTCCAGCTATATTTACAGTGTCCATGTCAACCTGCACTCCACAGGGACAGCTTTGATAAGAAGGCTCAGCCAGGCTTAATGTGGTAATTGCAGTTGCACTGTCAATGTAAACAGCTTCTACCATTCAAATACACAGAGAGGACAAGCAAAGGGTTGGGTCTGCTGAACGGATGGAAGCATGACATCAAAAGAGTCGCTTGCTGTGATCCTGAGTGAACTTTAAATGCAATAGCTTCTTTATTTTGAGTAATAAGTCAAAAGCACTTAGTGGCACTCATGGAGAACATAATATTTGTAAATGAACTAATTAAAAGCTTAAGAAGTGATATTTTTATTTTTAAAACTTGTTTTTGGTGATCATCTCCATAAAATTGCACAATAAATTCTGGCCCTGCTAAGAAAAAACAAAAAAACAAAAACAAAAACAAAAAAAACAGTGCCACTCTGAAATTTCTGTCTTTGATGATACTTACCTGATACTTTAGCAGGTAAGTATTATCAAATTTTAGAGCCATAAAACACATAAATATTGAAAGAATAATAAACCATTTTAAGTAAATAAAAAGCACCATTGAAAATGAAACAAGAAACTTTTGTAGTCACACTAACAGGAAAAAACAGGAGGTGAGTACCATATGTGGAGAATGGCATCTCATCTAGATAAGCTACTGCTACATTGAACATGAACAGTGATTTTTATAAAAACATTTTTTATTACAAATTAGGTTGAATTTATGTGTGGCTTCTTATTAGCAAGACGGACAATGAGAACTACATCTATCCGAATGAAGTTTGATGTTTTTCTAGGCCAAAGACAGAACTTTGAAATGTCTCCACAGGATGCCAGTCTGAAAGGTCTCAAATCTCCTAATTTAGGAACTCAAATTGGGGTAGGAGTCAATAACACCACTGATTTCTATCTTTGTTGTGTTTTGCAGCAGTTCAGCAGGTTGGTTTCCCAACAAGTCTTTAATGACTTTTGGCTGCATTATTGGTTGCTGTTCTGATTTATTTTCATTCAATTTATACATTTCTCAATTTTGGTAGTGAATTTTATTATCTTCCCTACTATCATAAGCTAAAAGCCTGAACACAACAGAAAAGGAAAACTTGAAAAAACGATGACCTTTAAACCTTATCACAAGCATCATGTAGCTCTCTTAGCAGCAAAGTGCAGCACTCCAGTGTCACCAGCATAATGGGCACATCTCCAGTGAATGTAGGTCGCCACCAAATGTGTTCCACATGCTCACTATTGAGCTCTAAATAGATCCACATTGATCCCAAATACAAAACCATAGTGAAAAGCATCATATGTCTGTTCCAGCACTATTTACACAAGAAACACCAAACCAACATGCTGACAACTGTGTCAAACCAAAACTTTGACATCAGCGCTGAAAAGCACCAGGTGAAAGGAAATATTTGCTTAAAACGAGTCAGTGGAGTTTTGAGTGGCAGCAAAATCAACAAGAGGCCTCAGGGAGAGATGTGTGACACACTCACTTTACCTCATCAGTTTCAGCAGCTGTCTGCTGTGACCTATGGCCTGTCAACGAGGATCTAGTGGAAAGATATGGTCGCTAAGCACCAAAAAAACTAAAAAATAACTAGGATGTGAACAACTATTCACATGAGTACTTATATTTTAACTAACAGTGTGGTTTCCAATACAAAGAAACAAAAAACACTCTACTGGCTGTTCACATTTTTCCTGCTTAATAAGCACATAACCATTACAGCGATATCCCACTCCTCCAGGAAGCCTCTTTTCAAAGTAACATCAAATCTGTTTGGTAAACAGCTTCATGACCATATCAGCAGATTCTTCTCACAGCAGGTTCTTCACCTCTTAATATTTGATGCGCTGCAGAGACAGCCGCTGTCCAATCCTAGTCCTCAGTCTTCAGCGTGCAAGGCAAATCCACAGTGCACGTCACACAAGCAGATCCCAGCTAAAGCATCACCGACTGGCAATTTGAGAATCATTTCCTTTGCAGCTGTAAATGCTGGCTAACACAGCAGAGGCTCAATGTGTTTTATCAGCTAAATGAGCCAGCAAGAGAGGTGAGCTCTGCAACAGCACACACATGAAGTTGCTCAGTGCACACCAGCATCACAGAGAGAGTGAAGGGACGGAGAACGAGTGGAACTGCTCCGACTGCAGAGTGGGCAGGGCTAGCACAGCACCTTCTGCTTCTTAAAGTGCCGTTTAAAAGATAAAAAAGAGAGAGAGCTACGTTGGAGCAAATAATAAACACAGAACGTAAGGTTAATAAAATCCTGTTTCTACAGGAGAGAAATGTTTTCTAACAACAGAAACAGTAACTCCATAAAATTGAACATGCCTAATTAGACTCAACAGAAAAGGAAGGTGGAAACAAAGACAGTCGCGGGAGTCCAAACAGACAGCGTGTCAAAATACCGGTTTCCAAACCAATCATACATTTAGCTCACAAACAAATTACAACAATCTAATCCAATGGCAACACTTACATTCTTGAGCCTTCGGCTGCAGTCGCTTCCCCTGGAGAAAAAGACAGAGATGTGTTAGACATTGAAATATAGGTTGCACAGATTTCAGGCAGGACTAATGTACTAGTACTGTTACTTCTCCTTTTACTCAGCAGTTTCAACAGTGTTTATTTATCAGTTTTAATCAATAAGTGTGAAATAATAGATAAACACTCAGATAAATTGCTAATGATCAGAATCAAATTGTTTTCAGCTTGGTCAGCCCCATAGTGAACAAGAATGCCTCACACTAGTCATTTACCTCCAGGAAATATTTTTCTCTAAGTCAGCCAAATGTCCTTGTTAAACTTTAGGTTAAGTGAAAAAAAAACTTCAAATGTGCAGAAAATCTCTTCTTTGTTGAATGTCGAGAGAAAGACATTCAGGAGATAACAGAGAAAATAAATGCAACATTCAGCATCCTGAACAACACTGGTGTTGCACTGATCAATTCTACTACATGTTAAAGTTTCTGACTTGCTTCCAAGTTTAAAATAATTTTGATATATTATTTAATAAAAACGTTAAAGTATTGAACTGGAACTTGGTATCGACTCATGTTTTAAATGACTTTGATCAGTATTAGAGTTAAATATCATCCGTATCAGGGCAGCCGTACTAAAAATACTAAAAGCATCTTTCATATTTTCCCAAACATTCCAGTTATATTTATATTATTCCAAATGAAAACAAACATAGTAAATAAGAAACTATTGAAAATGCAAAATTTTAAGATTTTATCGTAATTTCTCCACAATCAACATTTTTCAAAATTTATGTTTTTGGTTGTTGCTGCAACACATGAATAATAGCAACAACACACATAAAATAATAAAGGTGCACAAGTTACAAAGGTTTAAGAAATTGCAGAAGACAGAGATTCATTTCATGCTTGAGGTAAAGGGAAAAAAAAAAAAAAAAAAAAGCAAGCCATAACTAAGGACGAATACCGGGTTGCAGTAATATAACCAAATTCCTACATTATGAGTATGTTTCTAAGTAGGCTCCAGGGTCAAACTCACTGACACCTAAATAGCAGGTATTTGAGTTTCCCAGAGACCAAAGAAACAAATAGTGGGATTGAAGGTGAGAAAGAAAAAAAGTAGCTGCAGGGAATGATCCATAAACACTTCTTCTTTTGTTCAACCTGGTTCTCTGTCAGTTGAACAGATGAGGACACGCTGCTTTTTCTCTGCCATTATTCAGATGATGCACCAATAATTCACATTCCACAAGACATTAGCTCACATAGAGGCTACAATTAAAGAATACATCCGTAAGATTACGTCCCTTGTCAGTCAGGGATTTTATAGAGAAATGTTAAAATTGAACAAGGTTTCAGAGATGTAGTTTTTAATTTCCTTTTGTTTTTTTTGTTTTTTTATTAAAAAGGCAAACAATACTTTATGCATATCATTTTTTATCTTTAAGCACATTTTTACCATGCATCCAAATGTGTTTAAAAGACATTTAAAAGAAATTTGGTGGATTATGTTTTTCAGTTAGGTGTTTGTAAATTAATAAGATGTGCCCTATTAGATAATTAATAAGAATATTCACACATAAGGGTCACACATTTTGTACATTTTATGCTCTCCATGTTCACTCTATCATGAATAATTTCCAAGACTGAAATTTTCTGCTGCATCTACTCCTGGCCTTTTTATATGGCTTTGTTCAAGTACTTACTGTTAATATGCTTTGAGTATTTATTATAATTTGTATCTGACACATGGCCAATGTGGGTTCTCAGGATACAAACCCTAAAGCTGCGCATTTAAACATGGGACCATTAACATGGATTAAACAAAAAGTATTAATTTAAATTCATAGTGAAAATATGTTGGTTGCTACAAACATTTTTTATATTGTCTACTGTAAAACATGAAACAAGAAAGAAAGTCTGAGACTGATAATGATTTTATTCTTATCCTGTTTATTGAAGAATTGGAATTTCTTCAAGACTTTGAATCCTTTATGCATCCAAAATTATAAAGATGGTTGCTGTGGAAAACTTTATATCAATGTTTATTCAAAGCTATTTGGTTCTTAAAAGTTGAGTGAAAGATTTAATTCAGAGTTTCTGAGAGTTTCTGAGATGAACTTGGTGAACCAGAATATGCCTTTCCAGTTCTTTGATCAAACGCAATTTTACAGAAGAGTAAATTCTAGCTCAGATTCCTCAGTGAAGCAGTGTGTCTCCTGTCACTGAAGGACAAGAAAACAGCATCCTGAACAACACAGGGTTACATAACCACTGGAAATAGCACAGGGTCACTGGAACAATGACACCTCAGTTTCCTCTCAGATCTGACTTAATGCTGCAGACTTACATTGTTTTTTTTAAGTTTTACAGAGTTGATAAATTAGCCAGGCACAAGGATCCTCATTCCCATAATGAGTCCCCCAGTGTAGATTGTGTTCCTGAAGTTTCCTTGGATTTTACTAGCTTTGCATGCCTCGGTTGAGTGGCTTTCAGCAGCAGCTAACAAGAGGTACTTTACTCACACAAAAATGCAGACATCTCTCAAAAAGATAAATGTATTGATTCTAATCAAGACCCTATTAGTTTGCATAAAAGTAAAAGCACATGAGGTCTAATTTCAAATCAGAATTTACTATTGTTATTTATTAGTATAATTCTATATGAAATTAGTTTGTTTAGAAAATGTGTAAAATATATGTGTAAAGTAAGCATATGAGTTATTCATTTTTATACTATTGGTAAAATACAAACTGACAAATAATGTCAGTTATTGTGGCTGTAAATATCTCCAAATAATAAAAAAAGTTTAAAAAGTGACATTTACAAACATGTTTTGTTATAAAAACCTCTGTAAACATTAGTTTCTACACATACAGAGAATCCCTCATCCTGACAGAATCCCTAAAGCAGCTGCTCCCGACACCAGCTAAGATTAGCACTTATCCTCTCATCTGATCTGCAGAAGCAGCTTCCTAAGCCCTTCTGTGAATGAAACCCTGTTAAACACATTTAGCATCAGAACAGAGCATGCCAAGCACACGGAGAGACACCTGCACATTCACACAAACTCTTACACGACATGTATAAACCATAACATGTACTTGGTTTTGTTACCAAGCAACAAAGCAGAAGTCATGGCTGAGTGAATGATGCAAAGCCTTTTGTTGTACGTTGACAGAGACCAGTTGTGTCAAACAGACATCCCATTGTTTCTGCATTGACAGGCTTGTCCAAACTTCCATTCACTGTCATTTACTAATTTATTTTGCTGTGAACTGCATGATTGTCTAATGCAGGCTGACTGACAGCACGAGACGGGGAAAGAAAAGCACAATCAGTGTTTAACAAAAGCTTTCTGTTGACATACAGCTGAAGTGCTCTGTGGCCTTCAGCTGAATAAAATAGATAACTCATTCCACATTTAATAGCAACAACACAGACTATTCCTATATCTATGATTTATTGATTCTCAGCTTGTGACCTGAACTGGCTCATTTTCAGTTTGAACGGCTGCGACTGCTCACTGCCATATTGGAAAATTAGATTTTGCTGCAATCAAGTGAGCATGAGCAATGAATACAGTCAGCAGAGATCCAAAGTCAGAAAGTTCTAGTTTTAAAATGACACAAAAAAGAAAATATAAATTACTGGTTTGGAGAGAATCAACCAGGCTACGCAAAGCATAATTTCATCAGCTGTTGACCGTAGGTTTGGCTGTAACAAACAAGATGGAGAGGTTGCAAACTAGCATGGATCACACATCTCACAAATCTGAGAGAAGCTGCCCTTCACAGCCGCAGGTTTAGATTTTGAGCAATTTCTGAGTTTTGTTTAAGAAAGTATGATAGAGTGCATGCACTTCCATCTTACCTTCAGCGTATTAGCTCTTCTATAGAAAGCCAAAAACCACTTCAAGTGAGCGTATTGATATTTGTTTTTGCAAAATTGAGGAAGATATTTTGAATTTTGCTATTTCGTCAGACTTTTTTAATGTGATGCTTCACAATTTGCCTAAAAATGTTGATGATAAGACAAGATATGGTAGTCTCTTGTTAGGTGCAGATGAAAGGCACTCAACCTGGGTATGCAAAGCCAATAAAATCCAAGTAGAAAGCTTCAGGAACACCGTCTACACTGGAGGATTCGTTCTGGGAATAAGCGTCCTTAGGCCTGGCTACTTTATCAATTCTGTAAAACTAAAAATAAGTCTGCAGGATTAGAGAGGAAACTTAAGTGTCATTGTTCCAGTGACCCTGTGTTGTTTTCAGTGGTTTATGGTAAAAAATAGAATTTCCAGGTGGAAATTTTATTTCCACTTGGACAAAAATAACTACAGTGCATCAACCAGTAGCTAATATGCTAATTTAGCATCTTTTTATGCCAGACAAGAGACAGAAGTTTGAAATTGCAGTCAATATTTTACCCCAGAGTTCATACAGTCCTCTACAGATTTTGTGAAAAGTTCCAAACATAACCTGAAAACATGGAAGAGTAACCACGCATTTCAGAATCAGAGGTCATTTGAGGTAAAGATCCAAAGTTCGTCCAATTAGGACGTCAAAACATTTATTCTATGATCTCAACTCATTTTCTGTTATAGACATATTTTTTGGCCTCCCTGACAAAGGTCTGTAAAAATTTAAGATGAAATTTTAATAATTAATTAAAATTTTCACAACATTAATATGTTGTGAAAATCACTGGTGGACAAATTATTTGTATCTCTGCAGTTTAAGCTTTGCACAACACTTATTGTTGAACTGCTTATCTGTTTTTGATTCTTATGCTGCTGAAAGATCCAGTGATGCCTCATTCAGAGTTTCCTGGCAGAGGCCACCAGATGTTTATTTTAAAATCTTCCGGTACTGCAGAGATCCATGACGCCTTGCATTTTACCATGGCTCTCAGGCCTTTCACAGACAATCAACCTCAAAGCATCACAAATTCTTTTTCATATATGTATCCATTGTTGCACAAATGATTTGACGTGAAACAAATACTGTTGCTGAAAAGCTCAATCATAGTCTAATTTGACCAAAGTATAAAGTTTCAAGTGAATTCTAAATGGCATTCATTAAATTTTACATCTTCATGTGTTTTGAACAGTAAATTTCAGTCAGGTTCCCCAAATAACCTTTTGTCGTAGAGGGATAAAATTCTTCTGACAGATACATTTCCTGTAAACTAAAAGTAGCATTAAATCTAGAAGTGCATTAGTTCAAGACAATTATTTCTCAACACTGTATTTTCTTCCTACTAAATAAATTCTATACGACTGCTATACAAGATTCATTTAATTTAAAGTATTTTCCAAATAATTACCAGTGACTCCAATGCATTGATCATCATGTACATTCCTTAATGGCTGCTTACACAGGTCAAGTGTCCTTTTGTGAAAAAATAAAAAAAGATAAACTAAATGTCCCTCAGGTAGTGAGTAATGATTGTCTCTGGAACAAAAATTGTAGGACAGTAGGAAAGAAAACAGTGAAGTTTTGAGTCTTACTTGGCAGCAGGACGTGTGGATGTGTCCTGCAGGTCTCCTGGGTCAAACAGCTGCGAGCCTTTAAGTCCCAACTCCTCACAGCCTCGCAGAAAAACACTCAGGTTGTCCTGTGCAGAAAGGAGTAAACGGCAGGTTAAAATCAAAGCATGCAATAACTGCCCAAAATAGTCTGTCTTAGTAATAAAAATAAACTGCAATGTTAAAGAGTAGCTCATAACTGCAATTGGGTCATTATTAGCATTCCCTGTGCATAAATACATGAAAAAGCTTTTTGAGCTTTCAGGCCAGCCAGATAAGTTTCACATCAAAGTTCTGATAAAAATCCCAAGTTTTCTGAATCTTTAAGCCAAACAAGCCATCTGTCTCTGGTTAGAATGAAAATCTGGATACCTGTTGAATGAAAGGTGACACCACCAGGTTTTACTCCCAAGTTTTGGACATCTTTTTCAGATTCCACCAACTTTCACTCTTCAGCTTCTGGTTTGAGAAAAATATTTTCAACCTTATAATCTGTCATCAGACTGCCCTTTCTCACTGGTCATTCCTCTCCTCCATTGCTTAGATTTCACTTTGCTCCAATTGCTGCAGTCCTTCGCTTTTCCCCTGTGTATGCTCTGACAATGTCTTTGTTGGATGCAACCTGAGTCAAGTTCTCTCATGTTCCCAGGTTCTCCCCCTCTCTCTCACTAACTCTCTCTTTGTGTTTGTTTCAGAGGGCTGCAACTAAAGCCCTTCCCTCTCTTTCCCTCTCAGGGTGTCACCATTTCCTCTTCACCTCAATTGTCCAAAGCCCCATTTCCCTCTTATATGATCATGTTCAACATAATATTATTCATGTTATATATGAAAAAGTGGATATAAGTGCACCCTTTGGGATTTGCAGCAAAACTTTGAGCAAAAGGATATTTGTTTTAGTTTTCTAAACTTGCATGGCTGCAAGCATGGCATGGAAAACACTTGTTCTCACGGTCCTTTTGCACTTGGAGCAAAACACTGCCTCCAAACCCACCCTGCAGCTTCCTGTGTTTTTGGGACGGGGCCATCTGTGCTCTCCTGGTGGGGGAACCCCACCCACAGATTGACACACACACACACACACACACACACACACACACACACACCTCTCCACAAACGGACTCAGCAGTTTCTTCAACCAGTTTAACTTCAGAAAGGGCACACCAAAGCTGGGATCAACTGGACCGCATACAATTTTTTTTTTTTTTTAGAGTATCAGAACATCCATCAACCTGCTCTGTTGGTTTCAAGTCCTTCTAATCAGATCCCACAGAAATGTAACCAGTTTTCTCCTGCTGCATGCAGAGTTGTGCATGTGCCCTTTCCCCACCTGTTGCTACACACTGTCAATCACCTGGTTGAATAAAAGCTGTTCAACTTTTCCTTGCCTTGCACAATAGACAAATGTAAACAAAATAAATAAATCCATTGAATCATTATGAAAATATCTCTTTGCAAGTTTTTTTGTTTTGTTTTGTTTTGTTTTTAACATACTGACAGAAATTTTCAGTTTATTTCACTTTCAAAAGCCAATTTGGAGTTTTTAACATGACAAATTCTTTGCCAGAAAGTAAGATCAACAATGAGCTCTGATCTGCATATTGGGGGTTACTGGGCTTAAAAATAACAAAATCAGACCGTATCAAGTGACAAAACACCAAACTGCAAAAAAATTAAGGGCCCCTATGTGAGCTGAGTGTTTTGTGAGACAAGAGGCAGGAAACTGGGCGTCTACCCACACAGATGAGTGACAGCTGAATATGTTTATAGAAAGACTGTAAGGTCGAAGGTCAACAAAAAGTTTTGGTTACTTCATAACAAAATGACACACCACATAATTTAAGATAATTAGGCCTGGCAGAAAGCAAAATAATTTGAGATGAACCTGTTTCTGACAGGAAATGAGACAGGCTTCTTAACAAACCAATGTAATAAGAGCATCAAATATAATTTAAAAAAGCATCAAAACAAAGGAAAATGTTCCAAAACAAAACATAACATAAAGGAAGACAGCTAATGCTCAATTCTAATAGTTCTTGTCAGGGAGAAAGCATTGTTTCAAACACATTAAACATTTTAAAACTAAGTGAGAGAAAACTTCATCTTGACGCAGCAAACTCTGAAAAACAGAATCTCAAGATACTAAAGAAGCATAATATTTTTCTAGGTATTTTTGGCTTTGTTGACCTTTATTTCACTGTAGATTGATAGGAAAGTGGATTATGAGAGAGGGAGAACGCATGTGGCTAAGGTCAATGGGCCGTGACTCAAACCCGTGGCAGTGACTCAAAGACAGAGACCTCTGTACATGGCTCTCGCGCTCTGCCCACGGCGCCACCACTGCGCCCCAAGAAGCACACAATTTTAATAAAAATCAGGTTGGCTGGAATTTAAAACTGATCTTGCCATTTGCATCATTATTGTAAAAATACCAGCTTAAATAATCTACATGACTGGCAAGGAATGCTTTTTGAAAATAAGAATTACTGCTCATTATCTTGGAAGATTATTATTAAGGTTATTATCACTGAAATGTCTATTTACACTGAAAAACACAAGAGAATTCATAGTAGGCTGGAAACAGCCACCGTGGTCACAAAGGTCAAACTGCCAAAGCCAAAGGTGGTTGTTCTAATTACAAAACCGTCTAAACCCCACAGAGAATTATTTTCCCATTAGTCTCCAAACAGGAAGAGGAAGGGGGGAGGGCTGTGTTTTATTACGATAGGGCAGATAACAGCAAACTCCTTGTTTATGTGTTTCTCACCTCTATAATCACAGCCAAGACAAAGGAGAAAAGTGTGCAAAAGCAACAGAATTATGAAACTCAGAGAGAATAAAGGGACCCATTGTTCAGACATAAAAAACCCTCGAAGGTGTAGGGTTCTTTTAACATTACTTTTTATGTCAAATTACTTATGTAAACATGTCTTTCCAGTAGATTGTTTATTGTCCCTTTGGGCCAGTTATCAATGGTTAACTCCTGTTTTTCTGGTCTTGTAATTGTGTAGTCAATTACTGTAAATGATAGGATGGTTTCTGTTCACGTTGTTTTATGCTTCAGTGATTTGTGGTTTAGATAAAACAATACATTTAAAAAAAGATGCATTTAACAAAATAAAATTATCAGAATAACTTTAAACATTATATAAGAGTCAGTAATCCTGACTAATTCAAACTGTGTTGCACTTCCTCGGGTAGGCAGAAAACCTCCCACCCACCATGAAAATAATACAAAGGATTGTCTTGCAAAACAAAGCACACCTACACCCAAATTTCCTGCACTGATAAGTGATTGTTCTTTTTTTCTAAGTTTAGTAATTTTTGACTTTAAGATGGAGTGCATCATAAAGTACTGCTTGTGAAAATCCAGAAAAGACTCACTAGCAGCAACTTAGACAAGAAGATATATCCACCCACCCTGGACATGTTGGATTCAGCCATGATTCTCTAAGTTTTAAGGTTTATCATAGAACTAAAATTTTCTAATTACAATGCCTCATTCAACAAGCAACCCTTATATGTGAGTTACAAAGATTTTGATCTAACTTCATTAACAAGATTTCATTTTTTACTCCATCACATTGAAAATTAGTGTTTGGAAGAATTAAAACAATATTGCAAGATATTGCTACAGTTCATTGATCTGCATTTGCCCAGTAAATTCACCTTGATGTCAAAGTGTGAACCCTCCATATCAAGTATGTACATGGTCAACTCTAAAGTCTAAATTTTATGACAGGATAGTAATAAAAAAACAAAACAAAGTAAAAAAATAAAACACTGAACAAGTATGGCCCGACTGAAAGAAGGAGAAGCCTTGTCTTCCTAAAAGAAAATAGAACTATACCTGGTATTCAGGTGTGGATATACTTGAATACTAGAATTCTGGAATAAAATATTTTATGCATATCAAAAAAATAAAAAAAAATGCCTTATAGTAACACCGAGAAGCATGCTTGAGGTTTGCAGCCAAAGAACATGTCCCCCTTGCAGTCCCTGAGTCAAAAGTCAACTCCTCCATATATGCACGTCTTGTAGGATAAAGTGCAAGATCTATCTGACTGCTACATCTTTGAACAATTGCACCATCTGTATGACAATGATTTTAAACACTGCAGCAAATATAAAAGTGAAGGCCTGAAAAAGGAAAGAACCAAGGTGTTGCAAAGGTTCAATCAAAGTCCAGGCCTCAGCCTGACTAAAATACTGAGGCAAAACCTGAAGAAATCTGTTTATTCTAATGTAGTAATAGAAAGAGTTGTGGTCCAAATTTCATCCATGTTGATTTGAAAGAGTAAAAATGTTACACGGAAAGGAAATAATTCATTTTTCACTTGATTATGAAGACAATCATGATTAACATGGTTTAAAATCATGTTTTGGAATCTTTTGATTCAGTAGAAGAAATTAAAGCTAGATATGAGATCCTCCATTCTGAACTGAATTTAGAGGTCAGATTAGTATAAACTAACTTACAATTTTGTTGAAAGCAACCCTTGGAATCTCTTTAAAAGTAAAAGCAGAAATTTAAAATAAAGTACGAGTTGAGCTCCCATGCTATCAACTTTCCTAGTCTCTGTTTATATGTGAGCGTCGGTCTTGAATGGCTGCTTCATTCAAATCAAGGTCATAGGTCGTAATGAAAGAACTCTACTGTATTTGACTAGACTCAGCTGAAAACTATCAGGGTTGAAATATACTTCAGTTCACAAGCTCTCATTCAAAAAGACTCAAACTCAGAATTCCTCAGAGAAACCAGAGCAACCACAGACGACAACATGTAATATTCATATTTCTGAAAAAAGAAACTTTTTTTATTCTCAGATCTAGAATAAAATAGGTATTCTGGTTAAATAAAGACAGTGTAAAACTGGGAGACAGAGCTTTTTACAAACTGATGCAGTGATCCAGGTTGTTAGCAGACAGGTTGTTTATTGATAATCTGATTTAGTGAAGAACTTTCTGAATGAGGATTTGCTGTTATGCACGACTGGATGTATTTTCTATCATCAGACAGAAGCTGACATCATTCATCGGTAGGTATTTGTAATTTAAAGCTTACTGCATTCCTGGTAGCTTAAGATGCAACTCCTTTTAAAGCCAATGATTCACTTTGCAATGCTTCAAAAATAGACAAACATGCATCCTTTTTCAACCTCATTCCTTCATGATACACCATGAAACGACACAGAGAGCTTAAACTAGGTTTGCATGTTACCTAGAGGTTGTCAGTATATTGTGTGATGGTTTGAATTAGTGTCTCTTGAAAAATACAGATGTCTATTTGTATACTGTGAATGGTGCAGAGATATGTCCATACTGCTTAGATAAATTTGTGACATATTGTGCAGCTCTTGCATATCTAAATCTGAGAATTTTAGTACGTTTTCAAATTTAATTAAAATATGTCGATGATGGATTTACGCAAAAGGTTGAAAATGATTTTTTTTTTTTTTTTTTTTTTAATTTATGGTTAATCAGATTATGCATAACTCTGGGTAGGTACAGCATGTTCTCAAAAACTGAAATAAACAAAATTTGTTTCAAAATTATTAGTTTAAGGGTTTTCAACTCATGCAACCAAGTTATAGCAGCTATTTTATTTTTACATGTGTGCATTTACAGTTGAATAATACACAATATATGTGACACTGAAGTAGAAAACACATTTTGAAATTATTCATTTTGGTCTCAGTTTTGTACACTACAAAAACCTCACATTTTGGCAGGAGTATGTTGACTTTCATTCAATCCATTGTACCAAACATCCATACAAATCTTTTTTAACCAGTCACAAAATATATTTTGCACTTTCATGACATGATATAATATGATGACAGGTTACAGAAAATCTTACCTTTCTTACCTAACCAACTATTGGAAATTATATTAAAGAAACAGAAGCAGAAAATATTTAGGCATTATGAAAAGATGACAAATAGCTACCAGAAGTATGGAAAAACATGCAGGCATGCCCAGAGGTTGTTCTAAGTTCATGCTGAAAGGCTGTAAATTTGAATATAAAAGAGAAGAACTTACCAGGCCAGCTACTGGTGTGGGCAGTCGGTTAATTTTCTTTACCAAGCCAGGTCTAATGGAGCTCAGTAACCTCATGAAAAGAAAAAAATGCAAACTAATCAATGCGGATCTTCAAGTGAATTTAGAGAAAAGCAGAATCCCAACTTGAAACAAGAGCTGACAGCAAGTTGTGATTAAAAGCTCAAATGTTGACAACAAAGAATCTGTGCAAACAACCTTCATTGTGCCTTCTTGAAGATTGATAAAGATAAAGATCCTAAATCAGACAACTGGCTCTGTGCTTCTCCTTTTTACCTTTGAACCTAGTGGATTAAGAAGGTCAAACTCATAAAACTGTTGTAGAATTTGAACTCTGAGTACCACATGTTTTAAAAAGGTACAGATGTTCCTTAGTGGAACCACGAAATAATTCAAACTCCAACATGTTCAGAATCAGACATAACTTAGAAGTGTTTTGAGGAAATATGGCTATTTTCTTCCGTAAAGGAGCTCAGACTGCATATAGTGACCAGATAAAAAAGAAATACTAGACTTTACAATTTGTTAATTAAATCTATTCCAGTGTGTTTGCTAATTAAAAATACTGGCATAAATCAAGATAGAGGATGTTCCTTTAAACACAATGTGTCCATTGTTGCATTATAACAAGACTATTGAGTTTTCTTGAGCTTTTGTAACAGAAAAATGTCAGACAGCAGAAGAAAATGTACCATTGGAAATTATACATTTTCTTTTACCTGTAAAACCTGTAAAAATGTACCTGTACAAAAATGTTTACTCTGCTTGAACTTTTTCCTGTAAATTTTAGCAGAATTCTTTTTGTAAAAGACCAACATACAGTGAAGAATAGTTATGAAGTAGAAGGGAAAGTATATATGGATTTTAAAATATTTTGCAAACACAAATCTGAAATGTGTGGAGCGCACATGCGGTTTCCTGTGACAAGACTTTGTGAACCACCTTTCACTCCAGTCACAGCTACAGTCTTTTCAGGTACATCTGACAGGTTTAGGTTTGAACATCTTGGAATTTAAGATTTTCACCAAATCTTTGTCAAATAGCGCATTTCTCAAGTGTGAGATTTTAGGGTTAAATTTGACTAGGCCATTCTAACACAAGCATGCATTAATCTGAAGCATTCAACTTTTGATCTATGTTTAAATCATAGCTAGACAGTTCTGTCTAAGTAGGTTTGCACTGGTGATAATGTAAAAATCCAGATTCATTTTCTTTTCACTCTGTGATTACACCCTAACTTGTTTATGTCTACCATCCATCCCTCCATGGTCTATACCTGCTAATCCTTGCAGTGTCCCTGATCTATATCCAGTTGTGATCGGGCGAGAGACGGGCTACCAGTCTATCACAGGGTAACACAAACACACACGGGTCAAACAACGATGCACACACAGATTCATACCTAAGGGGTATTTAAAACTAACAGTCATGCATTTGCACTGTGGTAGGAAGCCAATGATGGATAGTATATATTTTGTACCACAGTGACTTACATAAATGCAGAGGGTAATCTTTTTTATTTTTATTTTTTTACAATCTCTCATCACACAAGAAGCAATCTTTTCTATGGGGCAAACTATAGTACATTCCTAACATCCATGAAGAAATAGCTTTACTGTCCCGGGTCTCCCTCCCTGTCTTATATTTCAAACTTTTGTGTCTGTTTTCATCAGAGGAAGCACCGTAATGACCCTTCCTTGTAAAGGGAAAGCCCCCTCTCCTGGTTACACAGTATTAGGTATCAGCGGACCTGTGATGACGACCGCATTCCAGCAGTCAATATGAGAAAAGGTACCATACAGTGCCTGTATAGCATCCTCTGGATGTTTTCCCTTTTAATTTCTTTTACAAATCAATCATAAGCAATAAAATACAAAAGAGAAGGAGGGGGGGGGGATTGACCTAATAAGTAAATAATAATAATAAATAAAAAACATTTAATGTCAAACAAAAATACTAAACATAAAACCTGTGACATTCCAGATTCTGGTGTCTTTATGCTACAATCACTTGAGACACAATCACTGCACTCAGCTGACCTCCATTCCACTCATGGTGAGACTACAAGCACCAATTGCCTGAACCTCTGCTGAATTATGTCAGTGTCTTTAAAAGGGGATCATGCAACCATTTATTATTAATATTTTTATTGAATTGTAACTACTTTCTTGAAATCAGTTTTACTTTGACATTAAAGGGGTATTTTAGTACACAAAACTTGAACAAGCAGGTCAAATCTTGCTATAGATATATTTTAAAAGTGTGAAACATCCACGGGGTGAATACTTCTTATAGGATCTGTAATTTACTTTTTCAGTGAGCTCTCATTCCCTTAGCCCAAAACTTGTTCTTACTCCAAGTAGATATTTCTTGCTGGTTTGTTCACTTCTAAAAATAACTTTGAAGTAACAGCAGGAGGAGGATGCATCTGTACTCTATGAATGCTGTGTAGGTGTGTAGATAAGAAAACTGGTTGATAATAATTACAACTGTACCTCTAGCCCAAAAAGACTATTTGGGATAAAAATGTGCCTCATAAAAAGCCTTTGTTAATGTATCTATCTGCATTTAAAAAATAATAAATAAATAAACCAATGCTGGCAGGTCCCATACTACATCAAGTGTTGCATCTACAAAAACTATTTGGAAATTGTAGTAATGTTTATTCACTTTAGCATAAAATTACACTATCAATATGCACCGATAACCAACAGTTCAAACATTTAAAAAATGCCACCCAAACAATACATCAAGCAAGTGTGGAATACAACGTTCTTGAACTGTTTAAAATTTTTTAAAAACAATATGGAAAATTGTGCATTTTTGCAACATCAACATTAATAAAACAACATCATAGCTTAATTAATTAGTTTTCAAAGACAAACATCACATTAACATTATGCAAAAAAGCAACTGTAATGTTTAATATCCTTTCCATGGTGAATTAGTGTTGCTGACAGATGTGTCGTTGGGAGATGCTGTAAAAAAACTGAAATGAGTGCAGTCATAACTTTCAAACTTAGCTGTTTTGGTAAATCTCCACGAGGAAGTGAAACTTGATTGTCCTTGAGCTGCAGCATCCAGATAACTGTGTTCTGATGTCTTAAACTCAAAAGCCTCAGGTTACTTCTCTTTGCAATAGTGAGAAAAAAACCAGAAGGCTGAGGCCAACCTTCAGCACCATAAAAGAGCAAACATTTTAATGTGACTGATTTTCAGAATCCGGTCTCTGATGCATCCAATAATCAATGAGCTATATCAAAAATAGTTGTGTGAAGGTAGCTGCCATGTCTTGATGTCAATGGACAGTGAAGAGTCGTGCATTAGTGCTATTGTCTTCCCCATTGTCAGTTATCTTTGAAAGTTAACTAAGCTCCTCCTGCAATTCTGCAAAATAATTACAGTAACTAAACTAACAGTCATGTTTTCGAACTGTGGGGGGGGGGCGTAGTACCCACACTCAGGCATGTACAGGGAGAAGACCCCAGTCTGTGATTCAAACTCAGGACTTTCTCGCTGGAAGGAAACAGTGGCAACAGTGGCAACAACTGTGACAATGTACAGCTCCGCTCAAGGTCAATTTAACCTACTCTTTGACAACTCCATGCACATTTTTACAAAATGATAGAGAAAACAAAATGTAGCAGAGATTAAAAAAACATTGATAAGGTGGGGTCCACAAATGGCTAACAAATAAACTAGATGTTTCTCACTGATTTATGTTGAAGATAGAAAAAGACAAAAAGAAATAGTCATAATCATCATATTTAGATACAGAGCTAAACAAATGCAGGAAAAACTTACTCGCACAGCAGAATCCCGTTCTCTAAACCTCCTCGGAAATCCTTGTCACCAAAGCACCGTCCAGTCGCAGCCTACAGATTGAACAACAGCAGTGAGTCACTCAATTATAACACCAAAAAGGCTGCAGATCATTCCAGGTTCATGGTGTGAACACTAGACACACAGCCTGTCAGAAAACTACAAAACAAGAGCTGCAATTTTTCTCCTCACATCTTCATTCTTACCAGACATGAGCACAAACACAACAGTTGTATATCACGTCCCCCTCCAGTGTAACAGCTCTAAACACTAACAAGCTTGACATAAGCTGCAATCATCCTGACCAAATGGCTGCGGAGGGCTAATGTGTTGTGACAGAGGATTTATTGGTTAATAGAGGCTCAGACCATCCGAGACGAAGTCAGTCTACGAGAGTTTCCTGACAACTGATTGTAAGGCATGACTATATGCAAACACATATTTATTTGTTGAAAGAAGTCTTTTAGCAAACTGCTTTTCTTCAGTATCCAGTTTAAACTTGCAGTCTTTTTTTCCCCCCAGAACATAAACGTTTATCTGGTGTGATTGAACGTTTCATAAATGGTTCTTACATCTAACATAAACTAAAGCATCTTTAGAGACAAAGTAAACAACATAATGAAAAGATGGGGCATGCTCCAAAGAATGTGTTGTCGAATGACTTCCATGGCCAGCCTCATTTAAGATCCATTTATTCTGCACGAAAAGAAGAGACGCCTTTCGGTTTGCTGCTAAGGAAGCCAAAACAATTACAAGATTAAATTTCCTGAGTGCTTTGTTTTACGTTTATTTACACAGCTGGGGGAAGAATGCAGATATGTAGAGTATTTGGCCGAGTGCTTTTATCAGGTTTTCGGGTCTCAGGAGGGGCCACAAACGAAACAGACTTCCATGTGACACCAAGTAGGGCAAAAGGTAGGCCCTAAATCTATAACAGACACCTTATTTGGTGTTTATTTGTCCTTGTGTTAAGCTCCTGAAACAGAACAAATGTCAATAGCATCTTATTTGGGTTAAGAACAAAAATAATTAGACCATAGTTCCGTTGTTCCAGTTTAGGATATGAGTGAATCCAATATCTAAAAATTAGTGTGACCATGACTGTAGACTGATTCTAAATGAACACCAATGTACCCAAATATAAAATATGACAAAAATTTTAATACAAAAATTTTTGTTTTTAGATCCTGACAGTATTATCTCTCTCTCTCTCTCTCTCTCTATATATATATATATATATATATATATAAAAGAATGAGCTCAACCTGTCTCAGGACTACTTCCTAAAAGAACTGTCAGTTGGAATATTTGTCTGAATATAAAATAAAATCAAACATAAACAATGGCACCAGCAACAATTAAAAAAAAGTTTTTTTACATCAAATTCCTGAAAGGAGGGATGAATCCTGAGCTGGAAAAGTCTGGATCTGAACGTGAAGCGGGGTCATACAAGGGTATTCAATTAAAAAGAGGAATGTGTTGCTTTTGTTGTTTTCAGTGGAATGTCGCTCACAATGTTTCACAAATAAGCACATAACTCTCCCTGGCTTTGTTTTCCACCTATTCACTTCCTTCCCTCTGGGAAACCTTCATGTCTAGACCAAAGTCCTTCTTATGAAGCAGCGGTTCCTTTCACTCTATCATTCGCAAGGAAATGAAAGCTCTGCTGATTTAGGAAAACACAAATAATCTTTGCAGAACTAAGCTTTTGGCAAATCCACTTTCCCTAAGAGGGTTTCTGTTTCTGAGGGTTTCTAAGGGGTTTCTGATCACTTTGATCAAATATAAATCACAAAACAGACACTTGAAAGGAATTTTTATGTTGAGAGTCTCCTCTACAGTTGGTTCATAACTGATAGTGATTCCCAATTGTCTTTGTTGGAAGGATGTCAAGAAAAAATTAATGCAACACAGATCATTCAATCAATATAACAATATCAAAGAGTTTTCTGTTGAATAGCCACAGAGTTCATGACTCCAGAGTGCTCGCTCCCAGTCTGAAACAGATTACTTCATTCCTTTGATTATGATGACCATTCAATGCAAACAGACAGAAGTAACCTGAGAAACCCAGAACTTTACAGCTATCTACACCAAATTAGACACCAATAAGCATGCAGAATGGCTGGGACTCCTTGACATGGGGAATGAAAACACTAGTTACTTCAAGGCCCATGAGGCTAGGCCTTTTGCAGATCTGATGTTGTAAGCCTAAAGGCTGTTGAAAATAAAGAGAAACATGCTCTCAACCCCACAGGCCTGTTTTCCAGCACCATGCTCTGAATCCACATGCCTGCTTTGCAGTCAAAAGCATTCTGCATTAAAGCCCAACAAGTGTATTGCATAATCCAACAAAGCACGCACAAGTCACAGAACGCACGTAAACACATCTTCTGGGCAGCAGCCAATAATCTTGTTAATTCATCTTGGCAAGAGCTGGAACTGTGAAAGCTTCTGGTTCTAAGAAACAAAACAAAGACAAGGGAGTTCAGCCTGCTAACGTAGGACACAAAGCTGATAAAATGAGCAGCGGGGTGAAACACAAACAGCTCTCTGGCTTTATAATAAGAGACAACCAGTGTTTTATTTCCAGAAACAACTTTCTATTGCTTTCATTACCAGAAAGTGAAACATTTTGTGGCACAGAACTAAATATAAATGTGTTACATTTTCACATGCATCATAGAGTCAGATCAGAGGATTTGCATGAGTGGTCCCTGTGACGGAGCATTAGAGGGGACCCAGCCAACACTTAAACCTCCAACGAGTTCAGCCACAGGTCAGGAGTGGTATCTGCCTACAATCAGTCATCTGGACCTTTTCTCAAGCTGTCACCACTGCCACCCCTGTGGGGGTCCTTCATGGAAGCATTGGAGTCCTCAGATTTCTACCATCTGAAAAGGGAAGGGCAATGAGAAATTGGTGAGTCGAGGTCCAGGACTGAGTTGTCTACAGATTTAACCAGAAACATCTTTACAAAGGTAATCTTTTTGCTTAAATTGGTTTGAAATTTAATTTTTGGTTTAGTTTTAATGTCAGCATGACTAAATTTAACTAAATCACAGCAGCACACTGAAAGTATGCCACTTATTATTGGTTATCTGGTTGAATCAAACTTTTTTGTCCAACTGCCACTCACTGCATACTTTCTCTTTTTTGGGTCATACTGTTAATCTAATCGAAAACTATGGATGAAAATCACAGTTGATCAGCAGTTTTTAATGACTTCTCATTCAAGTCATTTAAATTCTTCTCTTTCCCATTCTCATGCTCGGTTTATACTTTACCAAGTTACCTAGATGTATTGCTGTCATGTGGCTGGTTTTTGACCAACAATTTAAAAATTGTACCTAATAAAGTGCCTGAAGTCAGCAGAACAGACCTCAAATACAACTGGATTCAGTGAGTAGAAACAATACATTTGAGATTAAAATGAACTCTTGTTGGGTTCTCTCCTACCACCTTTTACAACCACTACAGAAAACATAAAATGTGTGTCTGTAAGGCAAAATTCCTTGTAAATTTTTTCCTTATCCCAAGGTTTTCTCTAGTTGCCAAAGCTTTTCTGATTAGGCATGCTGAGTTATTTTGGTACTAAAATCACCAGCTTCTTCTGCATAAAGATTGTTGAAGATGAACGTTCACACACAAACTGACTTGCAAAAAATTAATAGACCCCCAATGGACCACACATAAAGCAAGTACTTAATCATTCAATACAGCCATTTTTGTCAGCATGTTTTCTTTTAGGCAGGATACAAGATGGATGACTTTAAAGGCAGCATGTGAACTTCTGAAGCCGTGAGACACGCTGAGTCCAAATAAAGGTTCACTGCTCAGGTCAGAGAAAGTGAACAAAAGTGAACTGGGATACAGGGATCATCACATGTATGAGAGGTTTATCTAATGTAATCACCATAGTATTAGATAGTGGAATTATCACTGGGCTGTGACAGACTAATCCCAGAGGACGACATTAAATGATGATGCATCTAAACCGACTTGATGACAGAAGAGAATTTAGGTCTAACCTGCCTTAAAGAGCTCCTGTTTTAATGGATTATATCAGCTCTCATCTTGAAAGACCACCATGAAGTGCAAGAAAAACAGTCATCATCAAAAGATCTAAATTAACCATTCGGTATCCAGCTACAAAGTATTGCATAATTTTCTAACATAAGACAACAAAAGAAAATATGTGTGGGACAGTTATAAAATACTTTTCTAAAGGATTAATGGATAAATTAGAATGTGCCAATCAAGCAAGCAGCAGCTATTATTGTTATGTGGAGAACAACAAATAATTCTCTGATTATTAGTAAAACAATGATATACAGTAACTTCTACCTGTATGCTTTCTGGATGTTTTGCATTCTTTATGATTTATGTTGCCAAATTGTCTTCCTGAAGTTTTTGCAGACATCTTCTGCTGCTGCAACCACTGCTCACTTTGTTGGAGTGGTTTGGGGACAGATGACAGCAATAACAAAAATATAACAGTAATTAGCAATGAGTCATATTATTGATCGGATTTGAATCAGCATGTGTAATACAATGAAAGCAAGGATGTTAACTTGGACGATATTTTGGCAAGTTAGTGATATTTCCACAGATGTGGACAAAACAGAGTACAAATCTGGTTGAGTCCGAAACATCAAAAGGCTGCACTATTGAATGCTGACAGGCGTTACAAAACATCACATTTTAATAGGAGTGTGTACACTTTGAAAGCTTCTGTAAATGAAATGATTTTCTTAGGGTTATTAAAAACAGAAAGGCTCAATAAAAGTGTTGTTATTTAGGAGTTTACACTCCATAAAAAAGTTTACAGCAACACTGAAATCTGTTCTGTATTTTGGAGAATAAAAAGTACATTTATTTATGCTTCAAAAACATCAACTTGCTTTCATGTATTAAGAAACACAAACAAATTAATCTTTCTGCTGTCACCGTCTCATTTTTACCAGAAAAGCACAAATGTTCCCAGGCACACAGTGGATCCTGTGAGAGTCAGCTGGCGTGGGAAACCTTACACAAGCCCCGATTAGTCATGAATTTCTCCTACTCAGCAAGACACACTGATTTCATCGCTGTATTTACGGTTCAGTTGTCAGCAGACGTTTGCAGTAAAAATAAATATTCAAACATAGTTATAATCAGCAATAAAATTATCACCACATAATAAAGTAATGGTCAAGCATAGTCTGGCCTCCAGAGTTCTGTGACCACTGGTCTGTGATCAGCGACAAGCTGCAGGAAAATGTTTTCTTATAGTGTTTTTGGTGTCAACATCTGTCTCTGGAGATGAGTCCATCTGTCAAAAGGAACATACTGATTCGATTTTCAATATATGGAGAAAATATAGAAACCCCATGGAAGCTTAACTCAGTTTTACTCTCTGATGTTTAGAGGAACGTCACTTGGAGCCAGGAAGACGTTTCCAAAAGGAGGTTCTGAACTTAACTTCATGCCTTTTTAATAAAACTACAGATAATTTGCAGTTTCTGCATGTAGATTCAAGCGATGTTATAACACTGTTCTATATGAACAAAAAAAAAACAGGCTAATGTTTTATTGCTTGTGATTTTTATCACATGTAGTCCTGGAAGACTTAACACACTCTCCTACATCACCTCATGCTAGACTGTGCCATTTGTCCTCCGTCTCACTCACTGGTGTTATGTAGCTATTAGGCCATGGGTAAGAACAGCTTGGGCATTCAGAAACAACAACTCAGCAGTAAATTAAAATTAAAATTGAGTTTCTAACTTTGTGAAATAAGAACTGGATTTTACTTAAAGACCTATAACATGCATCCATAGCAAACACCTGGCATTTCATCAGAAGAGGCTGCTCCCTCTTACAAATCTGTTTTTCTTGGAGCTTAAATTGCCTGAATTCCAAAACCCAGTTCCTTTTTTTTTTTATCCCTTCCCTTCTCTTTTGATAAGCTCCGGTGATTGAACAAGACAAATTTCCTGTGACTGACATGGACTAGCCCTCATCTAAATGTCAGCTTTCTAGCCAGTCCGTCCCGCTTACATCCTGATTAGAAGGTGGAACAATATTTTTGTTGTGGATTAACTGCACTCCAAGTCTCCACTGGTGCCGTTCTCTGCCACCACCTTTCCTTCTAGCATTTTACCCCCATGGATTGACATCTTGGGGCATGAAGGACAAAGGAGGGGCTTCCTGGTTTTAGATTAGGCAGGCAGTTGCCAGGGAAAATTTCATTAAATTATTACAGAGGACCGACGTTGTTTTCCGCTTGTGAATCACAACTCATTTTTAATACCCACCAATTTTTTAGATAGCTATTTGTAAAAATTCTGAAAGCTATCGGTTGTGCCAAATGTGGTGATTCATCACATAAAATCCAAAAATGGTAGATGGACAGGGCCTACCAGTTATTTATGTATTCATACCAAAAATAGCTGGTACTATCCTGTCAGTCTGGTATGCAAATGATTACAGACGTGCTTTCTACCTGAACAGAATGCAACATTTTGTAGTCCCACTTTAGAAAGTGATAACAAAAACAAAGCAGGGAGGATGCCCAGCTAACATTAACTTCTATTTGGGAACATTAAGTTTCTCATACTGCTACACAAAGGAAAAAAGTGAGCTGAATCATTTTTCTAAAAGCAATAAGTTTGCTCTGAACTGAATTACTCACTTGAAACAAGTTCAGGTGGAAAATAAAGGTCACTGGTACTGGAGAAAAATAAGTTGATGACCAAAAGACTTCCGGTAGTATCCAATAAGCCTAAACTCTGTATATCTTCTAAAATGCAAGTGGGAGGAATCCCCTTGATGAACGGGGATTTTCCCAACAGCTGCTGCTGTGCAGAGTTCAGATACAATTGGTACTCTAGGTTGTCAAAATACCAACACAACGCCAAATAGATTTAAACAAGGTTCATTCTCAAATATGGGCACAGTTTGATTTAAAAAAAAATTGTTTTCAAGTTGCTATATTATATAATCTATCTAGCTATGTGTCTATCTATCCAGGCAGTGGGTACACCTGCTCATACTGCTATATTCATTGGGAACAAACTCAGATGACTCTCCAGTCAGTTCTATACTTTTCACATTTTTAAGTTTTAGATCAGAGTTTCTCCGTTCCAGTCATCAGGGGTTGCTGCCTTGCATATTTTAGTTGTGTCTCTGTTCCAGAACATCTTATTCAAGTGATTGCATGACCTCCTCTGCATGTCATCTACTGGTGCAGAAACCTCTTAATCACCTACTTATTCAGGTCGGGGGGAAAAAGGAGATGCCTAAAAGATGTAGAGGTCCTTGAAGACTGGAACACTGTTTTATACCGTATTAAAATCTAATTTTAAAAAATGACGAGAATTCTTTGTTTACTGCTCTCACTTTAGAACACGAATACCAACTGAGTGACGATTTTAATGTACACCTCTAGAAGATGGATGAGGGTAAATACAGGGCAATCCTCCAGGAAAACCCACTAGAATCCGTTCCACTGTAATTTTAGTTGACAAAATGTGAAAAACCAGTGCAAACTATCAGTCAGCCGTTTATTTTGACTAAACTTGGGAAGTCTACCTTTTCCTTGCTAAAGAAAGTGTACAAACCTATTTGGGAATTTTTCTGGAAATAAAAAAAAATACATTAATGTATCAAATAAAGGAATAGCTAAATTTAGTCGGATTGTAAATGCTACTTCACAAAGCAGAGTGGCAGTCAAACAAATGTACATATTAGTATTTTAAGCAGTGGTATAAAAGCTTTATTTTTGCTCTTTTTGTTGATTTTTGTTTTAAAAAAAATCAGAACTTCTCATTTATTTATCATGATTTTACGACAGTTGGCAGTCTCACTTGGGTTCCCTTTCATTTTCATTCTGGTGTATCTTTACTAGAAGCACTTCAATAGTTAGACTTTTATTAATATTTTAACATGAACCAGATGTTTCACCTTGCTCCTTAAAACGACAGTAAGGAGTTGAAACAATGTAATACACACTGACAAACTCATGGAGTCCACAGAAAAGCACTATTTCACCATTTCTCTCATACCCGACAGGATTTTAGAGACAAGCTTTCCAAGAATCCGGATAGGAAAAAAGATCCTCGATATCGACACGAGTTCTCTGAGCTAAGCTACTTAAACAGCTGGGCTTTTCCATGTGCTTATCCTAGACTCCAATATCCTGCCAGCGACAGCTTTTCTGACAGAGAAAACAACATCTACCCAGTGGTCACACAAGGAGTGAAGTCAAACTCTGACAGACAAGCAGGCGCCCTCATGTTGACCTGGTCCATACATAGCTCACTGGCAGTATTAACCTTTTTAATGAAGGCCTTGTTGTGGGTTAGCCTAATACAAATATATGGATGAGCTGGGTTTTAATCCCAACAGTTTCCAAATTGGCTTGAGTAACAATTGCTGTAATTGCCTTTACACAGTAGGTGACTACAAAGATGTTGTGTAAAGTACTTGGATTTACAGTTGCTCATCACATCACCTGCATGATGCAATCTTTTTCAGTAGATATATAGGAGTGTTGCTCCTTATGGTGGAACTATCATCATCAAGGACAATTATAGACATGACAACCATTTTTTAAAACCTCCTGAGTGAACCAGCCACAAAAGTGAACATGCAGGATGATTCAAAGGAGAGATGTTATTTTCCTGGATGACCTGCATAGTTGTCTTGTTGTATAGACAAATACCTATTGTCAAGATGGTAACTGCTGTAATGTTACCACAGAGTAGTGCATAACCTGTGTGTCTAGTGTTCTTTTGAAAGAAAATGCTCCCAGATCAACATCTTCTACTGTGCTGCTTAGAAACATCTCCCGTTTGATCTGTCATGTCATCAGAGTCCATCATGACATTGACCATTATTTTTTTCCTTGTCAGAAAATAAACTTTCTTCCAACTTTTGATAAATGCCTGAAACAGTCGAGTTTCGTTTTGAGAGGAGCCTTTTTTTTTCTTTCAGCCCTTCTATTGCAGACGTGGTCTTACAGTAATTGGACACAGTCAGCATCAGTAGGAGTCTTCTTTGGGCTCTGGATCAGCCTGAGCCTTCACAGATAGAGTGTTGGATTTATGAATTGCATGTGAATTGTTTCACATGCAATTCCTTTCTGTCTATTCAGAATCTTTAAGAACTTTAAAATGACTGCCTTAGTATGACCAATTTCTACAGCGACGAAGTGTTGCAACAGGCCTTGTTTTTGTCCCTCTGCCACATTCAGAGGTGTAAAAAAAAAAAAAACAAAAAAAAACACACTTTCCCTTTGCCACCAGGTGGTCATTAGTGTGTGGAAACAATTTGCTGACAGAACATGACAAGAAACTCGTATTTAAACCCATATTTGGTTATAAACTTTGATCAAGTGATGAAAATACTGAGTCTATATGCAATTTCAAATAACTTGCCTACTCTGTTTTGCTCTTGCTCTCACTTCTTCGTCTTGTATTTTTAAGCTATACTAGAAGCCTGAGAATGATCCAGGCTCAGAATAGAGAAACTGTAGTAAAAATATGTTGACTTGAAATTTCTTCCTGGGTATTAAAAGTTGGATTTTGAGTTTATTCACAAGAGGCATAATGCTCAGAATAGTATCCTGGCAACAGACCCTGGATGTTTATTAAAAACAGCAATGACAGAAATTAGATTCCTTTCTATACTGTCAATTTCAGACAGCCAGGCAAGTACACAAGCCAAAACAAACCAAACCCCCTAATCTGTCAGCAAGAAAAAATATTTTCTTCCCCTTCTGCATGTTCTTACATGCACTTTCTTCATATCCTCACAAAGCAGGTATTATCAGGAGTTTCACTGACATTCTCTGTCAACAGCAACATCAAAATAAGGCATTATTCAGGTTATTACAATAGATTTTAATCTAATTTGCACATTAAAGGTAATTCTGTCCAATAGAAATCAACATTAAAAAGTCTACAACTTGGTTACATCAACTAAATGAATTTAACAGGACTGGGCATTCCTAAAAACACATTCAAGCTTTGGAATGTTAAGTCTAAATATTTCAGACAAACGACAATTTACATGCACTAAATAGTCTGTTTTGTGTTATCACTTTGTAAGCTTTCCAGAAGATAACTGCAGTCAAAATATCATATTACAATTTCAGACAGTAGACATGATTAGTATGCATTGTTACAAAGCTTAGAACATTAATGAATTCTAAGCTTTGTCAGGCCTCTTGAGAATCCCAATAAAGATTGTTGCTGTGTGTAGTTGTTTAAGGTTTTATGCATTTCAGGTAACAGTTTAACTCAATGAACAAACAAGACTTGTTTCTCAAATGCATTCCTAGGGATGCACAATATAATGGCATTAATATCGATACCGACCAATTTTAAACATGTTTTGATGCATCAGTACCGGTCTGATAAATAAAACAGGACTGATATTAATCAACAATATTTATTGCCCTCTTGTTTGCCTCTGCATTTTGGGAGAGGGCTGGCAATGTGGTATTTGTTGGGCATGTGACAGTTTTAGTGATACAGCATAATGTTGTCGGGGTTTTAATTTGGGTTGAGATTTACAATCAGGATTAGTGATTATCTAAAACTCCAGAGGTGGATGAGGATGAAGGCCCTCAAATGTAAACTATAAAACAAAAAGTCCCCTGTTCGTATTTCGTTGACAGTCTTTTGTTGACCTTGTTGACATAATTTTGAGCCTTCCTCAAAATTATGCAATATAATAAAGAAGCCTCATGCTGTAAATATCTGGTCTTAATGAACAATGCTATTAGCAATTTCTCAGCAAGCTTTGTTTGTTAGGGCAGTTACTTAGGGCAGTTCCACATTTTGGACTTTGTTTTCAAGTACACATAAGCTAATATTCACCTGTCTTACTTGAGTCTCCTTAAAGGCAAATTAATGGATGTATTCAGAATCAATTACATATTTGCATGCTAATAAAGAAACAACTTTCAGGTTTATGCCCAAGTATTCTTGATCTTAATTAAAATGCAGAAAAACCATCAATTCAGAGTTTGGCCTATACAAAATAGTTTCTCCACACTTACATGGTGATTCAAAAAGAGTAATTTCTATATGCATGTTCATGAATGCAAAAAATGGCTGCTGGCAAAGACATGACACAAAGATGCTGAGAAGTTTCTAATAAACTGTAACTTCAAAACACATTTTCCAAAGTTGTCTTTTGCATCAAGATGCAATACTGATTCATAACTTGGGCCTTTCTTCCCTTGAATGATTGACAGGTAGTGTTATATGGCCTCAAACATTACTGCTACTCAAGGCCTACTCTTTTAGTATTAATACTCTTCTTATCTGATGTGATTAAATACTAGTTTATGCAGATAATATCAAGGAAAGACTAAAGAAAGGACAAAATAGAGCACTTTTAGACAGCATTTAGTCCATCAATGTGAAATGTTAAATGGCCTGCCAACTGCTGCCAGTATTCAACAAACAAGCTTCCTAAATTGCAGGGCTGGCAGTGAACCAGCTCTGAAGGAGCCTGAGGAGACCCCTGCCTGCTGCTGCCGCGACACACAGCCTGACCTTCTGCAGTTCCAGAGAACAGGACTTCTACTGTCCAAGTCATACTTCTGCCTTTTAAAAGAAGCTTTTATCCTCTTCACTTTTAATGTAGTTTACACATACCTGAGTTAAAAAAAATCTTCAAGCAGGAAATCTGAATTCAATGTACAATGAAGCAGCTTTAAGATCAGAAAAGATATTATTAGAGCATTAATAGCTTCATAGATTTTAAAAACAGAAATGTAGATCTACTTCTGTTACAACAACCTGGAATAAAACTTTTATTCCATCTGATCCTTTTATAAAAAATGCCATCTGCCTGCATTAATATAAAACAAGTGTATGTATATTTTGTCATCACGCAGGGTAGTTCAGGCAAGTGTTGGTCATCTGAGGCACGGTTGTGTCACTTCCCAGAGTCTGATGGCTGCACACATTGTTAATGGGGTGAAGCCAGTATTGGTGTGTGAGAGAGTGCATGTGTGCACTGGTGTCTGAATGGGATGAGGACTCAGGGGTTTTAGGAATGTTGGACCCAGTGGACACAGAGTAATGTGTATGACACACTGTGTGAGGAACAATGAAAGCAATCCCACTCAGTTCAAAAAGCTTCCATTCATGGGAAACCTGAGTCATCTAAACCTCTCCAATTCAAAAAGACGGCCTGCTGCTTTTTGTTTCAACAACCAACAAACAGAAAAGGCTTATCTGGATGAAAACTGTTGTCCCTAAAATACCCATTATTTATGTTGTTCCTACAAGATTTATCTGAACATACAAGCTGTAAAAGAAGTGGCTCCTACATGAAGACAACAAAAACAAGCTTAAGTGCTGTTGTAACTATTCCAGGCCTGCAAGTGGTGCTATAACTCTTTCATGGAAAAGTATTAAAAACAAAGAAGGAGGCATGGAGCATCTGCAGAAAGCTTTCAAGTCAGGCAAAGACAGGGGTCCTCAAATCAAAGGCATCAAAGGCTGGTTTCCTGCAGCATTAAGGTGTGTCAATGATCCAACACACCTGAAGCTAATAGCTGAATTACCTCCTCAGCATGCAGTCAAGTTCTCCAGAGTCCTGTAAATGACCTGATTATTTAACTCAAAATAAAACATCAAAGTACTTAATATAAACCATTTTTAGAACAACTCCAAATGTTCAGTTTTTAAAATATCTAAATTTAACTAACCCCTCTGAAATTCTATCACTGGCTTGTCACTTTCAACTTTTGCCAACGTTGTGTGTTGTGTAAGAACAACAATTTGAAATGTATTCAGGGAATGGGTGGGAAGGATAGATTTTCAAGATCTGTAACCACAAGAGACATGTTATGTCTCTGTTTTTTTCAGTCATTTGAAATTCAGCCAATATTCTGATAAAAGCCGCTGTGTTTCTTAAACAATTCTCACATTATAGCTTTATGACTGTCAGTCAAGTTTCAGTTACTCTCTTGACAGTCAAAAAGAGTCCAGCTCCCCAGAGAGCCGGCTTAGAAAACTAGGAAGCCAGCTCATCCTGCATGACCTAATTAGAAACATCCCCTGGATGGTGATGAAACATCAGTCACTGCCTTTTCCCCTCAAAAGGTCCCATTTATCTGCTGTTAAAAGCTTCATACACCTCAACATAGAGGAAGGTTTCAGAATAACACCTAATGCAATGACTTTAAGCTAATACCAAGAATACAGCTGCATAAAATTATTTCATAGCAGCAACAAAAGAAGAGTTCTTGCACATTTGCAAATGTTTAATTATGGCTTCTAAACTGACCTGGATCCAAAATGTAAGAGTCCATACAGGAATGCATAAATTCTGAATTAAATCAGCAGCAGGCAATGTGACCACCCAGCTTGTAAATGAGGACAATCAATAGTTTTGGCAGATTACAAGACAAGTGACGTAGAGCAACAAGGCTTGTGTAACCTGCACATATTTCTGACTCATTTTTGATTTGTGGCTCCTGTTTAATTAAATAGAAGCGGGGCGTTCAACTAGAATGTAAACACTTTTCCTCTGTAGTGTGTTCAAAGGAACAACTCAAAACAGCTCCAGAGGCTCTACTTTTCCTGTCAAAAGTAAGAAGGCCAGTAAATAACAAGAAGAAGGGATGGATAGCTTTACTATAAAAATGCTTTTAATCAGCTTTGTTTTCCTTAATAGGGTGATTTCTCCAATTCATTTTACAAAGACAGATAAATTAGGTTTTTCTTGTTCCTTAGCTTTTGTGTTCCCACTAAAACAATTACGGTTCTGTAACTCAAGCAGGTCAACTTTCAAACAACTTTTGGCACTGGTGAAAACAAAGAGGCAAGCAGATTTAGATTTCAGGTAAAAAAGCGTATTTACATAATACTAACTGTACTTAAAATCTGTGAAAGTCATAGATAAAGAGTTGGTTCTGTATTTTTGAAGTGAGGTTTTGGTGTAAAGGTATGAGGAGGTAATGTCTTAACTGCAGTATGTAACTTTTAATGTGGATCATTTCAAAAGCAACTTAACTTGCTTCTTTATTCTATCTCTTTTTGGATAGCTTCATTGCCAAATCACTTTGGGTTCTTCAAAATAAAAGCACTTAATTCATCAAGAATTTTGACATTGCCATGTAGTAACTTATTTAATAAATAAAGTAATAAAAAAGCCAAAAATGTCTCTCTTGTACTAATAATTATTTTCTGAAGGTTTTTTTTCCCAATGTATTTAGGCTTAAAAGAACAAAGCCTAACACTAAGGCACTTTATGTGTTGTCACCTATCAGTTTATTCTCAGGGTGACCCTTTTATTAGATTTACCTCTAAGCGTGCTAACTAACAACCCTACCTAACAGCTTCCCTGCAGAGAATGACTGTGCAGCCTGGCACACGGCCGGCTGCCTCTCTTTAAGACGGCACTGTGTGTGCGTGTGTGAGTGCTGCACCACAGTTTGAATGCTAGCCTGCTTTAATCTCTCTTGTTGAAAGCGTTCTCTTTCAGAGCATGAACACACACACACAGCAGTTGAACAAGATGACTCTGTTCACCTTGTCACAGACAGTCTTCAGACATCAGGCAGGAGACACACACTCTGAGGCGTACCCACAGACACACAAAAAGTGAGCAGATGACATGCTGGGTGGGTTGTGTTCTTCACAGGCATTTAAAAATTGAATTGATCTTCTTTCTTTTTTACTTTTTTAATTTGGTCATGCCTAGGTGGCATCAAGGAGAGAATTAGGAGGAAAATCAATCTGCCATAATAGAAACCTGATACAAGTATGCAAAGATTTATAAACCTTGAGCTTCAGACATCTGGAGTGTACAGAGAGAAAAATCCTTCACCATTTCTAAATTTCTGCAGAGCATCAAGAGTAGTCTCTCTGGCTTTCTATCTCTTCAGTTCAACCAATAGTCTTCATAGGATTTATGTCTCGGGTGGCCATCATACAAGGCTGATCTGATTCTGTACATATATATATATATATATATATATATATATATATGGAACACTTAAACAACACAATATAACTCCAAGTAAATCAAACTTCTGTGAAATCAAACTGTCCATCTAGGATGTGTTATTTGAGTGTTCCCTTTATTTTTTTGAGCAGTGTATATAAATTGAGTAGAAAAATATAATAAGGAAAAGATCAAGATACTCATCCAGCTTTCTGTTCAATGACTGAAAGAAAAGTGTGCATCATGTGCCATGCTCTGTTCATCACCCAAAATACCGGATGACTAAAATGCCATAGAAAGTCTGACAAATATAAAAAGGAAGGTAAAAATAAAACAAAAATGTTTAGTTTTATTTATTTAGTAAATATTTTAAGAGTAATTTTTATTAAAGACAAATTTTCTTAACCTTTTATATTTTGCCACTTCGATCACTACCGCAATCAATAAAATATTTTAAGGCTTTTTAAACATCCTTACAAAATGCGACATCTAATGGCCAGAACAATTCATTTGAAATATATAAAACAAACTTCTCCAAAAATGCTATTGTCTAAGTTGTGATGAGAATAACTGGATAACGCTGCTGTCACCAAGTCCAGCAACCACCTCGTTTAAATATATTTGGTTGTGAAATGAAGGACCTGTAGATGTCACCATATTAGGTCAACCTTCCTGTTTCACATGAACATCATCCTTCCGTCAGACAGATAGAGCTTTAAAACATCCACACTGCTTCTACTGAACATGAACAGCAACCATTCAATTCACTGTTTTATCTGGAGGTTCCTCAAGAACACGTCACTAAACAAATCAGCTACAGGTAGAGCAAACATCATCCTTACCAACTTTTAAATTGAGGCAATGCTTCACTGGTTTATTAATTACTGGCATCAAAATGTCACTGAATCAACATGAGCTGCATAAGCATTATTAAAAATGCATTCAAAGTATTGAATGCATTTCAATAATCTGTGAGTGAATCACAATTTTTTGATTTGTGATTCACACCAATCTAAAATCATACTTTACAACTAATTTCAGTTTTGCACTTGATTCAGAAGCATTTAATCCACTAAAAGACTGTGGATTTTTCAGTCTTTTGACACGAAGATTTTTTGCATCCAACTCAATGAGGCCAAGAGATCTCTACATTTGATTTAAAATGTTAAATTACTTACAGAAAGAAATTTAAATCTGCTGTTTTGATCAATTTAAGAAGTGATAGATATGACTAACATGTTTCATAAGCTACACATTAGCTGAAAAAGGACTGGAAAGAGCAGTTTTACTGGTTCCCATAAACTACCAAAAAGAAGTCAAATGAAAGGGGTGAAAAGGTTAAATGTTGATTTGCATTTGATTTGTGGGCTCAGTGAGAATATTTGCAAATGATGATTTCAAACGTGCACTCAGACGCTTCATGGGAGCAAAAAGCCACAAAACAAAAGCAGACGATTAAAGAAAGCAATTCTCATTACAGTCAAGGAAAAACCGAAACCTTCAACAACATAAGGCTAACTATGAAACAAACCATTTGATGTACATAACTTATGTTGAAATCTACAATTAAAATAAAAATGGTGTAGCTCAAGTTACAAACTACTATCAGAATTATGTCCTGATCAAACTTGCTGAAATCATTACAATTGCAGATTTTTTCTGCTTCTAACAGATCAACTCTGGGGGAAAATGTCCATTTGCTGCCTAATATATCACAGGATATAGTTGCCAGAAAAATAATCAGTGCAAATCACTGTCTGTGAGTGGTCATAATGGTGTCTAGCCAGTAAATCTCCCTGCATTGTGTTCCTATACAGAAATTCTGAGGGAAATGGTTTCGAAAGAAGAAATAATGCTTCACCAATGTGGCTCTCTGCCAGTGGTTCTCAACTCTGTCTTTTACAACCTGTTTAAAAGGAGCTCTGACACAAGATCTGGTTTAGTACTTGCAGTTAAAAGTTGATAAAATCTTTCAAACACGTTTCCTCAGTGTTGCCATTTTCAGTAATTCAACTGCAGTGATTTGCAACACAACTTGAAAAGATTGACAGATTCTTACTGAGCGGAGGACAGGAATTTACATCTGTGAGTCGGTGATTGCCACAGAATTAACTTTCATCTGTCACTTTCACAGGTCTATTTGAGCTGCACAACACTTAAGACAAAAAAAAAATCACATTTCTCTAATGACCAACCCTTCAGCTCGCACTGCATTATTATTAGTCATAGCTCAGCTGTGCAGAATAAACATTATGCATTTGAAGAAAAATTTAAACTAACAATTCTTGAGTTAATTTTCTCCAATTCCATGACTCATAACAGTTGCTTAAAGAACCCCATTTTAGGAAATGACAACTAACTGCTATCTCAGATCTTCAACAGAGTCCATGTCTGGTTTGTGTTAATGTTACTTGAAGATGCAAATTCCTGCCCTCTGCTCTCTGTTATCATTGAAAAAATGACACTACTGACAGACTAAACATTTGGAATTTTGTTCTTAAATAAACATTTGGAATTTTGTTCTTAAATACTATGTTTCAAATGTTGGTCTTCAAAACAGTTTTTCTTTAATCTGATTTTAAATCAAACATTGCATTTCTGAAAAAAATGAAGTGCTACCTTAAACAACAACAACATGGAAAACACTACAAATTGATGATTAAATATTTTAGAAAACACAAAAACGATGCACAACCTGATTTCATCAATCATGGTAGTAAAGATAGAGATGTCTTTGTACATCATGGGTCTAAACCTCATAAGAGCACTAAGTGATGAATGGAACATCCTTCAAGTGGCCTAAATCCTTCTCAGACTGACACTTCCTTCTAAAATTACATTCTTCAATAGCTTGTAGTCATAGCAATGCAGCCCAAGTACTCCAACAGTAACTGCCAAGAAAGCTCAACCCTTAACATTACGGTCCATTCTGTAGGCTGAAATTACAAAGAACCTAAACTGCAAATGATATCATGCAGCAGGTCGTAACTAAACACAGACAGAGTAATTGCAGATGTTTGTTGAGCTCAAGTAAATAATTTAACCAACTGGAACAATGAGGGCAAATTAGTGAAAATCTTATGTTAAAGTAGATTATTGCTTACATAAGTTCATAAACAAACCAAGTAGATATGTTCCAAAAAGTTATAATGAATTAAAAATGTTACTGAAGTGTACATTTGAACATAAAATATACCTTATCAGCCTGACCAGTAAAATATCTGCATTCTTTTACATCTCACAGAAAACAGTTTGCGTGAGTCAACAACGAAGACTAAACACAGTGTGCACGGCAGCCTTGGTAAACAACCATGCATCATGGTCCGCCTTCTCTGACATCCCTCTATCTGGGCTCCTGTTCGTTTCCATAGAAAAAAAAGTAGTGGTGAATTCCTTTAATTTATTCCACTAGAGAAAAATGTTTAACTTAAAAAAAAAAAAACAAGACTTTAAATGGTGTCTTTCACAAAGCCCTCAGAGAATTTCAGTTAAATAAAAACAAATTATTAAAGATGCACAGTTTAAATTTTATGGCCAATTTACAGAAACTGGCCAGTTGGTAGTAGTAAACAACTACCGGTTGTTTACTACACTAAACAACTGGTAGTGTTTAGTGTAGTATTCACTGAAGAAAGGTCAAATGTTTGAGTTTTTGATGGTTCAATCAGTGGTGAGTGTAGATAAAACTTATTATAAGAATTCCTTAAAATTTGTCAAGAAAAAGAAATTCTTTAAGAATTTTAAAGAATGTTTTAGAGGTGTACAGAAAATAAAAATGCATCTGAAAGCAAATCGGAAAAATTTGCTTTTAGAATCAAAAACAAAATATCTAAGCATAATTTTGAAGAGTTTACTTAATCCACTTTAGATTATGGTGTTAGAAGTTGATTTATGTGCACATCCATCATCATACTGAGTTATTCAGGTTTCCCCTTTGCTCCAGAAGGGTGTGCTCTTTTTGCCAGCACTCATCTTGTTTTGAACAGACTGTGCCAGAGCTGTTGCCAGATCCTGTGACAGAAACAAGCAACCTGATCCAAAACAAAAGACTGGATCAAAATCCATTAACAAAGAGCAAGAATTATTTAGACAACGGCATGAATCGGAAAACAGCAAATTAGAGTTTCAACAGGTGACATGAAATCCTGTCACAGGGCAATAAAAATGCATAGATGTATAATCCGAGACTAGAAAAATGTACACATCTCATTTTCATTTTCAACCTTTTTTCCCCCCATCAATGTATGTCATAATTGGGTTTATAATAGCAGTGAGTCTAAATATAGTATACATAGTAATATAAACATTGAAGAGAATCTCTAAACATGCCTGACCTGTCTGCTTAGAGCAGAGACATTGGCATGTCAAGAATATCACTTTTCCGTTCAGGCATCTTTACATTATTCCAAAATTTCCAAATGTGTTTTTACCTGGTAAGAAAAGAGACACCCAACATGCTCACACATGCTCAGGAGAAAAAGCATTGTGCCAAGAAACCTTGTTTAGACTAGAATGTTTTGGAGAACAGAGCCAACAAACAAACCAATCCAGACAGTTTTCACCTTCCTGAACATGTATTAAGACTAAACTCATTTCACTTTGTAATCACTCAAACTCAAGATTGAAAGCTATCTAAACAAACAAAATTAACAGACTGAGTAATCCCATTTTTAGACAGATTTTTCAGCTTAAAGCTAAATGCACCCAACAGTAATCAAGCGGCCAGTAAAAAAAATTCTTGATTTCTGGGGCTTCAGTTCAATATAGATTTTGGATTAGATAAGGTGACATATTTAGCATTTTTTCTTGTTCTAGTAATTCTCATTGCCTGTTTTGTAATAAATTTGTCTTCAGGGGAAGCTCATGGGAAACTATACAACTGTTGAAATTACACAACCTGTCATTTGTTATAATTTCACATGATTCTGTTTGAGGCAGAACTCACAAAGCCAATTCATCAAACTACTGAGACGCTTCAGAGAAAAGACGACACAATAAGGTGGTTTCATCAGGTTTCTGTTCAAGCAAAACACCCCATGGCTGTTTGACACAAATCATTCAACCTAACCAACTGGGGGCTTCTGCTCTCATCAAAAGGCCAATCAGACTCCTCTGAAGTTCAGAGGAACTTAAGCACCATCATTAGAGAGGATTGTGAGTGTGAAGAAGCACCATCAAAGACGTAATAATTGCAGGTGTCAATGCTTCACTGCAGTTCTGGATTGTTCCAAAGAATGCTGCTGTATGCCTTTTGTCTGGCAGTTGTAGCTGAGGAATATTTTACATGACTAGTTTGTCATTGCAACACGATAATTATTGTTTTCAAACATAACATTTTCATTACATTATGACCATCTGTTTAATAATGTGTTAGCTACCCTTTTGCTAAAAAGACATCCCTGAACCTTTGGCGCAAGGACGCCACTAGGCCCCAGAAGGTGTGCTGTAGTTTTCAGCACTAACATGCTAGCAAAGTCTTCATGTCATATAAGTTGTGAGACTCATTGAGATTGTGGGAACTTCAACTCCACGTTAATGCCTCATATTTATTGTTGTGTTGCTTAAACTATTCCTGAACTACTCTTGCTTTGCAACAGGGAGCATTATTGTGCTTAAAGAGGTCATAGCCATCAGGGAATACTGTTTTGAAGGGTGTACGCAGTATGCAACAATGCTTGATGGTGGGACGTGTCAAAATAACACCCACATGGATGGCAGACATCCAGGGTTTTCCAGCCCAAGATTGGCAAAAGCATCAGTATCTCTACTTTCTTTTCATCTTCCCATGGTGTATCATTCATGGTCCCATTTGTTCCCAAGTAAACAGGGCACCTAGCCATCAAACAAGTTTAAAAGAAAATGTATTTAGTCAGATCAAGCCGTTCCTCCACTGCTTCCTGGTGCAGTTTGGATATTCACACACTCATTATTAGGGTTTTCTGGGGTGAACAGGAGTCAGCATAGCCAGTCTGACTGGCCTTTAGCTATGCAGGCCCAAATGTAATGCACTGTATAACACCTCTGTAAATTCAGCCATAGTAGTTCAACTGCTGGACTGGACCACAGGCAGTCTTCACTCTTTCATTAGTAAGGCTGAGTCACCCATGAACGCCTGT
Organism: Poeciliopsis retropinna; assembly: GCA_010277075.1. Taxonomy (NCBI): domain Eukaryota; kingdom Metazoa; phylum Chordata; class Actinopteri; order Cyprinodontiformes; family Poeciliidae; genus Poeciliopsis; species Poeciliopsis retropinna. The sequence goes on from VMRM01000020.1 coordinate 3,364,685, forward strand.
TCACTGCTCCTGCTTTGGACCATGTTTGGTAGCTACTGACCACAACTGACCAAGAACAAGTTGCTCTGATTATAATTTTGCCATCACAATGTGCCCCATCCATGGAAGTTAAAACTGGTCCACCGACTCTAGGTGTAAGTTTGTCTGTATTTCCAGTACAAAGTCACTGAGAGAGCTTAGCCTCTTTATTCTTATCCTATGTATTAGGGGTGTCCAAAATCAGTTCATCCATCTATGGAATTTATGGCTCATAACTGGGCCTCTGCAGAGCTGAATAACAGCTTGATTCAGGTGTGTTGGAGCTGCATTCAAACCCATTTATCAATGGTTAAGTCTCACTCTAGCCAATTAATGTCTGGTTCATTTCTAGCCAGTCTGTCTCCATTGGCAGTGTTTTTTCTCACTGTGTGAGAAAATGTTAATCATGCTTAGATTTCCCTAAATTAACTTTTGAGTTGGCAATATCCACCACTGATTGTTTGTAATTTTAGAGGAACTGTAATAGTTTGTGTTACAAAAAATAAAGTCTATGTCAACCTCCCATCATGGAGTTCATCAAACATCTGTGAAAAATTACTTTCACATCTAATCCTTGCAAGATACATTCTGGTAGTTCATGCAAGCCCTTTGACTGCCACAGCTTTACTTCAATTGACACACAACCCACAGCTGAAGCATGAATCGGTTCAAGATTTAACCATGGTGAGACCACCAGGATAGGCAGACAGCGAGGCACGAATCTGGCTTTGAAAGCAGAGGCCGGGGTCTCTGTGTGGTTAGATGATGAATGGCAGGTTTTAAATTATTCTCACCTGCCAAAACAAAATAAGTAAAAGGTGATCCATGTGAGGGGGAAAAAAGAAGTCAGCCTAATTATGTTTGGCATGAACTAGCCCCAAAATGGCTTTAGGAAGTAATCCTGCATGTCTTCCTCAGTCAAGTCTGCACCATGTGAGCAAAGATTCAAACTGTGAGCTAAACACCTTTCATAAAACAAAAGTTAGCTTCAACCTCAACGAACTGCTGAGAAGATGCACATCCAAACATGCCAGACTCAACTGTTTCCTATTTTTTTATTTGTCTTTGACAATAGATGTCAAACTGGGGAAACTGCTGGCATAACCTCTTGCATCAAGTCCTGACATTATACCTGGTGCAGCAGTTGGATATAACTGGATGTTGACCGAAACTTTGTGTTTAGGTTCAATCAGGAGCGAGTGACTGTCAACTGGTGTGTGGGGATAATGAAGTCAGATCCCAAGGGAGAAAGCTGAGAGGAGAACAACAAAAAAGCAGTTTCAGTTCACTTCCACTGATCTGCTCTCAGCCTCATGAATTCTAGGTCAGTGGTGGCTTTTTAAAGATGTGACATGGCCCTCTGAGGAGTTTGGAGCTGCTAAATAGGCCTGCAAGGCACCTGATACTTTTATCTGTGTCTTTTTAATGTAGATAACATGGTGTGTTGTGAGCGTATAAAAATATCAAAATTAGAAATATGTAACAGAGATACACCAGTCAGCCAGCAGTGGATGGGATATATAGTATGCTTTGTTGCATTTGGGGATAAGCTTGTAATTGTTTTTTTTTTTTTCTGTTGAATTGAGAACTATTACATATTACACCTTTTAGAAACTTAAGGATCATTTGTCACAATTGTATGTTTTATTCCTTAAAATAACTGGAATCTGTTAAAATCAAAATTGGCTGATCAGACATCTAATAAAGGCAGAAATGATCAGAAAAAAGTGCACAAGCCATAGATTTTCCCTTGGCATGTGGATCAGGTACATTAATAGCTAAATTTTTTTTTGCATTTTTCTAGCACTTCACTTCCAGAAGTTTCCCCACTGTTAATGTACAGACTCCAGCCTCACCACATCAGACAGCAGCTAACAGGTTCTACTGGGCAACCCAGAAGGCCACATGAACAAAGAACATCGGGTACAGACCAAGACAGTCAAACGCTTTATGTCACAGGGTAAGGAGATCTCCACTATTCCAAATCAAAATGTTTCAATTTTAATTTTCATTTCTAAAGTGAGTCAGTCAGCTGTGATTTGACAAGCAGGATGTTGACAAACTTTAAAGTGTCATGATTGAAATTCTCCCTGAACAAAATCTGGCTTGTGTGTGATTATCGTTGACTGGGCCTGCAATGGGGCAAAAATCCATTCCACATGATACATTCATTGTTTTCAACCAAACATGCACCAGGTCACTTTAAACAGCCACTGGACAACAGCAAGCCCGTTCTGCAAATCTGATGAGGGCCTGGACAAAATAACTGAAACTGTTCCTTTACGATGTCTGTTATATTCAGGTTATGTTTAAAGGGTAAAAGTTAGGATTTAGATGATGCATCAGCTACAATGAACCTGGAAAGGATTATTATTATTTTTTTATTTTTATTTTATTTCTTATTTCAACAGGTGAAGAAGCAATAAAATAAAGTGCACTTTAAACGGGAGGCTAAATAAAGGCCACGCTATATCAAAAAAACACCTGCGCTTAAAGGAAGCAGGTTCTGATGAGGTGATTCAGCATTCGGGTTTTTGAACTCACCTCGATCCATTTCTGAGCCTCCAGAAACGCAGAGTCGGCGGCCGACTCCGACACAGGGTGATGCTGATGAGACTGTCCAAGGTCTGCAACCGGACTGGCCATGGACGAAGGACTCGGCTCTAATCTTTAAGTATGAACGCCTTACAGAAAAGGTGCAAAAGCCGCGATATTCCTCCGAAATGAATGAAAAGCCGCGTCAGTGTTCCAGTTTCCCTCCTTTGTAGCTGTAGATGTTCCTCCAGCAGCAGCAGCAGCAGCACCGGCGGCCAAAACGAACCAGTTTGTCCACTCCACAGAGTCGCTCCTGATAAGAGTGTTTGCAGCGTCAAGTTACACGTAGTTATCCACAGAACTGAGGCTTGAAGCCTTCGTAATAAAGATAGCTTGCAGACAGATTCTGTGAAAATATATTGGATCTGCAGAAATATGAAAAACAGACCTAAAATTCCCCACATTTACAACATTTTCGTTCACTTTTGTACCATTTGGAGACATTTTCAAACGGTTAGCGAAATTGGGAGGGAAAGTTTTCGCTACGCTTGTTCGTCAGAGGCTTAAATACGTACTCTTATTTTTGTACAGACCAACTTCCGGTTCTAATCTTGCTGTTTTCCGATCACTTGACGGTAATTTAAGACTCGCACACCGCAGTATTGCTCCAACGGTCCAAAATACACACAGCATCGCCGCTCCACCGGCAGCCAATGAGGGCAGCAGCACGCTGGGGATCACACACCCACTTTCACATGTGGGGCAAAAAGCACAAGAGAATCTCACTGATTTAGAGCAAAGGTTTCAAACCTGGAATTTACAATTAAGTAATAGAAATGACACAATGATCCACATGTATTGCCTAAATAGTTTAAAAAGAAAGATTTATGTACGAAAAAAATCTAACTTTTTCAATTACATACAAACCACAACTGCAATACACAGAAATAAAATACAGTGCAATGAATCTATTGGTTATGAGCTTTTTCATATTTTGCTACTTAAGAATAAAGAAGCATAGGCAATAAACAGCTATGCCTTGCCAGTAATCAGATACCCTGCAAGAATAATTAGCTGGCCAAAGGAGGAGATACAGGCCACAGATGTTAAGACACGAAAATTACTAACAATGCATGGAGGGTTCCACCCCAAATCCAGCACCCTGAGACTGTACACGAGCCGCAAGGAAGGAGGCAGAGGACTAGTGAGTGTGAGAACCACTGTCCAGGACGAAACATCCAAGATCCATAGATACATCAGGGACAAAGCCTCATCAGACAATCTGCTCAGTGAATGTCTCAGACAATGGGAAACAGAAGTTGAGGTGCTGGAGGTACCATCATGGGAGGGCAAGCCCCTACATGGGATGTACCACCGGCAAATAACTGAAGTGGCTGATATCAGAAAGTCCTACCAATGGCTGGAAAAAGCTGGACTCAAGGACAGCACAGAGCCCCTCATCCTGGCCGCCCAGGAACAGGCCATAAACACCAGAGCAATAGAGGCCCAGATCTACCACACCAGACAAGACCCAAGGTGTAGGTTGTGCAAGGAGGCCCCTGAGACAGTCCAGCACATAACAACAGGGTGCAAGATACTGGCAGGGAAAGAGTACATGGAACGACATAACCAAGTGGCAGGCATAGTGTACAGAAACATCTGTGCAGAATATGGACTGGAAGCCCCGAGATCAAAGTGGGGAACACCCCCAAAGGTGGTGGAGAATGGCCGAGCTAAGATCCTGTGGGACTTCCAGATCCAAACAGACAAAATGGTGAGGTCGAACCAACCGGACATTGTCTAGTGGATAAATAACAGAGGAAAGCCGTCGTGGTGGATGTAGCAATACCGAGTGACTGCAACATCAGGAAAAAGGAGCACGAGAAACTGGAGAAATACCAGGGCCTCAGGGAGGAACTGGAGAGGGCCTGGAAGGTGAAGACCACAGTGGTGCCTGTGGTCATCGGGGCCCTCGGGGCAGTCACCCCCAAACTGGAGCAGTGGCTACAACAGATCCCAGGAACAACATTAGACATCTCAGTCCAGAAATGTGCAGTTCTAGGCACAGCAAAGATACTGCAGAACCCTCAAGCTCCCAGGCCTCTGGTAGAGGACCCGAGCTCAGAGGATAAGAACCACCCGCGGTGGGTGAGAAGGGAATTTTTTTTTTATATATATATATATATATATATATAGAGAGAGAGAGAGAGACAGAGAGAGAGAAAGAGAGAGGAAGAGAAGGGGAACTTATCTTCTTTTCTTTTTCCCGGTGACCGTGTTCTTATATAACTGAGAAAAAAACATAGTTTGTAATATAGTTCTTTGCTCTGAATTACAGAAGTACAGCAGCAGCAGAATCTGGTCACAGTTGCAGCTTCTTATCCCCACAGGAATATGAAGCTTCATATTCCTGTATGAAGCTTCATATTCCTGTCGGGAATCTGTGTTTAGTTCGTAAGTTACTGCGGATCTCTGCTGACATCTTGTGGAAATATTGAGCAGTACAAAAAAAGAGCAGCAGGAAGTCTTCCTTCTTCTCTTCCGTTTCTATGGATTCTGCATCCTGGATACCATAAACAATGACGGTTTCTCGTTCTGTCTTATGTAAATGGAGAACGAAATACCGCATTCTGTTTGACCAACAGAATGCGGGTTATTTCGTCACTTTGCTTAATTTTTTACAAACTATTTTTCCATAAATGCGATAGAAGAAGAAGAAGAAAACAATCTGAACGATCTTCTTAGAATTATTTTTAAAAAGAGCAAAAAATAAAAATGGAAATATAAGTTTGTTTTAAATTTAAATTAAAAAAAAAAAAAATTATTCAAAAGGAAAATTTGTTTTATGACAGACATGAACTACATATTGACAAATCTGATGCACATTTTTTTTATTCTAAAGTAGAGGTAAACCAGGAGATAATTGTTTAGATGTTAATTGTGTCTATATTTAAAATCGATGTTCATTTACCCCAAAGAATGGTTCACCCACTTTTATCCAAAAGTTGTGCATTTTGTCTACAAAATTGTTTTTTATTCCCAATAAAATGTTTCAGGTTCAAACAATAACTATTAGGGAGAAAACCGTAGGGAAATATGTTCTAATATTAAAATGTGGATGTGACGTTACTTTTTCGATGTACTGTATGATTATAATGAGTAGAACAACTCTGAAATAAATACTAATGATTACGTAGATGCAAGATATATTATTGATACTCATATGAAAAAAATATATATATATGTATAACATTGTACACTAGATGGCACTCTTTGCATTCATTCCTTTCATCCCCTTTTAGATATTTAAAACACATCCATGTTGTTTTCCCACAGAGGAGATTCTAAATTAGGCTTATGATGGTGTTTACTGTTAGGATGTTTTAAATAAAAGCACACAACTAGAGAACCACATTGCAATGATCTTTCAGAGGTTTTCATTTAATACTGGAAAGAGCCCTTCTGGTTTAAAAAACAAAAATAAAAAAACAACAACAACAATAAAGACTTTGTAGATGATATGCTCAAACACTTCAGGGTTTGTTCCAAATAAAATGTAGAAATTGTACAAATTTTTCCTGTTGATTCCATTTAATGTCAAAGATCTGATAGAAAGATCAGAAAAAATGCAGCACTGACAATGCAAACATTTCTATACACAGAAAACTGGAAAATATCTAATAAAATCAGACACCACTTACTGTGGATGCCTCAGTAAAACAAGTCTGTTTTGCATCATTACTAGCAGTCTCTTTATTATGAACCACCAGCTGTTTATTTAAACTTTCTAAGTTAAAAAAATATCCAGAAAATACATGCATAAATTTAGGATTTTTCTGGCTTCTGGTATGGTTTATGCTAAAGCTACAGTTATGCATGTTCTGACATGTCTTATTCAAATTAAAGACAATTAAGAAAGAAAGATAAACCCAGACAGACCACATGATTATCTGCATTCATGTGATAATACATCCATCCATCTGTTGTCCACATCCACTTGATCCCAAGCCTGAAACGCTTCTTGTAGGATTGTGTGCACCACTGGAGATAGGCTGCTGCGTATCTCCAGTGGTAATTGGGCGAAAGGCAAAGTACCTGACAGTCATGTTATTGGACTGTGGAAGGAAGACAGAGTACCCAGAGATAACCCACCATGCGCAGGGAGAACATGCTAACTACATGTCATGCCATACTCTCTCCAACATGCAGCACCTAATTTTAGCTATACCTGCCATTTGGAGATGTTCACATTAAGAAGTTGCATGTGTATTAATGTTATGCTTTTGATGCAATCACAAGATGTGGTGTTAGTAGCAGTTTATGATGCATTTAAATTGTATTTAACTTTGTAAAAAGCATATTATTAATGAACTAGCTATTTTTTGCTTGTATACTACCTTGTATACTAACAGAAAAGGTGCATTGACTTTTATTTAGTTGACTGTGTGCTTGTTTATTCTATTTAGCTGTGACAAATTGCTGAACAAATACGTAATGGTTTGTTTTTACAAGCAGGCATTTAAAAACACTCACAGCACAATAATCATGTCTGCACCAAGTGATTACTCATTAGCCTGCAGCCTCTCAGCAAAGAGAGTCTCTGAACTTCTTACAGCAGTCTCAGAGCAGAGACGGGAGGAATTTCTCAGCTGTCAGAAGTGATTTAACATTTCCGTACCCTTCTGTGAGAGTATTAATGTACACACTACAGCCAGATGTAAACACCATGCTCTGTGACCATGCCAACCTTCGGCCCTTCCTCCACCTTCACTCAGCATAGAAAGATAAATTTTTAATGGCTTCAATTTTCTGGCTTCTCTTTTAGCAGGCTGTGAACTGCAGTGTTTACTGCAGAACGGATGTAAACACAGCTTTCAATCGCAATTATAAATCAAACTTGTAAAAGAGTTATGCTCTCCTGTTTTTGAGATCTCTGCACAAGGCTCAGCCCTCTCACCCAAAACACCCCACTGTGCTCTGCCAGGAAGTTCTGGCTGAAGGATAAATTCTCTACAAGACAGAAACTTTTGTGGCAACTTTGAAACTTGGGCAGACGTTGTTATGCTCCCTTGTACTGTGCTTGATTCCCCCCGCACCCAAAAAAAAAAAAAAACTACAGGAAGTGAGAAGATCTACACTTCTATATATTTAGAATTGTACACAGAATATTAGAAAGATGAAGGAAGGAGATAGTTAAATGTGCAGGATCTGTTTCATGTGAATATTTTAATAGTTTCATGCATTGCAACTTCTATGCATGTACTCCACAATAAACAGCTATGAAACAGCTTGTTGATGTGTGTGTGTGTTACTTACATGTAACCCACTTCATTGGACACTTTATTGGAACTATCATGCCATACACTACTTAGACCTTAAAAATCATTAAGTTCCAGCTCATATCAGAAATCTGATTGTTCCATATGTAACCTAACAGAGCACTTTGCTGTTAGACTGCAGCTTTGTTGGTGGTCTAGAGTTTCTAAAATAAGTTGGGAGGTTAGTTATAAGGCTCTTCTAATGAAGAAATGCCTAGTTTTTGTCCATAAGGCAGTCATTTTGTTTACTTTTGAGAATAGGCTTAAAAATATCTACCAGTTTAAATGACAGCAACCATCACCGCCAAGAGTGGGTACAGTCAGAATTATGTCATCTGCATGTTGTTAACTAAAAAAGCATGTAATGGTAGAATAAATAAAGTCAATCTCGCAGTGAGGATACTATCTCCAGACATAATTTTTTTCCAGCAAAGTTGGATAAAAAAAATTAAAAACATTCCTAGGGGACATCTAAATCAAACATACGTTGAAATGTATGCATGTACAGCTTTGAAAACATTCTACTGGTCAGATAATTCTGGTTTCTGTTTTTATAAAAGTTGTTAAGCTCGATAAAAGGACAAATGGAATGTATCCTCAGAGACCCAAAGCTGATTACATTCATGATGAGTGTACATAAACTTTCTACTGTCACTGCATGTATAGTAGCTGCTTGAACACTTGATTACTCTAAAGTTATTTGTATATTAAAACCATGTTTAGTTTCAGTCAGAGGAAAAATAAAGCCTGATGCCAATATTTCATCAGCTGGAATGGAAGCTGTTGTTGAGCCATCAGTCTTCTATATTTGGTAACTGTGATATCCTGTGGTAGTTTAGTCCTGCTCATCACACCAGCACAGATATAAACCATACTTCGCTCTTTTCATGGTGGTGCAACAGTTCTGTGTTCACCTTTAACCTCGCTTTTTCACAATATTTTTCTTTGCTTAAGGACACATGTGTCCTTAAGCAAAGAAGCCTTAAGCTGCTCTCTGAAAAGTCCCTGTAATTTTTAATTAGGAGTTTATTGTTCAGTGTAGTTTTCTTGCTTCAGGGAGCACCATGACTACTAAATTACACCTTAATGAACCTTTCTTTTCCTATGACATATCGAGGTATTAATTGCTGAGAGTCTCCCACCTGCATTCACAAACCATTTTTTCAATTTGAAATAATTAAAAGTAAAATCCCACTGGTCACTAAGTGTCAGATGTTTTTGAAAAAAATACTCTGCAGGCTGAAAAATGTTTATTTAAGCATTTTATTTTCTTTTGTTGCTGTGGAGCACAACTTGGAGAACTTTCTTAGACAAAAATAAAATTAGTAGAGTTACATTAATCCAAAGTAAGATTCAAGAGATCAGTGTGACCTCTTTCTGTCGAAAAATTAAATCACTGAGATTCATTATCCATCCTTGGAAGGATCTAAGAGAGTGAAGAGACACTATCACCCTCCTCCAACCCAGACTTCAACCTACACACAAACAGCACACAGATATGCATCCGTACCCACTCCTCCTACCCTGTGGAGAGAGAAGACTGAGAGAAACCTCCCACCATGAGGTGTCTTAAGAGGGCTAAAGCCTCTCAGAATGTACTCTCCCTGCATCAGGTTTAAAAGACCTCCCATACTTGAGATTTTTGTTCTCAAAGAGAAGAAAAATGTGCTTCCTTTCCACATCTCAACACCATTTCATGGACCCTTTGACTGAGTAGAAAAGCAAAAATGTTGTTTTCAGCATTCAGACATTTTCACTAAAATTGTCTCTATTTAACACTATTTAACATGCAGGTTTTTCAATGTACTATGTTTTACATATTAAAAACTGTATATTGTCCCTAAATCCATGCTGAATAAACACTAATTACTATTTTTTTAATGTCTAAATGCAAAGGTATTTAATTAACTATCATGAGGACACCACTGTCCTCATGATAGTTAATTATCATTTAGCAACCAGCAATATTTGCTGGTTGCTAAATATTTCATTGGCCCAATTGACTGACAAGTAAGCATTTGGAGGGGGGGGGGGGGAGTGACAGCTAAGGGATTAAAACAAGGCAAACATAGTAATTAAGTTAGAAAATCTTTCTCTAACTTCTCACTTTTCCAGTGGAGAACCACTGGTGTTTAGAGGCTTAATTCTCCAGATGTTCAGCTGGAGGCATTTTCTCCTGATATTATGACACCAGGCTCTTTGCCTGATCTATGCATTCTATTTCATTTTGGCTTGTAAATATGTCCAGCATCACTTAACAATAGTGTTAGAACCATGAATGGCCACAAAGTTGTGGGTGTATATAGAGCATACAGAAGTGCACCACACACACATCCTTGAGGAACTCCTGTGTGGTCAGGAATATGTGGCTTTTGACAACTGGTTTGCTACCTTTATTCTAAACTGGGTGATATTTGGACATTGACGTGACAACATACTGAGACGACATTTTAGCAATTGGGAATAAAGCCATTGTTTTTTCCTATAGTTGAAAAACAAAGTGAAAATATTTTGATGTTAGAAAAGAACAATTCATAAAAAAATAAGGATAATGAAAAAATTTAGAAATAATATTCTAAAAAAAAGATGGAACAAGTTCAATTGGTCCAATAAAATCTTTATTGACCAAATATCTTATTATTATTGGCCCTTGATGTATTATTCAAGCAGAGGCAAATTGGGTGCTTGTACTCAGTGTGTGAGCTTGTAGGCCAATCAATGCATGTACCTGAGTGTTCATTCTTCTGTTTACTATAGACTGAACCTGAATGTTTTATTAATGGATCAATTGTGTTTCAGCATCATCAACCTTTTAAAGTCGAGCGAAGGCATATTGATTTGAAAACATAATGCACCCCAAAAGGTGAGATAGTCAGAGAAATGTGAGTTTAATGATCGATAAGTTAGCCAAGAAAAAAGATGAATGTCCACTGAAAAGTTTAAGCTGACTGTGGATAGTGTGGAGAAATGCAGCCATTTTTAAAATGACAAGAAACAGCTATTATTATCAAACAATAAAAAGAGCTGAAGAATTTAAACTACAAAACTGAAGCAGTCCTTAGTGAAGCATTATATTAAGCATTTGAACTGCTGCTACTGAGAGTTAAAATGATGTATTCAAAAACCAGTTTCAGTGGCTCCTGTGAAATCCTGTTCACACATTAATAAGATAATAATAATGAGATGTAATGCACAGAACATGTCAAATTTGACCTTTCACCTACAACAATTGCATTCCTCCAAATCATTTCAATTTGTTCTTTTCTTGACATGTTAATGTAAACCAAATTGATTCATTTCCTCCAAAGGTGTTTTCTATGTACGCTGTGCCAAAAATGCAGCATCTGATTGTAGTTCAACAACAATATTAATTTAGCAACCAGCACAGGGCAATGTTATTGCTAACAAATTCAAATCTTGTTACAGTGGAAGCTATTAGGGTACAACACAAAGTATTTATCTTCTCATAACCATTTTTTTTTTTTGCTTTCTCTTTAACGATGACCACATCTATCTAGTTACTTTTATTAAAAAGCAGACCTTGGTGCACCCAAGGCTTCTTCTAACTTACTTAGTAAACTTGGCTAAATACAGCAAGTGTTTTTAAGGAAAGAGTAACACAAATACTACTCGTACTGCTGATAATGAAAACATTTAATATTTTAAAAAATTGGATGATTATTCTCTGATTATTATTCAGCTACAATGGGTGTTTATTACTGAAAGTTGTTCATGAAATAATTGTCCGAAAGTACTTGAAAAAAATCAAGTTGAGTTTTGGTTTTTAGTGTCTGAATCCCAGTTTACTCCTTTATTTCCCTTCCTCATGTTAGAACTACTCTCTAAATTTAAACTCTTGAAGAATCCAAGATTCGAGTCGATTTTGCTCAGATTTTGAATGTAGCAGCTTTGGTTAGGTTTGCTTGTGTAGTTGTCTTTTTCATTAAATCATTAGTAAATTTAGTTTGATTAAGATGAGTATTTGATTTGTTTATGAGGCAGTTTTTCATATTACACTTTAGGAAAATCTCTTTGGATTTTTCATTTTCACAGAAATGTAAATATCAGCAGCCTTTGATGTTCTGGTCACTGCAAATGTTGGAGTCAGCTCTAATTTCTAAACTATGACAGATGTGGCTCATAAACACATTTTAATTTGGCTTCTATTTAAGCCACAGGGTGCAGACAGAAATTATGCAGTATGAGGCTACAATTGGCTGTTTGATCAAAACAAAGTAACTGAAATTATTTCAAAGGACATTACTAAAAAGTTCTGTGTGAGTTTGTTTACAGGCAGGTTCCAGCAATGTGGAGGTTTACAACAGAGCAGTGAAGTCAACAGTGTGCAGTTACCATATAATGGGAGTGCTGATTTCTCTAAATGTGGCACATGGCAAAGAAAGTACCCTGAAAATAAAACCACAGATGTTCCAGCATTCCCCCAAAAGAGCAGGCCATAATGACCTTTTTTCAAAATTGAGAGTAATTCCAACAAACTGCCATCGGTGAAGCAGAAACAGCAATGGAGTAACAGAGTTTATTTCCCATGAGTCTATTACTGTTGAAGCAGCCATATATATATTAGGCCTTGAAGCAGAAAAAAGTAGCATGTGATCAAGGAGGTTTTCACCAGAGCTGTAGCACCATGGCACAATATGAAATTTAAATTGTTTTTTTTTTAATTTTATTTCTGATCAGCACACTGGAATGGAGGCAATTTCTATGAATCCCTGCTGGCATGAACTCACTTCCAGACCTCTGGAGATTTCCTCTGTCCAGCCTTTTTACTGGGGTCTAATTTCAGCTGAGACTCCCTTCAACCTGCCTGCTAATGGTTGCTGTGAATATCTAATGTGATGCATTGCCCTGGTCGTTTTCATTTTATCTGAGAACAAGTATTCCTTTACTCCCTCGTGTAGAGTGCTAGCTTAGAGGCTAACATGGGACGGGGGGCAGAATTCCTCCCTGTCCAAATGCACTTTTCATTAGGAAACAGAATGGTTCGGGTCACAGAAGCAGCACAGATGATCAAATCTCACAATGGAGCTGCTGGCTCTCTTCCAGGTTTTTGTTTATTGATGTAAGTTCAGGGTTGTTGAATTGTCTGTGATTGTGTATTTGTGGCTCAAATTTTCAATGGGGGTGATCTGAAGCATTAAGCATATTACTGAGAAAAGTAACCCTCTGCAGGGCAGCAACAAATGCAAATTTCTGAATATCACATTCAAATTCACCCCTTTTCTTGTGTTACCAGCATATCTATGCACAGAGTTCTCCCTTTTCATCTAACGACTCTCCAGGTTATACCTGTCCAGGGTATTCCCGGCTTTTAACCCCAAAACTCTGTATGAACAAGCAGTTATAGGTAAATGGATTTATCTATTGGGCCAAAAATTAATGAAATTAACAAGATGAACTAAAAGAAAAATAAAAAAAGAAAATTCTTGGTCCAGAGCAAAAGCTGTATCAGGTAGATTCCTATCATTTCCCACAGAGCAATTGTTCCTACTATGAAATAGCTCTGAACATTTTCAAAATCTGATCTCACAAAATGCAAGACATAAATCTGACTTATCAAAAGCCATAAACACATAGAGGAAGCAGAAAATGTAGATGATTTGCATGGGGGGCTATGGGAGCTGGGTTGGTATGAAGAATGGTTTTGTAATGGGCACTGTTGACATGATACTCCGATCCCTTGGTTGTAAGGGGGGAGGAGAATTGAGAACCAGAGGGGCAGGGGCTGGGAGGACAAATTGTCAATCAATTACCAACATAAATGAACTACAGAAAAATAGACAAAAAAAATAAAATAGCATAAGAAAAATCTAAAATATTTAGTACTATTAAACTCTGAGCAGATCTTAGAAAATGTTCTGCTGTTTTTCACTCCAAGAAGAGTTGAAAGGCCATTTCCAAACCATTTGGTAGTCATTCTTTCACAGTCATAAAGATTTTTCATATTCATGACAGTTGCAAATGCTTCTAGAACTGGGTGCCCCAGCATGGCACAAACTGGTCAGACCACCTTTGGACTAATTGCAGCACATTCAAGACCCTAAGTTTTACATTAAAAGCCTAAATCTGTGACAGCTCAGTTGGAAAAGGGTGGTAGTGCTTAAATTAAAGTGAGATCTGAACAAACTACAGATTTATGGAACGATGTACAACAGAAATAGATTCTGCTACTAACACATAATCTCCACACATAACAATTCACCTTTATGTTTGTATTTAATCATGACCTTGCTGAAAAGTAAGAACAAAATAACGCATAAGTCAAAGTTCCTAATATGAGATGTAAAAGTTAGTTAAATAGTTTGTCTGCCTGAGTAGGGAATGTATATGAAAGAGTAATTTGCAAGCAAACTAAATAAAACAAAGTGTCAGCAGGCCTGTGCAAGAGAGCAGAGAGGTTAGTTTGTAGCAAAGCTTTTAATAACTGAGGAGCTCCCCGAGTCCCCAGGTGTTCCATATAACAATAATCAAAGTGTTGCACTGTTTACTGAACCCACACAGATTTATTGATGTTCTTTGATGGAATAACACAGAAACGCATGATGCAAATGTATTAGTAGGTTGCAAAGCATAATGAATAAATCTGGGATGAAGCTGTCCATTTGTCCTCAGTACAAAAAACAACAAAGGAAATTCGAGAACACTTAGGTTTAAACACAAACCCATAAGGTACACCTGATGTATTTCCAACTATCATAAATCATTAAAGCATTCACTATAGACTCTGCTATTTACATACAATGTCCACACACAACAGTTCACCATGGACTTTATGTTTATATAAGTTTGGAACAAATATTACTTGCATTCAAATTGTAAATTATGTGTTATGTATATAGACTTCATTTCTGTATTTGTTAATGGCCCATTTTTGCTTTGCATTATATCTAATGAAATGAATTTATTCAAGACACCATCTAGACTCTAGCTTGTAAATATGGATAAGTGTTAAATTAGAGCAGCAATGTATTCAAAGTCACCATGAATCTGCTCTCTCTTCCTACTTCTGCCTTGTTATATGACCAAATCTTCTTTAAAAAACTGAAGGAGAACCTGCTCCTTCTATTGTTTAATGACTTTTGGTGCTCTTTGCCATAGTAAATAAATATCAATTAGTATTGTGCTGATGATAAGTAAGGCCTCTGAACACACTCTAAATTTAGCTTCTTTGAGATTAGTGAATTTAATAATGTAAGCCTTTCTGAAACTTTAAACTCAGCTTTTTCAACTCAAAGTTCAGAGTTTGTTATCTACCAATGCAATTATAATTCTTATCTGGAACCAGTTTAGCTTTCCATGACCTAATAGACACATCATACATCTATAAACATCACACCCAATTAAATTTCAACTCCCTCTTTCATTCCAAGAATTAAAATTACTGTGGTGAATGGAGACAGCTTTTCTTTTTTTCTTTTTACAAAAATAATTTTATTTATTGCATTATTCCTGCAAACATTTGGCTAAATATCACATGCAGTACCAGCAGTGTAGAAAACAGGACAAGTTAAAAGCACTAATTTTCACTAATGTGATTGGAAATAAAACATGTTTAAGAACTTGGTCCACGTAGTGTTCATGGATTCAGAAGTAAAAATTGGCTTTGAACACAGCTGAAAGGATTTATCTATTCAAACCCTGTCAAAACAAATAGTTGGAAGAAACTGTAATTTTGAAACTGCTCTTTTACAGTTACAGTTACTTACTGTTAAACAGAACACAGCTAATTTCAGAGTTTCAGACTTATTTGAGACACAACGTTTTGATTGGCTGTTCTCCTCCATAGTCCCGCCTCTAGTTCCAGGTGAAAGCAGGTTGTCTCTCCAGCACAGAATAGATGCCAGAAAAATTTGTACAAGAACTGGTCTCTAATGGTAGAAGCACAAAAAACTACAGCTAAGCAAGTTCTAGTTAAACCTCCTTCCTGGAACACACCCTAATTTGTTTAGTTTTTAATCATTTGTCCAGTTTTTTTGTTTTTGTGAATTTAAAAAATTCCCCTCCTGATGCATTTCATCAAGAAAATGCTTTGTCTTCTTTTTGAAAAGTCAGATCTGCCAACAACAGTTAAAGACAGAATAGATTTTCTACGTATTTAGAATATGTAGAAAACAACATTCTACACAAAATAAAAGATCATTTTACTGCCATTTTCAGTCTTCTCTTTAATCAAGTAGATATAAACAGACTAAAATGAATCTTTTATTGAATTGTTAGATAGTTTCAACTTCAAATTTGTTATTAGTAAATGCCAATCAAGAAGTGTAGTTCAAATGTTGTGAAAGGCTAAACATATACCATCAAAGTTTGCAGCCTGATCTGCAGTAACAGGACATAAAAAACAGCATTTAGTGATACTTTGGGTGATTATTTATTTGTCATTACTTTTTTGGTAAGTGTTTTATAGCTAAAAGTGACAATAACAAAAATAATTTTGCTTTGAGAACTATGATACAAAACTAAGGTTTTGTATCATAGTTCAGCCTTTCAGTGTTTAATAAAACGGCCCTGACCGATGTTCACACTGACCTTTTTAGCAGAGGTTGCTGCTATAACTGGGTGTCTCCATGCACCCGCATCAAATATGAGTGTATACCATGGTAGCTATGAGCCTCTAGTTGCTGCTCGTTGTGTAGTGGATTGTTTATTAGTTGCTCTGTATTGAGAATCACATGGTACTCAACCTTCATAAGTAAAATGTAGGGCATGACCTTGTTTTTCATATTGGTCTCATCATCACACATTATCATATGTTATGGAGCCATTTCTGACAAGTGCAGGCACCGTTAAAATATGCGGACGCTCAGGAGGACAGGATACACTCTAATTAGACCAATCTGCATGCACGCTGTGTGTTTTGTGCAGTTACAGTTGTTAGATTTAAGATGCAAATTGAATCCCACAAAGAGTCACCTCACGAACCCTCCTAATGCAAGCTTTGATTGCGCTTCAGTTGTCCTAAAAAGTGATTTGAAAGCTCCTCTGTCTGCATTAAATCTCCATAATGAAGCAAGACAAAAATGCCACAGCCATTAGCATATGAGTTATCATTTGTAATTTTTTAAAGGCAGAAGCTCATTATGCTGAAGTCTGTGAGGAGGAGGGGATTGCTCATAAGATAAAGTATCGTATTCCTTCAAACGCTAAACAATACCGGTTGTTTACTTAAATTGTTTGGAGCATTGCATAGTAAATTAAGCCAACTATCTCATGAAAAATGGCAGATTATGACCTGGGAACAAACCAGGCCTATACTTATTATTGTCATAACACCATGTTTCTTCATAGTAGATACATAAATAGTAAGAAAGGTCCTGTATTCATGGGACGTGTATTTGTACCTGTAAATGTCAAGGAAGAAACGACCAAAAATACAAGAGTAAAGAATGAAAAATAGACTAAATGACCAGCACCCTATCAAGAGGACATTTCAAGCTCAGCATGTTTAAATTCATGAAAACAAGTTGGCTTTCCGGCTAAATAAAGAAACACAACAATCAGACACACAGACGCTCTCAGCTGAACATTCCCTCTACTTACTTTTTCAAGTTTTCTTTTTCTCTTCTCTTCATCTCTGTGCTCTGGCTACAAACATCAGACAGTAGCAACAGCTGACCTTGAGGGTCTTGCCTCTTGACAATGCACTGTGTTTCTCTCTGTGTTATTCTATAAGTACGAGATAAGAGCCGTTCCTGATCCCATATGTGGTTGTGTGTGTTAATTGAGACCCCAGCACCGGTGACCCGAGTATGCCCATGCTCCCTGGACTGCCGCCCATCACTCATGCTGGGTAATTGGTACCAGTGCAGCTGCAGAAAAATGACATCTGAAAGAACAGAATAACTATGACTGACAAGACTGTTAAGAAAGATTTTTGTAAAAAAAAAAAAAAAAAAAAAAATTTACTTTCAGATTGACATGAATTGTTTATTTTAAGCTTTCTGTTATATTAAGTATATCATCTTAATTAATCTCCTCTGACTTTTCAGTTTGTCACTATAATGAACAGTCCAAATACTAAAGTAACTTTGCTGAATAAATATGTAAATCACAAAGGTCAAGTTGAACTGGAAATGTCAAATCAGTGGTATATATATTTTAAATTGAAAATTAAAACAGAATTACAGTCATACAATGTCTGAAGTGCAACAATGTTGTCATCTGCTAATATTATTGGTGAATATTACCTTTGGCATAAAAGGTTCTATGCTTGGTCCTAAACTTTTCATATTATGTGTCATTTATATTAAACATTATGTTTGAAGAAACTTGAAATTATTAAATTAATGGTTTAATCTAAACAAATAGAGACCCAACCCCTGACTGAGTGTACAATACCTGATGGATGGCACTAAAGTACAGAATAATAAAGTATCTACTAAACAGTAAATTAAATGTTGGTCTTATGATGAAATTGAAATTATGCATGAAACCAGCTTTTTGGGAGATATAATTGATGGTAATCATCACCATAAAAAGTCAAAACATTGGAATGTTTTTGAAAAGTTCATTTGTTTCATTTATTTAATTCTCTAAGTTAAAAACATGTTAAAGATAATTTCACATAGAAGCACAACATTCAAGATTACAATATTGCATCTGACCAGTAAAAAATGTGTTTTCCTACTCAAACAATTTTATTTGTGTAGTGCATTTCTTTAGCAACAATGCAGGTGGTTATTTTCAAAATGTATTTGTAATCTGACAAATGAACCTTATCAGAAAACATATTCTGATTCCCTGACTACAACTGTGTATTATGTTACGTGTAGCCCTAGTATTTTGTTGAGCAGAAAATAAAACAGGTCAATATGATAACAACACTGACTAAAATTACTTTCCCCTCTGACTCAAATAATCTATTTTAGCCGCCGCTAACCACTTTTTTCATAAAATTGTATGTGAACCAGAGGTGTACACAGATTTAAACAAGAAACTAGAATTAGACTGTGCACATTATCAGTATTTGCAGGATGTAAATCTACACAGTGACAATAAAAGAGACCGCAGCTTTTGGTTTATAAACAGTATTCAAATAAGACATTAAAATATTAATCAACTCTAACAAAGCCCTAAAGGTACATTTGTGTATAAAAAAGTGATCCTTTCTGGCACCAACCAGATAATGGATGTCAGCATGTGATTAAAGCTTCTTTGTACAATACATAAAAAAACCACAATAGACCAAAGGACTTCAGATTTTTTCACCCCCTCCCCCACCCAAAAAAATTACTTTAAATAAATTCATCCACCATCCATTCTCTTGTTTACTTCAAATATTAATTAATCTGTTCTAAATATTTTATTGCAAATCTCCAATTGCCTTTGACTGAGAATTACCTTTTTCAAAAGCTGTGGGTGAATTCATTTTCATTCTTCCAGAATGCCATTTCCTCCCATGGAAGAGGTGACACAATAGGCAGCCCCATTTTTTCACCCTTTTAAATGGGTTGGGGCTGAAGGGGTGGAGAGTGTCACTGCATGTGTGTGCAGAAAGAGATGGGGGTGTATTACCCCCAGGGGAGGGCAGCACAGATCCAAGGGAACAAAAATGCATCCATATTTGGCAAGGTTTTTGTCTCCTCTGACAGCTGAGTGTAGTGAGAGCTTGTAAAGTAATGAATTGGATTAAAATGTGAGTGTAAGAAAGCACAGGGGGCAGAGGAAAATTTCTCTGTAAGAGGGGTTGTTGAGGTTATTGGTGGTGTGCTTGTAAATGCCCCAGTTCAACATCAGGGTGAATCAAAATAAACACCCAATGAGACATAAAAAACAAGTCTCTCCATATCCTCATTAAATGGTCTTCTTGGAAAATAATTGGCTCTTAAATGCTGTCAGCACTTCCCTTGTTGTTTCCTATTGAGGAACATGCGAGAAGGAAATAAATTTCCTCCCAAATGAGTAAAGATTTGGCTGGTTCTACATTAAATCAAGTTAAATATGAACAAACCCCCATCACATTAAGCCTTCTGAGCTGATTAAAACACCTGATATCAAACTGTATGGAGCACAGTTAAAATTTTATGTTGCCTATTTCCATTACTGTACACTCTTTCAACATAACCTTCTACCTCAGTGAATCCTATTGATTGATGCACTTTGAGGTATAAATCTTCTGATGTGAGAACAGCCATAATTTTGATTTGCATTTTATTGTGCTTTAGATTGCGCTGGGATAATGATGAACATGGGGGGCAGCATTAATGGCGTTAATGTTGACCAGCACTGGGCACGCGATTTGTTTTTGCAGCTCTTTCTGCTGGTTGCTTTTAATAAACTTCCTACCCAGCAGTTTAGTGAAAGATAAGAAAGTTTGCAGCTGACAGAAATAAGAAAAAACTTAAAATAAATTCATGTTTGAATCTATCATAATTTTATTGCTGGTGATTTTGACATTATAAATATGTATTTAAGCTTCATTTATTCAGGTTGGTCCCACTGAGATCAGATATCCCTTTTACAAGTGAGACCTGGCAAAGACAACAGCACTAATTACAATTTTCTCAGAGAAAAAATATGCATGCTGTAAAAATGATATTCCTATATTTTTATCCTCATGAAATCTAACACAGGTGTGAAATTGAAGCTTAGATTGCAAGTTCCTCCAAATATGAGGTGCTGAAAATCTAAAAATGTTCTTGTACAGTTGAGTTCATACTTTGGGGTCAACAAATTGCAGAACAATTGTAAGTCCCACTTTCCTTGTTAAGACAGGATGCATAAGAAGGAGAGATCCCCCGCTTAGTTTTATAAATAAACTCATAACAATGATTGAGTTGTACTCAATATAAAGATGTCCAGTGTCCACAGTGATGCAGAGATGAAGGAGACCACAGATGGTACCAAATCTCAACGTACCATGGTATGTGGAGACAATGGAGAGACACGTTCATATTCAAACATCTGCATAGCTCAATATAAAGAGAAGAAAAAAAGGCTTTTATTTATGTTTGAACAGGTTTAAAATACTAGCAAACTCATACATTCTTGAGCTTCAAAAGCACAAAATTATTTGAAATCCTCATTTCAACAACTTTGTTTCTGAAAGGTAATGAAAGGTAATTTTCAAGAGATACTAAAACAATATCAAAAGAGAAACAATTGTGAAAAAAAAATTTTTGATTTTATTTGACAATAGCAAGTAAGAAATTATTAATACTCTTTATAAAAATCAATGGAAAAGCTTTGTTGGCATTTCAGCTTTTTAAATTTTTTCCATGAGCATTTTAACAGTTTATTTATGTTTATCTGTTCCAAGTCTTTAAAATTGGATGTTCTATTTACCATAACCCTAATTATTTGCTTCCCCCTCAGATTCTGTCAGATTGATGACTGTCATATCCATTTTCCCTGGATAACCACTTGATTATTACTTGTTAGTTTGGCAAAATGACAAATGTGTTCTTTTCCATGACTGTTGAATATATATGTATTTTTATTTTATCAAAATACTTTTAATTTCAGCTATTAAACCGTAAGTATCTGTCTTAGGTTTAAGAATAGGATAAGCACTAATGACCAAGAGGAAACTTTGAATATTTAAAACAGTACACAGTGCATCTGTAATTCACAATGCTTCACTTTTTTCATATTTTGTTTCGTCGCAGTCTTTTTCCAAATTATATTAAATTAATCTTTTTTTTAAAAGTCTACACACAAATGCTCCTTCAGAATAATGTGAATACTTATGTAAATGTGATTTTTTTTTCCTATTTTTAATAATTCTGAAAAAGACCAGCATATAGAAGTTTGAGGAAATTACAATTTGGGATAAGGCTGTAAGGTAACCAAATATGGAAAAAGTGAAATGCTGTGAATACTTTCTTCATGCACCTTCAGGACAAGTAACTTTCTAACCAGAACCTTGAAAAATAGAAGTCCTTGTTGTCTTCATCTATTAACTTAAGTCATAATTTAGGAGAAGCATTGAACACAACATTGTAAGCAGCAATGAATTATCCTATTTTTGTGGAAGTTGTTTCTCATAATATACAGGAATGAATGGCAGCTAACAGCCTCTTGCTCAGGCAGGAAACAACTGGAGGGTTACAACATAAATTACAATATGGAAGAAAAATATTTATATTTCCCTTTAGAGTCATCCATAATTAAATCAAATGCCACATGCTTCACCAGAATGTAGAAAAACTGTTTTAAAATCAAATTCAAAAATACTTTATTAATTCCAAAGTGAAATTATATGTTATTGTAACTCATTATCCAAAGTGACAGGCCAGAGTTTCTAATATACCATACATTTACACACATTTAAGGTCTCTTAGGATGAAAATATGTGTATGCTCTGATTACCTTTATGCAAGTCCTGCAAAGACAAAGCAAAAGTCAATATTAACATGACACCAGGGGCTGTAAACGGTTGGGTAGAACACACTGAGGTCTGAGTCTATGACTAAGATGCATTTTACAAGATCTGATTATTTTTACTGACAAGTAGTCTTCTTCAGCTTTTAACCTTTCGGCTTGTCAGCTCCCACATTATCAAATCTGACTGTGCTGAAGTATAAGATGTATCTACATTTCTTTAAACACTGTTTATCACATCTATTTTTTACAGATGAAATGCTCCTGAACTACTCAAACCATGAAGCAGGATGTGTAACTATGACAACTAGAATTAGCTGCAGGAAAACTGAATATTAAACAGAGCAAGCCATCTCTCCCATAGTCTGTTATTTATAAAACTAGCATCTTTGTTGGAACATAAAGAGCTTATCTCCAGTAAGCTTCCAGTCTACGAATCTCTACAAAGTTCTATGATAAAGTTTAAAGACATTCCTCAATTTTGCATGTTCCACTTCCAAAGAATGAGACTGTCTTTTGTTCTATCAATGTAGCAGTTTTTCAAAATGTAAATATTATTATTATATTATACTCATTTTTGCAATTTTCTTTAATTTAGTCATGCATTTCTAAAGTGGAGCACTGCTTGAAAATTCAGACATGCATATAGAGCATCTTGCAAACATTTTAAATCTTCTGAAGATTTTTTTACATTTTGTTTAAAATACAAACTTCTAGCTTGTACTGGTATTTCAACATAAATTGGTGCAAAGGCAGAGGCACCTGAACAGTGGAGCAAATGTGGCATAGGTGAAAGAGCATATAAGCTTTTGCTTTCCAATTTTTCAACTCAGAAAAATCTGATCACCCCGTGTAGTATGACAAATTTATATAAGTTTTATTATTTCCTATTACAAACTTTTGTTACTTGTAAACATATGTTGTGTTAATAATAACTCAAATGTTTATCCCTCTGTTTATTGCCCAAACCAAGTAGGTTTAGTCCAGCTCACCAGTCCATCCAGCCCCAGACCAAACCAACAGCCTCACTGATTATATTGTTCAGGTCAGAATATAATAAAATTTGTAAATGTTCAAATGGCATGAATATATTAGCAAATAGATCCATATCTACTGTTTTACCTCTTTTACACCTTTTTTTCCCCCTCTAAATAAAGTATCAATAACCAAAGAGAATACCCGGTGAAGGTGTACCGAAACAAGACTGGAACTGTGTGATCTGGTTCTGAAAGTGTAAAACTCTCCTCTTCAGGGCTGATATGGAAGTTTGAGTCTGTGGGGAGATTTAAAGGTCATGCCAATTTTACTGTCCCACTGTTTCTTTTCTTGTGTCTCTCTCCTGTGACTGAGAAAAGAACATAAGCTGAAGGCCTATGGAGAATATTGTGCACCATCTCTGGGCTCCTCCAGCACATTTCAGAAGCTGCCCTTGGAAATGTGTTAAAAGCCAGCTCACAGCATGCTAAAACACACAACACTGTCCTGTTGATGCCCTTGGTGTGTCTCAATATTCAAACCATAGATAATGGCATTCACTGCACAGTCGGTTCTGACTTCTTTTCATGTCTTTTGAACATGCACATGGCCTCATGCTGTGCTTTTGTACATGCTTGGTAAACAATGAGAGCAACAGTGACAATAAAGCGACCATGAATCGTATCTGGACACCGGAAAACCCCAGGGAAGATGAGTCTGCGTCTTTCTGATAATGTATTCCTAAAACATCATCGGAATATTGACATGCAGGACTCCATTCTAACATACAGAAGCTGTATTTGCACAGAAAACTACCTCCTATGACCCCTCACTGCATCACACCAGATGATATCATCCAATTCTGTCCAACTATCAGGTGGAGAAATTATTTACAGCAAGGCAGCAAGTAGATGGTGTTGCTTCGTGCTCAAATTGGCTTCCTAGTTTTGTCCCTTTGAAATGAAATAAGCAGTAAGCAAACCAAGCAGGAAGTGAGAATAAGATTGACTGGGTGAATCATTTGGAGCATGTTGCGTGTGTGATCTGTGTCTGTTTGAAGCTGTAGATGCATTAATTTCAGCCCAACCTCAGTTAATGTCAGCATAAAACTGAAACTTTTTCCCAGTATACCTCCACGCCCTCACCAGTCAGACTGTCTGGCATCATTTTCTGTCTACTAAGACAGAACAGTATTTTACTCTTGCATGATTGTGTTTTTTAAACCAAAGAAAATAACTTGAAGCTGCACAAAGTCATGCACAAAACTGAAAAACAGAGCTTATTCTGCAGGACCTGTGGGAAAACAAACTTTTCAGTTACAGCAAAAGGGTTGTAAATATTTTATTTAAAAACTTCTGTGATTTTTCTCTTATGGAAGTCAGGGATTGCTACTGCATGATCAAATTCTTGATGTCTGGCAGTTTTCAGTGCATAGGTTGCAATTCATTGTAAGCACTCTCTTTTAAGGGAAGTGTGAAATCTATAGAAGACAAACATCTCAAATTTAACATAAAAAATTAAAAAGGAGTAGACACACTCTATCATTTTAACCACTTCTACTTGTAAAATATGCTTATTATATTGGCATGACCAAAGAAAAAGAGAAGAGAGCACTTTTCGGCATTTTAAAGGTGCCAAAAATTGCAGATATTATGTATGGAACACTAAACTGTAATTTCAATAAATTAAAACCTAACCAAAAAAAAAAAAAAAAAAGTTGTAAAACCAAAATCTCCAGATTCAATTTGATAAAGTGAACACTCATAATAATTTATCCTGTAAACAGGAGAGTCAGAAGAACTGAGTCTGAATGTGTTAACTTGGAGACCTAACAAACTGGAACCCTACAAAAGCACTCTCTAGTGGAGCTCAGTCTGCCAGTGATTGTGCACTGTTGTCTAAACTGTTTAGACAAGGATGTTAACAGCAAATGATAAAATTGTGGCAGCAAATATATCATCCAAGTCAAGTAAGATGCAATGCTGCAGTTCTGAACAGCAAAGTTATTCAGATGCCCTGCTACTTCTAAAAACAAATGTCACACTTATACTTTAAATTAGCTAGTCAAGTAGTTATAGCAAAAGTCTTGTTTTTCCTTACATATTCAGTTCATGTTTTACACACTCCTCTTTTAGATAGGGGTGTTTTAATGGTTAGTTCTTGCATTTATTTTATTTAGGGGTATTAGAAAAAAATGGAGTTCAGCTGCACTAAAGTAATGTAGCTGACAAAATGTTTTTCAAAGGATACCGTTTGTTATTCATATTTTCTCCCTGCAGTTCCTCCACAACAACCCAAACAAGTAACTTCAAGTTTATGCTTCAAGTTCTTTAAGTGTTGGTTGGAAGGGAAGTTAAAAGAGCAGCCAAATGCTCTCTCTGTTTAGCTCATTTGGTTTAGATACAAAGAAAAAACTGCTACTAGTAAGAATAAACAAAAAACAAAATAATGTCTATTTTATTATTGGATGTTATTTTATAATGCAGCCTGGTAGGATAGATATAGACTTTATTCTATATTTGGGTATTGAAAGCCTAACTCAATGTGTTTGTTCAAATGAACCTGTTGTGTTAAAACAATCTAGAGAAAGACTCATACATATTTCAAGCAAAACTCTGTAAGCAAAACATTTGTATTTTTTAAGTATTTTTAGAGTACATAATTTAAGAAGGTAAAATTTAGGTCAGGTAATAGTGAGAAAGAATATTGATGAGGAATGTTATAAACTGTACTTTTCAAAGATTCAGATTGCAGCTGTTGTTCATTCAAGCAGGCTGGGCTAACTAAAAATACAAGGTTATTTGCAGCAGCAGCCTGGAGGACGAGTTCCACTGGGACAGAATGATAAACACACACATGCATACACATGACTGCCTGAATGCACTAATGGGATTCATTGGTGGACTAGGTCGCTAGATTATTGTGTACAATCAGGCAAGATTTAATCTTCATATTTCAAGTTATAAATAAAACAATATTATCATGGTGTACTATTTTAGCCTAATAATTAAGTTTAACTATTGTAATCAAAAAATAAAATATACTCCTCCATAATACTTGCATGATTTTATTTTCTGTCAGATACTAAATTAAGTTTCATATGACTTTTATTACTTACTGAAAATAAGAAAGAAATTGCTTTCGTCACCATAACCTCAAGCACACATCATGTGCAGATAAAAGTTGTTCATGAATATTTTGGAGCTGAAAATGTATTAAAATGATTTGCTATGCCATGTTGCAGAACGATAAAGTCATTCAATAACTGACTTGCTCACATCAATTTTGCAATTAAAGAACTAATAAGGATGTAATTAATTTTCTTAGGTATTAGTATTGCAGATGTCCTTTGACCTCTGTTTACCAGTCTGGATGCTGCTGCAGTGCAATAACATCCATCGAAAGATTTACCAGAATGTTTTTTAACATGTTTTTGTATTTTTCTGAAGGAAAGCACTTTGAACTGCTTTGTTGCTAAAATGTGCTTCAAAAAAACTTGATTGATTGATTGATTCTTTTACAAGAAAGAGTTAGCAGCAGAGACAAGAACATCAACAATATGTGTCTATTGAGAAGCAGCTCGTATGAAGGGCTCAGCAGATACTAGTTCCAACAGGTGTTTTCTAATTGCTGCAGACTAACCTGAAAGACTTGAGTGGGGGATAAGCGGGGTACGGGTGCTCTGTAAGGCAGAAGCACAGGTGAATGGTTGCCATGGGAAATTCAAGGATTTCTCAACCATGCATGAAAGAATCAAGGCAACTCTAGGTTTATGTTTTTCATGAGGGAATAACATCATAACATAATGTAAAGCTCAAAAAGTTGATTTTGCATAATACCCTCCCTTAAAATATTGTTTTTGTTTTTATTGTGTGTTTTTGCAGGGATTTTCTGTGTGATTATTCCTTTATTTTGCTGCAAAGCCCTTTGAATGACTGTGTATGAATAATGCTACACAAAACAGTTGTCTTGCCTTCACTGAGCACATGTTGTGCTCGGGTATGCTGAAGCACATCTACACATTTTATGATCCCTGCTTAGTTTGGAGGGAGTAAGCAGGTTCACATTTAAAAGATTCATGGTGAGTGACATGGGCTAAATAACTCCTGCCTAAAGCTACCTCTCTCAAGCTGATTGTTGACTGCAGGATTTAAATATTTATCTTATACGTAAATGATGAATATTTATGTATGTGATACATATGCAAGGGCAGTATCTGAGATTACAGTGCGTTAATTGCAAAAAATGTCACACAAGCTTTGTGATCTAGACATTACATTTTATCATTAATGAGCCAGAGAGAAAAGTAACATTTATGTTGGGTCTGCAGCCACATGTTAAAATTTGATTATTTGATTTAAAAGTTGATGTCTTTTATTGAAATGAAAACTTTAACATTTTTATAACTAAATGTTCCATATTTAATTAGAAATATACAAATTATTCAGGTGATGTTCTGTTTTTTCCACAGAACAGGTTTTGTTCTTAAAGAAACCTATATAATCCTCTTAGAAGTATTAAAAACAATCAGGACAGTTCATCCATTTAACAGAGATGTAAAATTCTTCTTTAATTTCTACCTACATTCAAATCAAATGGAAAATTATTACTGAAATTCTTTCTTTGGATTAAAATGCCCTCAGTGACATTCAGCAACTCATCACAAGTTAAACATTTATGTGATTAGAGAAAATAGAAAGGGACCCATAAGCATGAATGAATGAATGACTGTCTGACTGACTGACTGACTGAATGAATGAATGAATGAATGAATGAATGAATGAATGAGTTCTCAATGCTAACTCTGAAAGCAGCTTACATCAGATGTGGAGCTTTTGAATATGACCAAACAATATTTTCGTCACCAGACAAGAATGTATTCCCCAATTTAAAATCTGTTTTCTTCCAAGAAACAGAAAACAATCACTTGTATTTTGTATCATAAAAGTCTTGTCACTAAAGTTGATGATCATAACAGCATCATAGGCATAATAAATTCAACAAATACAAATTATTGAGTTTTGTTTAAAATTGTACTCCTTTGCTCAATGATGAATGCAAATTTCTCTCATTCAAATCTTTCCTTGGTTCTCATCTAGCATACTAAGAAATGGAACAGATTTATTGATCTTCTAAAAAGACACTACAATCTTTAATCTCTAATGTCAAAAAGTCAAACTGATATGTCACCAGGGCTGTCAATGTTGTCAATATTTTTATTGAAATTGTTCTTGAGCACCAGAGTGGCTGGCGTAAGTATTTCAGAAACTCCCCATCTACTGAGATTTTCACACACAATTATGTCTCAGGTTTACACAAAATGATCTGACGGGAGAAAATATCCAGCAAGTATCAGGTGTGTGGAGGGAAATGCCTTGTTGATGTCAGAGTTCAGAGAATAATGGGCAAACTGGTCCTTCCTACATTAGCTCTTGTTTTAACCAAGGTATGCAGGAAGCTATTTCTAAAACAAAATGTCAAACTTTGAAGCAGATGTGCAATATCAGCAGAGGACCGCACTGGCTGCTGCAGCAGAAGAACCACAAACTGACATCATTAGGATGCAAACTGTAATAAAAAGTATTGCTTCTTTTATGAGATTGTGCATAATTACAACTAAATGAACATAAATATAAAAGTAAATTGATGACAAAGGGACGTGCTCACAAAGCTCTTTGGAAAGGGAAAAACATGCTCAGTGTTTTTCTAAGCATCAACATGTTGTTTGCGTGTACACACAAACATTTCCTTCAACCTTTACTGTGCTTCAAGTACCACTAATGACCTAAAAACACATTACAGACACAGTTTCAAGGAAACCCGGTTTATTTTTTCCCGTCAGACCACTTTTCTGAGTTTGCCTCTACATCTGCAGGCTCAAACCACAGTAAACATCCTAATCCATTCAGATTTGGATTCTATTTTCTAGTGATAAAGTACTTGTGTAGCATATAGACAAATCAAGTTTAAAAGCTCTCTAATGGGGTTTCCGTATGCTGTTAGCTTCCACCACCTGAATTCCATCAAACCAGCTGAATGGAAAGAAGACATCCCCTTCTATAAACATCTGCCATTAAAATTTACGCTACAGAAGGTGGTATTAAAGCTTCCCAGGGATCCTGACAAGATAACGCATAAAATCCTGGCTCAGGGTCAAAGGTAGCAGTTTTGGGAGGAGGTGCTTTCCCCCAGTTCTGTAAAGACACATAAATCACCTGGTGAGCTTCTGCTGCACATTTATGTTCATTTCTCTCACAGGATTTTGTTCAACTTTAAATTTGCAAGCCCGGAAATTTCACACGAATAAATCCTTCACGTATTTCCCAGAATTTTGCAGCTTGTTGAAGGGTGAAAATAAGGACAGGAGAGCAGCTGACATGGTGATACTGATGAAGTGCTACAGAGAGACCTTACACCACTACAGTTTAGTAGAGATTGATTATCCAATTATCATCTGGCATGGTGGGGAGCTTCACGTGTTTGGAGTAGCATTAACAAGATAAAGCTGTCTGTACATGCCTTTCTGAGCTCATTATTCCTTTCTTAATTAAGTTTAAATTCTCCATTATTTTTAATTGTGATACATTAAATCTGAATTAGCTTTTTCTTTGTAGGGGGTTCCTGCCCATAGATGAACGTTAAGTATGCTTTATTTACGTAAATGAAAATTCTTACAGATACTATGCAAGTACTATCTTAATACCACCAGATACTGACCATCTGCTTTAAGATGAAACATATGTGTTTCTAGTCTATGTCCATAACAAAGCCAAGATGTTATGTCACATTTTTCTGAATTCAATCTGTGATCTCTAATTTATTCTTCTATTTAGGTTGTATCAAAAAAATGTTTGGAGAGAGAAACCAGAAAACTGCTCACTTATTAGCATCCTTGTTAAAGATGTGCAGAAAGTCTGACATACGGACATCTTTAACTGAAGCAGCTTTATCTGTAAACCTTTAATCTGAGTTCATTTATCCACTTAGAAACAAAAATCAAATTTTAATAAAATTTAGTAAAATTACTGGTGCTATACTCTTACAAGTTTTTACAAAAGCAGTTTTGAATTTATAGATGATAATGTTTAAAACTTTTAATTAGTAATCCTTGACATCATGTTTTGCTGGAGCATAAATAACAAGTATTTATATTTTGTGCTGCTGAATTACAAGAATAAGGTTTAAATTGCAAAAAAGATAAAACAGAAACAAGAGAATAAAAAGATAGGAATGGGCAGATACGGCAAAAAGGTCCAACAGCAAAAATTGTACTTCTGAGGAAAATTGTAGTTTCTAATATCTCATCTTAAGAGAATAATATCTTCAATAAAAGTGTTATTAAATCTGTTTCAATATTTTGCATCATTGCCTGGTGTGCTAATTTGGTAACCTGGTAGAAGCAACTAATGAGAGTTCAGGATGACTAAGGTCCAGCTTGTGGACTTTTAGAACAGGTAGGGGCTAAGGACCAAGCTCTCACATAATTTTTAGTCTACGACTCATTATATTTTAATTGTAGTGCCTAATGTGAGGATATAGTGCAAATCAATTTCACATTAGGGACAAAAATTACTTCATATGATGACAGTTAGTTCCAGAAGACAATTCATGGTCTGAAAGTGGTGTCCATTTTTGGACAGGAGAATGCTCTTTTGTCCTCACATCACTGATATAAATGTGTGGAGTAATGAAGACTAAGAGGAAGATGTTCAGCAGCAAACACTGAGGACTTGTCTGGCATGAAACAAAGGATGAATATGAGAATAAAGGTTCCTCATTAGATGCAATCATGAACTCTACAATACCAGGACATAAACAAAAACTTCAGAAGGCCTCTGCCAGAAGAACTGAAAATAGGTCATCAGTGGGCCTTTGAACAGGATAATGATCCAAGATAACAAAGAAATTGTTTTTCAGAAGCAAAATCTGGTTTCTGTCTTCATTTCAAGACCGAAATCAGGACTCTGGATGATTTGGACAGTGTGCAAAGAGGAATCTTCAAAGAAATCTCCCTGTGTGTTCCAACTGAATTCCTATAGGAGCAAAATAAAGGACAACACACAATGTTGATATATGAATGGCTTCACAGCTGTGTAGCATGCAGCAATACCTTTTGAACATGTTCTGATAAAATCTATCTTCGACTAAAGTTCAATGATTTGTGCTGTCTTACTGGAAAAATAGGGCAGTGCAAAAATAATTTACAGCATACACAGAACAAAATTTGTGCCTCCCAGGATTTTTTAAAATCATTTCATAACGTCATATATGTATTCTAATTATCTGCTTCTCTACATTCTATTAAAAAGAGAATGACTAGCAAATTTAAGTAGGTGTTCTGCTGATTGAAACAAGTAGAATCAATGCAGATTCTATGCAGTAACACTTCCAGCATCAAATCTATCAATGTCCTTGCTTTTGCATGTCTGAAAAATGAGATTAAGAGCGCTAGTCGTCATCACTATTCATGTCCGTAATTCCATGTTGCACAGGTCATTAAGCCAGCAGGATAACAGGTGATTAGGAGGTGACTGCATTTGATCTTTTCTCTGTGGCTCTCGTTGAAGTAAATTTGTGTCAACACAATGGCAATAAGCCACGCCACATCAAGTCAGTGAGTGAACAACAGGATTTAAAGTCTATTGTTCTTCGGCATGCTTGATGTATGTGAGGGAATTTTGTTCAGATGGTCCTAATGGATCCCTGCAGGGAATGCATGTGTGCACTTTTTGATTTCATGCCTGCCAGTTTGCAGGTATTTCCAAACAAACGTGTAACTGAGGAATTTTACAATTTCTAAGGCTGAAATGGCTTTGTTCAGTTTTGGTTAATTACGCAACTTTTACCTGTTTTTCCTCATTAAAAAGTGCAGTGAAAAAGTATTTGTACCTTTTCATTTTATTATAAAGAATGATTCAAAGTACAAAAACTTGGCCCAATGTAGTAACCAATCAGCTGTGATTAACTTCATCTTTTGAGCAGTTGAGCTCAATGTCACAAACCCACAAAACGTTGGCTAATCTGTCTCAAAATAATATTTATGTTCAGATCTGTACATAATTCATAAAGTGGTACAGATAAAGAAAATATGGAAAAGTGGTGAACCCTCTCAGGAGTCACAGCCTTCAAAAATTACTCCAACAGTGCATCAACAACTCATCCAGGAGGTCATGAAATAATCAAAGAAAACAATCTGCCGGCCTAAAATAAAGTCAGGATTTGTGTTCTTGATGCAATGATAAGAAGATTGGAATAAAAAAAATGGCATCCATACGGGAGTTCTAAGGTGAAAACCATTGCTGACCAAAAAGAAAACAAGAGCTCTTCTGAAATTTGAGAAATACTTCTCAACAAAATAATCCTGAAAAGAAATGTCTGGATTTAAATTCATGATCTTAAACTCAGCCGGACAATGATCCCAAACACACCAGCAAGTTCACCTCTGAATGATTTAACAAAACAGCATCAATAAATGAAGATTTTTCAATGTTTCTGAAGCAAGTTGTCGGCAAAAGACTCACTGCAAATTGCCTCAAATCTTTGATCGCAATTTTTCAGGGGGAACTGCTTTTTCTTTTTTGTTTTTTAACATAGGGCAATGTTGGTTTGGATAGTTTTTACTCATAAACCATAAAAGCATAATTTGGAAAAAAAAAAACTGTGTTTTGTATTTAGTCATGTCTGTTTAATGTTAAAATTTGATTTCATGAGTAAAAATTGTAGACATAAGATTCCTTGTGCAGTTAGACAAATGGACCCCAAAGCAGATGTGATAATCCAGCAGCCCAACTGGAGCCAATTAAGTTCTTTACAATCCCTATCACACTCCTGCCGCTAATATTTTGTATTTAGATTACTATAATCACCTTTACACCAAATCTGGTACTCTTTAACCATTAACCTCTTTCTCTGGGAGCAATTAAACTAAGCAGTTAGAGCTTTGGTCCAACAGGAAGTATTGGCAGCTTTATGGCCTCGAGGACATACTTACCCCAGTGAGCTGTGAGGTGTGTCTGTTTTTCCTCTTTCACAAAAGTGTTTTCTAAAGTTCACTCTGATAGCCTGCCACATTTGGGGAAAATGAAAAATAAAATCTACATTTCTCTCAAGTCTTACATTAAATTAATCCCAAATTTACCAGTCTAGATGCTTATTACTGGTGAGTACATACATGCTGCTTGAACAGCTTTGTAAACATTTTAGGCAGACTGACTTTAACTCTTTTCATAATGGAACAGAGAAAAGATGATTTTATTTGAAGATTTGGAAGCACTGCTGGGTCTTTATTATATTCACACATACTGCAGAGGCTCTGTTAATATTTCATGTGTCTTGGCTTGTCTAGTTTAAGAATCACCAAAAAACAACATGAAAACCAAATGACCATAAAAATGATCAAGGACAAACTATGAATCATATACAATATGAATCAGTAGTGACTGGAGGGTTGCAAAGAAGCTTAATCTTTATTACAGTCCAGCTCTGGCAGAAACTCTCCTTCTGTGTTACCTTGACAAGTTGATTGAACAAACAACCTTGGTGTTCAGACCATTCCAGCATGATAAAAAACTCAGAATTTTTTAATCTAATTAAAGTACTAAGCAACATTTAACTCACTTCATACATATAATCTCTGCTTTTTGTTATTTCTCTGCAAATGCAATTTAAAAGCAATTTACATGTTGATCAGTTGTTTTTATCATGTTTAGTGGCTTAATGGGTTTCAGTCTGAACATTTTTCCCATGTTCACGGATTCAAGTTAAACAACAAATATAGATACATGGGTCAGAAAAGGGGAAGATGTAATTTTTGTCATTATGTGTATCACCTCGAACTGCCCTGTTGCTGAAATGTGCTGTACAAATAAATTTATCTTGCATTGATGATGGTGTGGAACAAAAGCATACTTTAAGAAACCGTATGTGCGCTGTCAAATTCGTTTTTGCCTTATACTTCCAATTGTCTCTGTAATGGGGTGCTAATGTATAAATTAGCCATCATGTTTCAGTAAATTTGGATGTTATGAAGACCCTTCAAGGAACATTTGTGAAGTTTTATGGTAATTTCTATACCCTGTGGCATATTTTAAAATGTTGCTGTGAACAAGTTTTTTACTACTTGTTCACATGTGATAAACTAATAGATAATATTTATTTTTCCTTCTTTATTTGATGATGGGAACCTGACACATTTGAAGTAAAGAGAGAGAGAAAAAAGACTTTCCATTCTAAAAGGTTTTGATAGCTACAAAAAAAGAGGTATTTTCTCACCCATTTTGTTTTGGCCCATCTTCACACTACTTCTCCAGCCATAAAACAATGCTCTCAGATCAGCCAAATTGACTGCTTCTCATCCCCCAACTTCTCCTACTTTCTCTCAAAAATCCTCATATGCCTGGACCATCAGTCTGTTTGAACCCCAAAGGCTCTACATGCAACAGCATCTCAATTCAGAAGCGATTTTACTCTGGGTTATGTTTCAGCTGGACACTTATCCCCTCACTTGTCACATTGTTCGCTCTGCAGGCGAGTCCACACTGATATATAAAGTTTACATCAACAAGATGAGCTGAGGGAATTCTCAGAGAAGAGGTGGAGGGTTGCTGAAAGGCTGATAAACAAATAGAACAAGGTTAATTTGTTAGGTAGGAAAGTGCCAAAGTTTCTTCTGTTTATCACTTTGGTAATTCAAACATAAAACTAGAACCTGCTCCTGAGGCAATTATGGATGCACAGTGGAGGATGCCTGGAGTGCAGAGTGAGACATATGCAATCATATTTTAACAAGTCACCTTGCTACTAAACTTTCTTGGGAAAACTATTTATTTTAGGGGAAAAAACATGTTCCACTTTTATCCTGAATCATAAAAACAGTTCTGCAGAGTAAAACTTTCAGCACCTGATTATTTTACTGCAGGATAAAAGCAGAAGCGTTTTTACTAGTGAAAGAAACTTCTATCCATTTAATCAAAGTATCTTTTTGTAGTGTTTTAGGCAGTCAGCAGAGACACATGGAAATGAGTCATAGTTCACTTGGTGTAAAGTAAGCAAAGGAACATTTTTCTGAACTAAGTAACTGTAGACTCTTCTCCTTAAAAAACCTCCAGTATAAAGTGGAAAAAAATCAAACCCAACTAGTTTTGCTGAGATATCCACCGCCAGCAAATGTTTGCTCAATAGACAGAAAAAAATGGCATTGCCTTCTGTCTAAACAACATAAAAGTGCTGTTAAAAGGTGAAAAGAAGTCTATAAGAAATTGTTTATATTTTTCTAAATGTACTTGAAAGGTGGTTAGAAAGTCAGTTTTCTTCAGTTCTCCAACTGTAAAGTTAGGTTCAACTTTCTCTTCTGTCGACGTCTGTTTAAAGGGGGCATTCCAATAATAGCTAATTCCATTCTGTATTCTGAACCTTCCTTTATATGTGTAGAAGAACGGCTTGAATGGATTAAAGCTTTCATGTTGCTTAAACCTAAGTCTAACACCACTCTTTGAATGTTGCAGCAGAAATCAATACTCCTTGCAACATTAGAAAATCTGACAATTTTTAGAGCCCATGTGAAATGGCATCTCAGTTTCCTGTTATCTTTACTGACAGGAGTAGCATCCTGTCTAGTTCTGCAGCTGTAATCCATTGTGGCACAAATTTTGATGTTTCTGTTCAAAGGTGATATCCTACCTTGGTTACAAAAAGTGGTTGTTCCTGCTACTATTGCTGTTCTGTCATTTAAAACCAGACCATCCAGTTTTATCTAGAATTTATCTTCATAAGAAAATAAGTTAAAAAAAAGTCACTTATAAAAGGAATATTTGGAATTGCTTTATAAAAAAGACAATTTGTTAACTGGTTTTAACAATGGTCTACATGTATCCTTGAGAACTTCCATAACTCATACTACTGATTGGTTTTCAACTGTGATCACTGTAATGGACTGCCACCACTTTGCTAATTACTTATGCCATTAATAGACAATAGTGAGCTCTTTTAATCAGAGGCGGACAGAATCTACTAATTGGATTTGTGAAATCCATCAGTGTTGTTTTGAATCTGCAGAAGCACAGAAGATTGGATTCATCTCATTAAGGCAGACACATAACTCCCAACACAAACAAGATGAGGTAACGTGGGAGATTAATACTGTCATGCCATGCAGCTAAATCTGCACCAGAACAACATATCAAAGAACAAATGGAAATGTGAGCATATAGTGAAAGTGGTAATGCATAGTTTCAGGTTCACTGAGCTGTGCTGTACTCCCCGTCTTGAACATGGGTGCCTAAAACATGATGAATGATACAGAAGTCCATTCATGACGTAATTTCACTACTTCCATGTAGGCAGAGAACAAGCTAAACTAAGCACTCTGAATTCAACTAGAGTAATAGCACTGCACTTTAAGTGATACATACTGTACATGCTCTAACACGTGAAAAGGAAAAATTACCTGTTCTGATGAGTTCAAAGGTTTTCTGGTCAAAAGGTGTTTATTTCATGGGCTTCTGCCCCACTGACAGGCTTTTCATATCTGGACATGATATAGAGCCCTGACCTGGGGATGTTTCCCTTCTGGGGAGGTAAGATAGCTCTTCCTTTTGAAATCCAGCAGACCAGCAAATGCATGAGCCATGAAGCGGCTAACCCCTCTGTCTTGAGTTTCAGGCTAAAAAAAGGAGGCTATAGGTAAAGTGTCATCAAAAGCAGAGGAGAAAAGTAGGAGAAAAGTCAAAGATTACTGTGGTCCAAAGAGGTCAAGCTTGTCTGACAGAAGAGGGAGTGTTAGGAATCCACATCACAGCCTACAAGGTGATTTATTTGACACTGTATATGGTCAGCAGTGCAAGAAGAGAGTTGAGTGGTGGGAAAGCAATTCAGCAAGCATTAGATGACTCATTATGAAATTTGGTCATTGCACAAGCACTCAAAGGTGTCTGACTTCAGCTATGCAATAAGAATTTGACAAATGCACTATATCCCAGTTACAAAAAGCAGATTTTAAATTTAGGTAACACCCAAACTTTTTAACTCTGCTTCGACTGTACAAAAAAGTTTACAATGTGCTTGGCATTTACTTTGATTATTTTGCTCTGTAGTTCAGTAAGAACTATTTTGCTACTCTTACTCAGTGCAACAGGGCAGTAAGGATCTTGGTGAAGGACCGATTTCATCCCATTTGTATAATAATAAGAATAACACTTCTAACACTCTGGATGTTATGGACAATCTGTATACCGTGTGTCATGTCAGGGCTTTTTAGGGAGTCATTAAGGTTGAGTCATATTCTGACACATAATCCTCATAGGTCATTCTCAATAATCTTCTATATCAGGCTATTTTGCAATAATATTTTTAAACATGAAAATTTAAATCATAAATTCATGTCAGAGTTCTGTGATTGGAATGTATTTAGTTTAATAAAATTAGAATTTAAATTCACAATACAGTAAGGCTATAAAATTCTTAATTTTATCAAGAAGGAACATCAGAGAACAAAGCTCAGGCTAAGAAATCAAAGCCAGGCATTTTTAAACCTAAAATTTCATTGGAATATATACATTTTACATGCATATGTAAAACGCATTTTACATATGCATGTAAAAATGCAGTACAATGTACTGCATTTTGTACAATGTACATTGTACAATGTACTGCATTGTATCAGTACAATGCAGTACATTGTAATCAGAGGTAATCATGGTGCATTACCTCTGTTTACAAATCAGAGGTAATGCACCATGTTGTTTGGTTCGACAGTCATACTACAGGGATTACCACAAAAATAATCCTGCATGCTTTTTGAACTCTGAAGCCAACAGTTCAGGAAAATATGAAACATGCAAAAGTTTAAAAGAAGTTCGATGAGGAATAACTTTCTAAACATTAAAGAAACCAAGATGCCTGCAAACAATGATAGATAAAGTTAACATGTCATATGGCTACCACACAATTGCTATTGAGAAAAAGCTTCAAATTCCAACTTCAAGACTAAAACAATTCACAAGACCAGAAAAAATATGCTATACTGCCACCAATAAAAGACAGACAGACAGACATGAACAAGTATGCTCTTTGAGTGTGTTTTTTGTAGTTAAAGCCATTCTTTACAGGACTATTGGGCTGCAGTCAACATCAATAAGAACCTTTATTTAAATTGATAATCACATAATGAATATATTCATAACATATCAGGTATTTTTTGGATGAGCTTCATAAAAATGAAAATATGCTTTCCATTGCTGCATTTCAGAGAAGAATGGCAGCTGCAGAAGCTCCACACCACACCATGCCTTAAATTACAGTAAATGTCAGAGCATAAAAAGCTTCAGCTCCCATCATTGTAATCCAATTTTAATTCCTGTATTAAAATGAAAAATAAGATTAGGGAACAATTTATATGAATTACCTCATGTTCGCTCAGTGCTAAGTCTCCCCTGGGAGAGAAGGAAGACCGTTGTCTCCATGGAAACTGTGTCTGGCCAAGGCGGAGTGTTTACTGTCTGACCATATGATGTGCTGCCTTTTAGATGGGTTTTTAAGTTGGCAGTAGGAGTGCATACTCACAAATTTTATTAGAACAAAACAACAACAAGCAGCAGTAAAAGTGCATCAAAGAGATATTGTTTTTGCTGCTCTTGCAAAGGCTGAAACTCTTTTTATGTTATGAGCTTGTTGAAACACAAAACCTCGCCAGAGTTAGATTTAACACTAACTGCTGTCACTTTCATTAATGACAAGAACAGCTCTTAGCTGAAACGACTTTTGAATAGTTCAGTTTTATGATTTAAAAAGTAATATGCCAGTGCTATAAAATTGGATCTGCATCATTATATCCAAAGAAACTGCATGCACCTGTGCTTTTATTGAATACCTCTCTGGTTTTATTGTTTGTAAAGCACTTTGTTGCAATGTTTTTGTGAATACTAGAAAAATAAAGTTTATTACATAATTTAAAAGGCAGATACAGCTGAGCCCTCAGGAAAATCTGCTTCTCCCTGTTCTGGGCAATATGAGCAGAGGCCTTGAAACTACCTGTCCACATTGATCAGTCAAGCGGCGGGCGGGTTTCTCAGAGACGGGGCTTGCAGTTATTAGAGCGAGAGGCTGTTAGATGGAGAAGACTGTCGTCTGCTGCCTCTGACAGCTCAGGTAAGCCCAAAGGAAAACTGCCCTCCAGAGCACATCAGCACTCGCCATCACTCCAATTTCAGGTGCCGGCTTGATGCATTGACTCTTACTGGTGGGGTCTCTTAAAAAAATTGCAGGCCATTCAGGAGCGCAGCTGTTAAATTAGGCCATCAAACTAAATTCTTGGTGTAGCTGTAAGGGCTGTAAGTAAGCTCTTTACTACAGCATGATAAAATGTGTGTGATAGGATTGCTGATGGTTAAAAATGACTTTCCGCAGAGCAGATTTTATCAGGCTTCACAAGAAAAACCTGTCCTGTCTTAAAAAAATAAAATTATTACCTTGCTTCTCACATTTACAGCAACTTAGGTTAAGAGCTTTTCCTAAATGGCAAAGCTTTTAGCTGCAAAAGGCACAAAACCCTGCAGAAATAATACTATTTCTCAATTTTTCATAGTGCCATATCACCTTTTCACCAGACACCCATATTGGCTCCAAGACTGTAATCAGTTTATCCCTCTCTGGTGATTCCACACTCCACATCAATTACACACCAAAAAGGCTCGAGGGCTTTGAAGAGGTAGTTATAAAAAAAAAGATCCTGCTGTTAGTATTCCGTACATCTTATGAAAACAATGGATTATAAAATGCACTTAAAGTGTAATGAATTTTGGAGAGTCCTCAATTTCACTGTTACCTTGTCAATTTGATTTCTGTGCCTGTTTGAAAGTGAAGCATTTAGATTGCTTATGAGGGTTAATATTATCTGTGATATGTAATGCAATATTTCTTTGATATTACTTTCAGACTTTGATTCTATTTTAGATGTGACAGGTCTTTAAATTAAACACAACAAGCACACAGATGCCTTGATATTAAGTTTCTGCACAACTGATGTTTGATGGCCTTTTCATGAGAATGTTTCTGTCGTAAAAATTACTTTTCTTTGCTAAAACAGTAAAGTTTTGATGAGCTTTCTGATGTGAACTTCACTAAAGGAGGAGAATTACCTTAAGCAAAAATTCTGATAATAACAAGGACATTTGGAATAACGTTGCTGGACCTCTGCTAATTCCTTCCAGTCTAACCTGAATTTGCAAAACAGAACTGACTTGTTCGCCAAGGTAATTATATTTCTCAACTTTTTCTCCCATAGTGGACGTAGTGTTGCCTGAAAACCTTGTCTAGTCCAATTCCTGTGAAATATTGTGTTTCAGTGACAAATCGAGTCAAGTTTAATTGTATAACACTTCAGCAACAAAGCAGTTCAAAGTGCTTTACATGACAAAAAAAATCAAGTCATCAATTTTGATGCTTTATGTAATGTTTTATGTAATAAGCAATACATAAAGTCAAATACCATCATCTAAATTATCAAGCAAATATATTTCCAAATTCACATTTCAAGCAAAAATGTATTTCAAGGCTCTTAAGCAAATACACATCAATCACTATTAAGGTTCTCACAAGATATATCTAGGAAGAGACACAAAGATTTATGATGACCATAAAACTGGTAACACGAACCACGTAGTGGTTAGCTCTAGTACCGGTAGTTAGAATCCAAATGTTGACTTTTATTTTTTATTTGTACTTTTTACTGTTGAATGAAATGATTAAACCACATTTCTGGTTTCATTGAATAGAAAGTGACAAAGTCTTTGCTAAACTTTTTGACTTTCCATTGAGGTAATTCAGCCTTTTGATTCAGGTGTGATGGTGCAGGGATGCATCCAAAGGTTGCAGGACAGTGGCTTCCAAAGGCTGGAGTTGCAGACTCCATAACAGTAAAGAATAACATACCTGCTTGAAATGTTATTCTTTGTCTGAGAACATATATGACAAGATTATGTTTCCTGGATGCCATTCATGCTGCACTGAGGCTGTATGCCACAGTTCCTATCTGGAAAAATAAAAAATAAAGGCTCTTATGTGGTAATAATAATAATTCTTCTTGATCATTTAAAATAAATAACTAAGTCTTTGTTAAATCTTTAAATGAGATATTTTGGAAGCATGAATATATTCGACTGTAAATAGGAGGGATTTATGCAGTTGCTGCTGATGAAACATCTTTATGTTGTTTTACCTTTCTGTAGAACCTTGTTTGCAGAACAGTACACTTAGAACGCAATGTTTGCATTCTTCTGTGTTCTCATTGAGTGGATAATGGGCCTGTGCACTTTTCTCCACTTTTTTCCTTTTTGTGTCAATACCTTTCCTAGGTATTCGAAAAATTTCTTTATGGCTTTATAAAAAGCGGCACTCAGCAGCAGTGCCTCCATGCACACGCTTGTGCGTAGTTAGTATTTCTGTAAGCCCCTTTTTATACTACCCATCCGTCTTCAGAAATCCCCCCCTGTCCTATGGACCCACACAGCAGGTAATTTCTCCCGGGCTGCCAGTACCAATGTCTTTCATACCGACATCCCATCAAACAACATTAGTAAGCCGCGCAGGGTGTGTTCGCCCATTTGTCAGCTCCTTCCTCTGTGGTCCTGCTTCATCAAGAGGCGGGTACCAGCTTGGGAACCCATTTAATCAACTGGAGAGATGACAGTAAATTGGCGCCTGCTTCACTCAGATCTCTTTGGTGTCCTCGCAGGGGTCTGTTAGTGCCTTACCTATTCTGAAGCCTCTTAAATCTGAGGACCCAAAGACCACCAGTAGGGTTCAGTCAAACACTGTGCCTTGTGATTGGCAGCACCGTTGTATCACATCTCATTGAACAAAGGTCACACAATAGATTCTAACAGAGCTGTCTTACAGGGCATTGTGGGAGAAATGTTGTGAGCCTCTATATCAAGTTCAGAAATACAAGTTCAAATTTGTTTACAGCTTCAAATATTGCTCTGTTTGTGCCAAGTTTGAGTATGCCAACTATTAGTTTGACATGCTTTGCCACAAAAGCTTTTCCACATACCAAATTTGTGATTTAATGCTACTTTCACTTGTGCTGCTTTGAGATTTTGTCTTGCCGGCTCCCTGCAGTCTGGCTTTACATATTTCCCAGCACAGAGTAAAACAACTTTCTGAAAGAGACATCTGTGTGTGTTAGTTTTCAGCAGCAGCATTTCTTAAAATATTCACAGTCGTATTGGGCAAACTAAGTGCAGCATGGTTGCCAATGAAGTGTTTATGGAATTTGTTTTCTGCAGCAGCTGCTCCTCTGAACTCAGAGTGCAGAACAACATCACTATTAGGCTCTGTTTTGGGAGCTACTGTGAATTGTGAATATTTTTTTTCCTAAATGCTAATTCAGGTAAAATTCTGCCAATTCATTTTTAATGAGTTCTATTAATTTTAATTGAAGTTATTTGGAGAAAGAAAATAAACTTACGTTCGTACTTTACTTAAAGTTGAATGCACTGTTTTATGAGAAGAATTAATTAATTCTTTTTCTGATGACTCACGCAGTATAAGGAGTTATGTCTTTTTCATTATCAACTGTAGTACTACTGATCGGACTCTTGTATATGACAAGTCTTTGTTATCTTAC
Source organism: Poeciliopsis retropinna (assembly GCA_010277075.1). Lineage (NCBI taxonomy): Eukaryota > Metazoa > Chordata > Actinopteri > Cyprinodontiformes > Poeciliidae > Poeciliopsis > Poeciliopsis retropinna. The sequence continues at coordinate 3,407,492 of VMRM01000020.1, forward strand.
TTGGTGTTGTTAAAGGGCATAAACATTGGATTTTTACAAATTTTCTTTCTACTTCTTAGTCATTTCTTTCTGCCTTATTTAAAAGTAATTTATCATATATGTCTATTAGAGAAATAAAAGCTTGACAAAATGGCCATGAATTGGCAATGATTAGATTATAGAATCTCTTGATTTTGTTTAAAGAGTAATATAGACAGTCTCTGTTTTGTAGATGAGTAGCCATATTTGAACATTCTAAATCATAAAAAGCTACAGACTTTTCCTGTTCCTCCTGTAAATGTCCTTGCACTGGTGATGTAACAAACTCTCCAGAGGGAGTTTTCATGTCAAAGAAAGCAGTGGCATGAAAGAGCACCTTGTCTGAGTCAACATCTCTGAGCTTTTCACTTTTATGAATGTATATGTTATATCCTCTGCCAGATGAACTAACAATCCACTGGCTGTTTCCAACTGGGTTTTTTATTTACCCTCACCTTGTAGAGGACCAGTTGATTCAGAGGAATCATACAGTCCTTATTGGTCACTACTAATCCTTCATCTTGCTGCTTCACCACCAAATTATGACAGAGCACCTGGTCAGTTTGAATTTAAGGTGGATTTAGTTTCTCTGGCAGAAAAACAAAGAGTACACTCAGGTAAAAATGTTCAGCTAAAACAGTTTAGCTTGATCAATGGCACTTGACAGAATATTTGAAAACTGTGAATGATTTGTGTGAGGTTTAGTAGATACACTGCCTTTCACTCTCTGTATTTTTGACCTGTTGTGCCTTTATAGATGAAGATTGATGGCTGCACATTACATGGTTGGGTGCCTTTAGCAAATGATCATGTTTGATTGCATATTTTTATATCGTATGTATTTACCATTATAACATCATTAATAAATTGATTAAATAGTACCTTTCTAGTTATAATGACCTCTCACAAACACTAATTTAATTGGTAGGTAATTTGGGGTTAAGTGCTTTGCCAGGGGCAGACTGACATATAACAGAAAAAAGCTGGAATTAAACAAGATTAGAAGACTCTAGCACTGAGCCACAGTCTCCTCCTAATGCAAAAAAAACATAAAAAAAACAAATGCAGAATAATTTTTGTCTAAAAAAATATTCACTGAATTACAAAAGCCTTTTGTTAAAAAGATATCCTGCTTTTTACATGACGAGCTTCAGGTTATCCCGACATTATGTAATGGTGCTTTATTCAGGAGTGAAAGATTTATTAGAGGGAAGAAGAATGGTATTTACATTTGTTTAAGTTATCAAAGGGCCTCCTGGATTTATGTACTTAGATTGCATGGTTGTGTAGTTAAAATAAATGCACAATAAGTGAATTCTTCTGCCATATTAACTTTCAGTATCTGGCATTTCTTCACTAACACTGTGTGTTTTTGACAGTGCAATGCAGCTTGAAGGGCAAAACAATGACATTAGACCAAATCCCTGTGCAGGCATGATGGTAATTAGAGGTTGTTAATGAGAATATGTGAATAAGAGTGGCTGTTTTGGGATTTCAGAGATTATAAAACACAGTATATTGGAGTAAAGACAACAGAGAAGATATGCTAGGGACTGCAATAATCAATATGCCAATTTGTGAATCACTTTTTGTATATTTCTAATAAAACGGTACTGATAGTCATAATAGTGTTATCAGTATTGACACATACCTACATGAGAGGTTTACCAGATCAGCTTGGACAATCTTACCTTAGACAATCAACCAAGAGACAGCCAACTTTAACTGAGAAACATTGAGCTCAGATTGAAATTAACAACAAAAGTCCAACCAGTTGTTATTCTTTCTAGGTGCTTATTTTCTAGAACTGAATGATGGATTTCTGCATCCTGCCTAAATTCTTGTGGTCTAGGCTCTGTTTTTATTCTACATGCTCATTGTATTTCCACTGATTGTCTCATTAAGTTTACCTATGTTCTATTATGCACACCTGTTAGTGATTACTCCTGATATACATTAAAGATGAACTCAGAGACAGAGTGTAGTTTGTACAGCGTCTATGATTTTATTAATACTGTTTTGACACTGCCTGTTAAATGTCTACTGCCTTGGTTTACTGAGCCACTTGAAACCTTTCAACTACCCTTATTTTACAGTGAAAATCAAGAAAAAAACAATTTTATTGCTGCCTCTCCACTGTATAATGGGTTTGTCTTCTGGCCTCCCAGCAGCTGTTAGGCAGTATGTGGCTGATTGGACTCTATTTGCACTCTCCTGTTTTGTTCTGTTGTGTGAGGAAACCTCTGACACCAACATAAGGAAGAACAATGTTATTACATCTGTTATATGTGTATGGGTTATTAAAATCAAAATATGATTTCCTCTAAAAGTGAGTTGTTAGAGAGGTCAAATTCAAGACTATTTCAATCATCAAAAGCACACATTGCCTGCTTTATTATGGCATAATGAAATTTTTTCTCCATGCCATCTCTTAAATTTATTTTCTCACTGCCTCAGCAACAGTTCTAATTTATATGAAATAATGTTTTTTCCCCAACATTTTTTATTTCTAAGGCAGACTAAGACTTTGACCAGTTTCAGATTTGTGCTCCTGCCCGAAGACATGAGTGGAACAAAATGTATTTTATGACAGCATTTGTCAGCAGATCTGAGTAGTGTGCCATCTGTAGGTGGATTTTGGGCTCCATTTTCTGCAGCCTATAAGCCGACTGTGTTTTGCCCCTGTTGGTCATTGGATTCAGCTGCAACCTGGTTGCTATTATTTCTTTTACCAAGAACATGACCTTTATCAGTAATAAAACCAAAATAATTTCCACCCTGCTTCTGTGTTCCAGTATAGATCTTGTTGCGTGCAAAACTGATGAACAGCCTATTTCAGTTTAATGGTTGTTTGCAATAAAAATGCTTAGATTTTTTTTCCATTCGTCTCACTCCCATTTCTTGTTTTTGCATTTCAAAGCTCTACTTAGAATCTTCTTAAGATCCAATGTCAATTCTTTTCATATGTCAACTAATCTTAAAATTTTCATCAGGAGTGTATTGCTGTCAAAACTAGTGTATGTGTACTATATACATGTCTCAAACAATACTTAAAATTTCAAACATTAAAGCACATAGAAGAGTGGACAAAAAATAGACAAGAAAGCATATTATAGACTCTGTATTACACTCTCAGAGAAATTATTTATCCAGGTCTGCATCCAGTGTAAGCACTTTAAAAACTAACCACATTTTTGTGTTCTCTTCATGTAATGCCACAAAACAGTAAGAAAAAAACCATAGGCTCAGACTTTATTGATGCAACAGACCAAAAACTAATTTGATACACTTTATATAAGAAAGCAGTGAGGAATAAAGCAAAGTTTTATTTGATGAGATTCAAAGATCCTGACTCTAAGTGCTTCTTAATTCCAGTCCTCAAGCCCCCTGCTCTGCATGTTTTATATGTGTCTCTATTTCAGAACAGCTGGTCCAAATGATTGCACGACCTCTTCTGCAGTCATCAAGTACTGCAGAAGCCTGTTAATCACCCACTGATTTAATCCAGGTGTGTGGCAGAAGGGGAACACTTAAAAAATGCAGGCAGGGGGGCATGAGGAATGAAATTGAGAAATACTGCATGCAGACCATTGAACAGTATCCAGGACTGTTAATGTCCTGGATACTGAGCTTTAATGGTGGACTTGAGACAAGCAGTGTGATGCAGCTCAGATTGAGACAAACAGTGGTGTTGGTTTTATAGGCGATTTCTCCCTGCAGCAAATGGTGCTGGTCTCAATAACTGCCCCGCACATTATTTACACCCAGTTTTTATTAGGGCAGTCTTGACATATGTACCCATGATCGATGGGTGTGCTTTCTGTTAACTTTTAACCAAAGTGGGCCATAGCCAATACCCTGGAAATGCTGTTTGTTGCTCAGGTTGAATGTGCCAAAGGGATAGCTGAAATCTTGTGTCTGTTTGTAAACCTAAGATCAAATTTGAATGTAATTCTGTTGAGATTGAATTGTGTTGTCTTTAGAGCTACAATACAACAATATTTTGTATTTTGAACAGATTTTAATTAGTAATATGCAACACTCATGTTTTCAATAATCAGACCAACTTGTCCACATAATACAGTTAGGAATAAAATTATTCAAGTGTCTACACATTTGTTTATGGGCTAATTAGCCCAGGTGCTCTGCTCGTCCTCCACAGATCTCTGTTTTTGGCTTTGTCAAAGACAGAACTTGGAGAATCTGTGGACTTGAGACAAGCAAGGTGTGAAAAATGATTTCTAACAACTTCCAGGCGCCTGACAAAATCTCAAGTGGTGCTACATTTACTAAATTCAATGGTGTTAGATATGATATGTTTGCTGTTTTTCTCCTGTTATTGGTAACTGCCCCTTCTCTGTGACATCATGCACATAAAATTCTGCTATTTTTTAAATCCTCTTATGACTGTTATATTTTGATTATTTGTAGCCACTCTGCTAATGATGTCTTTAGCTAAAGAAAGCAAATTACTAAATGGCAGGAAAATTGATCAGAACAGCTGAGCTTCATTTCTAATTGGAGGTTTGGATGTTTGGAGACTGAATCCTGAAACCAAATGAAAGAGAGCTTGAATAAAACATTATTTCATGGATCTTTGCAATCAGGTTACGTTAGATTCATGTTGCTTTATCAGTTTTTTTAAAGGGGTGTGTACACTTTTGACACCATGTAGTTCTAAGTGTGTGTGTTAGTATGAATGAAAACACCAAACTTCTAACCATTAAACACATATAAAACAAATCATTGACACATAAAATAAATAAATACGATCCAAGAAGCACGCTGCTCATCTTAAGAGGTGATATATGCCACTTTTTATGCAGACAGAGCATATTACTGGCTCACTGCTGCTGTCATGACTGACATCCATACAGTAAAAGGGAAGAGTGGAATTCTGAAAAGCTCACCTCAATAATACATATTTATATTAGTTATCATAGAAATGCTATTGAAATAGATCTGACCTCGCCTCAGCTTGGGAACAAAGATGAATTATATATAACCCACATAGACTTCAGACTTTGCAAATAAGGGGGAATAATACATACTATGAAGCGCTGAAGATGCACTTTTCAAGCTGTTAAGCCAGGGGGACATTCTCATTGGTGAAATGTCAAAGCCTGGAGTCCACAGGAGATGCATTCCTGGATTTGTAAAGGGATTTTCTTTGAAGCAGATGCTGGTGAATATTAATGTCCAGCGGTACTGTGGATGTCTGGCTTTGTGAGACTCAAAATGTTCATGACAGCATGCAGAGACACTGCACAGGTTGGATGCTTGAAATCAGAAGAAACAACATATGTTTTATATCTAAATTTAGACCTAAATTTGCACTCAAAATGTAAAACTAAGCTTAAAATGGATTCAAACAATGTTTAATGCTTCTGAAACCTTTTGAGAAAACTAATGTAGTAAAAACTAAAATTTAAAAGCTGTTGGTAGTTTAAACTTTATTTAGACCTAACCCTGTCAGTAATGCCTTTCTATTGGCTCTGTTGCATTAAGCAATTTTATTTCAATAGACATTTACTAATTCTTTGTAGGGACACAAACTTTATTTTCTATGTGTGCTAATGTTACAGGCTTTGCATTCATTTAGATGTCTGTCTCAGTAACTCTGCTTCAAACCAATAAATTCTCTATGAGCTGACCTTTTAAAGGGCCAGATTCTCAAGTTTAAAAAGGAGGCTTAAGGCAATATGACAATTTATACAATTTATATCAGCAGGTATTATTCAAACCTGTTGAATTACATCAACATTAAACATTTGATGTTCTAGATAAGTGCATTATGCTAGTCTAGCAGCCAAAATAAATATCTGCTGTCTGAGAGACCTATCGTGCTTCAGTGGTCTGTGCATTACTCTTCTCAGTAACAGGTCTTGAATGTTTTCCTTTGCTTATTGCTCAGTGTGTGTCCCATTTCATTACAATCCCCCTCTCTGTTCCCCGTCTTACTTTTTTTCTGCACACTGACATGACTATCTTCGTCTTCATCTTTCTGCTCTTGTTTTTTTTTACCATCTTGATACCTATCTATTGTTGTTTCTTTCAAAACTCCAGGTGTTAATGCATTTCATTCTGATTTTGTTTGCTAGACCTAGGCATCTCATAACTATGAGGTGGAAGGAAAATGCTGCAAGATTTTCCAAATCTACTGCTTTATTTTGGCACACCTAAAGAAAATCCATTGTATTCAATTAATAACAGAAGTACTAATTATTTCAATTCAGTTTGGTTTATTTGCATATCTCAATTTACATCATATGTTATCTCAAGACCAAGAAAAATGTCTCCAATTCTTATCCAGGCAGAAATATACTAAAGGTCAAACATTAAGAACCAAATGCATGTTTTTGCTAACAATGTGTTTCTTAAAAACTATAAGTCTGGATGTATTTTCTGAATAATCAACATTTACATATGTTATTTTGTTAAGTTTAACTTCAAATATTTGACCAGACCATTGCTGAATAAATGTGAAAATAAAAAAAAGGGATTTATATTCAGGTTTGAGAAAATTGGTGAGATTTACAGCTAATGCACTCACAAATGGCAGACAGAATAATTTAGCATTATTCATTATTATATATAGTAACTACAGCAATTATGTTGAACTCAAGAGCAGCAGGCTTACTTTCCTTAAAGAGATAATAGTGCCCCAAAACAAACTTTAACAGAGTATGTGTGCTCAACAGACATACTCTGTAAAACACAGTGATAATCTTCAAATTCATCTAATTCATATATTCCTCCAGTGAAATCTATGTGAAAAAAAGCTCCAGGAAGGTTTATTACATTGTAAAACAATACATAGATTTCAGTACACACTTTCCTGGATGTACTGTTTACAACATCTCCATCTTCACTTGCACTATGAGCAGCATGGTGAAAGTGCAGACTCATTGGGGGACAGCGAAATGTAGCTCCCACTCTTCTCTGAGTTCAATCCCATGTTTTATGTTCCCTTTTTATCTATTTTGAAGAAAGTCACAAAGTCACAGTGCTGCAAGGATGAAGTCATGACCCCATTTTATTTTCAATCACTCTTGATTCAGTATTTTTCACTGATGGTGCTAGTTCAGCTGCAGCACTTTTAAATCAGAGCACATATTTTAGAATCAAGCATCAATCTTTCATTCTTATTTATCTACTCAGAGTTTTTATACAATAATTATATAAATACAAAACACATCACTAAGAAAGCCAGAAGCCAAAAGCTATTACTAAATATAAAAGACAAAATAAGTAACAGGTATGTGATCATACACAAATGCATTTGATTTCCTGGTATCAATACCACCACAAAAATATAATACTTCATTTTTGAAGATCAGAACAAAACAATCAGTGTCTTTGGTTAAAAAAAAAAAATCAAAAACACATTATTCTTCTAAATCTTTGTTCAGAAAAGCTAAAATGAAGAAAAAAAAAGTCAACTAATTTTCTGCTATCAGAATTTTAGGTATTAAAGCCTGCAGCAAAAGAAATAAAAAGAGCCTGAATGTGTTAAATGATTTAGTAGTAAAACCCTTAGGTGAATCAGACACATTGCCTTTTTAATAAAAATGCAGATCTGGCTGCTGAATGCTCTTGGGTTTTAAAAGCAGACAAAAAATGAATAGATCTGGCTGCTTTCCTGGTTCTTTGGCAGCTGACAGTTGACTCTGGAATATTTTAGCAATCAAGACTTTATTAAATAATTGTGTGAAAAATTGAAGTAAGTAACTGCATACTTAGCTGGATAATGTATCTGTTTATCTGAAAATTTCTCTTGAATATCAATATGATTTAAACAGAAATTAGTGCCTCTTGCTAAGCTGGAAAAAGTAGAAGTTCTTCCACTCAGTTTCTTTATAGGAGCATACCACCATCATTAAAACAGAATTTAATTTGCACTCAGACTTCTTGAACTCTTCAATCTGTAAACAATTTTACAGATCTTCACTTGACATTTTTAACTCACGTTTGTGCATGAAGACTTAGAATGATCCAATCACTTTTTGTTCTAATAATACTGATTGTGTCCACAAATTAAGCCTTTTCGAAAATCAGATGTACCTCTAACCCAAATCTATTTACAGTATTCACAATGATCAATTCTCTTTTCTTTGATATACCCCAAACTTCTATCATTTTGCATCTCTTCTCAGATTGTCTTTGGTTTGTTTCCGTCTCCCTTCCTTTCACTTAGCATAATTAAAAGCATATTGTGGAGCCTCAATAACGGTCCTTAGGAACATGACTGCTGAATAGTCTGCACTTATTTAAAATAGGGAACCAAACATTTTGCCCCAGTGCTTTTGTAATCAAATCATATGAATCTTTCAAAAATTACTTAAATGTGTTGTGCGTACGGATTGACTTTTTCCATGTAAACAGTGACTCTTATTCCATCCATATCAGTAAAACCTGCACTGTTCACCACCTGTATCAAAGAGACAGCTGCTGGTTTATCTCTGTTCTTTCCTTTTGATGAATATTGACCAATGCAGACCAGGAACACTAAAAGAAAAGTCATTTTTAAGGGATCCAGTCATCTGTCTGCCACCACGGCCTAACTGAATAGATGTGTTACATTCTGGTTGCCCATCTACTTCAACACAAACAAAATATTTACTTGCTTCCAAATGTATTTTATTAATTGAGTTATCAACAGATAATGGGCATTATTCATTTCTCCTGTCAGGGGTCATAAATTTATACCTGATCCATGCATGTTCACAGAACAAATTCTCCCCTTTTAAGAGCTGAAGAAAGTTACTCTTGCTGATGGCTTCTATTAAAGAAGTACACCTTCTGAAAAAATCAAAATCAGATCAAATTTTATTTGTATAGCACATTTCAGCAGCAAGGCATTTCAAAATACTTTACGTTATAACAAACACAAAAACCCAAAGTCATGCAACATAGAATAAACAATCAAAACATTACATTATGTCATTAAATTTTTAACTGATTACGTTTCAAATCCAACTCTAAACAGGTGGGTTTTTAGTCGAGATTTAAAAGAACTCAGTGTTTCAGCTGTTTTGGCGAATCTGCCGTATGATATTTTCATGACATTTTTAGTGGATGTCTGTTTCAAAGTTCAGTGCAGGAAGGTTAATAGTAGAGTCTATAACCATCAACAGGCCACTTCTATGGCTGGTTACCATGGAGACTGAATGCAGGTCAGAAAAGAGACATTGCTGAAAAAGTAGTTACCCTGAGTTCTAAGTCCACTCTCTCTGCTGGCTGAACTTTCAAAATATCAGAGGTGCTGCTCTCTTCCAAAGAGCTGTTTCATACCATGAATCTAAAATATAATACTGAATCAAATTCCTTATAAGAAACACACATTTTCTTCATTTGGAAACAGTTTTAACCAGAGCGTACTGATATCACTCGTTAGGTTTGTGCAGCTTTTTTTCATTTTTCTTTCCAACTATCTCTTAGAATTTTCAGTTTCAAACATGACCAATTCTTACATGTTGTCCCTGCTTACAAAATGAACATATATGTTTTAAAGCCAGATATGAATGCTCTACTCGTAATAAAAAAGAAGAATCCAAAGAAGTTCAGTAGCACTGGAAAGGTGTTTGAAAGTCAAAACCTGGCAGATACTGTACGCAGCACCATGGGGTATTTTTCCTCTTGAATTGTGAAGTAGGACCCAGAGAGTATCTAATCATGAGCTGAGCACTGCTGCAGAGAAAGAAATAATGATGAAGACGAAGCTCCACAGACATGAAGAGAGCATTAATGGTAGGAGAAGAGATGAAGGAGAAGGGCTGGGATTAGAATATTGTGATTTCTTTTCGATTGCTGGAATAACTGAAGAACAATGTTTGATAAATTTGTCACCATGTGCAGAAGGAGCTCTTGAAATAGCTCTGGTTCTGGGTTCTTCTTTGTCTTCCATCAAATACGAGTATCTAAAAAAGGTCATTTTTTAGATACTTGTATCTGAAAAATTGACATTCTTTCCTTTCAAGATCATCTTCCATCAGATACGGGCATCTAAAAAAGTCATTTCTTCTAAGATTTAGAATCCCATGCCTGTCTCTGTCTTAAACATCTCCTGCTGCTGTGGACAATAGTGCTACCATTAGAAACTGCTCTGGAAAAACACTTCCATATGTCGTGTCTGCATGCTTTCCTTTCAAGATTTATGAATGAATGAACTTCAGTTACTCAGGAAAAGAAAAAAAGCTGTTGACATGCCTATGTTTTAAAAAGGATTTGCTTTTACAGGCTTATTTGGACTGCGTTATGGCAAAAGTGTTTTCTATTATTAGTTGCGCTGTTGGAAAAGTGTGACTGATTCTCTTCCTTTTACACAATTACAAAAAATGTGGACTTAATTGTTTACAGCAGTGAATGTAAAAACATGTGGAAGGTTCTTAAAACAATTCTATAAAAGAAGGCTTGGGGGTTAGCTATTTTTTTAATCTGTTTTTAGAATTTACAATAATCACATTTTTTATTTTAATGTTTGCAGTAGGCCACTTTTTACAAGGAGGTATTCAGCTTTTGTAATCAGGTTTTTGTTAAATTAACTCCTAATGCATTTCAGCCTTTTTGTTACTGGCAGATGTGACAAGCAAGCAGCAGCCATTTGGTCTGGTAGGACTGGGGATTTATTGGGATAAAGGCTTTTGTGTGGTAAAATGTGGATGTCAGAAAATACAGGAACTGGAAGCTAAAATTTGCTATTAATGTTTGTCATTTCTTTGAATAACATGAAAATATAAATTATACTGTGCACCCCAGGTATTCACAGGGGTTAGGGACCGCAGTCACTCACAAATATTTGAATTGCATGAAAACTTTAGTAAAAATATTTAGACTGCCTATTTTAATAACTGAAATACTAAATAAACCATCTTAGCCCTACCACAGAAGCTAACAGCTGGAGTCTTCCATATCTCCATTCTTGGAGGAAAGGTCAATCAGCACCAAGGGCGATGTATGTATATATCTTCTGTTAGTATATTGGAAAATATGACCATACCTGCACCGAAAGCCTGGATCTATACATTTCTACATTCTAAACAATAAAAGAGAATACTCAAATAGAGAAATTATTATGCATGCCACTTTTTTAATGAGATATAAGAAGTCAGAAGTGCAAACATAAACTGTAATTTTATTTGCTATCCATATTTTTATACATATAGTAGTCTGACACTGTTCCAGATCCAATGGCTAAATGCCTCACTACCCTTTGTTTCTTCTTAAACTTATTATTTTAGTTGACTTTCCATTGGAAACGGTTCAAACAAATGCTCCATTCTCTTACAATAAAGTTCTACCATTTAAAATTCCTTTTTACATCATGTATACAAAACAAATCTGCTTTGTTCCATTGAGTCTAAAGCTACAAATTCTTTGTGGGTCACTATAATACAGTATCTTCTTCTTTGCTCTCCTTGGCTAACATGAATGTTTCCTCTGATTGGTCAATGAAGACTGGAATCCTTTGGTTGAGTTGCAGGACAGGTTCTACCTCCTGCTCCACAGCTGGGCAAGATTTAACACAACTGGTTTTTATTAGTAACTTCAATGTGAAACATATGTTTTTACTTGTAAAATGTTAAACAACAAAAAACACAACTGCTATAAATGTTCAACAACTGAATCTTCAAAAGAAACAAAAAAGGCATAATTTTAGTAACCTGTCTAGCATTAAGATATCTATTTTTATCCATAAATGCATCCTGCAAAACAATTCATAAGTATTTCTCACTCTTTGCTTTGCAGAGTTACTCAGACCGTCATGGGGGCAGTCTAAACAGCAAACTCTGCAGATAGCAATGGCCTCAGTCACTTCAGGTAGACTCTAATTTGCCCAAACTGACATTTCCCATCATGCCCACACAGTCTGCATCAGTATTCACAACCTGAGTGGAGGAGGCCACTGGGGAGAGGAGGAAAGTGAGAGTGAAAAAGATACAACACAGTGCAGGGATACAGTGGGGCATTGAGCCTAGCTGGATCATTTCACTCCCCATCTGTGCTTTCTTACCACAGTCCCTGCTGGTATCTCTTTGCTTAGGGTTTCACCTCAGAAAAATGTCAGACTGAGACTACTCATTGTGTTACCAAAAAAAAAAAATGAAGTCAAGGCTTCAAAACAACAAGACAAAACAAAAAAACAGGAAGCCTCGCAAAGGCAAATACAAACAGATTGTGATAAAGAGAAAAATGTGGTTGGCGTTGGGGCCGCGCCACAGTACAAGGTCTCAGGAAGTGATTAACCCTTGTCAAAAGCAAGTGGATGAAAACTACAAGCATATCTGTCTAACAGCATGTTTTTGAGTGTGTGCGTGCGTGTGTGTATGTGTGGGCGTGCATCTGGAGGAAAGCTGGTGGGAGTCGGGTGTGGGCAGCCAATCTCAAAAGCTCTTCTCCTGAGGCTCTCCCTAAAAGTGGGGTCATCACCTCCTGATCTTGAAATTGAATTCCGATGATTCTGGTTTCCTCTGTGCAAATCCTCCTTCCTAAGGGCTTCCCAGCTTTGCTATGTTCCACAACACCTCTTTTACCATGCCTTCATCATAAAAAGGACACAATTTCACTCATTAGAATTTGTTAAAATTCGTTTTAAAGCAGTCCATGCCTCTTATCGCAGAGTCTGAAAAATGTGAAAATTCTCTTTCATAGTTTAGTCATTCTTTGGACTCCGTAATCCTCGCCAGATGAAAGAGCAGGCAATCAAATTAGTTATCTGCAAGATGATGTTTCTGGTGAAATGGTTTTGTTTTTGAACTAAAGTCCTGGCAGCAATTTGAATTATGATCAAATAACATTCTAATTTAAGCAGGAATTTTGGCTTTATGGAGAATCTCAAGGCGCTCTGAAGACAAAGCAGCACATTTGGTTGCTGTCTTCTGCATTAACGAAGGGCGGTGCAGATATTTGTTGGGTAAATCTGCCAGACGAGGGAACACAGCCAGCGAGGCGGGTAAAAAAATGTGAACAGCAGTTAGGTGCACACCACAGCCCCAGGACCGCATGCCAGAGTGAACACAACAAAGCAGATGCACCAGACGCGTTCACTCCAAGCAGCCCTCCTAGGCATACTTTGACCTACACCAAAGAAACCTCAATAGGCAAATAAAGAAAAAGACCATTACACAATAATAACCCCAACCTGTATGAGGTTGATTTATATTTCTTGGGCTTATAATGTTCCCTGGAACTTTGAGTAAAAATATAATTTTACATGTTTTTGGAAGCTTTTCACAACAATGACAAACAACTACACTGACTATTTGCTTACTCTGTGCATATTTAATTTAATTTTCTGTTATTTACAAATGATAAGCAAGTAAACCACAAAATCGACTCAGAGTTAGAAGTGGAGACTCAGAGAAATCATCTGGTCACTATCCACCTCCCACCTCATTAGTTATAATAACCAGTGAGAGTGGAAACTCAGAAATCCCATCTTTTTCTGATCAGCAAATGCATTGCGTCTAAGCATTAGCAGGCCATGCCAATGCCAACATTCTATATATGGTGTCTTCAGTACTCTTTCAGTTCTGAAAGAGCCTGGAATGGTTGGCTATAAAGTTATGGTGAGATCACCAAACAGTTCCAGTCCCTTTTTATTAAAGATTTCAGGAACTAGACATTATAGATAACATTTATAATAATGAATTGGACTCAAGAATGATTTGAGTTGGACTTCTTCAAGGAAAGAAGAGATCAGATGACCCACATATAGCACCATTTCTAAAATTTGGGTTTTTAATCACAAGCACATGGAACATCAATTTTGTGTCTATTCTTTTTTGCAGCAGCTTGAAATCAAAACAGAATGGTTTTTGAATGATATTTTTGTCAATTAGTGAACAGGATTAGAAACAATGAGCTGGAAGACTAAACCTTTACAATCAAAAGGGGGAGCTTAAAAAGTCAGAGCATATCTGTGAATCTTTTACAGCATTTCATGATTTTGTCTTAGAGACAATCAATAGCTCAGACGGTTTCGGTTTGAACTTCAACGCTGTGTGTGTTACCTGTTTGATTCTGTATTCCTTTTGCCACTCGATGGTCCCTTGTGGATTTATTCAAGCCACTTCAGAGAGAACAGCAGCAGTGAGATTTGATACAAGCCACTGTTTAAAAGGCAGGCCACAGACTCAACAATAGATTTTTACTTCACCTTTGACATTTAACATGTCAATGCAATGCTGAGTAACTCTCCTATCTCTGCAGCTCCTCTCCTTATTACCTTCTTTGGCAGAAGATTGTGCTCCAAAGCTTTCTCTTATTCAACCTCATAATCTTTTCCCCTTTCACTCCCTCCAGCATTCCCTGCTGCTTTCACTTACCAGCAACACAACCATTTCATTCTGCAAAGCACTGCACCCAAAGTAAAGTACAAAGCAGAAGTTCTGCACACATACTTGGACCACTACAGTTCTGACTGAAAATCAGTAGTTTCACATTTCCCCTCCTGCATGGTCAGTATTCTAGGGCCTTTAAGGTTCAGACCCATTCTATGGCAACCTGCTTAAATATGTTCACTGTCAGCACTTTCGCCAGCAGCCTGGCACACTGTTTATTTTTGCCGGACACAGGGTTGAATAGACTTTAATAAATACTCTGGCCTAGAGAGTCAGGGAGCCAGCTAAGCTTGTCACAACTTGTAACCTAGCTGGTGCACCAGTTCAGACCTGCTATTGGATGTTCACTTAACGGATGAATGAGTGTAAAACACTCTCACCCAAGCGCTTTCGAAATTGCACTGGTCAGGAATCTGCAGGAGAATCTCTGCACACATTGACTGAGCTTCACATGAGCAAAAAGAGACACAAACGTTTGCAGAGTTAAGATTTGGGAAAACTGCATCGTATAGAAAAACAGAGAAAAACCAATAACTTACTAAAACACTGGGACAGCAACTGAGGTGGTATTTGTTAAGGTGATGCAAAAGTATTAATATTTTTCTGACTCGTTTTAAATCATGAACATTAGGCAAGGGGAGCATTTTGGCTTCATACTGGATGGACACATCACTTCATGTCAAGCTTTGTCGCTTCGATTGACTTCCCTTTAGGTTTCAGGATTTAACTGGGAGTTACTGAAAATTCCTCAGTGGTTTCATCTGGTGTTAGTCTCTAGAGATTTGCATTAGTGTCCAGAAACACCTTTGATCATTCTAAAGACTTTGATTGGATGTGTGAACAAGGGGGCCACTTTCCCATCATGGATCCACTGGATTAAAGAAGAGAGGCTATTTATAATTTTGGGACTTGTTTTCAGGTCAGTGCAGGCTTTCAGTAGCAATCACACAAACACATTTCAGTGGCAGTGGTGCAGAGCAGAGGAAGGAGGCGGGCACCTGGGTACGGTTTCAAACTCAGTGAACCTATTACGACAGCACTCTCTGTTTTCAGTGGATAGTTCCAGCAAACTGTGCTTGCATGAATAAAGAGTCCGAGCACAAGGATAACACTGGAAGGAAAAAGGGGAAAACCCAGAGACTGTGCTGTATGAAAAGCCTGAATAACTGAGCGGGTACAGGTGAAAACACCTACAAATAGGCCATTCAGACAAAAATGACCCTCATGGATTATATTTATGACTCCAGATTACATGTTGCAACTATGGATTTTCCAATTCAGAGCTTTGAAACTCATCCTTGACAACAATCATTAGGAGCAGAGCTTCTTTGCTGAGTCAGATCCATCAGGCTTCACTAACAGCTGGTCTCCGCTCCCCCTTTGTCCATGCTTCACCTTTCAGAAGCCATCAGAGCTCATAAACATGGCCTCAGTGATGCCTGAAACAAGTTTCCATGCTACATTAATGTGTGCAGCAGTGACAGAGAGTCTCTAGTTGAACAGCTGCCACCCCTGCCTGCCTGGCAGCAGCATCACTTTGCCATTAATTTGTCGCACCTGACAGCCGACTCTGTTGGGCACCCTCTGTCTACACCTCTTTGCTGCTTTGTGCCTTGGAGGGACATCTTTTGCCCGAATGAGAATAAGCCTGAAATATGGAAGAGAACGGTATGGAACTGAGGCCCAAGGCTGTTACATTTTATGGGTATCTGGGCCAGGCCACATAATTTGGTGGAAAGTTAGAAATGTAGGACTGAAGTCTATGTTCTTAAATGTGCTATGCCATGTTTGACACAACTGGGACCACACCAAAGTCCAAATCAGCCAAAGCACAACTTATTTGAGGTAATTCAAATCTTAAATCAGATTAAAGACAATCTCAAGTTTGTGTTTCATTACTGTCATCAAAACATTCCCATTTGTGTTTCCATGTCTATGGTAAATCTTAAATTAAAATCAAATTATGTGCATTTATCAAAATAGGACCAGTTTACAACAAATGTGATCTCAGGCTACTTAAATAAAACTTTGGAGTTAATTTAGGTAAAATTAAACACACTCAATAGAAGCATGAATAAAGCAGAAATGTATGCATCGAACTCCAAGGGGGATGTTTCAGTGGACATCAGCTTTAATTAGAGAAATACTATATATCTGATGTATTTCTAAGAGACCTTAACTATTAGAATGATGTTATATTATGCTAAACCACCTTCTTTGTTGGTCATGGGCCTATTTTTTTTTTTTATTTGATAAAACATTTAGTAATTTTTTCTGTACTAAATGTTTCAGAAAAATATTGGTTACAACAAAAGTTTGACAGGAAAACTAAGCAGACAAAACAATGGCCTACCTGCTGAATTCACATAATAATACTAGTTTGCACATCAATAAACCAATAAATGAAATTTTATATTACAAGTGTTATTATGTTACAAGTTTAAATTATTTTTTGGCCTTGGCCTCAAACCATTAACTGACATATTGTTTTTCCTAGAACTATTAAGCCATCTCAGACTTTCATTGGTAAATAAATTACCATGAATAGTTATGGATTCATTAAAGACTTGTGGGACACATCCCATTGGATAGCTTGACCAAATCTATAATGCAGGAGGTAAAGAGTGATTTAAAAAAAAAAAAAAAACATTAAAAATTCTTGTCTCTTTGGTTGAAGATCAAGAAAACAGGTAAAGTGTCAGAAAAATGCTTTTTGCCCGATACTTTTCTGTTTATTGAGGATAGGTTAATGTAATCTGACTCTGTGGCATCAAGTACATTCAAACTAATCTGTCATTTTACCAAAGACAGGCTACCATACCATATACATTATCATTATCTGAGATGATATTAATCATCTTCGCAGCTCACTGACATTAAGATCCGTTTCAGGTCACTGCAAGCAGACAGACGGTCAAAGGCGTGAAAATCTAAAAGTTGAAGATGTTATTGAGAGAAAATATGCTGCTGTCAATTTAACTCATTAGGGATCCACACTGTTATTGATGGTCCTGACATTCACCTCAGTAATGGAACTTGTTGCAAGTTTGCCAAAGTTTAAACCAGAATTTGCATCTCACAGGGTTGAAAACTAAAAAAAAATAAATAAATCAATGTAGACGTAGCCTCAAGCAAAGCACTCTCCTTCTGAAGTATGGTCCTGCAGTAGCACTGTTCCCATCATTAACATGTAGGAAATCTGCAAGCACACATTACTGCACACATCAGCAGGCAAACTAGCGCACACGGTGGCCTTGGCTTGTAAATGGGCAACGTTTAACAAAAAGCTCCAATAAATGAGGTGTGAAGGCTGGGCCTCTCACCTGTCAACATGTGACACTTAAAACCGTAATTTGTTTCCCTGAGGAGATGTGTTTTTAAACAGATTGAATTTCCCCTCAAGTCCCAATTTTATTCAGCTATTATTTAGATAAAAACCTTTCCTTTTAAATATATTTTAAGTCCAAGGCCAATGCTGAATGTTGAAGCTTAAACAGGCAAAAGTAAATTTATTAAATCAAATGTCCACAAGGTCATAATATGCCATGGTTTGTCAGAGTGTAATAAAGATAAAGCTGAAGATAACATTTCATAGCTGTCATCATTACATGGTTAATAATGCTTTTCTCTTTTATGCATATCCCCTCAAAAAAACATGATGTTCACAAACAGGCTCTCCTTTGTCATCGTTGAATGTCAACATCCCCGTTACCCTATCAGCTCCCTCTGCCTGAAACCTGAGACCACCAAACACCTGTTCTTTTGTGTGGGCTGGCATTTTACTGCTGGATTTCTCAGACAGGCAGTGGACCCTCTCTTTTGGTTCATTTCACTTTTTACTTTCCTTGTACAGCTTGTCACCCCCTTCTCTCACTCTCTTATGCTTTTTCATTCGTTTTTAACCATTATCATTTCTCACTCACCTAGCCCATTTATCATAACATCCCTGTCCTCTTCTTATTTCTTTCTAAACCCTCATTGTTCCTTTTTTCTGTCTCTCCTGGCTTTCTTTGATTGTTTTCCTTTCATAGCAATCAGACATTACTAACCTCTTGAGTCCTCTCTCACTTTGACTTTTGTCTCCGTCAGTGTTATCGTCTCACTTAAATTTATTCATGCTGCCTGGTTGCTTCTGCTTTTCTTATCACCTTTTTTATGTTTTAGAAAAGTGACAATTTGTCATCTATTTTCAAATCTTTATTGAAATGGCAAAACTAACAGTACTCAGTCAATGTCAAAAGTATAGTACTAATTGTAAGACTCAACAGTATGGGCTTTTTTGCATTGCTTTGCTTCCAGCAGACAATTGAAAATAAATCCACAAAAGCCTTTTTGAAGTTCATGCTAAGGTTCTGCATTGAATAAAGTGGAGAATTCCTTTGCTAATCAATTTCTGAACCATCAAATTGAAAAAAACATTTCTGTTTGCACTTTGCTTTGGTGGAATACTAAACTCACTGTAGACTGGAGGATTATTTTCTACATTTCTACTTCCAACAGATGCACTGTTGATACTTCTTCAGCAATATATTAAACTTATTCTCTAAAGAATGTATGCACAAATTGTTTTTCCAATCTGAAGTGAGAATCTACAACCTAATTCTATTGAGTTAATTATACATGTATGCTATATTGCCAAAAAAGAAATCTTTCTAAGCTTGCAGTGTTTTCTGTCCTTCCCCCATGCTGTCGACCATTCTGCCTATTGGTTAAATTAAATATTATTGGTGAACAGTGCTCCGAGTCATTAAAGCAAGGAAAGTACTGTTAATTTACCATTTACAAACATTCCAAAATGAGGTAAATACAATAGTTGTTTGCTGTGCTGCAAAGGTTTGGCCCGAGAAAGGCCTGTATAACACTTAAAGTTTACATTTTATAGTTTTAGCATAAATGCACATGTAGATTTTGTAAATTTACTTGAAATTGTTTTGCCCAATTGCACTGTAATTGTGTTTGTAATGACTGTAGAGTACCATTTTGGTATATAATCTTTTTGTTTCCTCTTATTCAATCAACATTGACATTTAAATTTCCTGAAACAGTGTTAAATGAACCAAAAGAAATAATCCTTCCAGGAAGTTTTTTTCAACAGATACAGCAGCAGGAAAGGTCCAGAGGAAGAAACTAAAATATTAATGAAGAACATCAAGTTCTGTCGGTGCAAAGGCATTATGGAGAAATACTGTTTAACTCTCAGTGCAGTGATATAAAAAGATGAACTACAACTCCTTATTGGTTATAGTTACTCAAAGCCCACTTTAATGTGGGAAATGACCAATAATGTATCTCTTTTTCTCTTACATCCCATAGCTTTCACCTACTATAAACTATTTTCTCTAATTCAAACATCAACATTCATACCATCCTGTCTTTTTCTTTCCAGCAACATAGCAATCTGTCTTTGCTGCCTTATTTACAACAGGTCATCCCAGTACTCTCATTCTCTTTTTTCCCAGCTAGCCTTCATTCTGTTTGTATGGAAGATGAGGTAAAAGAAAGGAAAAGAAACCCTCTAACCCTTCCCTCATCTCCTTTCTTTTTTTGAAAGCTAGCCTTTGTGAAGCTGCTGGGAGCAGCTCCAGTGTCTCCAACCGCAGCCAGGGCTCTTTTCATCGGGAAAGGTTTGAAATCTAACTGACCCTATTCATGGACTGCCAGGCCTCTGCCTGCACTCATGCTACATAATACGAGGCAATGCAGAAACTGGGGAATGCAAGTTATTCAGAACAGGGGGAGAAAATAGCATAAAAGCACAGAGGGGAAACTGGATCAGATCAGCAGAAAGCAATTAAAATGCAAACATTTTGATGGACCTGAGCCTCCCTTTCCCTTTACAGGGTGTCCTCATCTGAAGGTCAGCATTTAGTTACTGTATATTCATGGATCCGTGAAGGTTTTACTTTGACCTCACTTTCAATCTGAGGTTTAAAATTGGCACTTATATTTCTTCCCAGTATGACTTATCTTGTTCATTAGTTATGCTGTGGTTGGTCTTTTTATTCTGCACTTCCCAGTGAATCCCTGTCAGTTAAACAGTTTGTCTGCTGCTTTTTAGCTTTTCCCAGTGGGATTTTTTTCTTCTTCTGACGAACAAAGGAGGCTTTTCTCAAGATGCCATTTTTCTTTACAGTCATGGTACAAAAAAAGAAGCCCTTCCAATGACCTCTTAATGTTTCTAACATCCTGTCAGTTTCGCAAATGCTCAAATCACAGGCTCTATTATGTACATTGTAAAAGAAACAAAAATAAAACAGATTGTGAAAAATTTTAGATTTGTATAAAACATGAAAAATCCCCCAGCTTAAAAAAAACAGCTTTTTCTTCACTGTTCCGTTTACTGTTGATATTATCAGCATGTTGCATCATTAAATTGTAAAAGTACTAACCAGTTTAGGGTTACGGTAATGGCATACATTTCTGATTGTTTAACTGACAGATCCCAGTATGTGGGTAAGTTTTCTAGCTAGCTGCACTGGTTTGTAGTCACTCAGCAATTCAGAATATATTCTGCTTTTTATGAATATTAAACTGTCAAACATCCTCATTTTTATTAGCATTTGTAAAGTATATATTAGTATATATATATATATATATATATATATATATATATATATATATATATACACTCATCAAATAAGCAAGGACGTACGGAATAACTACTTTCTAAATGTTTCAGTCTGATAACACATGAACAGCACATAAAACGTGAATTAATACAGAAGTCCTTGGTGTCAATGTAAACTTTTTTGCAAAGTCATGAAGTCAGAAAACTCCACAAAGATCCCCCCATCTCTCCTGTAAGATTTTACAAAATGGAGGGGTTCATTAAGATAAGAAATGGAAAATTTCTCAGCATCAAGTGTGGAAGTTGATTTGCATTCTATTTTAACAGTCACTCTTACAGTCTTTAATATCTTCTGGGTCTCTGCAAAACTGTAACTGTGAAGTAGGACCAAGGAGAATAGCTCTACTTGATTAACTGAGGATTTGACTAAAGGAAAAAAAAAAGAAACTGTATTTGATGGAGAATCAAAATATTTTCTCTTAATTCTTTTAAAATGCTGGGCATAAAGAGATATAGTCAGACATTTTAAAGCTTATATTACCTCTGAGTGTTTCATTTTAGTGACTTTGGTTTTGATTTCAGAAGAAAGTTTTAGCTCTATTAATGTATTCTTCAGATAGAAAGTCAGCTCATTAACACACTTTCAGTTCTTTAATAAAGTTTTCCACTGCAGCTGTGATTGTAGAGTTCAGGTTCCAGCAGATGTATTTTTATTCAGAGAAAACTACTCTGACAAATAATTCTAATATTCTACTCCAATTAGGTATGAAGCATTTCTAAATGTAATAAAATCTCCATCTAGCTGACAAAAGCTTTTCTAGCCTGTTCTAGTTATTTTAAAACCCCTCAACTGTCACGAGGACGTGGACACATTGAATAATATAAAAGTGTATTTGGGTGACAGTTTAGGGGAACTGAAACATTCATTAAAATATTTTTGTCACATTTTGGAGAGCATTGTCATGGGCCTCTTAGTTTTCAGTCGTTTCCTTGTAATCATGAATATTTACCTCAGGTCTGGAATATTGGGAAATTATGTTTTATTTCACTTTTCCTGCAATATTATATTTTAACATATTTTTAAAGATAAGAATGTAGATGCTCTCTATACATCACGGTGCTTAGACAAGGTTCTTTAAGACACTGTGTTCTTACTGCCACAGATTGATGTTTTTTTATTAACATGCTGCCCCCATGACCCCAACATTGGTATTTACAACTCTCACTTTACGACACACCTTCTTTGACCCTGTTGCTGAGCAGGTAAGATTCTTGTTGTTTGACTAGAGTGTTGACCAGTTTTAGGGGCTGCCAATGGGTGAGGAAGGGCTGTTTTGTGACCATGCCTTGTTTTATACACTCAGTTACTCCTCTTAAGAAATCAGCTTCCTGAAATTGCAGAGCCTCTGGTGTGTAGTTTCCCCCTCTGCAGAGTCTAGGACTGTAATATACAATCTAGGGCTGTAATCAAGCAACCGGTTTAGGATCAACAATCCAATCAGGTACTAGATTACCTGATAGAAGATGAACTGTCAACCTATTCTGAGAGTGCTCTGGGGAAGGTTATCAAGGATGCCTCTCTGTTGTTGCAGTCACTTTCTTTTGGCCATGACTTGTCGCCTAACTCCTTCAGCTACAAAATCCCCACAGCATAGTGTTAAAACCAATGTGTTTCATTTTTGCCATGGTATTGAGTTGATTTGTGATTTCTGGTTTAGTATTTGTTTCATCTTGTCAGTGCTTGTGCATGTGATGTTTTTTTTTTAACAAGTGAGTAAGAGTTTCTAGGTAAAAGCTTTTTCTGGATAGTTCTTTAGTTATACTCAACATCTTAACAGCAATAAGAGATGTTGATATATGAAAAAAAAAATGTTTTAGCAGGAGAGATCCCTAAAATTTATTCTGCAGTTCAGAACCTTCAAATTGCATTCAACATTTAAAAGGATATTTCAAGTGATCTTGAGTCTCTACATTTGCCAGGTTTCAACTAGCAGCACCTCAGCTCCTAAAACTGTTCCAGAGCAATATTGATACAATAACCACCAATGTAGGTGGGTTTGCACTGGTTTTAAAACCACAACAGATCCTTCTTCCTTCTGGAAAAAGGAGTTTTACTTTTAATTTTAAGTGATTTTTGCTAAACATTCATTACTGAACAGCAGCATGTGCAATTGAATTAGAGCCTATCCATGAGCCTGCCTAATTAATGTGAGTTGTAATGATTTTCAAAGGTGGTGTAACACAGAAATTATAATCCACTAATTTTTTAATCTCATGCAACACACTCTTATGGTCACATTAGCACATATCAAACTGACAAGTCTGTTACCTAATCTATCACTCATAGAACCAGAGTAAACTGAATATATGGACAAAATGTGCCTGTGTCAATACAGACAAGCCCAATGTTCTGTGTTTACACTGCTCAATGAGACGACCCTGAGGCTTTCCTGGATCATAATGGGAACACCAAAGTGTGAAATATCTCATGCAAAGAAACCAGGGAAGTGATGGAGCACCGAGCCACCGTTTGGCACTAAGCTGAGAGGGTCAGCAATAAATGGAGGATAAAGAAAACAAAGTACTGACAGTCAGTTTTGGCTGCTGTCCTACAAGTAAAGTGGCACCTTTCCAAAGCTGGCTGAGCGAGGCAAAAATGTTTGCAGATTGTTTTTTTCTTTCCACACGGAGAAAAGAACACTCAATATGTCTTTACCATGTTGAGGTTGATTTGTTTTGTGCAAATAGGAACATAAAATCACAGCCAACAAGTTCAAATGGAAAATGAGAAAGGTTTAAGTCTTCTTAAGGGTTTCATTCAGTCTAGCTGCTGACATCACCTATTGGCACCTGTGCACACGAGTATTTGAATAAGAATTATATAAAAACCTGAACTGGCACTTTGATACAATTTTCAGGTTCACAAAGCAAAGTGAACCTGAAAAAACTATTTTGCATCACCTAAGTATTATCAATGAAAAAGTATGGAGTAGAACTGTTAGTCATAATAATATCAAAAAACATTTTACTTTTTGTAAGTAAAAACATATCTATGTAAAACTTGATGTTTCATATTTTTATGAAAAGTGAGATTTGGAGAGAAGATTTGCTCACAACAAATTTATGGAAACTTCCAGAAAGTCTAAAAAGCATAATATAATTTAGTGCCAAGTAAACATCGTCTTTTAAACCAATAAGACTAATGGTTGGAACTGTAACAGCATAATTAAGACCTGGGTCCAGAGAGTGTGTTAAGGGATTATTGAGGGATAACACTTTTCAGCCTTGAGATCAGACTGGATGATTCAAACAATCTCAGGTTGTCTGGTCAACGTGTGTTTTGTAGATTCGTCTCAGAATCATTTCCCTTGACAACTTTTGTAGAGGGGGATTTTGTTAAGTTTAAGGTACCTAGATTCCTTTTGAGAGCTATCCAGTGATTGTATACCCAAAGCAGGACCTGCATTCAGATTCTCAGCATTGAACATTGTTCCAGCTGTTGAGTTTAATTGTGCTTCTGATGGTATATTAAGCCCTGATCAATAGTGTGCATTAGACTAATTTGTAGTTGATTGAGAATCAGAAGCAGGCCCTCTTTGTCTGAGACCAGGACTTTCAAACTAAAAAAGGTGGATTGCTCCTTTCAATTTGAAGGTCAGCCTTTTCTGACCTTCACGTGTGGTCATGAGATATGGCTCCTAACAGAAAGAACAAGATCCTTGACTATAATAAGCTTTCTCAGTAGGGTGGCTGATTAGAGCCTTAAAGATATGATATCTATTTAAGATACACATTTCCTTTTTGAGCTTTTCCAGGCACATCCTGTTGAGAGCAGACCCCACTGCAGGCTCTAACCTGTTGGAAGGAATACGATAAATCTCCCTTCAGGCCTAGAATCCCTAGAATGAGTTGTAGTGTTTCTGGGGAGAGGGATGTCTGGATCACCCATGTCTGATCAGTGGAAGATAATGAATGAATGTTTAATCAATTAAATGTCTGATTTAGGAGTCCTTAACATAGAATAATTTTACAATTTTGTATGACTGAGAAAGAAATTTACTGAAGAAAACTACCAAGCAGTCATTTACCAAACAACAAAATTGTGCAAGGTGTCGTTCTTCAAGCAAATCCAAGATATCAACTCTATGTAGTTTCATAATGCAAATATTAGATTTGCAATTGTAAAGCAGTCTGGAATGCTCTATCAAATCAGTCTGGATACCACACACTGAATGAGTCTAAGTGATCAATTACTTTAATTGTGTCTTGCCCAAGTTCATGTCCAGAAGGAACTTTGCTGCTAGAACCCTGATACAAACCATGAGGGTTCAGCAAACATCCCAGCACAAACGCATCCAGGCACATTCAGTTACACTAGTGTGACGCCCAGATTTGCTCTGTGATCACCGTCATAGCTTGTTGAGCATGAAGAGGGCTGTAGGTGGTGCCAGCTGTGAAATAGCAGTGTGTGTGTTCTAGTGGGATGGGGGAGGGGCACGTTGCTAGGAATTTAGTGTTGCTGCAATTAATGAACATTTTCAAAATGCACTTGATATTTGGTATCATATCGTTGATCTACTGCCAGCCGGTGTTTGTTAATTCACAGCATTGTTTCCTTTTCCATGCAGATAGAAGGGCAGAGCAAGGAAATGTGACAGTTTGAAGTTCATACTGTGAATGAGCAATCACTAGAAAGAAACAATCCTCATAAATATGATGTATAGAACATCACAAGATAAAGAAAATAGTCAAATGAAAAAGGAACTAAAACAATGTTTACAGCTTGAACTAAAACCTAAACAAAACTATTAAAAAATGTCTCTGCTAGAGAAATAATTAGAAATTAGAACCTGTTGTTTTTTGTGTGATCAAGTTAAGGTTCAGAGTTCATGAAATGATTAAATGAAACATTGTGGATAACAGGTCCTAATTCCAGTAAATACTGGTTAAGTTTCTCTTCTAATCTAATTTATTTTAGTGCTAACACACAAACGTGCGTAATGAAAGTAACTATTTAGCTATGAAAATATATCTCTGTATCCAATTCTGCAAATGACCTTAGAATGGCTGCAGATGTTCATTGTGAATTTGCAAAGCAAGTGAGCAACAAAGACCTGCTCTACTGTTTCTGTAAAGGAGAAACTCATTTGTCCACTGAATGTTAACAATTGGATGTTTTTGCATCACAGTAAATAGAAAGTCAATTAATAAATCCGGTTCTGGTGCTTTAGAAGCATCACGTGTTACATTCCTGTTCAAGATCCATGAGAACACCTTCCAGAAAGTGTGATTCCTTCCATCTGGCTGTGCTTTATTCTTCACTGCCTCTTTCTGCACCACTTAACACCTCAGCTTCAGTACATAGAGCAAAGTCAATGAAGGTAATCCAGTCCCTTTGGAAATTGTTCTCAGCTGTCAGATTTTTTGTCTTTAAATCAAATTAGAGATATAATTTACCAGGTCATTTATTTTCAAACAAACCATACAGAAAATGTTCTCATAAAAATCTGAATTTAGAATACAATGATATCATTACTTTACAATGCTATGCAAAAACGTATTCATATTTCTAAAACTTTATAGTGTTGTGTTATAGCTCAAACCAAGGAGCGCAGCAGACAGGTCAGGGAGAAAGTTGTGAGGAAGTTTACAGCATAAATTAAAAAATAATAATAAACAGTAACCTAAGTTTTGAGCATGCCTTTGAGGATTATTTGATCCATCATTCAGAAATGTACATAGTATAGCACACAGAAACGCTCAATCAAAACTGACTGAGCTATTTAACAATGGACGACAGCTAAAAATGACAATCACTGGTGACATTAAGCTCCTGACAAAATCCTAAAACACATGCAGCTGTCACTTCAGCCAAAGGAGATTCTCCAAAATAGTTACTCTAATGCAGTAAATCCCAATGCATGCCACACCTTTCTGATTTATATTTGGAAAAGATTTTGATATCATTTTTCTTCCATTTCTGCATTCTCAGAAGTTGTGTAGAATGGCAATAAAAATCCTAAAGTTTGTGGGTGTAGTGCGACAAAATATGGAAAACCTGAAGGTGTAAGAACAGATTGACAAGTTAACTTATTCAAGAAACTGTCTGGACACATTATACAACTGCTCACTTTTGGAATACTGTATTGCCAAAACATTGTCCCTTAATGCATAAAAGATAATTTTTACTTTAGCAGTTAATTAGACAATTCAATAAACCTTTACACCAATATTATTTTTAAATCAAACTGCTACATACAGTACACTCCAAACTATAGTTATTCAGAAACAATAACAATAGATTGACAGTGCTTCTTGGTGACATTACTTGTGAACCCCCAATGCAAACTGAAATAAAAAAGAATGTAAAAATAACTATATTAGCAATAACTCTAACTGACATATGCATTTTTGTTTTTGTGACTACATTATTAACTGATTGAAAACCTGCAAGAGTATGTTAAAAAGAAGGTTCATCCTAAACTTATTCTGTGTAAATATTTTAGTGCATTTTATTCATAAATATCTAAATGACCGCTTCCTTATTTTCTGTTATTGGACTCTATTTGTTTCTTTTGCTCTCCAAAAAAACAAAAAAACATGTCATTGTATGCTACAGTGATGCTAAAAGTATAACCATATGTACACATGAGGGATAAAATTAGATTGCAGTCATTATTGTTTTTGAAATTCCAAATTTGAAGACTTGTTTCCAAGTTTTTTCTGTAGTCTGCTCTTCGTCTGTAAACATCTCCTTTTTTTGAGCACTTACTGAAACACTTTTTGTTCTGCACTGCTTTCATCCATGAAGTCACCTTAATGATTATGTGTAATTGCAACTACTCTTACATTTGCCTCATTCTTTTCCATTTAACTCTTTTCTCTAAGCTGGAATCTAATACCGGTTATCCAAATAAAAGAACTTAATTAGTCCAGCTGCTAAAGTAAATCAGCCCATGAGATTATTTCTGCTTGAGCAGCTGAGAAATGTTCTTAATGCTGGACCTTGCTAAAATGTGCATTTGGCCAAGATGCAGCTCTTTCCCATGATTCTCTAAGTGCTCATTTAACTGGAGTTGTATTTCTGCTCCAGCTTTTGTGATGCTTTAAAATCAAATTGATTCTGGAATGTTTTTATTCCTACTGTTGATTTTTGGAGGAGGAAGAGGTCCAAGACAAAGAAAGACTGCAATGTGAGTGTGAAAAAGAAAAGAATTATACAAGGGAGAGAAAGAGACAGAAAACAAAAGACGCCTGCACAGGCGGACAGAACAGTGGAACCATCTCATGACTTAAACATTCTGGGGGATAAAATATTCCCACATTGCACGGATACTTTTCCCTGTAAAACATGAAGCTTCAGCAGTGTGAGAAGAATGCATAAATGAGCTATTGTATCAGTGTATTGTAATCACTTCTGCTGCCTTGGGTCAGATGGAGCTTCTGTGGAATGAAGTGAAAAGCAGGGAGTAAACAGAACAATGCCAGAAACTGTCCTCTAAGCTGATAAAACAGTTCAAACCTTAATGCATGCTTCTTCCTGTGTGACTCCTGTATCTGTACCCAATAAAAACAAACACACACATTCAGGGATTATGTATAAGAAATGCACACTTAATTTGAATCAAATATGCACAGTCTGAAATTTTGTTTACACCGGTCATTTATGCGAAGCTCTTGAAGAACAGTCATTCTTGTGATTTTTCTCAGTATTTTTACACTGTCAAGGCTCGACTCTGTTTAGAATATTTATGTTTTATGCTCAACATCTGATTTGCTTTTGATGCTGTAATAATTTGCTGTGAGTGCATTCTGGTAAAATCAAACCTGAACTTTATGGGTGGAGCTTTCTAATCTCAAAAACATCTGAATGTGACGTTTCTCTTCTAGGACCATCTTCTGTGATTGTTAACAATATTACCTTCTGCAGTCATGCTAAGATAGTTTTCACCATGCATGTTAATGTATTTTTGTCTAATTTTGTGCTACATTACAAAATCTTGATAAGTATTTGCAGTTACACTAGTTTTGTAATACTTCTGGTTATACCTCTTGGTATATTGTTTCATCTTTAATAGGAAACTATTTTTTAAAAGTACAACTTGCAATGTCAAAAATATGCAAACAATGATTAATTAATCGCCTGGGTTAGTTGATCATTGATGCAGAGAGAAAAGCAACATCAGAAAGATTTTCTTGGAACCAGTTGGAACAATTTTTTTTCTAACTCATTCAGTTTTCACAGAAACTAGACCTGATCCATCTACCACTCTGAGATCTCAGACATGCTCTACCATTGTCATGCTTCGGGATAATCTTTTCTTACATCTATCAGATTTCTATGTAAAGTGCAAGAGTCAGAAGCTTAAAATAAAGTAGCAGTTTGAAAACACAAGGCTTTATAATTTTATCAAAAGTTCAGCCGTGATTCTGTCTTTTGTAGTTGCAAGTCCAGTGGAATGTCCAAACTGGGTTTTTTACGGTATTACTACATAACTACACTGTAAAAACACAAACTCACACAAAGTATTTTTGAGTAGTTTCCAGTGTAATTATCTAAGTACACTTGAAATAAGATGAAAACTCAAGTAACTTTTCAGCAAATTAGGGGCTTGTTTTAAGTCAATAATTCTTTCAAATTGATAAAAAGTACTAGTTCCCCTGGGTGATTTGTTTCACTTCTAAGTCTTGTTATAAGTGGATATAATCTACTACTGAAACTAATACATATTATCAATATTCAGGATTTTATGACTTAAAACAAGCCCCTATATCTTGCTGAAAAGTTACTTGTAAGTTAGATTTGGCTTATCTGAAGTGTACTAAGATTTTTGCTCTAAAAATAGACAAATACTTAAGGTATTATGTTTTTTTAGTGTAGCAGGCTTTATTTAATCAAAGCACATAATTCCATTCATTTGTTTTTCTTTGTTTTTGTTAAGAAAAATATGATTTGGTTTTGAACCTAAAAACATGTATGCATTTTCTGTAACAACCAGCAGGCAAGGTGACATACTTAGTGCAATGAAGTTCGAAGTTTCTGCATTAAATGTTTGTTAATTAGCCCCTTCAGTCAGACTAGAGTAGAAAGGCGGAAAGGTATGGTCTGAAGAACTGAGTCATGTGGTGCGCTGTTGGCGTTGCTGCTGCTGCAACCAGAACTGAACACAAACTGGAATGCAGTTTGTGTTCCATTAGAAATGTTTTACAGCTCAGGGCGAGTGAAGGGCCCAGAGGAGGGCTTGCACTCTCGCTTGCCTCGCTGACTTCAGAAAAACCACAAATTCCTCAGGGTTATTTATCTGTAGCCAGGTGATTTCCAGGCCTGACAAGCTTCACACTGATACATGACAAGAACAACAAGAGTTTATCTGGACCCAAAAGATTTATACAAAGCATGAGGAAATTGCTTAGGAAAGCGTTACCTTTTAGAAAAGCATTATCCTTTAGTCTGAATCCTAGAAATTCTAAAAAGATGGACTTAAAAGAAAGACAGGCTTTTTTGTGGAATGGCTTTTCAGTAGACCAGAAAGAGAATATCTTAAAAATAATCAATTGTGACATTAGCATTCAGCAAAATGAGATGCACTTACATTATTGTCTCTTATTCTTATGCCAGAGGGTGCATTATTTCTGCTGTCTGATTCTCAGCAGTAACTTACAAAATTGCATATCTATACTGCTTTTGGATCACCTCTTGTGTTGATTTAGCAAATAAAACAGGGAATTGTGTGAGATTTTTGTGATATCTTAATCTTTCAAAGAGTCTGCACCCACCACCAACTCTTTGATAACAGATGTTTCTCTGGTTTGTGAAGTCCACTCTGCTCTCTGATACATGAAGGCATTAGCATTTAGATAACTCTCCTGAACATAGGACTCAGGTGAAGTGAAAAGGCTAGAGAAAAAGAAAAAAAAAACCAGAATAATCAGAAGTTACATTTAAATTAATATTAGCTTGTCTTTTATCAGTATTTATTAAGATGTCTGCAACCACAGCTGATGTTTTAATATAGGTAATCTGGAATATTTTAATAGCAGGAGGCATACTTTAAGGATCACTGTCCATTCTTCATTAGATAAAATATGAAGTCAAATAATAATATGGTCAGAAACAGTCTTTTCTTAAATTTATATTTGTGTAAAATATGTTAAATATCATTTACATTTTAAATGGAAACACAATTACTGGTTTGTTCCAAGCTGTGTAAGAAGCAGAGAAAGGGATCTCTAACCATTTCTCTTCGTGCAGTCTCTCTGGGTTCTCTCATGCCTATAGTGTTGAAGTAACCTCATCACACAATTTTTGTGCAAAATGAGTTTTGAAAATGTAATTTTGCCTTCTGGAGAATTAATTAACTTTGCAACTTATAATAATTGCAGTTGCAGCAAAGCAGTTTGTTTTGGTTTATAGTGAGTTATATTTTTTGAAGTAACTGATCACTCATTTGGTTGAATTTCTTTTGTTTGGATAATCCAAAGTCTACAAACATGACTACTTGTGCTTTAAACACCTTCAAACACACACATTAAACAGGGGCTTCAGCTGTTGCATATTAAAGATGGCTTACTCCTATGACTAGTAGATCATTTTTGACTGGTCACCAGGAGACCAGAAATCAAGGAAAATAATCAGAGTGCATTTCTTCAAATCATCCTCCCCGTTTTTGGAAGATGAAGTGACTTGGATGTTGATTTTATCATTTTTCAGGTAAAGGGTTTAAACCCCACATGTTTTATACACATGCAGGCTCTGCAACTCTGTTTAGATGCAAAATATATATGTCTGTATCTGTGAGGGACAAATTGAACAGCAGAGACTTTTTTGGATCCTATTTTCTCTCATTCTTCAAATAAAAACATGCAAAGCTTCCTGTGACTCTGATTGCCTTAAATATTTTGCCATCTTGTAACATTCTTTTATTGCAAGAAGTGTTTTGCTTGGCTGGTAGATAGAAATAAATCTGTCAAGCTTAACACGACCCAAGCGTAACAGACATGCAGAACATTATTTTCCATGCTTTTTTTATTAACTGAAAAGTGTCATTCTTTTGAAGCAAATAAAGAATCCAGATTTTCCTACCATTTTTAAATATATTTAAACTGCTCCCAGAGGGCTGCCCTTTGATGAACACAATTTTGCATATTTGTTTGTCTTCCTCTCTGACAAGCTGCAGTGATAATAGGCAGGTGAAGTATGCTGAGAGAAGGACAATAAAACCCCATGAGTATAAAACTGATGGTTCAGAAAGCCTCAACATAAGTAAGGAGATATTTTCAGCTGCTTTAATCTACAGCTTCTATGCTTTGCACAAGAACTGCATGCTTGCCAATATGAATTACACCATGCATGGAGCTGATGCAGGAAAAGTCTAACTGATGATTTTCATATACTTCCTCATTTAAAGATGTGTCCAATATTGCATGGATAATGCATTTTGTGAACTCTGTGACTTTCACAGGCACGTCTGACTAAAGCATGAGGAACATCAACGGAATTGTGACCAATGTTAATATCATGTGTGACAAGGCTTAACTGACTCTGCTGCATCAACTGCCAATACAGAAAAGACTCCTGGATTTCTCTGAGACTAGAGAAGAACCAGGATTCACGGGAAAGCAGTCCACACTTAACTGTTAAACAACTCTACCCACAACTTTTGTTTTTTTCCAAATATACAGACAAGTTACTTGATTTTATAATTGGCTGGTCAATGGAAAGGGTGAAAGAATGATGACAAATTAAAAAAGCTTCTATTGACCTCATTAACTATTCAGTGTGATTAACTGTCACTGTAAAGTGGACGCTTGATGATCAACAGCTGGTGTTGACACCACCAGCCAACACACTGGGCCACTGTGGGATCACTAGTGCATAGTCTAATTGCTCCGTGTTAATGGTATGTTGAGCTGTTAGTAAAGTTATTGTCAAAAATTAACAGCAATAATTTACATTAATTAGCCTATTTTCACTTTTATTTATTTATAAATATAGTTTCAGCTGTAACATCAACATCATATATTACTAGTAATTGGTTACTGTAAATTAATGCTTTTACCCCACATAAAGTGTGTTTTTGCAATAACCCATAAAGAAATGTCCATTTTACAAATAAAGACACAAAGAAATTTGTTTTCTGTAAAAACCCTTCCAAAAGGTAAAAAATACAAGTTCAGATTGAATTCAGCAGTCCTTCAGCTCAGCTTGCTAAACACAGGTGTACAGCTTGCAAACACTAGCATTAGCATATTTAGCCCCCAGAAATATGTCCTGTTTTCTTCAAAATACTAATCAGTAACTGCATTCTGTGACTCACTAGTTGACTAGTGAGTTCAATGACCCATTCAACGCTTAAAGGATACCAATATGCATCAAAATATATTTTTTACTTACCTGTGATATAGAAAAGATGAGCCACACACATTAAGCGTCCTATAGCATCTCAGGAAGGTTTCTTCTTCTTCTGTGTGCCCAACCTTCTCTACGCCACCAATGCGACAGGTACCCCTAGTGGTGATATGTGGAATCTCACTAAATAACTTATTACTTATTGTGAGGAATTAAGGATAGAAAAACTAAAATAATGTTGGGGCGCCTATTTTTATACTTAATGTTTACAGTACTTACAACAGCTTGTTTTCACCCATCTGTATACATTTTCAGGTCTGAAGTAAAAGAAAAAAAGTTAATTTTAAGGGCTCTAACTTGTCTTGCAAAACAAAAGAAAATAATGTAATTCTTTTTAGGCCAGGTTTCATCTGTGCAAGTACCTTTCCCATAACACTGGCAATTTTATTTTTATTTGTAGATTTTCAATGATCCAGTTAATGATGACAGTTCAGATGGAATCAGTGACTGAACATGTTGCAAAATCTGTAATTGGAGCTTCTCCACCTGTTTCCCATTTAAAAAAAAAAAAAAAAGCTAAGACCCAATTAAAATATCCCAATTTGTTTTGCCAATATTGGCTGTATTTAATCAACCAATGTGACCATACAAATAGCATAGCATCCTTATGGGGCCCACAGACACATGTTGCCAGGGAAGGTACATAACAGAAGACAGAAACCAAACTTTATATTTGGTAAAATTTCTTAGGTGAGAATAATTTCAGATTTAATTTAGAAAGACCACACTCTAATCCTTATAATATACATAAAACCCTTTTTAATAACAAAAAAGTTAATCTAACATACCTGTGTCTGAAAAGATGTCATAGAAATCTAATTGTTCCCATACTGTGGGAAACAGTTTTTCTCCTGTCAGAGGTAGCAAGGAATAACAAAAGCTGTACGCTGTGAGCTTTAAACCTTGAGTCGGCTTACCCTGATTCATCATTTACAATTCAGCCCCTGTTCTCAGGTATTCCTTCCACATTACACCTTATAGTTGATGTGAACCTCCAGTCAGACTGTAATAAATGACTAACCCGTCACAGAGATCAATTTGACCTTCGGGCTGAGAAAGACATAGCCCAAATCCTTTCTTAAAGTCACAGATGCTTTTAAGCTTTCAATTCTGTTTTTTTAAATGATGTAGTTGCACACAGAAACAAGTCGATCTCTGTCAAAATTCATTACATTAACTTTAAGTTTTTCTTTTCTCAAATAAAAGTTCCCGAAAATAAATAAATATTTTATACACTGAATATTATTCCACAGAGCCTAACACTGCAGTCATGCACACGTAAAGGGACAGACGGTAGCACTTGCTTTTCAATACCTTTATTGAAATAAATGACAGACTTCTCAGCAGGCTGCACCCACTGCGCTTTTAGCTTGAGTGAGAGGGAGAGTAGCAGCGAGCAGGCAACGGATGATTAAAGCCTCACAAAAGGTTGGGAGACGTGACAACATGGGTTCAAGTCAATCAGCGGGCTGCAATATGATCACCAGGTTCCAGGTAATGTGCACAAGGTTAAGATGAAGGAGGAATGAGAGGGAGGAGCAGAGGAATAATAGCCTTATGTTGCACAACATGGTCAATTTTTATGACCCCTTAGAACACCAGAGAGAAAATGTTCTCCCCAAACACAAAAGGGTGTATTTTGTAGGGTAACACTGATGATCAAATAGTATTTTGAGATTCCCCATTTTCAGTGTTTAAGATGCAGAGCAAAAGTAAACCTGCCTGTGTAAAAGATCTCAAGGTTTGGAGGGCTTTTATCACTGACAGGTGGTAGTTAGGATTTCAAAGCACAGGCTCTCTAAATTCCTAAGAAAGTTCATAAAGACAGGCGAACAAATAAACAAAAAGAATGTTCCAAGGGGACAAAGACCTCACCTGAATGATAGGTAGACCTGTGGTGATGGAAAGATGAGCTCTGGAGAAGAATTTCTGAGCTGTCACGAAATATATGAAGGTGCAAAAGCAGCTCATTGTGTTATCACAAGGGTATTTTGTCACTGAACCCGACATGGAGGTAAAACTGAATCCAAGTCACTATTTGCAATTCATGACCTGTGGATGCATGTGTGCGCAAAACAACAGAAATGTGATTCTGAATATTTGTATTCATACTTGTGTGCTGGTCAAACCATAAGAAATGTGTGTGCTTTGTCTCTTTCTCTTACTTCCACTCACCAACACCCTCCTTGCCCTCCCACCCCTGCCTGTCAGGAATATGGGCCTCTGATTGGGGGCCAGCGGCTCAGTCGCCACAGAAACTGCACCAAAGCAAACAAAGAGGTGGACTAGAGCTTAGGGAGTACGAGGACACAAAGGGGCTACGGAGCACAGTGGAAGATTTCAGAGGGGACTCAAACAAAGCAGAGCTACAGCTACACAGCAAAGCCAGAATAAACACTGCTTGTTGTGCCTCTCATTAACAATGTGGCTTCTTAAAACTGGGCACTGGAATCTGTAAAAAGCCTGTTGTGCACAAGCCTGAGGAATTCAAATGAATGCCATCGTCCTTCTCTCCTGGATTTGAAATCACATTATTCACAAATGCAAATGACTGGTTGAGATGTGATTAGTTAAATTGAACAAATTTTTCAGGCAGTGCATAAATTAAATCAAGTCATTTAAGTTCATCTTAAGCCAGTCTAACATTTTATCATACTGCACTGACTTTAATTCTGATTATTTCTGCTAAAGATCCATTAAAACACAATTAAGATGAGATGAGCCCCCATAACATGACAAACCAGTCAATACTGTTATAAAGATAAATGCCTAAAGACTGTTATTATTATAAATTAAGCTTCATCAAGAAAACACATTGCAATTGCTTCAATAAAGGTTTTTAATAACCAAAGTACTACTGAGTATGTCTTTTAAAAACTCGAATAATATTGACGAATGAGAAATAGAAGCTGAAACTGGTACAAAAAGGAAGTCAGTTGGCTGAAGAAGGAGATTACATTTTCTTTGGGGGCCTGTGGTTGCTCCCATCCTTAGGGACTCATTAAAAATGGCCTTGACATTAAGGGTCCACTCTCTTTCAACCTGTGTACAGCCATGATGCTGAGATCAAACGGAGTGCTATAGGTGAGGGCACTCTGAATGGCTTAAAGCTGGTCATTCATCCTTTAAAAAGACAGGAAATCAGGCTAAATGGAGGCCCAGCTCCTCCTCTGTCCTGCTAAAGACGCTTCAGAAGTTGCAGAGTTTTTGCAGAGAAGAATTTCAAGTGGTCATGGCTCTTTGATGGAGAGTCCAGAGCCAATAAAACCCAGGATTACTTGTGCCAAAGAAACACACCTGCACTTCATACATTGCCTGGCTCTTTTCCTAACCCCAGGCACGGTAATGAAATGCTTTTCCAACAAAGAAGGCTAAAGACAAAAATATTTTGTTTTGAAATATTTCTAGCATGTTTTCACTTGTCCAGAATGCAATTTTCAGTAAATTTTCTTGAGGTGGTCAAATTCCTCCTGGGAAGCAAAAGCCTTTGTTTCCCAAATCCTTTGATTCTACAGTAGAAACACTTCTTCGACTTCAGACTTACATTTTTTTTTAAAGAAACACATTTTTCTAATTCAATTTTCTCTTAAAAAGTAAGAGAGAATTACTGATTTAGTCCTAAGATATAAAAACACCTGCACTTCTAAAAGAAAATTCTGTTATGGTGTTGAATGACAATAACGGCAATAAATGCAAGTACTGATGTTACTTGTGTTCAGTATGATTATCATAAAGATTGCAAAGTAGAAAAACTCAAAGTACATAAAAAAATCTAAAATAGGTAGGGAACTAAAGAGATATTGCAATTCTTGTAAGGATTTGAAAATATGAAAATAATATCTTGCTTTCTCTGATAAAGACTAGAGCAGGGACACTCGACTTTCAAGTGGCTCTTACCCTATGTGCATTCTTAAGGCCTTGTACTGATGGTCAGACTTTCTCCTTAATAAGTTTTTGCAGGAGAGCAAAACACATGGGTCCATCAATTATTGTAAGTTATTCTGGTCCTGAAGCAGCAAAGCAGCTCCCGACTGTTATCCTACCAGTTTTATGCCAGATCTAACAGTTTCAGAAATATAACTTTTGGCTTGTTAGTCAAAAGAATATTGTCCCAAAACCCTTGGGCTCATCGCAACTTTTTTTTTTTTTTTTTTTTTGGGCAAATGTAAGATGCACCGTTATGTTCTTTTTGGCCAACAGTGGTTTGGCCTTGAAACTCTCCCATGTATGCCAGTTTTGGCATACATGGGAGAGTATTATGGTGGAGTCATGAACCATGACCTTATCTGTTGTTCTGGGTTATTTTGTTATGTACTGGATGTATTGTTGATGTAGGAAGTAATTTTGGTAGGTCGGTAACTCCTGGGAAAGTTCACCGCTATTCCATGGTATCTCCATTTGTGAATAATGACTCTGACTGTGGTGGTCTGGATTTCCAAACCATTATAAATGGCTCTATAATCCTTTCCAGACTGTGTCTTTGTTTCTTTTCTCCTCTTGAGTTTCTTTAGATCAGAGCATGATGTCTTGTTTTTGAGATCTTTTAGCCTACTTCATGTAGCCAGACAAGTTCTATTTAAGGATTTTGTTTAAGTTACAGGACAATTAGTAATCAGTCTTGGGTGGGGCTAGGGGGATCACAAGAATGGGGTTAATCAGTTAATTTAAACTTTTTGGTTTTATTTTAAAAAGTGGGTGATTATATTTTCACATAAGGCATTTGGATGGTTTCATTAATTTCCCAAATTAAATTGGGTGGATTTGAAAATTATGTTGTATTTACTCTGATTACTGTTTCTTTTTCTTTTTTTTTTTTTTTTTAGATGTTCTACAATGTAGAATCATTATGTAAAAAAGTAAATGGTAAAAATCTCTAAGAAGTCAAATACCTCCATTGTACTTGAAAAGAAAATGAAAACAGCTTTTTTTCCCCCACTCCAAAAGCCGAGTTTCTGTGTGAACGATTAAGCCTGGAGGCTCAAAATGAAGAGCAGCTGCACAGCCCTCTTTCTTCTGTTGGCCTTATACTCTCCATCAACCTTTGCCTCTAAGGTCCACAGCAGATACATGATTGATAACCATGGAGCTGGCTGGTTCTAATTTTAGCCCGTTTTCACTTGGAGACTCTCAAAGCAACAGGTAAATTGGACACAGAAGTCAGAGTTGATCAATGGTGTAAATAAGCCCAAATAAATTATTTTCCATTGCAGTAATATCTATGAATAATGTGCTTTTCACAGAAAGCACTTTATTTGAATGCAGGTATTGACTGTGCTAATATTACAATTTTTAATTTAAAATTTAAATCAATTTAAATCATAATACGTTTATTTTAAGAAGTCACCTAAAGTTAGTCTTCTAAAGGTAGTATATTCACATTTACCCATTATACATTTTTATATAGTATTTACTATCTGAATTTTTGCATCCTTCAGATTTTAGGACTCCCTACGTGAGGATTTTAAGGACTAGAAAAGAAAGATATTTTTCTGTGTTTTCACACAGACCCGAAGAACAATGAGGTAAAGTTCTAGCTATCTGAAGAACAGCCTGCCTTCAGGGTCTTTTTATTGACTGAATTTATATCCACTCATATGGAAAGTTGCAGTGATGCAACATTTATTTTGCAAACTTCAGCTTTCACTGTGCTTCCTTCCTCTGTGTTTTGTTTAGGTTTGAAATAGATTGTTAATAGTTAAGTTAAAGTTTGCACAGTTTTATGGGAGATGTTTCAACTTCAAAGTAGTCAACTTTCATTCTGGGTGTTTCTCACTTGGCCGTGAACCATTCCAGCGTATGACCTGAGGGTCGTGACTTGAAGACCCTCAGGTCATATGCTGAGGAGATGTCTTTAAAGCAAACCAAAATAATAATAAAACAAACAAACAAACAAACAAACAAAAAACATGCAACCTAATGTGTCAATATTCCTTATGCACCAAAGAATATCTCTGTGCTTCAAAAAATGTTTAGCAAAAATGCTTTTCTGCAAGATAATTTCTCATATGGACAGCAAAATGGTCTAGGAAAGTATCAACCACTCCTGAGACAGCAGTAAAATAAGGATTTGTCACATTTGTATGGATGACAAATAAACCAATTTCTCTATAAATGTCGAATGTCATTTTGAACTAAAGTTTTCTCTAGTTAACCAAACACATTGGGTAATGCATAAGCTATTTAGGACACATGTGTGCTCCCTTTCTCTGAATGTGCTCAGACTGTATTAAAACTTAAGCTCTCTGCCAGTTCCAACATTTCAAAACTCTCCTCTATTTGAATAGCTAAATTTGAAGTAAAGTGGCACAAAAATTTCAATTCAGTTTTCATATTGACCTCATGAAACATCAGCCACAGCATCAATAAGTGACACTGACTCAATAATGATTGGCACCCCTAATAACATACAACATAATCTATTCAGCCAGTGAGGGTTTTACTTTCTGCAATGAAAATCAATTGAAACGATTTTCTCTTCTGGTGGACTGCATCTTTGTTTTTGGAAAGATTGTATTAAAACTTCTTGCACAGTGTGAAATGTCTAATTCAATATCTGCAGAGATAGCCTCAAATCATAAGTCATTTTCATGATTCAGGGCATAAAAGTTTATCTTTTTTTTATATTCAAACTAGACTTTTCTTTGTTCACAGAGAGAAAAGCCAACTGGGTCATTTTAATTATTTGAATGTCATAGTGTTATCAGGCCAGCAATCTACTTTGTACATGTAGGTCAGGGTCCATTGTGCCTCCCATGTGGGTTTTTATTTTTTTTACCACAGCGTTTCCCTGACTGTCACTCATGATTAATCTGCTAATGTCCACATGCAAATTCTCAAAGCAGGCCTTCACTGTGTGACTGTACAGCTAATGGGTGCCAGAGGAGTCTTTTTAGCCATGACATGCATATGTATGAGCACGTGTATTCTGTAGCAGCAGTTTCTTTTGATCACTGTGTGAAGATTGAGTGGGCTAAGATGAACGATAGTTCAAAGCGGGGGTACATCAGCAACTGACCACCTGCCTTTCATTCAACACGGGGATAACAGATGGACACAACAGACTGCAACACACCATTACCACCCTGTAAAGTCAGGATTCAGATGGCCTCATGTTTCATCAAATAAAGGCTTGCATAACCTTAAGACCGTTGCACTTTCTGGCATTCACTAGGATGGAAAGAAATGGGATTTGTTTACCTGTAATAAGCAACATTTTTAAGCCAGAACTCACAGCAACATTGTATTTTCTTTTGATAAAAACAAACACAGTTTGTTCATAGAAAAAAAAAATCTTGCTCATCTGTTCTGTCAGAGCATACAGCTTAGATTGCAGAATCAAAGGGGTGGAGCCTAAAACTTTTCATATTCATCAAGTATATATAAAATATTTTGGGGGTTTCTCCTACACCTAAAATATTTAGCTGAACTTGTTACATGATTTCACATGCAGGCTGTTTCACTCTATTCAGCTCTTTAAAAACAGGTATGATGGACAATGGAGTAACATTTTGAGATTCTGGACCTTTATGGACCATGTAGCTGTGGCCGCTGCTTCCAATTCTTCATTACAGGAAATTATTGCCTGGAAATAACAAAAGTTGCTGTAGGTTCATAGATGACACCAAAACCTGTATGCACAATATACAATTATTTTGCATGATGAATAACATTAATAATGTTTTGAGAGCTGAAAAATTGGTTAAAACCCACAAAATCTGAATGAATACACTTTTTTGTTATTTAAAAATATACATATTACAAGACTTAAGGAACAGGTGTAGATTATCGACTGAAAGGATCACCTGAAAGAGTTGAGAAATGTCCACTTGCCCAGAGAAAATTATTCAGTACTTCAGTATTCTTTGGTGCATAAACTGTTCTGCAGATGTTTTGATTTTAAAAATAATTTAATATTTTTTGTTGGCTGTTGCTCACACAAAAAGGAATTATTACAGAGTCAATCATACATTGGAACTCATTGGACTTCCTGAGACAGCTGACTTCTTACCAATTGATTGAATTTCACTCTGCTGTTTTACTATTTAGATTGACTTCAACAATGTTACTAGCATAGGCAGCAATTCAACAATGCATGGACAGTAACTTCAGAATGTTTTGGAGTCAAGCATTAGAAACATAGAGAAGAGGATAAGAGAGAAGTAACAGCTAAGGAAGTGCAGATGAATTAAAAGAGAATGATGGACAATATTCAGACATCTGTCAGAGCAGCAGTCAAACTGTATGATTTATATGGAAAACTCAACACAAACTCAGATACATCTGTGGCTGTGAGTGTAAGTATCAGCTGTCCATGTCTTTGTTCTTGATTGACTATAGACCGATTTAAGCTCATGTCCAGAAATTGTCTGACAATCCTTTTATAATTAAAGAATTGGTCCCAGAATGTTTAGAATTGCAATCTGAATCCACCTAAAATAGAAACTCCAAATACACTATTGTCTTGTCCTATTTATATTTTTCCTTTTGAGGTGTTCTTCTATGGTAGATCATACGTAGTTTGAAAATCAAAATTTTATATAAAAAGCATATTTTAATAAATAAAGCAACTAAATTCAGAACACATTTGCTATGCTTATGTATGCGTCTTCAAAGCCCAAATATGCTGGAGTCTTCCCGGTGATTCTGGGACGCATCTGGTGCCGCTGTGTGCCTCCCATGGTATTTAGTAAATTGTAGCAATGAAGAAATCTTTCTATTAGAACTAGGAAATTGCTTCTGTCAAGACCACTCAACAGGGGGAGATAGCTCTTGCTTGAATTGGATCTCAGTTTAAAAAAAGAAGTAATCTAATGTGACATCTTGATAACATCTATCATGAAAGAGAAAGAAAAATTATGTTCTGGTGCCAGAGGGCTTTTGGTTTTAAATTTCCTTTCAGATTGTAGATGTGGCACTAATGCTGTATATTTAAAGCAGCTGAACTACTTTTATGAGATTCCACTGCTCCTCCATCAAAAAGCAAGATTGCCTCAATCGTAGCTGATGGTAATTCTGATTCACAAAATAAAAATCAAAGCTTGCTCAGCTGCATCGTTTCAGTGAATAAAAACCTTATTATCGCAGTTCTGCGGATGTAGCCTGCATATGGTCCAATTAGCCTTTCAGAGTGTTTAATAAGCACAATCAATGTGCAGGGAGAAGTCAAACTGTGCTGAAGGAACTGCAATTTACTCAGTGGGCTACCCTTCACATATGGGGCAAAAAAGGAGGAGGGGTGCAGACCTTTGTGGAAAACAGTCATTCCTTTTGTAGCATTTTTAATGGTCAATGCCTTCTGGTCAAAAGGTGTCTGCTGGATAAACTAATTCTGTAGGATTAGACAACTGTGGTGGTGATCCAAGCAGCCAAATAAATGCAACCTTATTATAGCACAGTAGAGAAGAGTATTATATATTTTAGATAAATGGCCAATAGCACCATGGTGCCAGAACAACTATACATTTACTGCACAGAAAGAGGCACTTCAGTTAAAGGATTAGTGGGAATCAATTATTGAGGCAGACCACCATTTTCAGTCTCTGCTTCTTAAGATGTTAAACAATAACATCATCACAAAAGGGGAACTGATGGCACCTTGGGCAAAATACCAGCAGTAAAAAAAACAAAAGGCATGGTTAAACTCATGGCATCCAATTTCTTTGCCTCAGGCTTACGTTTTTAGTCTCCAGTGGGTTAAATGATGACACTGGATAAATAACACAGAGTTGGACATGCTAGAACTGAACTGAACTTAATGCATTGGTTTCATGCGGGCCAACTGACCTTGTGTTCCTAACAGACTCAATTCTGCAGACATCCCAGACAATAACATGCAGGTTTGAATCTGAGGCAATTTATCTAATCTTCACTGTTCTGTCTCATAGGAATGGCATTTATGCATTTAGCTAAATAATAACATATAAAATAAACATGTAGCTTAATTTTTGACATGTGAAGACAAGATAAGTACTTTAAAGCAGCTTAATCCCACGTTGATAGATGGATGTTAAAGCAACCTTGCCACATAAAAATGTTGCAAGAGAAACATACCATGCTGGAAAAAGGTTTAGGTGTGGAGCGTTTTTGATATTTTTTATGAGCATCTGCTGGAGGTTAATTTCAAGCGCTAGACAGCTGTGTTTCCCATTGCTGTTTGTTGTTGGAAGCGGCGGGGCTGGGGGGTGGGGTGAACAAGGACAGGTTTCAATGG
Organism: Poeciliopsis retropinna; assembly: GCA_010277075.1. Classification (NCBI taxonomy): domain Eukaryota; kingdom Metazoa; phylum Chordata; class Actinopteri; order Cyprinodontiformes; family Poeciliidae; genus Poeciliopsis; species Poeciliopsis retropinna. The sequence continues at coordinate 3,451,039 of VMRM01000020.1, forward strand.
AGCAGACAGGGCCATCAGGTGAAGAACAAACAGGACATGAACAGGTCTGCTGATGTCTCTGTCACATCACTGACAGAAACATCAGTTGAAGTATTTTATAATTCAGATGTTAAATTGTTTGAGATTTACCTGCATTGTATTTGCACAAACCTTTAATAAATTTAAATAACTTCAAACTGAGAAAATTTCCAGAGTTATGTGTCAGCACAAAGACGTTAAAGATTTTAACTGAAAGACCTCCACCTTCATAAAGTACTCAAGAGTTCGCCATCAGCCATCAGGGACTTACCACAAAGTGACATACAGATCATGGAGATCGAGTTTTGCATGGATGCATTCATCAGACGTCAAGTCATTCCTAAGAACAAAACAGCACAGTAAAACCTCACCAGTTTTTTCAGTACAACAATACTCTACTCACACAATAGGTCCTCAAAAAGCTGGTATTATGATTTATTATAATACAGTTTCTTCAATTTATTTATTTTAAACTGAAAGACAACATCTTTGAAATTGATTATCCTTCACCCTGCTGCAGCATTAACCTGAAACAACCCTCATATTGTGTTCACTTGTCACTGTTTCAATATTCTGTTCAAAAAAGAAGTGCAAAAACAATTCTGCACTTTGCAGAAATGTATTCTGCAACCAAAAATAGCCTCCATGTTGGACAAGGGTGTCCAGAAGTGAGATCTGGGATTTGGTCTATTAAAGATCCAAAAGCACAATAATGTAATGTACGTAATGTATTTTAGTAGTTAATCTAATGGTCCACCTACATTAAAAGGTTTGGTTGAGAGATTGGAGAAAATGAAACTATGTTCATTCAGATATGGTCACTTGGTGCATGAGTACAAATGGTTTCTCTCCACCTGCTGTGCTCTATAAAACTAGACTATGCACACATTGATTTCCCATAGTAGCATGGGTGAAAAAAAGAAAAATGTTTAAATGTAAACAAACCCATGAACCTATCAATACACACAAAGCCCTGAGGAGTGTGGAATGACTAATAAACCAGAGTGAAGGAGATGGAAGAAAAAGCTCCACTGACAGGATCTCAAACTGAATCCACAGGGAAGCGTCATATTGCAGCTATGACTATTTGATGGGTAAATGCAGAGCAGAAGCATCAGATCAAATGGAAAAGCACATGAAGATTTCAAGAACCTTTATCACAGGAGAAATATCATTTTGAATCAGCTCCAGCAACAATTTTAACAAAGACCATGTATTTTGTCAGAAACTTATTTTTAATTCTTATTAAACTATAACGTTACAGATGTTGCACTAACCTTTTTTTTTTTTTTTACATCAGCAGATATTTTTAAGACTTTGCAGGACAGCTTTGTTTGAAAGAAAGTGTTTTTATGTCGAGTAGTTTGCTAAAATGCTAGGCTAAAATTGGCACTTCACTGTACATTTTGAAATGACTCTCTGACAGTTTGGCTCTTAAAGTATTTCAATGTTTTTCTAATTCATGTGCCCTCAAAACTGAAAAGTAAAAACTGATTCTGGCTTCATAATGCTTTGCTTAGAATGAGGTCCCTTTCCCATGAATGGAAAAAAAAAAAGAAAAAAAAGAAATCTGAGCATGGTGGGCAGAGCAGGTCACTTGTCTCAGACAGTAAAGTCTAGCAACTGTCAATGCAATCTCTCTTTGCAAAACAATGCACACAGCCTGTAAAAAGGCTTGGCAAGACTTACATAAATAATCATGCAATCATTTTACAGACTGCATAATAAGAGGTATCAAATGCAGATGTTAGTCGGAGAATATGATTTTCCTCATTTTAAAATGCTGTGATTGGGACTCTGATCCACATCGTTCAAGTCTGACTTATCAGTTCTAGTTTTGCCTACTTCACATTTTCTTCTAAATGATAAACACATCCAAACTGTACATTTGTTTAAATTGTTGTAGTTTTCACTCAAGCAGAAAAACAAATTGCAGAATTATTTCAATTTAAGCTTCAAAGCAGGTCTCTGACCTTTTTCTGATTTTTGCTAACCTCAAAGCATGTGTTAAAAAACCTGCTCCTTGAAATTTTCACTTTCTTATATTATTCATTTTCTTAATCTAAATGCATTTGATAAAATAAGTCTAATCTTATTTTTTGGTTGATTATCAACGGACGGTTGGCTGACAGTTCAGAAAAAGAATTATAACCAGTTTTACTGCAGCGTCAGAGTTTTTAACCAGATGAGAAATAAAATTATCAAAACAATGAACTCATTAAATTAACATGAGCTTTAATTGTCTCATAATTCTTCATAAATTGCAATTTTGTTCAAAAATCTTGTCCTGTACCTGTTTTATTTTATCAACCTGAGTGACAAATATGATGTTAATAATGCAGAAAGAGTCTTTATGCTTTAATTTTTGGTTGACATCAATGAGATTTAAATTCTGTTCTTAAAACTATTGCCTTCTGTTTTCTAATACAATGTTTATTAATCAAATGTGAAATGGCTTGGTGAGTTTTAGGAACACCCCACAGTGAACTTTGATTCTGAGGGATTTGGATGCAGCGGACAGGTAATTCCCCCTGGAACAGGAGCTTAATGCTATCCTCCCCCCAACCCTTTTGAAATTTCTTCAGCTGGAAAATGTGTCTGCTTTTGAGAAGACAAGAGATCCCCACAAGAAATAATGACCAAGACATTCGATTTCAGGTTCTAAAATCTTACCTTTTGTCAGTCAAGTGGTGAAACATTCTGCAATAATTTCAGGATTAACCAGATAGTTTCAAAACAAACAAACCATGTCATTGTTTGAGACAATGTCACCTTGAAGTAGATTATTATTCCTTGTTACAACAGAATTTCTCCCTTTTGTCCTTTTACAATTTGAATACTCAAATGATGAAATCAGCTGTAAAGTACGAGGTTTATTTTCTGCACATAGCTCCAGAAATCTACATTTCTGTCACTCGTCAGTGTGGTCTGTCTCAACTGATCAGACTGTTTGGCAATATTTGACCTTTTTGTGAAGCTTCTATAACACATAAGGTCCTCATTGTATTTATCCAAACATTTCCAGCCAATCACATTTATGGATATACTAGATTAAAAACACTGGCATGGATTTTATATTATAATTTCAACAGCATTATTTTTGATATATTGGTTTGATTAAAGTAATAAATTATTTGCTGCCAGCAGGTATTAAAATACTTGCTTCAAATTAAATAAATAACTAGACTTATAGTAAGTGTTCTGTATAGCCCATTAACTTTTAGAACAAAAAAAATATATATATATCTTCAATCATTGCATGTTTGTAGAAAATTGAAAAACATGGTAATCTGTATGTTACCAATTATAATCTAAGGTTCTCAAATTATTCTCATTATTAGAACAACATGCTAAACAAATCTCATGCTGTATTTCAAAGTGTCTCTATCCGGAGTAGAATAATCCAGATTACAGCGCACAACATTGAGGAATGCCCACACTCCAGCCATATCCATGTAAGCAACAAAAAACTTTTGAGTACATGTGCCACCTTGTGTCACAGATGTGCCCTGAGCAAAGAGCCATACTGCTAAATATTCTCTGAAAATGGAATAATATTAAAACACAAATCAGAAATTGTTTAGACTTAACACACAACTAAGTTGATGAATTTTATCCTCACCCACATAAACCTGATTCAAAATACATACAAACTTTAACTAGCTTCTCTTTTAATTCAACTGTCTAGTTAATTGACATTCCCTCCTTCATGGTAGTTGACAGGTAAGTATAGAATACATGGGAGTGAAGTATCAGCTTGAGAAAAAGCCAGTGAAAACAACTGACCTCTAAGTTTTGCTCAGTGATCAGTGAACACGTGTGTTATGCACCCCCCACTGACACACAACAGTTCAGCCGACTGCACACACACTCAAACATCACCTACCTTACAAACTCACTACTGACATTGACATTAATGAGAAAAGAGACGCACTCATGAAGGTAACCAAAGGTGCTAGTCATTGAGATATGACTCTGATGTCACTGTAACAAGCTGTCAAGTCAGTGAATAAATCATAAATTCTCACAGATTTATGACTTTTCTTTTAATATGTGCATAAATGTGGAGCATTTTCTGATTTAAAATCAAAAAAAGAAATCCAACTAAGGTTCATCCACATTGACGCTCATACAGAAAATATATATTCCCATATTACCTCAAATGTATTTACTTACCTGTATTCTATACTTAAGAGCATATTTATTTATTATTATTCAAACATATGGTAGCAAAGTCAGAAAGATGGGATAAATACAAATACACCTAAATTAGAATATTAACAAATTTACATTATTTCTGTCACTCAATTTAAAAAATGAAACTCAGTTTAATTACATGATGTGTGTACCATTGACAACAGTGGCAGTTTTATTGATTATGTCTTACAGCTGATAAAAACTTAAAGACTGCTCACTCAGTAGTTCATTGGCTGGAAGTCAATGACATCCACTATATTGAGGGCAAGCCAATAAAAGGTCATTGCTAAAGAAGCTGGTTGTTCTCAAAGTGCTGTTTCCAAGGATATTAATGGAAGGTTGAGTGAAAGGAAAATTGTAGTAAAAATGACACAAGTGGTAGAGACAACCCATTCAAGGGTTTGGCTTAATTTATGAGTTAAAGCTGAAGCTTCAAGCGCATCTGAAAGAGGTTCCCACAATACATTAAGGAGAAAAAGGACTTGACTGGTGTTCACTGGTCCAACCACTTTATTCCATTCCAGTGTATTCAATCTCAATAGATGAAAACACTTAAAGTACGTTACTGTTTTTATGTGGAGTCTACAAAGGAGTTTCACTTTTAGAACCTATTTACTGAGATATAGCTGTGCATAAATTACTGCTAGTAATTTTTATTGGGTTTTTTTTATATGCGTTTTCTAAAATCTGCAGTCTGTTAGGATGGGTTATTCTCTCCTTGAACAAGTAAGCACCCAATAAGCCCTTTTGTTGCCTGTTATCCTGCTCTAGGAACTGGATGGATGGAGACATAAACAGGTCTGAACAAAGTGCAATGTCTGGAATCACATAACTAAAATTGTTGTCAAAAGCACATGGCAGGAAAATCACCCACCAGCCAGATGTACAGAAAATCAATGCAAGTTGGAAAGCTTATCTACATTCAATATGGACAAATTTGGAGTTCACTGTAATTATTCCTGAAGATCAATATTTTTCTTAATAACTAACTATTTCATAGGGAAAATAGTTTAATCACAGGTTTTCAGTGCACACAAAGAAACCCCACACACCAGTTCACAGAAAGAAATGGACGTTTAAACGTAATGCTAAATTTAAAAAAATTTCTTTTCGAATTTCATGTTTTAGTTTCTAGCTCCTTGACAACCCTGAAATTCAGTTAACATTCTCCAGCTGATTCCAAATCTGCACTCTGGTTTCCTTTCCATACCTAAATATTAATAGTCTCCATTACATAAAAATTACTTTCATCTCCGTCTCACATGGAGGGATTAGATTTTAATCAAGGCATTAAATATGACTTTCTATTCCTGCAGATGGGGAAAGATGGCAGGCAGTCAATTAGTATCACACTCTGTTTGCAGTCTCACAGTGAAGCCTGATAAAGTCTTTGTTGTCACTGAGATGCAGTTAGAGCGTAAACAAAACACAAATGAGGCAACATAATGATGAGATTCTGTCAACAGTCAGTGTGCTGCTATAAAGATGAAAATATCTTCATTTTTAAGATGAAACTGCTTATGGTATTCAACTCACATCTAATGATTTTGACTGCTGACATCATCAGTTCTGATCTCAATCACAGCTGGTGCTGTGCATCAATATTTGCAAAATTAGGCTAAATTGGAATAACTTTTCTCCACTTCTGAATCAATCACCATTAAAATAAAACTCGGAGAGACATTTTGGTCCACAAAGTAAGTAGTTCTAGTCTCTGAAAGTATGTTAGTGGCAACACTGTGTAATATTTACAATACTTGTCTGCTTACCTCCAATTATTCTGTTCATTTATCCATTTCATCTGATTCTGGGTGTAGTTCCAGGTTGAGAAGTTAAGTCCAACTCTCACTGACAACTAAAATTTAAAAAAAATATCTGGAATAGTTAGGGTCCACCAGGTTTACCACCACCTGGGCACACCCAGCAGCACTGAAGCTGCTCACATCTGCACTCAATAAAGCATAATTGCCTCCAACAGGTTTTGTTGGACTATAAGAGCATTTACTCCCCACCAGTAGTGTGTGAAGTTATTGTTCTCAAGATGAAGCTGGCTCAGCTAGAAGGTCTGATTTTTGTGCTCATCATACATACTGCCACAGCACAGCAGTTCTTCAGCAGCAAGTTTGGCTGCTACAAACCTCAGCCTAGAAAACCAAACTATGGAGCTAAGTAAGTATTCTTTTTTTTTCTCTCCATGGTTGTATGTTCTCTAAAGTGGATTAAATGGGGCATTAGTGGTTAACTGAGCCATTCAGTGGCTTAATGCTTTTTCTGTTGTGACTTCACTGAGATGAAGGGAATGATTGTCAATCTAAGGCGTTTCAGTGGCTCTGTTGGTGAGGTTGACTTGTCTTCCTTAGAACTGCATCTCGTCCTCATGATTGAACCTTGCACACCTGCCAGAGTCCTGGGACTGGAGGAATGTGAACGGTATTAACTATGCTAGTGCCACCCGTAACCAACACATCCCTCAGTTCTGTGGCTCCTGCTGGGCACATGGTAGTACCAGTGCTATGGCAGGTAAATGGTACCAATTTCTGGTGTTGATGCCAATATAGCTAAACCTTCCAAGAACACAAAATGGCTGCCATTAAAGCTATTGTGGTTATGCACAACTTGGTTATGGCTTGAAGAAATGATTTGAAAAATGTCATGATGACAGAGGGCGACTCTTAAACGGGGATGTGGGCGTTAAAGTATCTGGATGACTTGCCTTAGCATTTCAATGTCACTTCCTGTAGATCGTATCAATATTATGCGTGGAGGGGCATGGCCATCTGCTTTTCTGTCAGTCCAACATGTAATTGACTGTGCTGACTCTGGCACCTGTCATGGAGGAGATCATGCAGGTGTATGGGAGTATGCCCACAAGTCTGGGATTCCTGATGAGACCTGTAATGACTACCAGGCTGTTGACCAAGGTAAGAACTAAAGCCTCACCAGTTTCTATTTGAATAAGATGTGTTTTTATAGTTGGAATTTTTTATTTTTCCTAGACTGCACGCCATTCAATTCCTGTGGCACTTGTACAACTTTTGGGAAGTGTAATGCTGTTCAGAACTACACAGTATGGAAAGTGGGGGACTTTGGTGCTATAAGTGGAAGGGAAGAGATGATGGCAGAAATCTACGCTGGAGGACCAATCAGGTATGAGTTGAATAAAATAAAGACTGCATTCAGAATGCTTAAGTTGAACTTGTGCTTTTTTTTTTAAAAGCTGTGCAATCATGAGCACTCAGAAACTTGATGAGTATACTGGCGGCTTGTACTCGGAGTATGTCCAGTTTCCTGTCCTTAACCACATTGTGTCAGTAGCAGGCTGGGGTGTGGAAAATGGCACTGAATATTGGATTGTTCGCAACTCATGGGGAGAACCTTGGGTGCGTCAAGTTACTAATTTGTTTGCTAGCTTTAAACTAAATTTTGGTTGAACATGGTTGCAAGTAAACTTTTTTTTTTTTTTTTTTTTCTCCTTTCAGGGTGAGAAAGGTTGGCTCAGGATAGTGACCAGTGCCTACAAAGATAGAAGTGGAAACTTGTATAATCTTGCTTTGGAAGAAGACTGTATAGTTGGTGATATGATCATCCCCTTAAATTACCAATGAAAGTTGTGGATATTTAAGAATTGAAGATTCAACTGACAATGTATTGTAAACTTAATCGCCATTAAAAATTGTAAATGACTGAATCGCTCGCCTGTAATGTTTTGAATGTAACTTTAGCATTCTGATTTCTACTTGGTTGCCAACTACAGTCCTTGGTGCTTCTTGCTCTGCAAATGGTTGCAATCCCAAATTTCTTGCACAGTCCTGGTGAGGACTTTTTTTTTTTTGTGTTTCTCCTCAATTAATCCTTGAGTGTTGACTGCAGCGAATTGGTCAACGCAGACCCACTCACCATGGGGTATTTTGTAGTGGCAAATTGACCAAAAATTCAGACTGGAGGAAAATGCAAGCATGACTGTAAAGTCTCACCAGAAGCCCTACAAGGAAATTAAAATCTAGATTTTATTCTGAGACAAGTGTCTTGGCCTTCAAAATGGACTATTGTCAGAAATGACTCTCTGAAAACCAGAAATGCATTGTCTAGCTAAAAATTGGGCTGGAATGATCTGTAAATATGTCTGGGCCATGAGGCTTTGCACAGGAAGAGAGGGGAAGAACTTCAGAAAGCAAACTGGGTTTAAGTCTTAGTGCTTGGTTTATGAAACTGCAATTGTTTGAATCCTACATCTTTGGAGTTCTGGCCAAAAATATTGGCTTAAAATAGCTGGTGTTTCATTCCTACATGGTAAATTCATAAACTCAATGCTGTTTGTGTAATTGAAAGTGGATCTGTTCAGGTATTAGAAATTTAATTCTATCATCCTGGGCTGCATTACATATAAACGGTCAGTTTTCAATACAAAGATTTTTATGAAATCGAGCATTTTACAGTGGTACTTTGAGCAAGTCTTTATTATAAATCAAATGAGCTGAAGTTGTACAGGGCTTAATCTAGTCCAGAATAACCCCAAATTGTTTCACAACTTTCAGTCATATTTTCAAGCACATATTCATACTGGTAAGTTGCTGCTGCCCTGGAGCAAACTGACTGGTACAGCAGCATCTGTGCAATCTGACCACCACCAGGCGAGGCAGGTGAAGTGTTTTGCCAATAGACATGACGGAGGTGGATGGAGCAAGGGTTCAAACCAGCAACTTTGATTACAGGACAAACTCACGTCAACACTTGTTTGGAATACATCTGAAGCCAAGTAATCCATAGGGGTCTCCTGACCTTGGGGAATGGTGTCCTCCAACACCTGGACACAAACTTGCTTTATTGCACTGGAAACAAATGTCCTGATCAAAAACGGCTGTCTGTAGAACTTGACAGTTGAAACCACTCGTTTAGCTGTGGTGGAACAGGAACACATCTAAAAGTTGGACGTCGGCCCCTAAGGGCTGGAGAAAAATATGCTTGCGTCTCTTTACCCTACAACTTGAATTTTTAGTCAATAGCCAATGCACTCTGAAGGGCAGACAGGTTTATATGCTAAAAGTTGTGAAATTGGCTTCTGATCTCAAGGGAGTTTCATATACACTTGAGTTTTAAGTCGAGTTCATGAAGTGTGTATATGAAGCTATACCTCCAGAAATATTTAGCTGTGTGGAAACTAAAGTGTTGCTTTTAACCCTAATTTGCATCTGAACAGGTGCAATGTCAAGTGAAAATGTAATTGCATAGAAACCTTCCCTTTTCAGAGAATCATAATTTGTCACTGGGAATATTACTTTAGCGCGATGTGATCCAGGTGAATTCAGGCAGGTTAGTTACATAATTTTATAAAAACACTAATTTGTGGTGTTGAGTGTCAGTTATGAATTGCATGGAGCAATCCCATCCTTCAGGTCCCAACAACAGTAAATTAAGCGGGTCTTTAATAAAATCACTGTTTATGTAACTTCCTGGTCTTGATTACACAGACTTAACTCGCTTAGTGAGTGAATGTTTTATTGGTTTTAATTCTAACAGGCCTCTGGAGAAAGTCTGTTAAATCACCAGCTATCTATAATAGCAAACACAACAGCATCATCTGAGTTTATGTGCAATTATTGAAGCCCATTTTCATGTTCTGGAAAATAAAAGGAAACGGAGTACTCATACTTAGTTCAGGGAACGCAACAACAATAAAAATGCAAAAACACAAGCTGCTGTGCTCTGCTGCTGATATGGAAATGCTTTCCATTAATTCCAGTTTCCATTCAGCTTCTCATGGGAGAACAAAAGGATAATCAAACCTTCCGCGGTGCTCTGCAAGCCTCAAACCTTTAGAGCTGTACTGCTTCCAAGGTGAGACATGCTGTGAAAAGAATAAATAAAAATGAGCATAATTTTGTTGCCCAGAATTAAGTGATCAAGCCCCCACCCTCCAGCAATCTTTCACATAAAATCAAATTTGCGGTTTGATTAAATTTCCTGCTTGCTCTCTCATTTGCATAATCACAAGCAGAGCTCTAATGGTCGGGAATGAAAACAAGTGCTAATCTATGCGTCGAAAGCAAAAAGTTATTTTCCAGGATACCAGAAAAGGTCTAAAGAATGCAGGTTGCAAAAGCACGAGTCCTTTTAATGTAAGTGATTCAGTATTCATCTTCATCACTGCAATCAATATGACAAAATGGATTTTTCAGCAATTTTTGGAAACCCATTATATATCATTTTGGGTATTGATTTATATTTTTCAGTAAACATGTAAATGAAAGAGGTGGAAGATGTATGAAAATGTTTTTTGTTTCTTGAGGCCTCAGATTATTGGCTTTAACAGATTTGAAGGGCATAGCTACAACCAAAGTATTCTTGAACAAGGCATAGAATGCAGCATAATGAAGAGATTTCACACAACCATTGAAACTGGAGGCACTACATCTTATGACTCAAAACATGCCCAAACAATGCTTGTAAATTATTACTGCCTGGGGATCTACTTAAAACAAAGGAAAGAATAATTTCTTGTTAATGAGTTCCATAATATTTTAAATTATTTATCACATCAAAATGAACTGTGTTTTTTTTATCTCATATCTGACAAATCAGCTTTTTTCACCAAAAAAGCTTTGATTGCAGGATTTTGGATTAATCAAATGTGAAAGAGTAGCTCTATTAAATGAAGTAAATCAGAATTTAACAAAAATGTCTAATTGAACCAATTTGCATTAAAGAATGGGCTCCATATCTCATATCTCTTCACTGAAAATGCACAGTTTGCTTTCCAGACAGCAGTCGTTTTTCCTGTTTTTCTTTCGAGCAAAAGAAGCCCCTGACCAACAATCAGTCAGCAGGATTCCAGACTAAGTTTCCAAACACATCCATCCCACTTGTTCCTCCTTCTGTCAAACATACCCGTGCAGCCTCGAGGCAGCAACAGAATTAGCTCTAGTTAATGAAAGAGTATTAATTTCTCTCAGTCACAACAAAATAAAGGACTAATGTAGCCATGAATATTTCAGTTACACTGCAGCAACACGGGGATCTGCTCTCACAATCTTCCCTGGCTTGCAGAAAAAGAATTGGTGATTAAATGCATTATTAATGCTTCATAATAAAATTTATATTTTGCAGCGGTGGGATGGAGTGAAAATCCAATGAGGAGTCAATACTATTTCAAACTAACTTGCTGAACGCTTACAATAATGAGAAACTGCCTCCACGCCTCTGCAGCTTGGTGAACAGAGCTCCTCTTTCTGTTATCACTCTCTTGTATAAGGTAGTGCATTCTTATCGTATCCATTAGAAATGGATGTGATCCTTCCAAGTAATTTTTTTTTTTTTTTTTTTTTGCGCAGTCTCCCTCTGGAAGTTTTAATTAGAACAGCAATCATTCATGCTATCATTGTTTCAAGAGAGCCGCTTCAGCATTCTTTAGATGCCCACTTCATCACAGGATCAGAGGCCCACAGAGGGTGGACTGTTCAGGGTGGCTGCCTCATGTGTCCTCTGCCTTTTACCTCCGCATTCATAAACTCATTCTCTACCAAAACACAGCTGTAAAGAATTTTTCTTGGACAAGTACAGAGATAAGTTTAGACTCAAACAACTTGTTAGATTCAAAATACTCACAACCCAAGACAAAACTAGAGAAGCATGGGCATTGTGATCCCTGTGGAATGTTGTTTCTGAGACAGTTGGACTGGAAATATATGTAGAGCCAGAGAAAAACTTTATTATTAGTGGTCGGATGGAAATGTTTTTGTTTGGGGCCTGAAGGAATTCAAACTTTTGATGCCACTTTTTCAGCATGTTTTTTATGGAGCAGTTTTTGGCAGATGGTTTGATAGAAATAAGATATTTGCCTGAATACCAACAAAAAAAAGCAAACAAAATAACGTGTTTAGTAACTTCTGATTTCTTCAGTTTTCCAGAAAAGTCAAGCACAAACAAGTTTTTATTGAAAGTTTTTGTGTATCAAAGTGAAAATGTCATGTTCTGTTGGGTGTACCTTTACATTTGAGCTGCTGTTTTGTTGAAGTGTTAGGATGTAAACTGTTTTCTTAAGAGTGCAAACATCCTGCATTAAATAGACATAATAATCCCACTTTGCTCATGCTCCTGCCTGACTGATGGCACAAACTGTGTTGGAAACATAAAGGTTTTTGTGAAAATGTAAGTTGGAAAGTATATTTATCTGTCCAAATTTGTTTGTCTGTTGTGCATTAATTTCTAATTTCACAGTGAGGTTGTAGTTGAAATGTCCAGGCAGATTTTTAAAACATAAAGTAAAATTTTCTTCAGACAAATTAGTTCCCTTTTGGCAAAGACATTGCCCTTTTTACACTGCAGTAATTTAAACCAAGAAAGTAATGTTTTTATGTTTTCAGCTGAACAACACAGTGCCTTGTATCCAGCCCTCCTGAGTCTATTGGCAGAACCATATTTTACAGCTGCAGGGTTTTTTAGGAATGTGTTGACCAGCTTTGTACAAGTAAAGACTGAAATTTCTTCTTTGCAAACTCACTCAGCAGAGTCAGACTGAGTGGAGAGCCTATGTGAATGAACGTTTTTAAGTCTTGTTGCAGATCAACTGAATTTATGTTTTGATTTTGGATTGGGATTTCTTCATTTTAATCAAGCTCAAGGTCTGCATGTTATGTGTAGGTTTCAGTGAACCTCCTCCCTCATCTCAATCTTTTTCATCTTCAAATAAGTTTTTATGGTATTTCTGCAGGATTGCTCTGTATTTAATTTCAACTAACTCCAGCATCATGCCTGGTCCCTTGAAGATGTGTTCAGGGGCTCAGAATTTGTTTTCTGCCACACTCTGCACATAGATTACAAAGCTAAATTTTGGTCTCATCTGACCAAAACAAGGCTGGTGGCTTGTACATGTCAAAGACTTCCAAAGCTTTGCTTAAGACAGTTCCTTTCTTGTAGCCATTTTTCCATGAAGATCTCTAGAGTTCAAGGTGGTGAACAGTATTTACAACAGCCATAAACCATGTTTACCATGTTTAGTATTTACCGCAAATATTCGGATTCCCATTTGATTAGAGACTGAAATCCAGTAGCATTGTAGAAATGTGTGCCACTTCATTCTGTGTTTGTCTATTTTCACTTTTCAATGTCAAAGTGACCAGAGCTGCCACAGTGGGACCATGTCGCTAACGTGGCCATCGTGGGACAAAATCAGTGACTTTTATCTTCCACTCAGTGGCCTTTATAGTTGCTTCCTCTAGTTTTCTTGGAAATGTCATCCTCTCAACAGAGTTTGACATGAACACAGTAGTTAGTCAGGGGTCTTTTGGTTCATTTGAACTGACCCGCAGCTACATGATGCTGCCCCCTGTTGAACAATTCATCTTCATGTAAACTTCTATATGTGTACAATGACATACAGCAGTTATCAAAGACTTAATTGCATGTGTTAACTACTTTAAAGATTTTGTGAGTCCCAAAGCTATTTGCAAAGTTGTGAAAATTAGAAACTGCATATATTTGGCATGAAGGAATTTTGAAGTATAAAGATTTGATCCAGGTGTTATGTATTGTTCTAAAAGATGGTTACTATGAGAAAATAGTGTATTCATTGTCTTGACACACAATGAGTTAAGATGTCTTTATAATATTTACTTGCAATAACTAATATTTATTAAGAGATCATGTGAAACTTTTCAATTTTTATTGAAAAAGGGGAACATTTTGGTCTCATTTTGAAATTCTATGATTTACTACATAATGGTTTTCAAAGCAAACTCATTTTCTGCACATTTTTTAAATCATTAAACATTAAAACCATTTTCCCTCTAAAAGTAACCGACTTTCTGGAAATCAGAGAGCTGATTGATGTCGCAGTAGAGGCTGCCCGCAGGAAAACAAATCTGTCTAAATGTGGCTTTGAAGAAAAGGAGCAGCTTTCCCCCCTCTGATCAGAAACTTGGGTTTGGTGGAAAAGCGCCCCGCCCTCCTGGTCCATATAACCAGAAAGCCAGTTTGCAGGACGCTCAAACAAAACAGGAACATTGGAGATCACTTCGCTGTGTATGAAGTATTCCTGGCGGTGAACTCTGGCTACTCTGACCCAACGGATTACACTGGCTGTTTCATCTTTTGACGGCAAACAAGCAACCACAAGTGACCATGGATTTTCTCAATCACAACTATTTGAATGCGCGCAACCCCTATGATTACACTTTCAATTTCTGGAACGACTATCTTGGACTCACGACATTGGTTACGAAGAATAATAAGCTCAACATGCCCCAGAATCCGAACTCTATCACCGAGTCCCTGAAAGCGACGCTGGGTTTGGACGATTCCCCGACGTGCCCGTGCGTAATCGCGGGCGGCACCGGAGAGAGCGGGCACCTGGACTGCTGCTGTCCGTCCGGGAGCCCCCCGCCACCCTCCATCCTGGACCTGAAGGAGCGCTTCTCCATCCTTAGCCCGTTCCAAAGTCAGCTGCCGGAGCGGGAGATGGGCTTCGGTGGAAGCTTTGCGGGGTTCGATCTCTTTGGTGTGGAGCGGAAGATGCGCAAACCCACAACCAGGGGCAAACAGGAGCCCAAAATCTGCGTGTTCTGCCGGAATAACGGAGCGCCGGAGGAGGTGTTCGGTTCTCACGTCCTGAAAACTCCGGACGGCCGAGTTGTGTGTCCGATTCTGAGGGCTTACACCTGCCCGCTCTGCAGCGCCAACGGGGACAATGCCCACACGATAAAATACTGTCCACTGTCAAAAGACCAGCCATCCCAGCGCCCATTAAAGGGGGGGAGGGCTGTGGGCGGTAAGAGGATGAAAATATTTTAAATAGACGAATCTATAAAGTAAATTGAATTGCACTGAACAATTTCCAGATGACTGTTTTGATTTCGGTTTTAGCCTTTATTCTTGTCTCATAATCATACTGTCTCTTTTCTTTGTTCCATCTATGAGATTGCTTCTATTTTTATAGTTATTTTATCCACATAGAATCATTTTCTGCTTTATTCATCAGATTTACTCTTTTCTCTAGTTTATAGTCATTTGAGTGTGTGCATACAAAAACACATATGTATCAATAATCCAACATTTTTAAAAGTATTTTGGTCACATAAGAAAATACACTGACATTTGGTAAGGGAGATGAATGTCATAACCAATTTCTACCAAGTATTTTTGTATGGTGAGCTAAAAGCTTGCTGCAATCATCTTTCATGTCTTAGAGAAACCAAAGTTATGTTTGCCATTAAAAAAGCAGAGGAATGTGTTGGTAATGTGTGTGTGTCTGAGTGAAGGAGGAAGTCTTTGAACCCCTCCGCCTGCCTGAAAAAACTCCACCACATGTTTTCCAACTTGCTCTAAAAGTTGATGCTCATTCTGGCAGGAAGGAACTAAAACAGACAATGTCACTTCTGTTTTAGCTCCATGTTCTCTGGGGAACAAACAACCGATAAGAAACCTATTATATGTCATACCTGAGCAGATTTGAAACTATTCCATATTTGTATGTTTACATTCCCAAATAAAAGTGACACACTGGATTTTATTTTATTTCTTTGTAAGTCCTATGTTGTAATTGTACTTTTTTTCAATTTTTGTTTCCCTTGACAATTTGTTCAGCTGAGCGTCTCATGGCCAGGTCTACTCTGCTATGTAAAACAGTGTAAGTCCTTATTACCCGAAAAACATAGCAAATGAATGTCAGTAAACAATAATCCATTTCTTTTTTTCTTTTCTGGAGAATCCCAAAAAAGATGCAAAAATGTCCTGAATGTACGATTCAAAGTGTCACTTGTGGGACTGCACGTTTCTGAAAGTTTTGTTTACCAAAGGAAAACAACTGCATTAATGAGAAAAAGGCAAAAGATTTGCTGTACAGTCAATACAAATGATGTTTATTCAGTATTTTAACATGACAAGTGACTTCAGAGGGCGCTACCTCAACGGGATTTTGTACTTACATGTAAAAGAAAAAAAAAATCAATAGCAGTTTATTGATATAGTGCTGCCATTTATATTAAGGGTTTTTGATAGTATTTTTGATCTTTGTATAACATAATTGTATTTTCATTTTGTTGCATTTAACACAATGGAATGAGTTTCCAAAAAGCTATGATAAGCATTACTTCACCAAAAGGTGATTGTCTGTAAATAATGAATATGCCCATACTTTTGAAAGATTAGCTGTCCAATGATACATTGAGAGGGTGCAAAAGAGTGAAAAAAATGCTGACAACAATTGCCACTTTTAACAGAGGTTTTTGATTAAATGATTAAGAGAAAAATAAACACTGTTGAACTTTGTTATTTATATTTTACCATATTTTACTGTATGCTGCTGTGCAGAATAACATAAATTCACTAGAGAAATAAAAACATATCAAATATTTGAGCTACATGGCTGTGTTCTGTGGTTTACTTAATAACAGAGAAGTATACAAGCATGTCTCTAAACAAGTCTCAGATTACTGCTGTACTGAAAGTTGAACATCTCAACCAGGATAGTTTCTGATATGATATCCCTTGTAAATAATATGGATATTACAATAATGTTCTACATGTTCTACACTCATACCAGTAATGCTCTAACCTTTGATCCAACTCAAGCTGATCTGCTGCCCCTGACATCTCAAAGATGTTTCATGAGAGGACAAACACAGTGCCACAGTTGTTCGCTGTTGTTTAGGGAGGTCGGCCCACGCAGGAATGTCTTGGCTTGTGTCTCTGGTTCAGAAAGATCATGTTTGCGCTGAAGTGGATTGAATAGCTGGCTCTCCTGGCCTTCCCCGCCTGCCATCTGTGGAATGGCTGCTGCAGACACATTACAGGGCTCAAAAGCAGGCAGGAAGCTTTGCTGACGCTTCTTGTTTTCTGTGAAAAACTCAGAGCTGTACTAAAGGAGTGCAGCTGTGAGTGCTTGTGACTTACAGCCGCAGCTTGAATCACTACAAATGTTCCATAAATTAGGTAAACAGTGAATGAAGAAATGCTATGATTAGTTTATGAATAGCCTTACTGTCTCCTGTCTCTCCAACTCAAACCTTATAATTGCTTCTGATTCTAGTTTGCATATATTAAAGCCCCCCACCCCTTTTCGTCTGCCTTCATGCATCGCTCCAGCTGAGGCCATGGCATTAAAAATGGATGACTACTAAGTGCAACAGGGATTTGTCTCTGTGAGAACAGTGGAGAAAAACCCTTGCAGGCTAGCATTTCAGGCAAACACAGTCAGCAAACAGGTCGTATTCCCACTACGCCTCCATTTCCATTAGTCGCTCTGCAGATAGGTCTGTATAATCCAGTTAGATGCACCATTTATGAGATATGTATCTTTCATGATCCTATAATATGTCTTTGCCAGCTGGTCGTTATGATACATACAATGTGTGTTCTAAACCAGTCCTTCTCCATAGTTTGACAGGTAAAGCAATAAAGATGTAAAAATTACATTAAATTTGATTTTGACTATAACTGGGTGTTTAATTACAAAATGAGTAAGCTGGAGGTTTCATTAAAGGACAGAATGATCAGTCAGGTGTTGACCCACAGTCTCTGTCACTAAGACAGAGGCAACTGGATTCCCTCTGGCACTTAATCAAGATTTAGTTAATGCTCAGCAGCAGAATTTAGTCAGTTCTGCCCATTTGATTTATTGGACTCATTAAGCCAGTGTGTTTATCATTGTATTGGTTGCATGCAATGTTTCTTGAATAAAGTGCAACTGCATAAATGTAAACCTCTATTGAAAACACGACAGCCATTTGTGATAAGCTCATTGTTATGATACTTTTCAAAGGATGTGATAACAAAAAGAAAATACCTAATGGTGTGCAGAAATAATCCATTGACTGCACATTGAATTAAATTATTAACAAAGACCCAGTGTGTTTGACTGAGTATAAAATTTAAACATTTGATTTTTGCAGAAGGCTGTTTCTTCACCAAATAGTTATAGAATGAGTGTCTGCAGACTACAGTGAAAAATAGCAGAGGGTCTTTGGTTCTCTCCACCTCAAAGGAGGTGGAGGTTTGAACTGATCATGATCTAAAAGCTGAGAAATACAAGGAGATGCTACTCATCAGGCAATGCGCCTCAAGCTGGTATTTGATTGAGCCCAAATGTATGCTGCAGCAGAAGAACAACCACAAGCCAATATCATTAAAAACTGATCTCATCTTCAATTTGTCTGGGATTACATAAACAAGCATCCATAGTTCTGTGGTTAGTTATCCAAGAACTTTGGTGCAACCTAAAGGTCAAACATCATTAGAAAACATGTACCAAAAGCAATGAATGCTTTTAAAGGGGCATGGTTAGTTAAACAAAGCTTCTATGATCCTTCATATATTCACCAGATGTTATTGACTGATGAGCATAAAAAAAAATCAACATTTCCATTTTAAAAAATGTTTTTGGCTTCCAGCTTTTTTTTTATTATTAATTGTCTGAAATATTTGCATAGTGCTGTTGTAAACAGTTACATTGTCTTTGCTTTATTTCAGTCTAAAAATCATTTTTAACTAAATTTGTCTGACCTTTTTCATAAAATAATTGCTATCAAATCTAATAGTCCACATTCACTTTGTGTTTCTACTTTGGGTAGAAGGATTTAACCTTATTCTGTCTGAGTTTCTATGCAGGAGAAAGCAAAACTTGAAATGATTCACTTCAATCCCACAGTGGTTTGATTAACATTATTCTCTTTTGTTGACCCACATCACAACAGGTTGAAAGGCTTATAATAAGAAGCAAAGCTGCAGGACTAATTCATAGGTATCACCCTTTCTCTGAATGCACATCCAAAAAGGATGCTCCTGTCGCCTAGCAACTCCCTGCCATAAAATTGAACAACAGCTGAGCACAAAAGTCACTTCATAGTGAGAGGTAAATGGGGTATCATCTTTAACTGTGAACCAAGAGGTTTGGTGGTCATTTGGTGCAGATTTTAAATTGGAAAAAATAAGAAAAAATAATTTTGCATTGACATCTTGACAAAGCAATGTCCCTTGTGGTGGTGAAGGGGATTACATTAAACAAACGTAATACCTGTACTGTTATTTAAAATTTATTTTACTGATTGTTATCCATATCCGCTATCACTGGTGTTGAAGGATTTATTATGACGACTGCAGTGGTGATGAACTCTCTGTTCACAGTGCTGCACTGACCATCTCTTGGACTCTGCAATAACAACTGTGTCCCTCTGAGGGCAGATTACTGCTTTGATGCTGTAATTGAAATTTCACAAAGGATTTATGTGAAATCAAAACCCTGAGCTGTTTAAGCGAGCTGGACAGGTTATTAAGTTCCCTGCACAGCATGATCATCTCATTTCTTGGTGGCTGTTTCACTTGTGCAGATGTACTGTCAGTTGAAATAACCCTCAGACCGGTGTGAGGTTTGCACAGCAGACGAACATTAACTGATTTTAACATTAGGTCAGAGAGCACAGCAGGTATTTTCCAGTTTGTGTTTCCTTCAAATTGTTTCAGCTCTTAATATTTAACCATCTGCCTTCAGTCAACCATGCTGTAGAATCACTTCACTTATTCAGCCTCATAAAAGATAAGACAGAGACAGAAACAAAACAGAAGAGCATATTATTGTGTTTTTATGTGTTTTTCATATTGTTCCAGTACAAACAAAACTGGCATGTTAGCAGCTGCTTTATCTGGTTTTTTACCTTGAAACAGATTTTTACAATGTTTCTTTTAACTTTCTCAATTTCTTAAAAGCTGCCATCCTTAGCAATAATATTACATAACCTTGTTTCATATTTATGCAGTGAGAACCATAGAGCAATTAATGTATATTAAACCTGACAACAGAATAAATTCCTGCACTAAAAAGTAGTGCAGTAAATTGTGAGTGGAAAAAAAAACCCACAAAAATAATTATAACTCATGATCCCACCATTCATACATTGTTTTTTTTTTCTTCACATATTCAAGATCAGGTGACCATGTTCAGGTTTATAAACCAGACATTACAGGTCTGAAGTGATATTATATAAACACATTAATAACCCTTGATGTTTTTTACATTTCTCAAAGTAACAACTGAAAATCACAACAATGTCCCTCTGTTGTATTTGGGATTTATTAGCACAAGCAGTGTATAGTCATAAAATGGAGGGAGGGACAGATGGTCGGTTTTATTCTAATTAGATACCTGAGAAGTAAAGAAGAAATACATTTTGCTACAGTTACAACAGCAAGTCTTTTGAGTGTGAGTTTTTGAGGTTTTTGGCATTCCTATGTGCAAATTAGCTTTTACTCAGTAATATTGGATGTCCGTCTATGAGCATCAGTTAAGTCAAAACTTCTTCATGACAAGTTTGCGCTGCTGGGTCATTAGGTCCAGTAGATAATTTTTTTGAAGTCATTAGCAAGTAAAAGTGTAATAGTGATGAAATGTACTGCCTTTCAGGCAGTACATTTCAGGCACTATTTTATATGAGAAATATTCAATGTCTGAAAACATAAAAGATTAGCTCATGAAAGAGCTGATTTATGAGTCAGGTACAAATTTAGCAACATGAGAGAAAACTGGATATTTGTAACAGTTGATAAAGTGAAACTGAAATCTCTAAAGAATTCATTGTTTGAACTTATTGTGACTCTGAGAATACACATTATTAATTTAAATAGCTACAAAAAGTATTTACTGATCAAACAGCTTTATCAGACGGTCCAGTTACATCACATACTCTCAATTCATCGAAGCATGTTATCATAGCGTAGAAGGCAGGTGATAGAGAATTCACTTGTTGGCCCCAACATTTCCCAGAATACACTCACTATAAGGACCTTCCTGTCGCCTAGCAACTCCTGGAGATAAAATTGGACGGCAGCCAAGCATGAAAGTCATTCTTTCTGAGCGAGGAAAAAAAAAAAACGGATACCATCTTTAGCTTTTATTATGGCCCAGGGGGTAATTTGGTGCCACATAGCAGTCCCAAATTTTAAAGAAAGAGGCAAGGAGCACATTTTATTTAGAGACACATAGGAATGGATGCCTTCTGCTTTGAAATCTGACCTGTGTAAATCGTACGTTAAACCTCAGTTCAGTCATTTATCTCAGTATTGTGTACTGCTGTGCACAATGCAGCGACACTATTGCAGCACATTTATTAATTATAAAAATAGTATATTGAAAATGTACCAATATCCTTCTGCAATAAAATGTTGTGCAGATTAAATATTGGAAGAGTGTTGAACAATGATAATGTTTTTATTTATAATGTTTTCGCCAAATAATTGGAAAAAAGAAATTAGCTGTTTAATTTGCATAGTTGTTTCCTACAAACTATCTAAACATATTTAACTCCAGAACAAAATCTCCTGGAATAAAAATGCAAGTATGAATTTAAAGTCTTAAGAAAGGTGTTATGTCTGCAATAAGAAAATTTGATCTTTAATGAGATCTTTAATGGAGACATGATACATCATATTTAATTTAATATAGATTTATCTACATCTAATTTACAACAAATGCCATCTTGAGTAACTTTAAAAAATGTAATTAATGTACAGGAATACTTAAATTTAAGAACAGATTAAGAGTCTTTTGAGAGTCTGGAAATTATTATTCAAAGAAGGATTCTTCATAAAATAAAGAACATCGATGAGCATCCTCATGATGAGACTGGAATAAACACACTAAAAGAGTCACGCTATCTTCACACTATCTACAGTCAGAGGCTTCATCAGAACCACTGTCAAACTCCAACTGGAGATCCTTTCTGCCCAAAGCCATGACTCTTTAAAGGAACTTGGATAATGTGAGTCACAGCAAAATTAAATAAAAAAACATTAACTTGCTATTTTAATTTGAATTTCAATACAAATTAAAATACTGCAATAAATTGAGATTAATACAGTAGTTTTGAATTGAATTGAGGAGATATCAGCAACAGACTTGTCTGTCTGTGTGGTTACTTGTCCCTGCAGTTTGGTTCTGTTTAGGTCTAAGACATGGTGCACTGAGACATCAGACTCTGTGCATCCTCTGCATAGGGAAGCTTTTTGTGTATGTGTGCAGTTGTCCGAAAGTTATCAGTGTGAAGCTATAGTAGATGAAGCTTTGCACTGGTTAGCCATTAACCAGTTGACAGAAATGGTCAAGATGAGTTGCAATAACTTTTAATCTCGCAACACACAATGTCAGCACATTAGGAAATCAGAGTGATGCAGCATATATTTGCTCCTGGGTTGTTTTATGTCAGGTTTTTATGAAAACCCTTGATTTAAGGGTGTCAAAGTAACTGTTGGAATTGTAAATGGATGAAAATACTGCAATGGTTTGCAGATCTTTTCGTTTTGTCATTGTATTACTGGATAATTCCCTTATAAGCAATTGCATCCAATTCAGTTAGCAGATGTTACTTCTGAAAAACCTGCCTCACTTTTTTCGGTTTAGTTTTGGTTTGGTCATGTGAAACTGGAAAATGTTACCATAAGGATCTTTTTTATTTTTTATTTTTTTTTTTATGAGTATTATTTGAATTTACGAGTCAGAATTTTAACTCAGTTGGAAAAATCAACATAAATGCATGAAAAGTCTTAATTCAAACTATTTTAAATGTTTCTTACCAGCACAAAATAAGCTATTTATAGAGGAATAAGAACATGGAAGTTCATTCCTACAATAATGAAGGAGTGAATTTACATACCCATGTTGATAAAAACAAAATGTAATCTGAACTTTATTCTATTCAGGAATAAACAGTTTTCTTTTTTTTTAACTTGAGAACTAATTAGCAAAAATAAAAGAAAACACATATCAGTGAGGCAGCTCATGAATCCTATAAAAAATTCTCTAGAATTGTTTGAGTAGTTCCTTTACTTTGACTCAAATTGATTTAACTCCACTGCAATAACTTTGAGGTAATGAACCATAGTTTAGTTCATACTTTGTAATAAAGCTTGTGAAAAAAATGTTGTTCCTTTAACTCACAACCATTTGATTTCATTACAATCTACTTAATTCTACAGACAAAATGTTCATTAAGAATGGCTCAAGGCTGTTTTCTTATCTTGTGACCAAAATAACAGATTTGCTTCATTGATCATTGCTTAAACTGTGAAATTGATTTGTTTTCTTTCTCTGTTATTAAATAATGCATTGAACTAAAACTGCCAGAGGGTAAAAGGGCTTTAGCTTTCATTTGATATTGTAAAACTGAAACAAAAGAAGGCTTCAACAGGTTTTAGGGGGTATTTGCAAGATAAACTGCTCTGAAAGTAGAGGTAAACAATAGAAAGGGAGCAAAATGTACACTCAGCCCTGTGCTGCAGTAATGGCTGCTGACTGTGTACTTTCACAACCTGATATTTTCCAGTGCTACAAAGAAGAGCATAGCCAATGCATTATGTTAGCACTATATAACTGTCATGATACCTACAAACAATGTGGTAAGAAACTGTTTTAAATCCATGAGTTATTTCCCAAGAGAAGAAAAGGTTAAAGAAATGTTGTCTGTGTATTTTCTTTGTTTTTTGTTTGTCTCTGGACTTCAGCAAGCATTTTCGAGTGTTAGATTAGGGATCAGGAAAACATTTGTTAGTTTCCTGAGGCCAAAAGAGTGGATCTAAGACATGGAGGAAAGTAATAAAGGATGAAGCAACCCAAATATCATAAACAAGACGTGATCCAAGATGGAGATCAAAATAGAAGATGGGAGGTAAAACTTGGACACAAACTGTTTTAATGGTTCTTAACACAGGACAGGTGCTGCTAAGAAGTGGCTCATTCATCGATGGGATCACCAAAAGAGCTCAGCCCAACCTCGAAGTCAGCCAAGAGTGTCTGAACTCTTAACGTGTTTTTTTGTGAGTGGGAAAATTCCAGCGCTGCACTGGCTCCCATGTGGTTGTGGTTTGGGTTAGAGGCACAGTAATGCGTTTGTGACGCAAGAGGGAGGAAATTGCAGACGCTTCCTGCACAACTGTGCTTTTGTACCACTTCCAGGTGGACACAGTCCTCTAGTCTACATACAGACAAACAAGACCATGCAATTCGAGCAAACGTCAAGAAATAGAACGGTGCAACAGCACAACCTGATGGCTGGAAGGGATATTGCAACTGGGAGGAAAAAAATGCTTTGGCTTACTGGAAACAGATGTTAGCCGAATATGGTGTTTAAGTCAATATTATGACGATAACATATAAGCTGAATTTGCTATAAAGAAACTGAATACATCTGGACACGTTGTACTTCAGAGACTTAGCAACATGTAAAACAATGTGATGGCTTTGCCGCACAATGGAAGAATGTCAAAGGTTTTTCCAAAATATATATCTGTCTTTTATACATTTGATTTAATACAGTTAATATATACATATTGCAATGTCATGCAATGATATGAATGAGTGAGTTTAGCTGATTAGAATTGTTAAAGTTTTCCCTGAGCCTTAATGGCAACAGGCATTTTGATTTCCTTCCTTAACAATGTTACGTAATACAAAGTTTTATATCAGTATGATTTTTTTAACAAAAAAGTAAATATTTCTTTTAGAGTGTTAGTGAAACACAATACAGTTGATTAATTTTCTTTCTATTCTGATAAGAAATCTACATGGAAATACATGGATTTTAGCATAAATTTTATGCCAGTTTAAGAGTCTGGTTGTTTTATAATGGAAACATTGTGGATGAGATGCTTGTGTGACCTGATAATTGTATTAACATCATATTATTTGAGTATTTACAAGACAAATATTAACACATTTCCATCCATCCATCCATCCATCCATCCATCCATACGTCCGTCCATCCGTTGTCTATACCCATTTATTCCTTGGGGTTTTTCTAGCTGTCATTGCGAGAGAAGAGGTGTACAGCCTGCACAGGTTGCCATCTATCACAGGGCAAGTAACTCATTTTGTTAAGGTGCAAACAGTGTCAGTTGGAAGTGTGCTCATGTTTTAAATCTCTAGCCCCATCTAGTGTTTGATTTGAAACAAAAAGCTCTAAAATCTGACTGTCATTTAACAAAATTGACTGTGGGATACAATACAATCTATAGTATATAGATTGTATCCTGATTGTGGACATTAATGAAAATTATTTAAGTTAACTGGATTCCTACATAAAGCTGATGCCTTTTATAAGGTTTGCTGGAAAAAGCAAGGTTTTAGCTTATTTAATTATTTCTCTAAATAAGCTAAATTTAGTTCATTTTCTACATCAGTTAAAAGATGTAGATTATTTTGTTTTGTATGTGGCTCCAATTGTTCCATGAAGGCAGTCAATTATGTGAAAGGATGCTAAGATCAATTATTGTCATAAATTTGTCACAATCACTGCAGAGTAAAACAAGCTTCACTTTGTAATGATATTTTAAACCATTGTGATCCATCATAACATTGATACTATATATTATTATTATTTTTATTTTACTGAAAAAGCTGGATCCAATTGGGCTCTAATACTGTTAAACTAAATGATAATGTTAAGTCATGTCTACTGTTATTTAGATGGGACTAACATTAATCAAATGAAACAGTAGAAGCAAATACAAGTTTACACGTGACCTACTGTTGGACAGCATGAGTCAGATTTATTGTCTGATGAAAAATGCTAGAACTTTGATATGGGCTGTTTTGTCATTATTACAATTATTGCAAACACATATGTATGTACCTTTTCAGTGCCATTTTAGCCCTAACATATAATGCTACATAATGCTGCACACCTGTACATAACTCTCGCCAGGATAAAAAATGAAGATGTTTGTAAAATATGTAGTTTGCCCTTTTCTCATCATCTTTCTTGAAACTTTTCTCTTTATTTGTTCATTAAAAAAAGCTAAATCTATTTACATTTTATTTCTCAGCTTTGACTTCCTCTGTATCAGGAAATTCTAGCTGTGGTGAAAGAATATTTTATACTGCTGCATGGAGATGTGAAACAAAGAGAAAAAACATGAGCAAACACTAAACAAAATACCTGAAAAGGGCAACAAAACCAAGAAGAGTTAACAATTAGTAAAGCCTTAGTAAAATCATAGTCATTTAAAAAAAATAAGTCCTATAAATATTAAAGCAAATATATTAATCATAGAAAACATTACACAGATACAATAGAACACTGAGTCTTGTTTATAAGTTGATACTGAAGCACAACAACAGGGAAGAGAAATGGTAGAAGAGAGAGGAAGACAGAGCGAAATATAAAAGAAAAGTTTCAAAGTCATGTCTATTTCACTTCTTCATAGCTTCTTTCAATTCTTTCACTACTTGCATCCTTGATTACGCTGATTTTGTAAGCAAAAAATTAAAACTGTAATTTCAGTATGTACCACAAGGTGTCAGCATATTCTTTTCAGAGACAACTGTAGTTATTGTTCATTCCGTAATTGTAAGGAATCATAAGGCTTGGTCCCTTTTGAAAATGACATCTAGATCTCAACGGGGTTTAATAAAGGAAAAACAAAACAACTGACTAATAATCACATGTTTATTAAAGCAAATTTTGATCAAGTACTCTTGCTATTTTATTAAATATGTTTATCTAAAGCTTTAGATAAAGTGGCCAACATCTGAGCAAAAAATATTAAAATTAAAATGTAATTTGTTAAATTAGTTTGGTTTACCCTTACCAAAACATTTTTGGTAAAATCAGTACTTCTCCAGTTTGGAGGAAAATATTGCATTTACCAATATCAATATTGATGAGTTTCTGAACTTTTTTGTCAATCTGACCTATAATCCAATATTTATCTAATTTCTGACACTAAATATATCAGGTTTTCAACATAAACTGGCTGTGTAATAACATATCTCTGAGAAAACACTTTGGAGATTTTTGGTGGCTATGCTTCTCTGTTTAATGAAGGTTAATGAAACATGACAGTCAACTCAGATCATGTTTCTGGTATAAAAAAAAATATATATATATATATATATATATATATATATATATATATATATATATATTTTTTTTTTTTTTTTTTTTTTTTTCTAAATCTGATACTTGAGTCAACTCATAAATGACTGAATGTCTTGAGTTATGTGCTGTAAATGGTTTCAAACCATCTGTTCCTCTCTGTTTCATTCCTCCTTTAACTTGCTTCACTTGACTCATCCCAAGCATAAGGACTGATGTTTTTTCCAAAGGAATTCAACCATTCACAGCTTCTCAAGTCTCCACCTACCTCAAATAATAGCAGTTTTCTTCTTTCTTACCCACCTGTACACACCTTTCATTGATTGTTTAAGCAATATGGTAGCAGCCTGGCCATGGGTGGAGGCTGACTTGTTTCCAAACACTTAATTCAATTTGTCATTGCCATTCAGGGAGGCTCAAGTGGTCTAATTTGTGTTAATGAGGGGTAATAAAGTCATACCCCCTTATATTACTGCCAGGGGGTGTGGGTGTGTGTATGTTCAGTGAAAGTGTGTCTGTGAGGATGGGGGTTGGAGGTGTGGTATTGGTCTCAAGTGGCTTGGTTGGCTGTTCCTGTGGTGTGCCGTTCATCAAGACACTGTCACCCCCCTTTATTTTCTCTATTGTAGCCCTAATTAGATCGCCTTTGTTGGGTTAATGCCGCTGCCATCTGGTCGGTCGTCCAGGGGTGTCAGCCACAAGGTTGAGGCTGAGGGTAGGGGGTGTGATGGGGGACCAAAAAGGACAGATTTTACTTGTGAGGAGGCCTCTCTCCTCCGCTCATCCTCTACTTGTTCACTACCTCCGGCTAAAACCATTTTTCCCCTTTGGCTGACACCACAAGGACCCTTTCACACTTGAAGGAATTAGCGAAAGATTGATGTGTTCTCTCTATCAGTGCTAGAGGGCGTAGCGACTCAGTAATGACACCTTCTCCACAGTCACACCTTGTGTAACTCATCTCTGCTTAAACTCAGGTTGAGACAAGTAAATAAATGTCAGTTCTAGATGATGTGGGTTTAAATCTGATAGGAATTTTGTTCGATAAAACAAAAATGTGTGATCATACAAACCTTTCTTTTAAAAAATGTTTATCAAGTAGAATTTTTAAACAATGTAAAAGTGGCAGACCTAGACTTGATTATGTGACCTTCAGAAAGCTGCGTCCTGTTGGCTGAATTGTACATGAACATATTACTGCTTATGTAGCTGTATCAGTTTTCTGTCATGAACTTGTCCAGCTCTTTTTGAATAAATTAATATCTGGATAATTTAAAAAAGCTGTATGCTAATTTGCTTTGCACTGAAGTTACAAGCATTTGTCCAAGTTCCAAAAATCTAGCTGATAATTTGTGAATATTTTGATAATGTCCTCATTGTTCATCTGTTTCATTTTCAAGATTTACCAGTCTAATTTATGGCTAATAGCCATCATGATACTGCCACTCTCATGCTTAACAAGAAGTGTTGGTGATTGTCTCAAAACTCCTGAGCTGAATAAAATCTCTAATCTCTTTAAGCAACATCAGTGAAATCATTGAGCAGTTAAGCTTCCACTTCCTCTGTGTTGCTGTCCATTGTCATACTGAGAGTTTTAGCATTTTAAAGCTGACTCAAAACACAAACTTATCAATATGAGTTACAAAAGCTGCAGTAATCTTCATCTTTTCAAGAGAAGAAGTACACAAACATTACTCAATTGAATTAAAACTAAGTAGAAAGTGGTCCAACCGTTCCATGCTCTGAGAGTGTATTTCTCAGCTGTCACCTTGTGGCAGCAGCAGTACAACTACTGGATTAAACCAACTGCTGCCTTGCTGTAAAAGTCAGCCCTGCTTCTGCCGCCTTGTGGTAGCAATGTGGCATTACAGTCATACGGAACTCAGCCATAATAATGTTGGAATATTGACACAGAGAAGCTATGAACTACAGACCACAATCATCAACAGCAAGAATTACATAAAGTAATTCTAAAAGTAAGCTAGTCCCATTTTTTGATAAATAAAAACATAGCTACTTCAACCAATTTTTATTTTAAAAAAATAATCATTGTGCAGTACAGTAAAAACTGTTCCTTTATAATAAACATCTGGATGTGTATTCTCTCTGTGTACAGAGTGTGTGTGTGAGATCCTCACTCTGCCTTCCAATGTTCACAGCCTGGCCAGATTAGAATAAGGGAAGATGATCCAAGTAGGCCATTCAAAACAATACTTGCTTGTCTCATGTTAATTAAAAAATGTTGGATTTTTAATAACATGCAGCAAATCATGATGTACTGTATATGAAGAATATTTCCCTGTTTCTGTTTTATTTAGATGGTCCACAGTGTGACAGTGGGTAGCTCTGTTTTCTTGTAGCTAGAAAATCCTAAATTCAGAGTCCAGCCTGCAATCTTTCTCTGTGCAGTTTCCATGTTCTCCCTGTGAGTTTTTATTTTTTATTTATTTATTTTTTGTCCTGTATGAATCTATATTGACCTGTGATGCATTGGCAATCTGTCCAAAGTGTAACCCACCTCTCACTCAATGGCAGCTGGAGGTGGGCACCAGCCCCTCTTCAGCCCTGCAAGGATAAGCAACATAGACAATGGATGGATGTTTTATCTGAAAATAATGAACCAACCAACACCAACAGATAATAGGACTCCCCAAATGATCCCTGACTTCACTCAGAACCCTGTGCACAAGGACACTGCTCTCCAAGTGAAATAAAAAACAATAAATCTGAAAGACGTTGTACTACTGACTCCAGCCACAGTTTACAGTTTCTGAATCTCCCCCAAATTCTTGGATGAAATTTACTTCAGACTTGAGCTTTTCTATAACGCGCTTTCCTTTCAATCAGCTTTTCAACAAAGTTCGGACACAACACTCATTCTTGTAAAGACAATCTTCTGGATAAAAGTCAACGCTCTTTATGACCAGAGCATAGATTTCCTGCATTAAATATGTTCTGTAGTATTCTTATATGTACATGTTTTATTTTGTAATCAGTTTACTGTGTATTGCAAACTTCTGCCAAGGTCCCTCTTGAAAATGAGATCCAGATCTCAACAGGGTTTACCTGGTTAAATAAAGGAAAAAAAAAAAAAAAAAAAGATTATACATTTTTTCAGAACGTTAATTTGAGGTTTTAAGTTCCTGTTAGCCATAATAATAAAAAAAAATTACAAAAACAAACTTACTTTTCAATTTTTGTTATGAAATTACTGAAATAATTAAACTTCTTGATGCTATTCGAGTTTATCAAAATGTGCCTTCTTGAAAAAAAATATTCAGCTTTCTGCTACACTTTCTTTTTTTGAACTGCAGATATGTTTCCAACATTTAAAATCCTACTGCTTAGATTTGTAATTCTACAAGGTTGATGAGTGTTTTTCTTGTGATGCCTGCTGTGCAAACAGAAACCAAAAACAAAGCAGAAAACAGTACAGCTTTCACACAAAGGGGACATTCTGTCTTGGAAGTAGGAGTGTTTGCTTTGTTAATAATGTTTGTGTTGGGTGCTGCGCTGCTCACGCGTGAGATTCTGTTGATGATGTCTTGAGTCGTCTGTCTTTCAAGCGGAGTGGACAACCCTTACGTGACCCTAAGCAGTTGGCTGGCTGCGCCTCCTTCACACATCTTTCATCCCAACCAGAACAACATCGTCCATCTGCCCCTCTGACAGGCCGGGACACACTCTGCTGTATCTGCAAAGATGTGCTGATGTTTACATGCATTTAAACTCAAGTAATTAAACTACACATAAAATACACTTATTTTCAGTTCAAGAGATGTTTCCAGAGCTCCAGCCCCAGTTTACATCATAAACACATTGCAGCGTTATGAATTGATAGAAATTAGTACAGAAATATAGAAACTAAATAATATAGAAATTAATTGACACTCAATTTTTATATATTTTTTTTCGTCTGTGGGATTTTGGGGGTCTGAGCTTCAGTTCTGCCATGTTTAACACCAGCAGTATGTCCTGTGCTAATTCTCACCACACTGGAGCTCTGAGAGAAATCAGCTTTATATTGTTTTAGCTAAAACAAATATATTGTTTTAGCTGTGAAAGTTTTCCTCTGAATTGCAAATTGAGTCTATCTTCAAAGCAGGCTGGGGCTGAGTTTGCTAATCCTGAAAGTCAAACTTCATTAAGACTTCTGATCTTCCAATCTTCCAATATCCAGTCATGTTTTTTTCCCTTCCGCCACATGTTGGGAGGAGAATTCATATAACGATCTTATTGAAAACATGGTTTCCAAGTATACAGGCCTGTGTCTCCAAAAGCAAATCTAGGCTTGAATGAATTCAGAGACAATTAAGGAACTTATTAGTTCTTGTCATGTTCTTTTGGGCTATACAATAAACACAAGAGCTCATATAATCACAACCATGAGGGCAGTAATCATGCTAATGTTTGAATTTTGCTGAAACAGGAATCTCACATTAAAGTGTTTTGGCACCTTAGTTTAGTGTTATTTCAAGAGTGTTTTAAACAAACACACACTGCTCTGAAAGGTTCTGAGCATCCACTGAAATTAGACTTATGTCTATGAGCACAATGTCATACATGTCGGATACACAGTAGCAGTAAAGGAAGCATTGTTAAAACTAAACCACAACTAAGATTTACATTGAATTTTGGTACATTGGCACAGACAGTTTTAGTTGTTTGCCAAAAATTGTCAAAATATCTTGGCAAACATTTAAATTACACTATTAACATTTAAGATAATTTGCTCATTCTAATTCTTCTCTATGCTACACCCACATTTTTTTGATTCTGGCTGTGATTCCTTTTCGAAGCACTCAACCCTAATAAAGTACTAGAGTTTATGAACTTTGATAAGATCAGGATAACTTTGAATGACTTCATTGCAGAGAAATTTTATTCACTGTAGTCACAAAACCAAATTCCTTACAGTCAAGAATAGGTGAAAAATGTACATTATTTTTAAATTGTAAGCTAGTAAACCGGTTGTGACAAATTCCCAAATAAGGTAAGAATTAAAACATAATTTATTATTAAAAACTTAGGACTGGTGAAGACTTCCCTTTGTTAGGGTGAGAATTTTCCTTCACTTTAATTTTTATGCCATAAACCTTCAAATTATCACCACCTTCTGGTGCAGCATCGACATTACAACAATCTATGATAATCCAAAAGACCATGAAAATGGAGAGTTTTAAAAACAGAGAGAAATATATATTTTATTAAAAAAAATATCTGGAGTATTTTATTTGAAGTCTTTACATTATCACTGTGGAAGCTTTAAAAGTTTATTGAGAAATGGAGTTCATATTTTGTAGCTTAAAAAAGGTTTGAGAATCTCATTTTACTTTTATGCAAATAACTTCAGTAGTGTAAGCTTGAGTAATTGGTATTGTGGTTGTTATCAAATTCAATATGTAACAAAATTATTAATTAACTGAAAACACTAGACAAAATTAGGTTTATAAAGCAGTTTCTGGCTGGAATGAAACAACCAAATATGCAGTGCACTCAGTGGAGGTGAATAACTTCCACATTCTGAGATGGCTGATGATGTAGTCAAAGTTACAGTTCACTCTTGATCACTCACCCCCACACACGCATGCACGGACACGCACGCACACATGCAAACAACTCAATCCGCAGACCTTCCTGCTCCTGCAAGGTTCACAGGGTTAAAATAAACGTTACAGCTGAACCATATTGTGCTCTCTCTCCTTTCTCTATCTCCTTTATTCACAAGCGCGTAATTGGTAGTCAATTTGAGCTCCCCCTTTGCCTATTGTGGGCAAATTTTGGTCTGACAGAGTGCGGAAGATTAATGGCTACAAGCAGCCAAGGGAGGCTCGCCTCAGCAAGCATGAGTGCCCTAAATTCATTACACCAATTTCCCCCTGTCTTGAGCTCCCCTACTTCCACCCACAAGAGAGAAAAAGGGGGTAGCACAAGCATGAAAGGGAATAAAAGCAAAATAGTCAGATGGTGGTGGTGAAAGACCAAAAGAGGTGAAGAAACAAAGAAATAAACGTAGCGCTCCATGTTAGCCGTGTTCTTCTGAGCTCACATGCAGACAGTCTGGCACTGCAGAGTCAAAAAGGAGAGCTGATTGGTTTGAGAGTACCAAACAAATCTATTAATATTGCAGCCAATGCTCACTGCTTAATCAGCTACAAAGATAAGAAAAGGTATGAGTTGTGTCGAATTGTGTTCAAGTCACTTATTTGTTTTGTATTACAAAAATTACACTATGAGTGAAGAAAGTCATCAAAAAACAATATATAAGCTCAAATTGTTGCTATATTTCAACTAAACTGCTCTGCCAACATTGAGTCAGTGTGAAGATACCTGCCCAGTTGGGGGAACGATCCCATGCTTGAGCCAAACACTTCACAGGCTTCCATGGCACATTTAGATCGCTGTCATCAACCATGGTCTGTTGGCATCAGCGCCTGGCTGGCTCAGATGAGCAGGAAACACCTTGAACTTGGAAATGATAAGGTTGACCTGTCCCCATTTACTTGGTCCAGCCCATAATTGCAATGATTTATTTCTCCTGTCAAAGCTGGAGGGAATGCGCTCCATCTCCTCTTTGCATTTTTTGTCTGTCTAAGCTTTTCCCTCTTTTCTGCAGTTTCTGCTCTGCAGTTAGGATTTAGATGTGCATCCAAATATGTGGGGCTAATTCATCTATGTACATTCTTTTGTGTTCATGCTGCTTTAGTATGCCTTAGTGTTTCCAGCCTTCTGGCATTGACAACCTATCAACATGGCCATGTGCTTACGTGTCAGATGCTTGATGCCCCAGCGATGGCATGAAGCCCCAAGGACTCGAATAGACCAATGGCCTTAGGGAAGTCCAGATAGGCCCATCTTCTATGGCTTCACAATGAACCTGTCTGTCACCTGTCAATCCCTCCTCGCTGTCCTGCTTCACTAAGCCAAGGATCCCCAACCTCCCATGTTTCTGACATGTTCTGTCTGATATTGGGACTTCGAATAGATGGAGCCACCTCAGATTTTTTATCGCAGAAGACCTTATACAGAATTGTAAGGAGCAAAATTCTTATAACGTATAATAGTAAGCAAAGATTAATAACTGAAACAGCAATAAAATGATAAATACATAACATGAAAGTTAATAGATTAAACATCAAATATTTGACTAGAAGACATAATCAATTGTTTTAAATTTTAGTTTATATCTAATCTCTCAGCTGCTCTCATTCATGGATGCTGAAGGCCACATTAAGAAAAAGACACCTCACATCATAAAATTAAAAATTATTGAAGCATTAGAATAGATTATGTATAAAACTCTGACTGGGCCATTCCAAGACATTAATATTACTTCCAGTCAGAAGAAACATGTTGGTAATTTTAAACCTAACCTAAACTAACCTACACCAATAAATACTCTCATTGGATGACTGTACAATCCTCCATGCAAAAGCCTTGCATCAAAATAAATACAATTTGGAATTGTGTAAATAAAACACTGGCTCTTGTTTTGACTAGAGGTAAGTGGTCTTTTCAAGTCTGTCATAAAAGAACTGTGTTAGCTATCATAACTGACTTTGTGTAAATTGGTCCCTTCTCCATTTTCTTCAGGTGATACACTATAAGACATTTTTTCATGTTTCTAATTGAAATTATAATATCATCTGACAATGTGTGGAAGAAGATAAAATTCTTCAAAGAAGCCAACAGCTGGGGAGGAAGACATCTGATCAACCTCTCCAAATAAAGACCCAAAATACATTAAAATCTGGACAAAGGTTATTTTTAATGAAGATTAAAAACATTTTAGTTTTAATAATTAAAGTTGAAACCAGTTTAGCTCTGGGTGAAGACATTTTTCTGTTTTCAACTTCCCTTGGTCTAGTTTCCATTCTTCTAGGAGATTAAAACAGCAGCAGGCCTTGGTCTTACAGCCTGCTGAGTGTTTATGCAGCCTCCCTGGTTAACAGTTTCCACTCTGCACCTGTTCAAAGCCTGTAACGTGGACGGTTTCCTAAGTGAATCCTGCTGGAGAGAAGGTAACAGAGGAAATATGTGCTAGAGTCAACACTTGAAAAAGTAAAGAGAAAAAAAAAACAATTACACAACACTCTTCTTTTTTATTCTCTTGCCATTTGTTCAGAGGCAGATTTTAAGGAGGTCAAAGGCTTCAGGGGCCACCGCGGGGCCAGATAATAAATCAGGAAAGGCGAGAGAGATTCATTGATAGGGGAACATCATAAAAGGACTCTATTGTAGTAATGAAGACAAGGTGTGTCGGCTGGTTTCTCTGCAGGTCGCTCAAGATGGGTTCCACGCAGTTTTGCAAGGTTCTATTTAGCAGAAAACGTTTGCAAAGGGCTGGAATCAAAAGACACTTCAAATGTTTTACATTCCTGTCAGAGTTAACTAGAACAGGGACCCCTATGTGATAGGAAGGCTGGGTGAAAGTTGTGAGGTTTAATGTGGGAGATATGGCCAAAAACCCAGTGGGTGCAATGGGTAACAGCATGTGATCATAAAGATGTCACAAGAGACAAAGTCTCAATATCAGCCAAGGTGCTGGCATCCAGATGTGGAGGTACCACGTGCCCCGTCCTTCATGCCAAATCTGAAGCTAACAAGCAGAACCTCTGAGTTCTTTTGAAGTAAGTGCCAAAAGGTATTTGGAACCTTAACAATGCATAATTTATGACAATGCTGTCTAGCAGGGTGTAAAAGGTTGAAGTTTGTCTGAGAAAAAAGTGTCTTCATTCCCTTTATTCTCTTGGCCTTTATTTCCTTAGCTGGATTTTTCCCACATTATCTGCTTTTCCAGCACCTGCTTAACACTTTGACAAAATTAATGACCTATGTAAGCTGGTGTTAAGTGTTTCACTTTACTGCTGATGGAGGAGCAAAGATGATTTTGCAGAAGATGTTGACTTTGGAGAAAACGTTTTTCTAGATTGCTGATTAAATCAGTTACTGGTAGCTGTAACTGTGTGGGTAGATGGAAATTCAAATTTACATTAAAAATACTTTATTGATCCCAAAGGGGGAATTAAATGTTGTAACTCATATTAGAAAATGAAAGCACCTTGTCATCAGAAGGAAGCAGGACCTGACTGTTCCTACTTTGGAGTTGATTAATGATTAATAATAATAATAATAATAATAATAATAATGATAATAATGATAATAATAATGCAATGTTGTAGCCAACAATGTTAATGTTGCTTAACTGATTCTGTGACGGTGACTTGCCTTTAATCACTTTGCACTGATTACAAAAGAGAAACAGATGATCCTTCACAAAGACTTTCTCTTCATGCAGAGAAGGTCTTATTTTATGATTCTATGAGAAAAGTCTGTGCTGCTGAATTGTAGACATTTTACTAATATGAAATATGCATTATTAGGATGAAGTGATGTTAAATGCTTAGTTGTCAGTTATTTTAGCTTGAATTTACAGTCTGACGCCTCTGACAACACAGAGGCGTCAGGAGCATGTTTTTGAACTGGGACTGATCAGAAAAGGAAAGTTATGGATCATCCTTTTTTGCTGAAGCATCATCACACTAGCACTTTGAAGAAGACCACAAATCATACCCTACACTTTAACAGACAGTGCTGTGTGATCATAAGAGGCCCATGCATAGTAGATGCATTTGACTTCTATATAATTTAGCAGAAAACAGTTTATCTTTTATCTGATGACATTTGGGATTATCACCCTTACCACATCTTTAACAGAGCATTTATTTCCCTGACTCCACCTGCTGGCGTTGATTTAAGTAAAATTGAAAAAGAATCTGTTGAAGTTGGGTGAAAGTACTTTCTAACCTTAAAGCAACTAAAACCATATGGGAGGGTGATTTCATAAATAAAACTCTGTGTGAAGTGAAGCATGAGAATTAAAAATATACCCTGCAATTTCCATGGGATTTCCCACCACCTCCTCCATTCACCGAGGCAAATGTGCAGCTGAAACATTTAACTGCAACAAAATGTGAGTAAATTTGTACCCATAAACGTAAAATTACTTTTGTTCATTTGAACCCCCTCTGCCTTTTCAGTTGCTGCCAAGTAAGCCGCTGAGGCTTTGCACGGTTGTGTGCTGAAGAAACAGAAAGAGAGAGAGAGATGTGAAGGAAGGAGGGAGTGAAAAAATCAAAGAAAATCCCTGACATGGAGATTTACAACTCTGATGAAATCTCCCTTTTCGGATTGAGCAGAAGGAGCGGCATAAAGTGTTGTGAAATACACCTATGAGAGACCAGGAAGATTGGCCCGGCGTCAGCCACAAAATACCTTCATGACTCTTGTTATCAGGTATAAATGAAACAATGAAAATCCCATTTAAAGAAGTCTACCATTTTTCATGATTCAGCTGTTATGAATAACTCAAAGAACTTCTGGTCCTCCTGCAGGATCGACTATTAAAAGTCTTGACACTTCGGTTTGAAGATATATGGGAAGATATTTTGCAGGTGTAGGGTTTTGATGTTTAAAGAGCATAATAAACCTTCAGTATCCAGACAACTCCACAATTCTCTGTGGAATTAACACATTTACTTATAAAAATCCAAAAAATATCTAAACATCATTTTTGAATGGTTTGAGTACTGTATCATGAAGTGAAGATATGCAAACAACGATAATTAACACAATGTGCTTATCTGGAACAATGAACACATGATCAATCAATCAAACAGAAGGAAGCAGCTTTGCCATCAGGGGAAATTCAAAATAAATTGATATGTGAATAAATTAGATTTCTCGAAGTTCTGCTGTGCTACAATTCAGAAGAAAATATAGATCAGGGGTTCAAAACATCATGTTCAAAAGTCCAAATCTGATTTGTAAATAAAGTCAAAGGCTCACTATAAAAAAATAATGAGCAACTTTTCATAAATTTTCTTGCATATTAAGTCAAAATGCTCAGATTTCTAAATGTTTTTGACAAAAAGATATTTTATTAATTTCTAAAGAATTGCAAAGCAGCTGACTACAAACTTCACAGTGCTGATCCCCTACATAATTGTATTATATATTTTTTAATTCTGTTGTTTTATCTGCGTCAGACAAGACGCAAATAGGGGGAGTTCACTGTTACGGTCCAATGAGATGTACTTTCTCATGACCTTGGACAATTGCTTCTCACAACTATCCATCCTTCTTTCTGGCTGGAAAATCTGCTTCTGAATGTTGAGTAGTTTGGGCTTTTTTTCCATCATAAACAAACATGAAATTCTGACCAATCACACAATAGTTTCAGATGCAGAGGGCAGGTACAAAATGTTTACCATGGGGGCTGTGACAGAAAGGGGTGGAAGATTTGAGGCTGACAACAAACTGACGATTTTTGTTATGCAGCTGTGACAATGACAACTGATTTCATAACTTCTGCTTGAACATGCAGAGTCTTATACGTTGAGCTCATCTATCCGACAGAGTCAGCTCATCTCAGTCTCTTATATCTGGGATTTCAAGCTTTTAATCATGATCCGTATCCTGTTCCTATTCTTGAGAGTCTCAGCTTAGACTGACCTGTAAAAATACGGCATCACTTCAGCCATTTCTTTACTACGACAAACTACAGCAGGACCTATTGACCCTATTTGAGGCAGAGAGAAACCTCCATAAAGGAAGACCATGGGAACTGATGGACTTCATCCGGATTTGGGGCAGAGGGTCACCCATATTTCCACAGTCCCTGGTAGTTGACGCTTGAATCCTGGTCCTTGGCCCTGAAAAGGATCCACCGCATACACAAAGGGATGTTGAGGGTGTTAGGCATGTGAGCTGGGTGGAAGGAGAGAACAGTGCCTTGACATGATCTAGCCTAAAATTCCACTATGCTTCCAAAATATTTTAAATATGGTGGGTTTATGTTACATCTCTTTTGGCCAAACTATGTTTAAAAAGTACACAGAGTCTTCACTGAGAGTAAACATTAGCATTTAAAACTGATTTCTAGGAAGGATTTTGTGGTAAGTTGGAGGTTGAATATTTTGTTCCCTAAATAGTTCAGAATCAAAAGTTTTTGAATCCAGTATAATTTAGGGAATTTGGTCTAGAAATCAGGAAGATGCATATAAATATACCTAACCTCCAGCCGTCAGTCCCCATGTTAGAAAAGTTAATGAGGTTAAATAGTTCTTCTCTTTGTGTAAAACAATGACACATTATTAGACACCACTAAGATTTATTTGTTATAAATTATATTAGTTTGTATTCGCTTTGCTTCAATTGACTATTGATCTCGAACTGACTGACCACAGAAGACAGTAACTGCATGCAAGCAGCCAAACAATCAATCTAAAATAATCTGTGCAAGATTCAGAATAGTTCAGAATAGACAGCCTTGAAAAAATATAATTTGCACATAAAAAATATGTCAGCTTGCAGACTGTAGTTCATTGCCAATAGTTGGAAGTAGTACAGAAAAAATTTTGATTTTTTTCTATATTTTTTATCTTATTGTTTCACACTCCAAGTTTTGCTGAAATCTTCTTTTCACTCATATGTTAACCAGCTTTTTAAAGTGCAGCATCCAAATATGGAAAACACTGTATGGGAAAAAGAATTGCATGTTTTCTTTTCTTCTCAGTACATTGTAATCTTGTGGTCTTTATGACACCACAAATGGTAAAAAAGGTAAAAACCAACCCATCATAAATTCTATAGAGAGGAGAAAGTTGTCTATTCATATAAACGTGGTATCAAAGTTTAAGATGCTCCATCTTCTTCATCCTGAAATTGGCTCCTACTTTGTTAATATGCCAGTAAATAGAAAAAGAACAGACTCAGTTTTGGGAAACTAGAAATTACTGCACCTAGGTGTGGTAAACTGCAGACCAGACGTCTATGTTATGGTTCTCGGTGGAGATTGCCAAGCTTCCTCCTCTCATCTCCCACAGCTCCACGTTTGCACAGTGGGGTGGGGGGATTCCTGGATGGCACAGTGGCCCATATGGTCAATCACTCAAGCAGGGCCGAGGATGTTTTCAAAGAGACCCGGCAGCAACTTGACGCGGGACTGTCTCCACGGGGGTCAGCAGTCGTCTGGGCAGGACAGGCCGACCTCCTGCTGTCCTCTCCGGGGCAGACATCTCAACTCCTGTGCTTCAGCCCCGCCTCCTGTCTCTATGCTCCACCCACACATAAGCACAGTCATCACCACCTTCTCTATATAGAGCACACAGGGCTGCCATAGACTGCTAATAGGAGAAGGACCATGACCTTGAGAGCTGAACAAACATTAGACACAGCTATCCAACGGGTGTTTATTTATGACGGGATTATTTCTGAGTATTATGTCTACAATGTGATATTTTGTTTGACTTTTGGATTTGGAAGAAGACATTATATTTACCTTTGTACATTTCAGCAGAAATTTCAAACATAACTATGTAGATATTATAACAACTCCAAAAACCCATTTTACGTTTAACCTAAGCTACAAGTTAAGCTGACCAATTAAACAACCAAGTCGTTGCTTTAGGCAACACTAGAAATAAGAGATAGAACATAATTGTCTGTTACATCAGAGGTAAAACGGCCAAAGAAGACGATAAAAAAATTAAATGCAATATAAAAACAGTTTTGCTAATTTTCCTTTTTCTTTCTTTTTCAGATTTCAATTATATGTAAACAAACTAAACAAAATGTCTAGTGGCTTGAGCTCAACATGATACGAGAGGGAGGAAAGTGTTTTTGTGAACTGGAATGGAATCCGACTGCCA
This sequence comes from Poeciliopsis retropinna, assembly GCA_010277075.1. Taxonomy (NCBI): domain Eukaryota; kingdom Metazoa; phylum Chordata; class Actinopteri; order Cyprinodontiformes; family Poeciliidae; genus Poeciliopsis; species Poeciliopsis retropinna. The sequence goes on from VMRM01000020.1 coordinate 3,491,816, forward strand.
TGATATGACTCCAACAGCTGTTTACAGTGTGAGACGTCACACTGTTAACTCGTGTGACTGACTAATATCTTTGTTTATTCTCCAGCAGTTAAATTAGTTACCTAAGAAGAGCTCTCTCCAATTTCCTCATGAGAACGTCGACCACAGTTGTTTTCGTCAAAGATAGAACAACGACAGGTGAGATAAGTCACTCCAGCACCAAACTGCTGCAGCACAAAGCAAACAAGCAAAAGAAAATTTGCATTTATTTTCAACATTTCTGGAAATGATTACTTCAGATTGAAACACAACTTAGGGTTAATTGTAATTTGAAAACATGTCTATAGTTGAAATTGTTTTCAAAATTGTTATTTATTTGTCTGTTTGTGTGTATTTTGTGCACGTAAATGTTATGTAAAATGTCCCAATTTTTTTTCAGTTTCAACTGTTGTTGCAACTAGCTTCTTACTATTTACTAGGCTTCCCATGTTACTTTTTTTGGAATGTTGAATTATTTTTTATCATATTTTGTGTTCAATACCTGCATAATTTATGTGTGCAGCTATTTATTTGTGTATCTTCATATGCAAAAATTAAGATAACCAAATTAACAACCAAGGGGTGCAAATGATTGAGCATCATATGAAATGAGAATAAAATATGATCTTTAAACAAATGTTTTTGTACAACGTAAGAAAGCTTTGAATAAAAACCTTGTAGTTCATATTTGATATTTAATTTGATTCATTTGTTATTAGGAAAAAAGAAAAACATAAATTTGATACAATGGCAAGATTTATTGTTTCTCGAGCACCGAAATAAATTACAGCAAATTAGAAAGCCACAAACATCCAAGGATCCTACAACTAACATTGACTGAATTAGCTGTGAAAAATAGCTATTTTTATATATAAGTATACTTACATTTGAGACATAATTTGTTGTTTTTTGGGGTCAAGATAAAACGTATGCATGTCTTCTTTTACTTACTTATTTGGTTTTGCAACATTATCTACACAAGAAAGTGTAAAATCTGTGAAATATATATATATATATATAATGTGTTACTTTCAGAGTTTATGACCTCATCACAATTTATTAAAAATTTATAAACAAAATTCACTGAATAAATAATGGTGAAATCAGCTTCTGACATAAGTTGGAAAACTTGAATAATCAGTGTTTTTGTTTTTCCGCACTCTTTATAAGGTTTGTCCATATGACAGACCTTTACATGGCCAAAATATAAACCAAAGGTTTTACAAGTTCTCTTACAAGATGCGATGTTTTTATATTCTATAATGTGCACAAAATAAAAGAGAGAAGCTAGATTGTTTTTTACTATTCTGCAAACTTGCAGAATAGTAAAAAAATTGCAAATAATTTTTTTAAATGTTTTAAAAAATTCCTCTGGTAAAACAATTTTCCAGAGGACAGGAAAAGAAAGTGACTTTTCAAATAAGTTGAAACACAACAACAATTAAAAATCTGGAAAATAAACTATTTGGTAAATGTTTTCTCATCGATACAAAACAGCAACAATAATACAAGGCCATTAACAAAGTTTGAGATTGGCAATTACCTGCTATTGGCCGTATTGTTGCTAAAAAAAAGTAGATTACTTGAAGTTAACAGAAAACTTCTGTGCAGTTTGTGAAGAAGCTACATAAAAAAAAATCATTACTTTATAATCCTAACCTGAGTCTGTTCAGCAGATTTTCTTTGGATATGAGTAGAACAAGAATTGCAGTGTTGGGATCGATGTAGTTACTCAGCAAAGAGGAAGACCTGACCCCACGGCAGTCAGAGGAAGAGCGTCGCCTCTCCTATACATGGCAGTGGACTCAGCTCTGTTGTCAGCATTCCCCGTCTGCTCTCTTCTTTCAGCTGCCCAGTCGCTCAGCACGACCTCCGTTTGGGGTGATCATGAATCATGGAAATTGATTATGCTGCCACATCTCAAATCCCTCTGGCCAGGGCTTGACCGCAGAGAGTGTGACTGTAGGTCGGTCAAGCCTGCTTAAGGGACACACTGCTCGCTGCCCCCGAGAAGGGCCAGTCGGCCGGACTGCCCCCACAGGGTCAGGCAGCTCGCTACCATGGCAAATGGAGGAAGATCACTCACTCTGGCAGGAAGGAATGAAGACGTCCTTCTTAAAATACCAGTCAGGCCATCACGCTCCAGGCTTTTTTTTTCCCCAACCCTTCCAACTCCTCATCACCACTTTCCACGAGTCATCTGTCTTTATCAGTGCACAATGCTAATGACTTCATCTCTAATAGCAGACCATTCCTCTCTGCCTTCCACCAGGATTCTTGAAGAAGTCTTAAATAACATCAGAACATGCCAGAGGAAATCTTGGGGTTTTGAATATCTTTGCTTCATCACATGTGCAATCATAAGCAATCAGGACCAATTTGAATTTGAGGAAAGAAAATAGGGAGACCGAGGCTCATAGAAGAAACTGTTAAGCTCAGTTACCATTTAAATGCTTCAATACAAACACCTGTTAGAGAAAACTTAAAGAGCATATTTGCTAAGTCTTATGATGTTAAAAAACATAAATTTTTGGTGTTAAGTTAAACAAAAAATTACTTTCTTCTTTTGCCAGTTTTCTCTCTGTAGAAATAAAAAGTAATTAATCATTTCTAGAACAAAACAGAGCTGGTTTTATTAGCATCCGAATGTTTGTAGTTTATCATTTCAACATTATTTTTCTGCTGCCGCTGCCATACATTTGCCTTTAACCCAGAGTTTCCAGACTCCCCTTAATGATTTCAACAGACTGTTGTTCGTTTTTATTATGATGATAAATCTGCTGTAACAAGCTGAAAACACCCATAAATCTGAGGGCAAGCCCGTGTTGCAACGGGTCAGTGTTTCTATGGTGACGCATCAATCCTTCCAAGGGGGCAACGGCAAGCTCTATAAAAGCGGTGAGTGTCTGTGACACTGTTACTGTTGTTATTGTGGGAGAACCGTTAAAATGTTTTCGAAACCACAAAAAGTGAAGGGGCCACTTAACATTTCCCAGACCTGTCAACTTTTTAGATCTTTCTGGAATATCTGCACACCTCAGGCAGCCTATGGGGACTCTGTAGGTTTTGGTAATTGGGTTTTCTCATCAGAAACCAGCTATGAAAAACACAAACTAAATATAAATCTGTTTGTAAAAGTAATTTGAAAATAGGAAATTTATATAAAATATTTATTCATTTTTTTAAACATTCTTTTTGGCAACCAGTGATGAAAATCAGAAAAAGCAAATGTTTTTGAATAAAATTTTGTTTAAAAATCCCCCCCACAAAGTAATTCAAATATGAGCTGTGTAATTTTTCAAAGTCAAATAGAAAATCATTCGCAACAAGAAAAAACAACAAAAAGGAATGGGTTCTTCACATTCCTACAGAGTCTACAGTTTGGACTGGAGCCATTCATGTGACCCGGACCCAACAACTTACCCTGTCAATTAGTCATACAACTTCAGCAATACACACATACGTGCATTAATAGAAGCTGTTATTCGTGTCAGCTGTAGGATGACATTTGCATACATTAATTTTTACATTTGATTTTATTAAATTGAAATTGTTTAGATGAATATGAATGGATGGATAGATGATGGATGGAGAAAAGTATGTAAGGATACTTCTTCTACTCGTGCTGACTGCAGTGGATTAGGATTACTTCCTCAGTTCTGACATCTACTGTTTGAGAAGAGAACTGCACCAAGTGTAGTGAAACATTGTTAATGCCTGATTACAAGGCACAATTTTAACATTGTTGGTTTACTTTCTAAATATGAGAAACCTCACACATAACAATTAAAAAAAAAAAAATCATCAATATATCAAGTTTGGTTCTACAGTGTGTGGTCAACAGCCAGACATCAAAGACGACACAACACACACTAACAGATTTCACTCGTCGGCATTCAGACCTCAAACAGGAAATCTCACAAAAACATTTCAAGTTCAAGTGAAGGGGAAAAGAATAACTGATCTAAGAGAAAAAAATCCAAAATCACAGAACACAAGAATAAACTGAGGAAACTAAACACAAAGGATGGCAGCACCTTTCTAATAATAATGGACAAATAATGAATAATGAACTGATTATGGTAAAACCTATCAAAATAAACAAACAATGACATGAGCAACAAATAAAAAACAAAATCCAAATAACCAAAAGGTGACAGTCTGCTAATGCCAGTACAGAGGTGGAGGATGGCAAAATAAGGGAAAATGGGATAATTTTAGTTTCCCTTTGCAGGTGATTGTATTTTATTCAGGTGATTCTGTTGAAAATGTTTTAGTTCACAGAGTTCAAAGAAGTAATTGAAAAAACAGATTTAAGGGCATATTGATTTAAACAGTGCAGTGGGTTGAGCTCACATTCTTTGTTTTTTTTTTTTTTCACATGCATAATACATAACTTCCTGGCAAAGGCAGACAAATGCCTCACTGATTAGAAGTATGTTTTGCACTCGTAATCAGAAAAACTTTTGGCATTGGATGTTCAAAGACTTAGTTATTGAATGTAATCCAGATTTTTTATTGTATCAAAATTATGTTTGAAGAGTTTTTATTAGCCTTAAACGTAAATGAATCTGTTATTTCTGACAAAAAACAGGCCAATCATACATTAGCAGATCAAAGGCAAACACTCAGTCATCATTTGGTCTGCTGCTCATTGTTTCTTGAGCTTCCAGCAGCACTGTCCGCCCAGCGGTGTGCACTCCCAACAAGGTGTCCCGGCAAAGACCCAGAGCCTGTGCTGAAAGAAGCATCTCACGCTCAAACTTCACTTGATCCCAAGTGAAGCCCTCACTTGCTCGTTTATCTTTCCAGGGACAGTTCGTTCTTCGCCACGTTAATGAATGCCAGTTGTTTCTTGTGCTTCACAAGCAGGAACTTTGTATTTGGCTTGAGATCAATCAAATAATGCATTGCACAACATAGTTATGTGTTCTGGCCGATCAGTTTCATTTTATTTTTTTCCACAGACTTCATGAAGTGTGTTTTAACAAATAGTTACAAAGTGGAATGACATTTTTCACTTCAGATTTAAGGCCAAAGTATTACATAGTCTGGAACAATCAAGGTGCTGTGATAGAACATTTACCAATCAGAAAGGTACAGAATTGATTTCTACCCCAGGCAGTATGCGTTTGTTTTCCACTCATCAGTTAAAAAATCCCAGGTAATAAAAGAATATTGGAAATCTTCAAACAGTGCTCTACATATTATGCATGTACATATCTGATCAAAATTATTAATCACAGAAACAGTTGAGGATGTGATTGTCTTTTTCAATAGTAAGGTGTGTCTCATACAACCAGCAGCAACTTGTTATACATTCAAATTCAGCAGGTGCCACTAAATATAGCAGGATTTTTTCAGGTCTCTAACCTTATGGTTATTTTTGAAAGTAAACTGGTAACACAGAAGCTTCAGGAAAAGATATTAGTTCATAAGTTTCCCATCGACAACCTGAAAACAAATCTTGTAAAGCAGATTTGTGTAATATTTTAGAACTTATTGTATATTTATTTTTTGTACGGAGGTTAACACAAATGAAATGGAGCTTTAAAGCTTAAAATAATAATTTGTTTGTAGTTATTTTCACAAAGTTGTTTATTAGTACCTGTTGGTTTCCTCTCTGATCACAGAGCACATGAATATGCACGTCAGAATTCAAAATAAAGCAATTTTAACTCATGGGTGATTCAGTGATTTGTATTTATTTAAAAGTTGTCTAGAATAATTTCAGAAAACCTTTGGGATATAAAGTGACCAAAATTGAGGCTCAGGTAATTACATTGATCATGGAACGTTAGTTCCTGTAGTAAAGGGCAGCTGTGGAGCTCTGCACCTGTTCCAAATAGCTGGTGATCAGCTCTCCATATAAAGGTTTTCCATTCATATTTACACTGTCTAACAATGTCACTGGTTAGTGCTAGATTCTTAATCTTAGGAAACATCAGTTTTACACTTTGCCTGATGTTGCAGCCTCCATCTTCTACAGTTGTGCTCAGTGACTATGGCAAGCCTAGCCCAAAACATGGCACTGTGCTGCAGTGTGACATTATGATCCTGTTCCCTAGGAGTCACTAAGGCTTCAGTTATGACTCCTCACCAAAGTAACAACCATGGTATCACAACAAAAGCCCTTCATATTCAATGTTAAGATTTCAAATTAAACTGTCACAATTAAAGAATTTCCTTTCAAATATGATTGGACAGAACTATGGTTAAAGAGACTTAAATAAATAAAAGCCTCCAAATTTCCTGTTTTAGAACAGTTATGTGAAATACAGATTTAATTACATAATAAAAGTTCAATGTTGAAGAAAATAACCCTAAATAAGTGGTCACGTGCCTTTTCTCATTCAGCATCTGTTTGTGATCATTTTCTACCCACTGTGTCTTTCTTCACTTGATCTTCACTTGAATGATCTGAGAATTTTTCTTTTAGAAACTCATGTTGCAAAATCTCCAAAATCCTTTGATTCTTCCAACTGTTGCCAAATCAGGTTATCACCTTAATCAAGCTTTCATCAATTACTTAGACCTTCCTCGATGTGCAGATCAAACAGAGCTATGATCATCTGATGACATTTCATTCTGCAAAATCCTGTCCGTGGCAGTAATAGGAGACCAACAAGAAGGAAAAAAGCAGGCAGAAGATGAATGGAAATCATTCATATATGCAGCCATAAATTGTAATCATGTGTGAAATGTTTTTGTCATCATATTATGGAAAAGAAACATTAAGGACTGAAGTAAATATGGAACAACTGGTATTTATTTTATTTTGTGGAAAGTATTTAAAAAGACAATTCAGATTGGTTTTATATATTTTGTCAAGTAATTTTCAGTAGTTGACCATTTACCTGGAGTAGAGATAGTTATAAAAAACTGGATTTGGAGAAACATAACTTCTCCAGCAGGAGAAAGACCAACAGCTACCAAAACCAAGGCTCAAGTCAAAGCAGAGTTTAACATAATAAAAAAAAAAAATCAATCTCAAAAAGCCTGGTACATTAAATATGTACATTTTTACTCTCTACATTTTTGAAAGAGTAGGTAGATCTGCTAAAATAAATGGGGAATCAGCCAAACATCTAGATAGGGTGAAGATAACTTGCTGAGGTTCAAACTGAGTATCAAAATGAAGAAAGTGAGTGATAGGAATAGTGGGAATGGGGGATATTTTCTTGCATACTTTGGGCTCAATAGTCCCCACTGAGTATCATTTAAGCACCATGTTCTGATTGGGTATTTTTCCTGACCATGTCCATTTCTTCTTGACCACAGTAAACTTATCCTCTGCTGCCAACTTCCTGCAGGATATTGCACCACGTCACAAAAAATCAAATCATAATAAATTACTTTCTTCAATATGACAATGAATTCACTGTTTCATAAAGGCCTTCACCGTTACCAGATAGCATTCCAGCATAGCTCTTGAGGATGTGGTGGAGCGGGAGATTCACATAAAGGATGTGCAGCCAAAGCACCGACTGCATAAGGGAATCATGTAAACTTGGAGCAAAGTTTCAGGAATGTTTTTGACCAAACTGTTGGGCCTGGCCTTGATGAGAAAACAAGGACTGAACTTCATACAGAACAAAACAAACTGATAAAGACGGAATCCAAGAACACACTGCATTAACCCACTGGTAGAGTAAAGGACTGCTACCTTAAAGAATCAGCTGCTACAATCAGCTGAAGCAGACCCTTAACAATGACCTGTGTGTTGTGTTAGTCGATTATTTAAGTAGTAGACTAAGGATTGTATTGATGAATTAAAATTACCTCTAAACTAATTAAGATTGGTTAGACCAAGTGGTAAATGGTAAATTTAAACTAACTGACAATCTTGGAATATACCTATTCACAAAGCAAAAGAAATAATTTATTTTGAGCAAATAATGTTTCTTAGTTTTGACTGAATGAGAAATGAACCATTTCAGACATTAGATTAGGGCAGTCGATCTGCCATTAGCTTTAAGAACAGGGACATTTTACAACATTTTTATGACTATTTTATGTGACCTAGTGACATGAAAATACCATTTATTTTTATGGTATAAATGGTATACCAGGAAATGTATACCATTTATACATTTCATTGTATAATGGTATACCATTACGCCATGGTATACCATTGAAAATGGGCCAGTAAATCAACAAATAAATACCAGTTAAGTATTTCACAATTTATTGTGTGATTAAAAACAGAAAAAAATATTTGCAACATATTCCTCAGTAATTAATTTTTCAAAAGATATTTTCCTCCCTAAACTTACTTTAGTTTAGAGAGTATAGTTTTGTTGAGAAAAGTTTTGTTATTTTCTTTGTTACTTTTTAAAGTTTCCTATGTATAGTCAGTCAGTCCTTCAGCTATTACTAAAGCTGGAAAACTACTCTTTATTAGTAAAGTATGTCTGCTTCCATTTCAGGCCCGTTCTGCGGTGGAAGCCCAGAATTTATGTTCCATGGGGAGCCTGCTGGTGAACAGACGACTCACATGTGTCTTTGCACTCCTTCCCTGCGGCCCCCTTTAAAGGCATTCTGAACTGATTTGGGGATATCGTAAAGCAAATGATAAATTTGTACTCCTGTCAAGTCCGTCTGTGCACTGGAGATTTGCTCCAGGAATCATGTTGGAATGCCATATATCCCGGCTGATTGCTGCTCCCCTTAAACGGAGGGCAAAATGCATGACATCATTAAAGGTATTGGAGGAAATAACTTAGACTTTGTTCCTGCTAATGTTTTGACAGGAAACAGCCTTTTTGATGTAATAAAGATCTATCCTAAGAGAAAGACACTTAATTTTTACCTCTCCACTAAAGATAAGTAAATATTCATCCACTTCCTGTTTCACTGTTTCCCTGTAATGCTTCAACATCTTGCAAATGGTTTTTGGCAAGCACTACCTTCATAGCTGCATGTCAGCTGAATATTGCATTTAGTAAAGTACATCCATTTCATTTTATGTCCTTAGCCTCACTTGGTTGGTTTAAATGTTCTGTGTTTCATATTTAACATGCAGAATATTCTGTGAATCACTAAGCACTAACCTTGCAGTTCCTTAGAGATCCAAATTATGACACAGTGAATCTGTTAAGCATTTCAGCAGATTTCTAGTGGAGTAACTGGTATACCACCTTGTATCTCTTTGAAATTTGGAAAGATTAGCAGGATTTTAGCTGTGCTTTCAGATTAGATGGCATGAGAAATGCAGTTCGAAGTTTTGGGCTAGAAGCATCCCAATGCTGCTGCCTCTATGACTACCCTGTTCTCACTTTGGCGGTGGCTGGTAATCCCCCCTCCCGGGCATAGGCCATAAAACTCCTATTTCTACTATACCTGCCAGCTGAGCATCTTAGTCCATTCAAAGCACAGGGAGCATGAAATTCCCAAGGAGCCATTTCAAAGCGCCAGCCCTCTTCATTATGACATCAGAACCTTCTGAAGTCAACAAGCATGAAGGCAGACTGGAGCACAGCGCGGGTTCACAGCCTTGAAGGGGGATTCGTCGCCATTAAGGGCTGCGATGGGGGGATAGCAAACAGAGGGCAAGCGAGGGAGAGAGGGATTACATCTATCACCACGCATATGTGCTCACATCTAAAAGGCTTGCCTTCCATTTTCTGCCCCCAGCCAGTCCCCCAACTGTTATGATAGCTGAGACTGCAATAAAGGCTTTGGCGGCATCATAAACACAGCATGATGGTGGGTATCACATACTTAAGGGCCCCTGACGAAAACCTGAGGAGCAGCCCAAAGTTCTGGTAGAAATGTTAACAATTATGGTGATAATTACAGCTGTTTGTGGTCAGGTTCTGTTTGTCATCCTAATAAAACACCTCTTACACCCACTGTGCTCAAGTGCAAGAATCTTACAAAGTTACAATCTTCATATCATAACACAGGAAACTGACGATCTAGTTATGGTAATAAAGACATTCAGAAGTTCTAACACTAAAGGGGCCTCATGTATACAGACCTGGATGGATCTCCAGGGCCAACATGATATAAACTTACATTGACAAAGCTTGTTGAAAGCACATTTCATACACAATTACAATAAAGGTGGAATTGCGCTTTATTCTGTCTTCAATGGCTCTCAATTCAAAATTGTCGTGTTCGCCTGTGTTGTAGGGGAGCTAACAAAAAAAATATTCCATCCCAAACTGCTGGCATGACACAGTTCACAGGTAGCGTTCAACTTCAGGACCCCCCTTTTCAACCTAAAGCAAATGATGACTAACAGCATGTTTAGCTAGAAAACCGTTTTAGGCTCTAAGTATATTGCAATTTGCAATATCCCACAGCAACTTCGGGGGATTTGAAGTCTTGGAAAAAGTATGTTCAGCATGTTTTTTTCTCCCCAAATTCTTTCCCAAAAACCCACATTGCACCATGTCAAGATGTCAGAAAAATGGAAGATCTTTATGAAAAACTAAAACCCGTCATATCTACAAACAACATGACTTTCCAGGATTCAAATAGGTTCATTTCACCGTGACTTTAAATGTAACTGCAGAGGTCTGACTATGCATCTATAAAAAGTAAAAATAGAACTGAAAATTAGTTTTGTTACAATAATTACATTTTAAGATATGTGCAGGCAATTTAAAATTAGGTTAAAGTTGTTAGCTGTATTGTCTTTGAAAAAAAAAAAAAACATTTTAAAACTTGTTGTTTTACACACTGTTTTAATGAAATCTAAAAAGAACTTCAAAACTTGCAATCATCCAATATATTCTCTTTAAGCTTCTTGTATACTATGCATATACATATTGGAATTCTATCTTTTACGTATATATATATATATATATATAATAATGGAGGAACTGGGTTCCGGTCTAAGAAAGGAATTCAAATGATTGACTTTGAATAAACACCAGAGCAATAGAGGCCCAGATCTACCACACCAGACAAGACCCAAGGTGTAGGTTGTGCAAGGAGGCCCCTGAGACAGTCCAGCACATAACAACAGGGTGCAAGATACTGGCAGGGAAAGAGTACATGGAACAACATAACCAAGTGGCAGGCATAGTGTACAGAAACATCTGTGCAGAATATGGACTGGAAGCCCCGAGATCAAAGTGGGGAACACCCCCAAAGGTGGTGGAGAATGGCCGAGCTAAGATCCTGTGGGACTTCCAGATCCAGACAGACAAAATGGTGAGGTCGAACCAACCGGACATTGTCTAGTGGATAAATAACAGAGGAAAGCCGTGGTGGATGTAGCAATACCGAGTGACTGCAACATCAGGAAAAAGGAGCAGGAGAAACTGGAGAAATACCAGGGCCTCAGGGAGGAACTGGAGAGGGCCTGGAAGGTGAAGACCACAGTGGTGCCTGTGGTCATCGGGGCCCTCGGGGCAGTCACCCCCAAACTGGAGCAGTGGCTACAACAGATCCCAGGAACAACATCAGACATCTCAGTCCAGAAATGTGCAGTTCTAGGCACAGCAAAGATACTGCGCAGAACCCTCAAGCTCCCAGGCCTCTGGTAGAGGACCCGAAGCAACTATATATATATATATATATATATATGGGTATATATACATATATATATATATATATATATATATATATATCAGAGAAATACCCATATATATATATATATATATATATATATATATATATATATATGGGTGTGTGTTAACAATTAAAGCAGATCTGAATCTGGTCTAATATTATACATGCATTCAGTCACTTTTTTTCAGAATCCACTGACAGAGGAATGCTCCGTGCATGGTAATAATTACGGTCAGTTCAGTGTGATTGCCCACTGGAAATTAAAATGTCTGTTTTTTTAAGTGGTCATTTGTAAGTGCAATTAATCATTTGGATAATTGGTTCTAGAGTTTTACTGGTTTCACCTAACCATAAGCTGAGATGATTTGGTGAAAGCAGTTTTTCCTTCTGCTATTTACTTATGGCTGAGGGTGAACAGGAATGATGTTGTATGAATCTATATGAGAAATGGACCAGCGTTCTGCAAAACCTTAACAAACCTGAAAAAAGCAGTTTTGCCAAAAGAACCATTATACAGTATATACAGATTTTGAGACTACAGAACTTCAAAAAATATTTATGCCCCCTGAATTTTTTTTTTCATCTTGTCAATCAAAACTGCATGTAATATTTTGGTGGGATTTTAGGTGACAGATATAATGAAGGATGTTTTTTTATATTTTGATATATACTGACAATGTGACAAAGCCCAGAAATAGAATAATTAATGAACACACACACACCTATATATATATAAATGTGTATATATGCATGTGTGTGTGTGCATGTATGTATGGTTGGGTCAATGCACATGTTAATAATCCAAACTGTTTCCACAACTGTTGAAAAGGAAATATTGAAGACATTTAAAACCAGGATGGAGTCTGGAATGGAATGTGCTTTAATTGCCACCTTTGGCAAAGGAAGCAGTCTTGAGTATTTGATCTTGCCCAGTGTAGGCAGGATTCTGAGAATCACGCCTTCATGTTCAGCATGGATCGTCATTCTCTCCCTGCCAAATCACTGAAAGACATTAATTGTTGCTGATAAAAATGACTGAGCACGCTCGGTCCATGGTTCAATCTGGCCAAATTCTGATCATTTCTGTGGCTTGCAACAACATGTAGCTAACATTAAAGAACAAAATGAAATTCCTCATGATGGATGACTCCTGGAGGGCCGTGGATGGGAATAGCCTTCCAACACTGGGATGTGATCCCAAATCTCTGCATAATGGCTTCAGCTGCCTTGTCAGTCACCTGAGTCCATTTTCCTTTCTAACCAAATCACCAGTAATGAGTTGGTTGAACATGACCTGACAAATTAATTTGAATTTCCATCTGATAAATGCTGCCATGAAACAGTCTCTCTGAGCATCTGGCCAAACGTTGTCATGAAATGAAGAAATGCAATAAGCAGAGATACATTAAGAATCTGGACAAGTCTTTGAAGGTGCAGAAAAAAGGAAAATGTACTTTCTGATATAAAGAGACAGCTGAGGCAATTTAGAGCAGGTTGAAAAAAACTAATTTTGCATGATTTGATTGAACTTGAGTGAGCAATGTGAGAGCACTGCAGCTGCTTTAATTCAAACAAAATTTAAACACATACATCTTCCAACACACGTTTGATACGTCTCTGAGTTCTAGACACAAGTAGTTATCTTAGTTTGTTTTGGATATTATTCTAAAGTAATAATGTACTTAGTAAGTAAATAAGATATCCATATAAGAATAAAGGAACCAGAAGGAACAGGTTAACAAATGCTTAAATAAACCATCAGAATTTTCATGTCTTTCAAGAACTCCTCACTGTTTTTTTCTTTATTAGCCATGTGATCAGATTACTAAATTTTCTTTCTGTGATTTAAAACACACAAAGTAATATCAATATTAATTTTAAACTCCATTCAAAAGTCTGGACGGTAGTAGTACACAGGGAGAGTTTGCACTTCAGGGAGTTTTTACTACTGCAGACATGCAGACCCTTCATCAAATTGTGTCAGGCAAACATGTCTCATATTCTGCCTCTTCATGCTCTCCTACTTCTCAGGGGGAAATGCCTTGATGCCCTCTCTGCCTGCCTGAATGATTATATCTAAATCTCAGAGCAGCTGCTCCTCAGAAAGCAACCAGGAAAGGAATAGGGAGGTGTGGGAGACATGCTGGATCACTCCAGAGGCTTTCCTAAAGCCCTGCAGGAAAGAAGGGCTTGTGTACTGGAGTGCAGAACCAGAAGAGGTCTCACTTGAATGTTTATTTTATTTTCAATGGGAAAGTAACAATAAATTTCATTTTACATATTTCTATGATTTACCTGTTGGTATGATACACAAATTGACAGAAGGATGGTCATTTATGTGGCTTACTTCTTTCTGAGAAGTTCAAAGGCATTTATTTTTTCTTTCCTGCTGAGTGAGGTAAGAAGAATAGTTCCTAGGCACCACTGGGAAGCTAATTAACTGGGCGGGTGTGAAGAAACTCTTGCTCTCAGTTGTTTTTACCCCCTGATGTGACCTACTAGTCACTGGTACTATTGCACACCATGTCTTTTTCTTAAAAAAGGAAGTAAGATGTTTTCTTTCTCCCCACCCCACTGACCCCAAATCAGCTCCAAGTTGAGAAACACATAAAGGTGGAAATACAATTGCTAATTTTTTCCTGTGCTTAAACATTAAATACCCCTTTCATATTTCTCTTTTACACATCCAGCGCACCTACACTTTGTATATGCATTATTGGATATGAATACAGATTTAATCATTAGAATCCCTTTTACTGCAAATATAAAAACAACATTTAAACTTATTAGTACAATTAAAAAAAAAAAAAAACGTCACAGAAATATGCTCTCCAGATGTAAACATAAGCACAAGGAGTGCAGGCAAAAAATGTTATGACATAAGGAAATAATTATGTTTTATTTGAGACAGTGGTAAGAAGCAGTTTGAGCTGAAAATCCCCACAGTGAACCCTGAAATTCTTACTTCTCTGCTCATACGGAATGCATCAAAGATCTCTGTATTTCTCCTTATGTACTGGCTTGAAGTTATTTCCTGTTTCCTCTAGCAGCTTATTAGCACCATGGCTGTGAAGAACATCTGGAAGAAGACTTTTCTAAAAATGATTCAGATAATTGCCATAATTTTTACTTCACAGATTACTCAAAGCAAAATAAGTCATAACATTATTACCACCCAAAATGTGTTGAATGTCATCCACGTTGCTCTTATTTGCTTGTTTGTGTTTATAATGTTTACGTTTCAAGGTGCCATAAATGTTAAGTTAAGGTTGCTCAATTATCATTTCTTAAGTATATTTAAACTTAAATTGAAACATTAAACATATAGAAAATTAATATTGAAAGAGGAGATGAATTTTATGATTAATCAACTAGATTATTTATTGCAAAGTTAAGTGACCGATTTTCAAACAGACTCAAGGCCACAATTGTAGATGAAAACCTATTTTATTTAGTGCATGTTACCAGGTGTATGTTTGTTATAAAATAAGCAGTAAAACTAACTGTTGCAGTACTTTGACAAACCATGTGAGTTTAGTGTGATGTTTATTGTATGAAATGGAAAATCTAATCGCCCCCGATTCCACCAGCTCATTCTTTCTGTTCATCTTTAATGGGAAACTTGATACAGTACTGAGTACAGAGCTTAGTCTGTCACATCACATGACGTGCTGCAACTAATGCAGCCAACAAATGGGCATATCAGGGATCCCAGTTTGGTGCACAAACCCTCCACAGAAACAGGTGGCAGTTGCTGGAAGGCCAGATGTCCCAGTGCAGCCGTAGTAAACCAGGGTCTGTCGCAACACAGCAGTGAACAATGCGTGACGGAGACCGAAGGTGGTCTGGCTTGTGTTCAAACTCCAGGCTGGCCAACAATAGGGTGAAGTCTGGAAGGGGAGGAAGGCTGTGGTTATGGTGCCGACGCTCGCTCTCCTTGGTAAATAAAGAGGATGAGCTGCCCCACCTTTAAAAACTATCCCCTGATCCAATGTGAGGAAGTGGATGCTTTTCAACAATGAGGAAGTCATCTCAAATATCCCCTCCAAGCTGCCATTCCCCAGCTCATAGCACTTCACATCCGCTGGTTGCTCTATTCAGACATTTCAGCTTGTTAATGCCGTGCTTTAAATCCTGCTCCAGCCATTTGCTCGCACTGTATAAATAGACGCTAAGCATTACCGGTGAGATCGAAGTAAGACTGTGGAGTTGAGCCAAATTCTGCTGAAAGCTGTGAAAGATGTCGCCAGATGGCAAGGGATGAAACCATAACTGTTACGAACTTCTTTTGACCCATATGCAAGAACAATAGTTTGAACATTTTGCTTTGACGAGACGCTGCTTAGTTTTCACAGACAGGAGATAAGAGATGAAAAGTGCTGTCCACAGAAATTAGATGTACAATGCAAAATGTGAGCAATTAACAAAAACAATAAGGATAAATTTGAAATCTCAATTGGATGATGATAAAAATACTACAAAGTTCTAGCTCTTATGTAAGATGCTTACAAATTGTCTTGTTTTTTTAATAACCAAGTATAAGGTCTAGGTGGCAGTGTGAGATAAATAACAGATAACACCTTAGCACCTTGTCTCTTATCAGACACAGGAGTTAAATCATTACCTTTAAATACTCAGCAGTGCATGACCTGAAAAGGTTGCTTGTAGCATTACTCACTGTGACAAAGCAGTGAGTAAATGTATGTAATATGGCTAAGCAGTTGATTCCAACATGCAGCACGACATGGTGAAATGTGACAGACGTTTCTGCTCAACTTATTGCTGTAACATGGTTGTAATTCATGTCATGGATTGAAACAGATCAAAAGGACATATATCTAATAGCGCATGTATTGGCATGGCATGAAAGGAAAAATCATTCTCCAGCAACCACTCATGTCTATTTGTAAAGACAACTGTGACATGCTTTCATTCTTTTCGGTGCACAGGTGCAAAGCAGAAATAATGTCCTTGCTCTGGAACTAATGCAAATATTGACTTGAATTTCTCTCTAAATAAAACATTTTAAAAACTCTTTGAGGGTTTTGCTTTAGTTTTCAGCATATTTTATTTTTAACAATTTATAGTAATTGCTGCTGAGATTCACAGAGATTGGCAGTTAATAATATCACAGCACTCCACTTTTATGGTACCTATAAGATGATAATTGCCCAACCTAAACAATAAGTTGCAGTTGTTTATTTTATCCAATTATTCATGTGGACAAGAAGTGTGTCTGGGACAAAAGTGTGTTTTTTACTTTTGAAGAACATCCTAACTTCAGGTGCTACATTAAGCATGAGGGAAAATGAGATTCTCATGAGAAAGGTAAGTAAAACAACTATCAGGTTACCACAAAGATGAAAAGCACAAAACGGAGGATTGACGAGGAGCTCTTATTGGGATTTAGTTTGTAAGTGAAAAGAGTTAACATGCTGTACTTTTGGTGGTTGCAGTGCATTTAGATTCATCATCCACTGTTGCTTCACTGACTGCAACTATAATCCAGTTTCCATTTAATGTTTGTTAAAAAGAGACCAACTGAAGCCACAGGTTTCAGACATGTGCATATGTGTTAATATAACAGAAATGTGAATCAATCAATCAAGTTTATTTGTTTCGCACATTTCAGCAACAAGGCAGTTCAAGGTGCTTTACAACATAAAAACACAAAAATATAGTCATAAAAGACAGAATCAATTGAAAAATGTCTGGTGACATTATTACACATCTGCATATTTATCAATGTTTCATTTATAATGTTTCAAAAGCAACTCTAAACAGGAGTGTTTTTTAAAATCTCGATTAAAAGAAACTATTATTGCAGCTGCCATCAGGTTTCCAGAAAGCGATAACATCATCAACCCTAGCGGAACCGCCAAGAATAAGGTGAATACGGGTCTCTGGGTTGCGAAGGTCATGATACCAAATATCTTGGTATATGTCTCGAAAATCCCAGGCCAGACTAGCTTGGTTGTAGATTAAATTAGTTATGCTACAGTATCAGCTACTGAGCATGACTTTATGCCCTCTTAAAATGGCACCTTTGTGAGCAATGTTTGTTCAGATATGCAAGTTGGGTTTGCATATCATGTGCTAAATTTTAAAGTTTAGCACATGAATTATAAATGGTCTTTTTCTGTATCAGAAACTTTTAACATCAATCCTTAAGTGCTTAAAAACACACAGAAGATTATACAGTATGTGTTTTGCTACTAACCCACAATGAGTCCTGAGACACAAATGTGAAGTTTAGAAATGATGCGCATGAGAAAATAAAAATGTAAAATAAAATAATAAAATGATCAAATAAATGTCAGTAACCAGCAGCTGATGTAAAAATAAAATGTTTAAATGATTATAAGCTGATCCATGTTGTATGAAAGAGAAAATTAAATCACTGAAATATTCAGTTAGCAACAAGTCCAGCCAAAGTTGACTAGATGCTTGAATTGTCTTGTAATAGATTCAATTTGAAATAAAACTGGATCACAATTGGACCTGGATGTCTTGTAAATGTCCTTGAAATTATGTATTTTTTAAATTGTTGCTATATAAATAAACTGATTTGTCAATGTCAAATTTATTTATATAGCACTTTAAAAACAGGTATAAAACTGCACCAAAGTGCTGCACAAGAACAACAATATTTGAAGAACAAGAACTTCATTTGACTGCATGAAGTGTATTAATAAAAACAGAGTAGAAAAAATATATATTTAAATGTCTGGCAGACTCATTATGCTGAAGACTGCATGCCAATTTGTGTTTTTCCCCTTACATGCCTCATGGTGTAACATTGAGCACCGACTGAATGAGATGTGACCCTCAGCTTGTGGCTGAGATCTAAGTGATTTCTGTTTTCAGTATAGGTGGCCGGTCAAAAGACAACCTGGGCACTCTCACTATTAAACGAAAACTGTATGTTAACTTGTATATGACTGTCTGCAGTTAAAATCAAGACGAAAATTAAAATTAATATCAGAGCACTAGATCTTCAGTACAACCTCCATTTCTGTCAGCAGGGGTCAGACCTCAGCTGGTGTCTGTTGCAGAAGGGGGGAAGCAGCAGCAGAACCAGATAATGCACTGAAAGAAAAGCAGCAGCCAGAACTGGGATCACAACAAATGCGCAGAACAGGACTGTGACATGTTGTCAAGTAGAGACAGCTCAGTCCAAACCTGTTCCTAATATGTGAGCTTAACTATTCTAAATAGTCTTTGCCATCTTATCAATGCCATATTTAGGGTTTCAAGAACATTGAGAGCATAATTACCCGTTTTAAAATGAGAAAAAAATAAATTTTCAAAATTTTAGAATTTCTCTTTTCTCCTAAAGATTTAATATGTGGTCTCAATCAAAGTGTGTCAAACAGTATAGTAATTTTCTGTCTAGTCGCTGATTATTTTATTTTTTGTGAAGAGACCATCATCTGACCTAGGAATCATTAGCCATGATAAAGGCTTAAGATGCATCCAAACATAACAGGCAACTTAAAAAGTAGGAAGGAAACAAGCTGAGGACTAATTTTAAATTTGTTCTGTAAATCTTATATGAGCCTGACACAAACAAAACTTGTATTCTATTTTTACCATTTAAGGCAATTATCATTGAGTTACAAGTTAAAAATTTAATTTTTGAGAAAATATCAAACTCTTGGGTCCTGTCTATTCTAGTTTTGTTTTCCTACTTCTTAAAGCTGGAACTTCCTGGTGTTGTTTGTTAACAATCCAGTAAGTTAGTGGTTACAGTTCTTAGTCTAAAACATTTTGTGGCATATATGCTACAAAATTCTGCCATGGTCAAGTAGACAAAAGTAGACAGAAAATGTGTACAAAGGGAAGGTCCAATGAAAGGTCTTGCAGAGATAACTACCGGTACTTAACAAGGTCACTTTAAGAGAAAGGTCTGGCTGCAAAACACAAGAAATGAGGAGTGAAAAGTTAACGTAGTACTTTTGAAAAACTTACCAATCGGTCAAACCTGGAAGACTCTGTGCATGGAAAAATAAAATCACACAGGATCGGAATCTCCTATTTCTTAAGAAAGGGGTGTTCATTCAAGACCTCTTGGTGACAGGAAGCTAATTTATCAGAGGTGACAATTTCCACACTCAGCCAGTATGAGCTCACAGACCCTGAAATGTGGCCTGTGAATGAAAGTGGGAAAAAAAAGAATGAAGAAATGAATGAAAAAACAAAGAATGAATATTACCTTATCAAGGCAGAGAAAAAAAAAATCATATTCTAATTGATTAGCCCCTTTCAAAATGTCCCATTATGGTTTTATTTGCAAGAGTGAAACATTTGTGCAGCTTGAGGCATAAGAGCATGAATTATTACATAGTGACATATTAAGAAAATAAGTACATAAAACAAATATTTTCACAATATATGAAATTTCAGTAATACACAGAGCACAACAAATGTTACTGTAATGTAAAGCAAAAATAGGCCTATGCCTCTTTTGAAGAAACATCATGTATGTTTTCTATTGCAGCTTTTGCAGAGTGAAACATATTTTGCAGCAGTAAGTGAATGATGTGTTATAGCGTTTTGACAAATCCACAGAAAAAAAGCTTGCCTTGACCTTCCCCCGAACCTCACATCCAACTCTGACCTCTAATAAAGAATCCCTATAATGTCAAGTTAACTGTGATTGATGGCGGTACCAGGCACAAAGTCTCCTCTGTGCACAATACCCTCTGCCTAAATACAGCTCACAACATTTCACAGTAATCCAAGGAATTTATAGAATCATCTGCAGAGGTCTATATCAGAACCATGTAGTATATTCATGCAATAATCCGTTTGTTAGGTTCAAACTTAACTTTAAAAATGTGGGCACATAACCGGAACTACTGTGGGGCTGAGGTTGTTTTATAGATTTAAAAAAAAGAACTCAGCTGTTTTATGTTATTGATCGCTGTGTGAGTGCAGTTGGCACTTGTCAGAGTGTGATGTCTTATTTTGGAGTCTCGTCTCTCCTGTCTACCTTATAGGTTTATTGGCTAATGTGGGAGCTAGCTGTCGAAGTGACACCCAGGGCAGCAGAGAGTTTATCATTCTGCTGACAGGCTAAATAACTTGTGCCGCAGCAACAGATAACAAATGGGCTCAAGTTGTGACTTGAGTGTCCGTGGGTTAAAGACAAGAACAACTGCATGGCAGCAGAAATACACAGTCTTCACTTGTTGGCATTCGGCCATTTCTGCTTAAGTGCACAGAAAGAAAAACATTAAGAAGTTTCTCTGCTTGCATCAGCACAGAAAACACTAAAATCTCAGGTTTGTTAAGTCTTTGCAAACAAGATTCAGGGAAAATTTAACTCACATTCATTTGCTTTGTACTTTAAAGTGCTTTCTTGATACTGAAATGTAGAAAATGTGATGTTGTAGCTAGCATTAATAATGCTTTCAATTTGGCCTGTAAATTGTGACAATTTAAAACAAGAGTGCATCTCTCCATCTTACTATCGGTCACGTCTTTGCTCTCCTGGCAGTCTTTCAATTTTCCAGCATAATTTACATTATGAGACATCATGCTGCTTTGAATGAATTTTATAAGACAGGCCTGGATTGATTTATTCTGGCTCACATTACTCAACCCTCATAATAAGCCTTCAGGATCCAGTGTCAAAGCTGCAGGCTAATAAGCTGGGGCTGTTGATAGAGCCACACTTGCCATTCACCTTTGCCTTTGAGGTGACAAATTGTCACCTCAAACAAACCCAGCAGGCTTCAGGAGTTTGCTGCAACTGTGGCTTCAGAGTGGAACTAAATTTTGGCACTTACGTGGAACCTTGAGAGGATGCTGTAAATTCTTGTAGCTGTGTCACAGCACAAACAAATGCACTGTTATTTCCCCACACCGGCCTCAGTTTACAGCTGTTTCTGTCCAAACAGTAAGTGAGATATACCACAGAGCAATTGGCTGCTGTCTTAAGCCTGTGAAAATGTGCTGCAAGAGATAAATTCCAAGATGTCAGAGGAGCTGTCAGTGTGAACGAATATGCTGATCTTTACCACCTTCAGCTCTAGTTTGCATGCAAGCTCTCCCTCCCTCCTGAGGAGGATCCCTGCTGAGGCCTAGTTGGACTTTCCCACAGTGAAAAATGGGTTTGGAGTGCAGTCAGTGGAGCAAACTTTTACTGCTCTCCAAATATAACTTAGATTCTTTTTATTTTACTGTGTATTAGTTTTGGTTGTTTATGTGGAGATTTATGCAATTTTATATCCAAGACTCAACATTTTCTGATAAAATGTATGTAGTTTGCAACTTTGCTTTTGTACAGCTAATCGGAACACAAAGCAGCTATTGTATTTGTAACACCTCCAGCCAAAGGAAAAACTTTAAATTATTTAATCTATGACACCCAAACATCCTGAACTCCAACATCACTATGTTAAAACTTACATCAGACTGGTTTGAGAAGAATGTGGCTCAGCTGTCAGGTGTCCTTATTAAGGCTGTCTAATAAGCCCAGGTTACAAGATGTTTCTGGGAAGCAAGTGATATCCGCCGAGTGTCCCACACATACAATAAAGCGGGCAAGCCTTAGTGTGGATTTCATACTCAGGGCCGAGCATACTCCAAGCCTATTTTTGCTGTCCTGATCTGGGCCAACTCTGGACTCCATCCAAAATAGTTAAAGTAAACCTGCCTGGCCTTGTGGTTTCCATTGGAACCTGCAAGACGAGGAGCTGAGGTTTAGGAATAATAGGAAAGGTGCTAATAAGACAAGTACAAAAACCTTTGGCCTTATGCCTCTTTCACCTGATACTTTTCAGTCAGTGTTGTAACTAACTGTAAATGTTTTAAACATGTTCAAATAAAAAAACAAAGTACATTTGAAAAACATCAAGTTCTGTCAGGTTTATGAAGTATGAGGCTGTTTGAAACTGCAAAGATAACGGAAGATATTTTTTTATCCTTGGGGTTCCCACCAACATCTGAGAATCTGAGCATCAGCAAAGTTTTCAAAAAAAATTCTTTATCCAATGAATCACAAAATGAGGTTTAATCAAGTGCCATTTTAGTTGATTCACAAATCTAGCATGCTGATGTGAGTGAGTCTTCATCAATGCAGACAAAGTATCTGTACAATGTAAGAGATAAAAAGCATAAATTAAGATACAGAAATAAATGATTCTGTCAACACTAAAACATTTGTGCAGTATTTGTTACTCTGTTGCAACACGCATTGTCAAAACCTGTTTTACCCACTGATAGCATTGCAAATGTGCAAAATTTCAGTGCTGGAAAATTTTACATGTAAATATGACTTATAAAACAAAAGTCAAAAATCTAAAAGATCAATTGGGGTATTTTGCATTATCTGCAATAAGGTTGAACTTCCACATTGGCTTAAAACAGACTATAAGTAGATGATAAAGTTACCATAAACTGTTTGTTGTATGAACAGCATGAAACTCTCTTTGAGAAATGTCCTTTTTTCAGTATAATAAATTCTAAAATGAAGCTGGAAACAGCAAAAGAGCAACTCTGATACAGCATTTTGTAATATTTAATTATCCAGATTCTTTTGAAATGTTGTCGGAATAAACTATTGAATGTGAGATCAAAAAACTTAAACCAAACATCTCATGTGTGCAATCTATTAGCCTTCATATCTGTCTTTTTGATGTCTTTGCACCCTGCTGAAGAACAAGAGGGATATTTTCCCATCAGATGTAACCGCTCCCTTTGGGTACAGCTCATCTGGGCCAAATATCGGCTGTTAAAAAGAAATACTTGGGCAGGGCTCTGGACCAATTTAACTCCAATGATCTGACAAACAGCCATGATGAAGCATGCTGTAGACAAAGGAGGCAACGCTTTGTCATGCTTACACTGGTATCCCATGAATTTACTGCCACTGAGGCTTTTATTTTTCTCTTCTCCTGCAGAGATAAGGGCTGTTTTTCCTCTGAAAATCTACAGGGGGCCCGGGTGTAGCTAAAGGACACACTCAGCTGCTAGATTAAGTCATCAACACCACATTGCTGGGTGTCAACAGAAATGTTTCACACACAAGACCGACAAGGAATGAATACCATTTGGAGGTCACAAGTGGCAACCTTGCAGTCCTTTAGGCCTTTTAAATGTTAGTGTCTGCCTTTCAAGCGCAAGGATGTAACCTCTAAACCTCTGAGAGGAAAACAGATACAGCTCTGCTTCTTGACAGTTCCTACAGTAGATTATGATTACCCATCAAATAAATCAGAGGGGATGAATTATTTACTGTGCTTTTTGTAGCTACAAATATAAAATATATTTTTACACCTCGTGGTGTTCACATGACTGCATATGTAGAGATAAATCAGTAAGATGTTGTAAATATAGTCATGCATGTAAACCACAAGCGGCAGTAACAAATAAATATCACTACATTTCTTTCTTATCAACACTTGTAATGTTTATGGACATTACAAAAAATGACTTTTTTGTCATTTTTTGCCAACAAAAATTATATGAATAGTTTGAAAGTGAATGGAATAATATGACACTATCTATGCAAATCTCAGACAAACAACACAGTAATCTACCTGAGGACACAGTTTCTGATTCCTGCCTCAAAAAATATGAGTATATGTGCTACTCCTTCACTTTTTTGAAGAACATAACTTTAGGGAAGCAAAAAAATATATATAAAAAAATTGACAAGCCGAGCGATGAGATCACCTTTAAAAGAAAGACACATGTCTCTGGTATGCTGTCTTTTAGCTGCTTGGGCAACACACCATTCCTTGTGCTTTAGTCATTGAAACTCTTCATGTAATGCCATCCAAATTTAGACTTTTAGATTTGTGGAGAAGCTTTGCTCAAAGTGCTTTGAGGTTAGACAACAGAGGAAGAGAGAGGATGGAAGATAAAGATAAATCATGTCCCTCATTTGTTGACTCACACAATGGGAAAGCTTTTTTACACCCTGTAAGTACATTGGATTGTAAGTCTTTGCACTTGCCTGGCAGAAAAGTTGTGATAGCTGCTGAGGGAAGTCCTTGTTTGTCTACTAAAGCTGCCGAACTGTAGGGTGGCATGGCTGCAACACTGTGCCTGTTTTCTTTAGCTCTGATGAAGCTCGACCCACACAGCCATTGTTAGAATGGTGCAAAGTGGAAAGTTAGTGCTCTTTAATACATGGCAGGGATTTTTTGTTGCTGTTAGCAAAGAAGGTGCTAAGACATGTATTCAAGTTTATCACAGACTTGTAGAAATCCACAAAAACAAGTCAAAAACAATGAAAAACATAAAAGAACCAACAAAAATCATACAGTAAGCAGCTGATAAGAAATATCTAATTTGCTTCATTGCTCCTTCTGTCACTGATTTCATTCATGTTTTTCTCTCAATTTAGCCTAGATTAACCTATCTAGGCATTTTCCAAACAATACTATTGCTTCATTTGTTTTTATCAGACTCTAGTTTCATACTATATTAAAATCAATGGTGTTGTGGGACAGCGTGGACAAAGTGGCTGAAAACGAGCAGTAGACAGATGGCGTCCGGTAATGGGTGGATGATTTAGAAAATATTGCGACCAAAAATATTTACAAAAATCCAAAAGTTAATAACTTGGCACAAAATAAACTACACAAAACTAAGGCAAAGAAAAACCCTAAAATTAGCCTGTGTCAAATTAAAACAGATTGTCTTCTCCTTCTTTTTCACCTGGTCTCCTGCTGTGACATCAGCAAAATACAGGAAAGTATGAATACCTGAACTGAGGCAGCACTTCCTATTTTTTCTCCTGCAAACCCTGTAGGTAAGGTAAGTTCATGAACAAAGTAAGATGCAAAAACTGACTGTATTAAGCAATAAATATGTCAATTTCCATCATAGCAATTGTTTTTTTTTTTTAAATAAAAAATCTGCACCAAGCTATGAAGTGTGCTGCTTTGTTTTGCAAGATAATTGTAACAATTGTTAAACCAATTTTCCCCTTCTGACATGATTAAGGACATGATTCTTAAGACTCATGTCCCCAAGTTTTATAAAGATAATCTTATGATTATGTGCTAAGAAAGATCTTGTCTCTCTTATTACATCACTTGAAACTGTTGGCATCACATATGGGGTGTTCCCCTACAACAAATGACCATGCAAACAGTTGAATGTGACGCATAACTGATCAGAAAGCAAATAAGAAATAAGAAATAACAGAAATAAGGAGGGCAATCCAAAGTATAGAAGACAAAATAATTGCCACAGATATTTTTTTGTTTTTCTGTTATATAAGTCCTATCTATCACATTGCTTTTTTCTTGTCCGCCATGTTTATTTACTCTGAACTCATGTTTGATCTCAAGAAATTTTGCAAGGCTTCTCATCTGACATCTTAATGTTCATGAGTGTGTTCAGAGTGTTGTCTTTGCGGTATGACTGCACACCACACACTCTAGGATCAAATCTGTAATATTTATGATTTTTTTATATCATGCATGGGGTCACTCAGGTTTTGAACATTTCTGCTTTGACATGTCCTAGGAAAGTGGTGCACAACTCCAGTCCTCAAAAGCAGCCATTCTGCAACTTATGGATGTTTTCCTGTCCCAACACACCTGGATCAAAGAAGGAAGAGTTCAGTCTGGCTTCACCAGAAACACAGTAGATTCAAGTGGGTTAGAAAAAGGGATGCGTCTAGAAGTTGCAGGATAATAGCTCTTGAAGATGGGTTTTGGGTACCTTAGGCAAAATAGATCCATAACATCCTTAATTGGAATCTGACACAGAAAGCCTTCTGACCCTTTCCTTTGCTCACTGTAATCAAGGGTAGATGGGGTATCAGAATACGCCACATTTATTCTTCCGCCCGTGGGGGGTAGAGTTATCTGTCTTGGGTTACGGGTGCCGTTTGGCACTAGTAGGGTATTGGAGGTTAAGGGGCGAATGGCAACGTTGGCCCTGTCAACCCTTTAGCACACCGGCTCCCAGGAACTGGCGCCAGGCTCACCCAGCTTCCAGCCTGTGCAAAAATAGCCCCTCTGCAGTTGTTGGGCAGGGGAGAGTGACGGGGAGAGCATGTCACACCAAGAGATCAGGTTTCAGCGGCTGTCATCAGAGTGCAGTCATTACTTCTAGGCTAATTATCTAAGGCCACATGTAAACAACCAACCTGACAGCGTGAAGACTACATTGTGTTCACAGCTCCAGGCTTTGGTTTTGTCTCCTACACTTGACTGATGTTGGCTTGAATTCCAGTACTGACTTTAGTGCTACAAGCTCAAAGGCTGGCTGAGCCTGAAGGTCCAATGAAAGTCCAGTACAATAGAAGCCTAACTCTAACTCTTTTTCTTAAACAACCTTGTTTGGATACAATCTAAACCTTGCTTAATTATATATATATAAAAAAATTCCCTTCTCACCCACCGCGGGTGGTTCTTATCCTCTGAGCTCGGGTCCTCTATGAGATCAAGAGAAACTTATAAATGTTTTTACAATTTTTTTTGTATATAAAAATGACTAAAATAATGTTTTGTGAATAACTAGGAATAAATGATAAACTGAGATTTGAGCATAAGTTTTAATTAAACTCAATGTGTGTTGGTTAAGAAATCCTCATGTCTGTTACTGAAAACAAATACATTTGAATATTTGTTCATGTTTGGCATACTTTTAGAAACTGTGTATTTATCAACTTGATTCTAACAGATTTCTTGAATTTACTCTACTATTGAAAAACTCAGTTCAGCTCAGCCCAGCTTAAAGGCTCACATTCCCCAGGCTTCATGGCACATTGTCTGTTCAGGCTCATGTTTCTATCACACGCCTGCCATACCAAACCTGTGCACTATTGGATCGCAGAGCCATTATGCACAACCTGCTTATTAAGGTTCTAGTTTGTGCTTTAGACTGTAAAACACACACTGTGTACACTTTTACTTTAATTATTTAAGAAAGAATGTTTATGTAGCATGGCTGTGAGCCAAAAGGCAGTATGCAAATTTTAAATAAAAGTCACATCAGGCTTATTGTGTCATAAATTCCAGCAACAAGGCAGTTGAAAGTGTTTCACATGATTAAAAACACAACAGGTGTTAACAGCAGATGTCTAGTTAAGTAACTTGTATTTTTTTTCTACTTTTGAAATCAAGAAATCAGTAAAACAAATTAATTCACTTTTTAAATGATTAATCAGTCATCAGTCCCCTGCATTACATTGCAGGGTAACTGTGGCAACAATGGTGGCAAATAAATCTCCAAGGAAAAAGAATGGTACCACAAAGGGAAGCTGTACATAACAATACATCACAGTACCAACAAATTAATCAAACATTAGCAACACAGGGAATCTGTGACTACACCACTAGCAGAGGACCAGTGAACAAGGTAGATGTTTGGTAGTTATATTCAAGTCACTCCAGTCAAATTTCAAAATGAGTGTGTGCTCCTTGGCTGCAGATGAAGATGAGACCCACCTCAGATGAAGAGGTTTTATATGACATGACCTGAGAAGAGTAGGAGTTTGATTGGTTGATTATGTTTAAGAAGTAATTAAAAGAATTGTGAAATAATTGATAAACATACATTACATACTTAAACTATATTCCATAATAACTATAACATCCTGATAATTTATGTAATAGTTAGTCATTCCCCCCCCGTTGAGAAGGTGGGCTCTAAAAGTGGTGGACTGCTGGATGTGACAAAGAGAGATGAATGTGTTAGCAGTATGAAGACAGCTGCTCTGTGTAATAACTTGCACAAAATAAGCTGACTTATTCCCCTGTTCAGTCAATTCATTGCGATTTTTATTTTCTCTGTGTAACATAAATATTACAATTATTCGCCATTTGGCCACAGAAGCTCCAAACAGAAGATAAGGATCAACCACAAAATAAAACTGCTTGGGGTTGTGGACACTGCTGCATACTCCTAAAAGAGGTCAAGAACCTGACTCAGTTCACCTACTGCTTGCCTGAAGTGAAACTTAGGCTCTTCTGAATTCAGGGTCTGTGAAGATGGAATGCCAACTTCATGTACAGCTTAATTTGAAAATATTCATATATGTTCAATATAATCCTAAATTGGTATCTACACTTTCACACTAAAAGTCATCAGCTGATCAGTCTATAATGTTTAAGGAAACTTTCTAAACTATGAGATCTGGAAAAGCACAAGAATGAAACATCTTAGATGCTACACCAGAAATAAATGCCTGATGATGAATCCTAAACTGAAAGTGAATCTTGATATTAAATTTTATATCCCTGTGGATTTGTTATCTTCGATTTGAGCAGATTTAAACCTTAGCAGCTGTTTATCTTTTGCTACTCTGATGCTGTGCTTGCTTTTCCACAACCTCTTAGTGACATCACATTTGTCTGCAACAGATAGTTTCCCAAACTAATCTGGATCTTTTAAGACAAGAAAATTATTTGTGTAGGAAAGTAAAAAGAGTGTTTATTATTATTATTATTATTATTATTATTATTATTATTATTATTATTATTGGACTGTTGACTGCTTGACATGCAGATAAAATGCTTTAACGGTTGCCCTTACTGTACGGTCATATAAAAAAACAATAACTATGCCCTGCCTTTCTTTGGAAATGATGGGCAGTAATTTCCAGCAATATACTACAGTATATACCCACAGTCATGCAAGGATGTATAGACAATGGATAGAGATGACCTTTATTAGGATTCAATTAGTATTAAGGTAATATATCTATTTACTTCTAGCAACTGGCTAATAAAAGGCAGTCTTCCACCTGTTTGGATGAGCCCTTCCACCACCATATTTAACGGTCCTTCCTGATTCTTAAACATGTCAAATAAAGCAAGAAAGTAAACAACGGGTGTGGCATGTTACACAATAATCCATCATACAGTTTACTGTTAGCACTGCTCAGATATGAGGTATTATTCAATAAAGCCTCAGTAATAGAGATCTGAAATTACATTAAACTTTCACTTTCAAGCTGTCACTTGCATCCTCCTGGTTGTTGTCAGGTCTCACTTTGCATTCATAATTGCCCTCCTGTATTCAGTTTTCTTTAAAAGTGGACTAAGTGATCAGGAGTTGGCGCTCACATATTTATATATGCCACTTAAACCAAATTATTTCATCTAAGAGACGCAGCTAAAGGCTAGTTTAAAATGTCTTTTGCATGAGGCAACGGTGTGCATTAGTGGACCACTCTGTCAAGTGAATGACTGACATTTCTAATGGAACATGAGCGCTTCACTGAACATGGATTCAGCCGTGCCTTTAGCCGGCAGGACTTTCATGACCAAGAGAAATTTGAGCGGCAATTCATTTTCGGGAACACGTTTGTTCATCCACACCAATCCCTATTAAGGGACTTCTTGATCCTTCATTTGTTAATTGAGTTATCTGCATGAGTTGGGATTTGAAACTGAGAAGTGTCACCAATCAGGCTTTATTTACCTACCATTATTTTGAAGCGAGAGGCTTAGTTTAAAGATATAATTATACCTCACAAGATAGCGACCTCAACCAACCTCATTTTGAAATGCTGAGCACTTTGGCAGAGCTGTTGATGCATACTGAACAGATTTCACTAAGCATTGTCTGTGCTTTTTCCTCCCTCTACTTCTATTTTAACCCGTCTCTAACTGGAGCATAAAATCTGTTCACAACATAAATACTGAGGGAGTTTGATTAAAATACTAATTTTCTCCAGATGGTGTTTTCAGGGAAGTGCTGAATGTGCACAAGACTATTGTTTTGTTCAGCTTTTATTTCATTTAAGACAAAATCAATCCTTGATGACAGTGAAACAAGGGAAGAAAGAGAAAAAAACCCTTGAGTGGAAACGCTACCCATTTTGTTGAGTCCTGGAATGTGATTTGATCGACACTATCCACTTGCAAAGGCCTCCTCATGCCCTCTGAAAAGACATTTGCAACCGGTGTCAAGGCCCTATAAATCATCCTGTATCAAAGAGGCCATGTAACGGTTTCTACATTTCAACATATGTGGAATCAGAACACGTCTGTCATCGACGTGAGCCACTCTTAGAAAAAATGGGCCATTTGGAGGCCTTTCCCACTGTAATATGGACCATATGTGCTATTGATTTGAGAGGTTTTACCTGCCACTGAGGGATACCCCTGAAATGAGGTGAGGCAGACGCTGTCATACCATTACTGTTGTAAAGGATTAAGCCTGTACACTAAAATCAACAATATGGATAACAACCATTAAGTAACGAAAAAGGCAAGGATACATTTTCTTTACCTTTTTCCAGCGTTATCCTTGTTTATCATTATTTATAGTTACTTTCAGATTTAGTTTTTATTTTATGAATATTACCTAGACAAATTGATTTACTTTATTTGCAACAAATGAGACAAACTCCAACCCTGAAGAGCCGTGCCAAAGTTAGACGGTTCATCTTAAGATACAAATGGCTCTCACTGTCCTCTGAGGTTTCAAGTTCCCAAAGCAACTGATCCTCATTTTGTAGCGGCCATACATCTGCTCTTGAAAGCTTCTCTTCCATCTTCTCCTGCTTCGTATTTAAGTCTGGCCCTCAGTTGTGAATTTTACTTTTAGCTTTCTCCAGGACCGTAATTTCTTTCTAGGAGTTCAAAGTTTCTCTTCGTTCTAGAATTTAATTTCCAGTTGGGTTCTCAGAGGTTAATGATACACGACAATGCAAATGAAACATGTCTTTTAATTTTATATTTGGTCTCTACAATGTGATGCAGCTTGATCCTCCAACTTACCTTTGTTGATGACACCCCCTACTCTCTCTACCTCACAAACAAGTGTGAAGTGAAATTTTTTCATATTAATTTCCTAAAGACCTTTTTCTGTGTCAATGCATGACACCAACAGTAAAATGGAATAATTTGTGTGAATGATCATTTCCTGATTACAGTCTCAAATAGATTCATATCTTTCTTTAATTGCATGCATAAAACTCTTTAGAAATATTTTTCCTCTTTATATTTTTCTTTTAAAGAAGTGTTAAGTTTTATTATTATATTATTTCTCTGCAATTTAGAAATCTGGTTTTCAAACAACTGAATTTGCCAGTAAAATTAAAGGAATTTATAGAATAAATTGATTACTTATTCTATAAATATGGCAGAAAAGCCAACATCAAAAAATCAAATAAAATTTTGGACAAATGTAATATATTAATTTCATTTGGCTACTATAAGTTGCAGCAATGTGTAGTGATTCTGAACTATATTATACATTTTTTTTAAATAACAAAAAAAAAATATATATAAATAAAGGTCGTTGCTAGTTAAAGGCCATCATTTTCTGCTCTTGCATTGAATCACAGAGACTAATGCAAAGTAAGATTTTTTTTTTAATAAGTTGTGATTGTATTGTTTGCTGTTTTTGCTCATTCTGAAGTAAATGATATTTGCATGTTATTTAGCAGATAATAGCTTGTGTTTGTCACAGTTATTGATGCAGTTTTGTAATATCTTTGTCAATTTTAAACAAAAACTGTGATCAATATTTTGTTTGAATATATTGGAAAAATGACATATATCAAGCTAATTGATCCTTTCATTCTTTCATTTAATAAATTATCGTGTATGATTTTATGTTTCATTGCAAGTAAGTATTTATTAAGGAGATGAAAATCATAAGAACGTTCAAACGTCACCTCTAGTTTAATTCAATCGTATGTTATCTGAAAACATTGTAATGTAATCTATCTATGTTCTTTTGAGGGGCAGAGGTTTCTGAATCGTGTAATCATTGTTTGGGTCAGCTAGTTATGATGACAAATTATGACCCCTGATTGAACCAAAAACAACACTTAGCAACTTCCTGCTGGTAGAGTTTAGCATTGGTTTTACTACAAGAGACTTGGAGCAAATTATACAAAATTACTTTCAATTGTAGGTTGTCAAAGTGGGAAAGAAATATTTCCATCATGGGCACAATTTGATGCAGGCTTGGTAAGAAACGTCCTGCTGGGAGAAATTATTTGAAGTCGAGAAAGTCTCTCAAAGCATGTAACGGTGAAATGGCGAAATAGCCAACAACTAAAAAAAGACCCAGGAGCAACTTAATAAAATTAGTAAGTTCAGCAAAACCAGTCAGTGAATATTATTGCCGAATAAAGATAAATTAATGTGGAAATTTTGATTTTTGGAAAAAGGGGAGGGATTTATTTTACTCTATCTACCAAACCACTGGTGTGTGTTTGTGTTCTAGATCTTAAAAGCTTTCATGTTACTGTAGTTATATTTCTATAGGTTATTCAGTGCTCAAATCTTTCAAGTTGCTTTATGTTTTATTTCTATTTTTCTGAAGACATTTTTTTCACTTAATACAACAATATTTTGTTCTTCTAGGATTAAACGTAAAAATGGAATAAAAGTAAAAATTTCTCTGTCAGTAAAGTCTGGCTCTGAAGAAGCAATCCTTCACATTTACAAACTGGACATGGAGGATTCAGTGAAGCCGATGGTTGCCGTGTGTACAAGGCTTCACTATTCTGAGAAGCCGTAACCTCCCGGCCACCTTTTTTCCCTACATAAACTAAGGCTGGCTTAACATTCCTGGCTCAGTGTTTTGTGGTACAAAGAGGAGCATGTAATCAGATCATAAAACAGTCTATGGTCTGTGCACTTACGACCACAATTAATAGTTTTAGTTTTATTGTCCCTGTATGTCATTTTAATTTAGAAAAAAAAAAGAAAAAAAAAAAAAAAACTTTTACGTCAGATCTACTCAAAGTTTAGGAATAATCCTGCTGCTATGCCAGCCAAATCCAACTGTTTACTTTTTGCCCACATGCAGTTAGTCATTCTTTAACTAGCTAAATCTTGTTACTCAAGATCTAAATAATCTGCTGTGATCAAGCAGGCAGTGGCTGGAGTCGAAGAATCAGTTGCAGCCGCTGCTGAAGTGGAAAAAAATGGCATTTTGAAATGTCATCGTTACAGCTGCTGTGTTGTCTTGAATTACCGTGATGCAGCGTTTCCAAAAACCAGATTGAATTCCCTTAGTTATCATTTGTTTTGAGATTGTTTTTCCACAAATGCAAAAAAAAATGTGAATTCACAATTACTGTGGTTCTCCTGCTCACTTCATGACAAGCCCTAATGAGGTTGAGCAGACACGAGGTTAAGTGTAGAAGTAGTAGCACTGTCTGTGGTCAGTTTCAGAGCGGGTATTAATTTCACCAATGAGCTTCGATACAGTGGCTGGCAGGGTTTATGGGCAAGTGTTGGGTTTGTTTTTTATTTTGAAAGTATCACTTCAAAGGACTTGGAAAGAGATGAGGCTGAACTTCTCACTGAAGGTGAGAGATCTTTAGATCAGAGGTCATCAAGAAGATCATCCTTTCAATTAAGACTGTCTTTTGCTGACATGCATCGTATCTACACCAAAACATGTAAAATGAAAACATCTACAAGTAGTCAGGATTTCATTACAAAACCTAATAACGGGACAAATTAAGAATTTTCAACGTTAAATATTGTATCTCCTGTCAGCCTTATTACATTATTATTTACAGCTTAGTGCATGATATGGTTGTGAGCTCCAGCTAGTCAAGGATCATCATAGCTGTTGCCCCTATTTTGTGTCCGTTAAGTAAATGGAGCCTGTGTCTTTCTGGCATGGCGCAAATTCCTGAGATTAATGTAAATGATAAGGAATCTGCAACTCTCCGAATTCTGAGATCCTCTGGATTAAAGGTTCAAGTTCCATCCGACTCTGGAAAAGGATGACTCACAAGCACAGCCCAGATTGCTATCAGGTGTCTTGTCTTCTCTCATTTAAGAAAGAGAAAAGCTTTCAGCAGCACAATCTTAAGAGAAACCAGCAACTTTCCACAACAACTCAGGAAACTAATGTGTAAACTAAAAATAAATGAGCAAAGAACTTAAAAAAGGTCATGAGAGGGCAATTATCTAAAAAATGTTGAGATTTGTAAAATACAAGTGAACACCACTAAAACTCACAAAAAGGCAGAAACAAATGAAAAAAATACAAGACAAAATGACGAATAAAGGTACGAGCAGTGTTCTTTGATGCTTCCAGTTTGACGACCCACATCGCCTTCAAGGTTACTGTCCATTTCATTAAACGACTCTTTCATTGATCCCTGTCCTTGGTCTGAGTCTCCCCTTTGGCCGTGTCTCTGTTAACAAAGTTAAAGCTCTCATAACACGACCTCCTCCTACTCCTACTGACCCCGACAGCCAGCTCTGCTTACCTTAGCATAAAATGCCACAATAGGTCATCATTATCAAATTAATCAAAGCTGTCACAACACAGCACAGTTGTGCGGTCAACTGAGTGCTGCGATTCAGAAAAAAAAAAAAAAACTTAGATCATGTAACACTGGAGTGTGCAGAAAAGAGGCAGTGGAGGCTCTGTATCTCTCTCTCAAACACACACAGCTGTACTTAAGAACCAGAGCCGGTTCAAGCACACCCATAAGCACCTCTAATTTTTTCTGATCACAAAACATTGGAACATTAATTTATGAAATGATTTTGATTTTGTTCCATTAATTTATGAAATGATGGAAAATGTAAACCTATAGGCCATGCTCATTCCTTCAGGTGTGTTAGTATGGATAATTACAATCAGATGATGACATTTAATTAACTTTTTAGGTTATTCTTAAACTTAGCAGCCTATGTTAACATCAAAAATACAAACTAACACTTCTGTTGGCAAATAATTATTCTGTAAGGCATAATTAATGATGGCTGTCAGCATCTGGTGATTTTTATTTTAAAATATTTCCTGTTTTTCTTCTCTTCTGAATAAATATACTAATATCTAAGATTGATCTATAATATGAAACATTTGTCTTCATCTTTTATTGTGATGCAAAGCAACGCTGTTAGTCCAGGTGAGTTTAAATCATATGATTCATAATTTATTTTTCATATTTTGGTCATAGTTATAGGGCCATCAAACCCTCCGTTCAAAGGTCAACACAGAGTTTAACAAACACACATTAAGAGATTCATTACTTTTCCTTCTCCCAATTTTGTATGGTTTAAGACAATGGGAAGAAAATTGCAAATGAAAATAACTGACAGACACATGGAACATGTAAAGTTCTTACATTTAGGCTAATGATATTTGCTGGCATAAGTTATCAATAATATTAATATCCTTCTCCTAATAGTGTGGCAGCATAACACAAATGCATGGCAAAATGTGCAAAAACTTGAGACATTTTTTTTAGAAATATTAATTTAGCGGAAGATGTTTTAACTCTGCTGTGATAAAGATGGATGGGAAGACACAAAGTCACAATGTGATTTAAGATTTATTTCCACAACATAATTATGTTAATGACATCTTATGTGTAAAGCAATCTTTGGCTGCAGTCACTGCACTGTTAATAAATGTCTACTTTTATTAATAGTGGACTCTCATCAAACACTTTCAGATACTTGATGTCACAAGCAGGTAAAATGCAATGTCCTAAAACTAAACTAAACTAAATACATAAATAATAATAATAATAATAATAATAATAATAATAATAATAATAATAATAATAATAGTAATAATAATAATAATAATAATAATAATAATAAACTGCATATTAAATATTTTATGTTAAAAATCATTTTGTTGTGCTTATAATTCTTACATGTTGAAAACTGAATGGACAAACATTATCGAACCATCTTATCTTATCTAACCAGTAATGTCTTAGTTAAACCTCTGATGTTGCCAGATGGTAACAGAAATGAAAGACAATATGATTTGAGATGTTATTTTCTTAATTCAGCTTGCTTCAGGCTAACATCCAGCATCAAAACACAGATACTCTCTCATTTTACATGCTCATTCATTTTGTTATTTTATGAGAAATCATTAAAGGTGATTAGAAGACTTGCTGTTTAACAACCTAATTTGGAACACTTCAGCAGGTGAACACACACTCTGTGTGTGTGTGTGAGTGTGAGTGGAGAGGAAGTGCAGGAACAAGGGAGATGTGCAACACCAAATTGCCAGATTGATTAACTTGTCTGTCAGGGTCTTCACTGTGACAATAAAGTCTGTTCCTCAGGGAGTTTATCAAGAGATGACATGTCTGAAACCCCCAGGCCTGCACGTACGAGCATACACACATCTAGACACACGCACCAGCTCACCTTTCCTGTCTCACAGCTTTCATCCTTCCTCTATTATCATAAAACACCTTTCCAAGTGAGTTTGTGCATGACCTGAAGGCTGTAACCAATTCTGTCAACTCTTTCCCAATGACACACTGAAACACACACATACACGCACAGAGCATGTAAGCCCCAGGGGTCGTCTGGACGCT
This sequence comes from Poeciliopsis retropinna, assembly GCA_010277075.1. NCBI lineage: Eukaryota > Metazoa > Chordata > Actinopteri > Cyprinodontiformes > Poeciliidae > Poeciliopsis > Poeciliopsis retropinna. The sequence continues at coordinate 3,528,618 of VMRM01000020.1, forward strand.
GCTATCCACACTGGACTCCATTTTAAAAACCCGTTTGCTCCATAATTGAAAAGGAAACTCCGGGGCGTGTTTGGCCAGTTAATCCATTTAAGATCATTATGTGCATTGTCAATTGACTTGACCCAGCTGCAGCGTGAATGACACAAAGAGGGTCTCGATTTAAACCCCTACCCCTCCTCTGTGGGGTCAGGGGGGTTAATGAATGATTATTTCTAACTTTGTAGCACAACAGGATCCCAATTTAAAGGGCACTCCCAGGTCTCCCTCCTCTAAGAGCTTCCTCTTTATATAATATACACTTAAAAATAAACATACCTGATACAGTGATGATTCAGATGTCTCTATCTTGTTTTTACATAAAGTGAATCTTGCAAAGCAGAAAACATTTTTGACTCATGCAAACAAATCAACTGCTTCAATCACAAAAATTACAGCATATACAGTTATCTGTTAAGCATTTGCTTTCATTATTGCTTTGAAACATCCTGGTGTCTTAAATGTAACATTTTTTGTTAACAAATGAAAACAAACCAAAGTTCACATGTGCTCAGTCTACAGTAGACCTCTGGTATTCAAATGGGTTAATGACTATAACCATGATAGACCTTGTGAATACACAGTCTAAAAACACTTGCCTTTTTAACAGGCACCAAATATACCTTAATATGCACTAATACGCACAGTGGAGCCATTTTAGTGCTACTGCATCAACTAATATGTGCAATCTTTCTTAATTCTGGTCTGTACGACTCTGGTTAGCAAATCCATGTAATTAAGCATAATTTCTGGGTATCTGAGCAGATACACAAATACAGTATATTCTGTATATACTTTGTTTTTCCAACACAACCACAGATAGAGAAGTACAATTATCTAAGTGAACAAAATAGACCAAAAATATTAAATAAGTCCAGTGTAACCAAAAGATTAACACCCTTAAGGAAAAATTTAGCCTGTTATCGTTAAAATTATTCTTACAGCTACATATTTTATATCTTATTCCTCTGAGCAACATCAGTCCATGTAGTGCAGATTATTCTGCAAGCCAAAACCCAGTGAGGAGCTATTGATTGAGATTTCTTTACACACTGCACTATAGTTTGACCATAAAGGTATCAAAAGTCAAAAGTTAACAAGCTTCCAGCTGTAAAAAAAGGTCGTTGATCCCATAAATTAAAACTTACAAAGCTGTAATAAAGATTACAAAGAGAAAATCACAGTAATCATATCTCCAGTTTGGCGCTACCACTTTTATCACTCAGTCCAATGACAGAAATCACAGAGAGAAATGGACCTCAGACTATTGTTTTTTGGCGCACCCGTTTGAAGCCAGAAGGGACTTCCTGCCCAGAGTCCTCAATGAACCATTTGTTTATGTCCAGTTGGTCAGTAAATCACTTAACGCATCAAAGAGCCCGACTCTGTCCAATTCTGTACAACAATAGGGGGCCATGCCAATGTGAAAACATGACAAGGATACAGAGCAAGAAAATGTCTTCCTTTCCTGGGGTGATGACAATTGTCCTAAGATTTATGCAAAGTTGGCATAATGTAGGGAGAGTCCGGTAATCACAAGAAGCAGCTCCTTTTTGTAATCCCGAACATAAAAGACAATGTTTTTCACATAACCTAATTTTACTGATTTTCTTTTACTTCTTATCCAGTTAATGAACATGTACGGTTACTTAGTATCTGATTTCATTTGGATTTTTTTAAAAGTTGTTTTCTTTAACCAAGGAGATGAGCAGTTTTTCAAAAGAAGTTGGTGAACTCCAAGACTTTTAAAGAGAGCAAATGAATTATGGCTTCCTTTTCAAACCAACAGCACTGAGTCATGCTGGCAGTATTCTCTATACTATTAATTTTTTTCACCTATTCCTGAGCCTTCAACTCATCACGCGAGCCAAACACGTCACTGACGTCAGGAAGGGATTTACTCGCCTCTTGCTCATAGTCTTTCACAGTGGCCAGGTCCCTGGTGCCTTGTAGGTCTAAATGCCATGCGAACAGGAAACTGCAGAAGTGGACTACCAACTACTGACCCCCTCTACACCAAAAGCCCTGGAAGACTGTAGTGTGGTGGGACTCAAGGCCAACAATGTGCCCACAGCCCATGTTCACATCCTCTGTGGAAGCAGTGCTTTTTCCCATTCTCTAGCAATATTCAGGGTGGAAAAGGCGCCAGTTATACGAGGGGAGACAGACCATTGTTTTGAAGTAATTATGATGCTGAATGAGAAGGTAAATGGTTGTGAAAATTCACTAAATCACTCATGGTTGATATTTGACCTTAATCTTGGATTGGTGGAAAGTAAATGCACAGGAAAATATAAAAATAATTTACTGTCCATTGTATTCTACAGACAAAAAATTTTACTAGCCTGTAGAAAGGGTATACAATAACCCCATGTTGCTGTTTAATTGACCATGAAATCATATTTGTATGTTTAGGGAACAACAGATTGGTCTCGATCTGTCGTAATGGCTAATCTGGAGAAGTAGGTAAAATCCAAATGGGCAGGTTGGCCTTAAGATGGCAGAAAGAAAAAAATTCTGAAAGATCCTGATTGGTGATCATTTGATGGTGAAAGTGTAGCTATTGGAAATCCTCTTGAGACTAACTGGAGAAAAGGCTTCAAAGGAGCAAAGGAATTAGACATTGGAGCAATTGTAGAATACCTGGTCTGATGAGTCCAGATTAGCTTCTTCCAGAGTGATGGATCCATCAGGGTAAGAAGAGAGGCAGATGAAGTGATCAGGAAGTGTGAGATGTCATCCTCACATAGATTTATCACCACAGACTCTGGACCTTAAACCCAATGAGAATCTTTAGGATGTGCTGGAAAGGGCTTGAGCAGAGGTCAAACTTTCCCATCAAACCAAATCTTGGAAAAAACTAAATATAGCAAAGGATAGGAATAAATCTGAAGCTTATCAAAGCAGTAGAAGCTTCTCTTTTAGAAAATAATGTTTGGATTTTAAGCGAGAAAGTTATATTGACTCTGGTCAAGATTGTCCAAAGTCAAAAGCTTTGTTAATTTTTCATACGTTTAGCGCAACTAATTGCAAAACGCTGGAGCCTCTGAGCAGCCATAAACTAATACTGGACAATATGGATTATAAATGAAGCTCAGTGGAATGTTGGTTAAGTATAAAAGGTAGGTACAATATTTAACAATGTTTTTGAGATCTTGTTTGGTCAAGACTGCTTTTTATAGACCTTCTTGGTAATTAGTGTCTTTTTCCTCTATACCTATAGAGGAAAAATAGGTATAGAGGAACATTTTTACAGTTCTCACTGAACTGTAAAAATGTTCAGTGAGCTATGCAGGAAAAGCATGAGTGAAGAAATTGTGTTAAAAACTCATCTCTGATTATCCAACAGCTCTGGGTTATGCAAGAATAATATCTTATTGGCTCAAGTAGGAGAATAATCATGCTTTCACAAGCAAATATATTAATAAATCAGAGGCAGCATACCTTGTTTAAGCACATTGCAATAGTAAAATATTATTTTGTGCTGCATCACAAGATCTACGATCTCTGAAAACCAACAGAAGCTCATAACTCCAGTAATAAAACAAATTTTATATCCAGCAGTTGTTATATTAATCATCTTTTTAGTCACAGAACATTTCTACATTCATATAGATAGCAAAATGTTTGAGAAAATTAGATAACTTTTCACTGAGTCTTCTCTATATTAATAGTCACATTCATAATGTTATGAGTCTTGCATTAATTTGTGTGGGCAATGACATTATCCTTGATTGCCTTGTATTTCAGGCCAATTCGCTGGGGTATTCAACCGAATCAGCAGCCCCCCACTCTCCCTCAACCCGCCCCCTGGCAACTAATGAAAAAGACATCAGCAGCCGTCGAGAAGGTCGCTCATCCCGTTTGGTGTGACCTCGCTGTGTCTCTGTTCTTTCTCTGACAGATTTTGATGCATCAGGGGTGGGTGATTTCCTAGCCAGTCTGTGTGGATGGGCAGTGCAAACCTTCTTTACAGAATCACTTCACTCTCATCCTGAGGCGACAAGCCTCCTTTTCTCTTTGCCTCGCTCCCCCAAGTAAAAAATAGCAGCTCAATTATACACTTGGAAAAAAAAAGAAAATTCAATGTAATAGCTAAAAGGACATGAATATGTGATACGGTGCCAAATTGGATAATCAGAAGTTGAAGAGGATTTATGTATATTACTGCTCCAAATTAGTGACCACTTTAAAATGTGCCTACATTTTTCTTAATTGAAAATTTGGTTTAATATTACCTTTTATTTTTTAGAACCATTGTTTATCTTTTCAGTAAAATTTACCAATGCATTATGAAAGAATGTTAACTTTGTGTAGTTTCAATGCTTAATTTAAAAAAATATTTACCAGAATATTTTCTTGTAAAGGGGATGTCTAAATTTTTAAAAGGCAATTTGGATTGAACATGGAGTCAACTAGTTGACTCGGTTCAATAGCCTCAACTCTCATACCGAGGTATATATATATATAGATCTATATATTAAAAAAAAAAAAAAATTCCTTCTCACCCACCGCGGGTGGTTCTTATCCTCTGAGCTCGGGTCCTCTACCAGAGGCCTGGGAGCTTGAGGGTTCTGCGCAGTATCTTTGCTGTGCCTAGAACTGCACATTTCTGGACTGAGATGTCTGATGTTGTTCCTGGGATCTGTGTAGCCACTGCTCCAGTTTGGGGGTGACTGCCCAAGGGGCCCCGATGACCACAGGCACCACTGTGGTCTTCACCTTCCAGGCCCTCTCCAGTTCCTCCCTGAGGTAATGTTGGGTGCCTATTTTTATACTTGTGATTTCATTTGCTTATAACTTGTTACTCCCCCTTCTCACGGGTTCTGAGTGACATAATGGACAGATTGAACTGCTGCTGGAGCAGAAGCTGATTGTCTCTCTGGTCGAAAGAGGTATGAAGATGATGCAACTCCAAAGTAGTTGCATCATAATCACAAGAATATGGAGTGTCTATGATCTAAAATCTCAGAGGTGATTTCATCCTTTGGTTCCTCTCTCTCTTTCAAATTAATGTTAGGTCTTAGAATTTATGATTTCTGGTGATGAAACACATTTCTTTAAACATATTCATAGACCAAAAATACTGGTGATGAAAGCTAAATTTTCAACAGCTTATATAGAATTTTTAACCTTAGTTTTAGTTTGAAAACTATTAAACTGGCAACATCGATTTTTACTGTACAAGTCGAAAAGGTGATGTTTTGTTTTCTATTTGTTTGTATAATTAGGGAGTGAACTTTAGTGTAATTAAAATCAAAATAAATTGATTACAATTATTGAGATCTGTGATAGATATTTGATGAATTAATAAACTTATGATACTGACTGATATAGATTATAATAGTGCCATTGTACTTCAAATGGTGCAATAACATAAGAATGTTATGCTAATATTTCAACAAACAAAAAACTTGATATTGTGCTATCGTCAGATATGGTAATAAATAAAGAAATAACATCTATAATTATTTAAGCTTTAATTAAAGGAGATATGCTTTCTTAATCTGCCAATCCTCTTCTTGGAGTTGAAATCTTCTCATCTGGTTTTATCAATCATATTTTACATCCTCCCAATAGTAATGTTAGGAGGTTTTAAAAGCTCTTTAATAAACAAGCTTGGAAGTTGTGTGGCGAGGCACGGAGAAGAACACAAGGGAGAAGAAAGAGGAAAAAGCAGGAGGAAGGAGGGACTGATCATCCCAGACTGGGAGTTCATCCATCATTGGAATCAGTGTGTGCTGTAATTACTGTGTCAAATAGATGGGATGATGCCTGGGAGGAACATGCGTGTGTGTGTGCCTTTATGTGCGTGCATGCAAATCTGAATGCACAAGGATGTCGGCATGTGTTTGAGCTAATGCCTCAGTTGTGGTAATGTGATGGTGTGTGAGCATGTGTGTTCGGAGATCTCCCACGGACACCTTATCCTCATAATCAGCCCCCACTTACTCACACACACACAACAAACCACTTCGTCCTCTGCTGTCATCTGTCATCCGTAGCCGCTGTTGTCAACTGGCACTGTCATGCATTGCCAACATCAGGCCATCGGGAGAAGAAGGCTTAACTCTCTCAGCAGCAGTCCTCAGAGCATACATGATCATAGAGGTTCAAGAATATACTAAGTCATGAAATTTAGAAGATGTAAATATTATAGAGAACTGGTAATGCTCATTAGTTTACTTTAGATGTTTTCAATGCATTCGGCTTCAATTGGAAAAATGGTAGCTAGAGGTAATTAAGTTGATTTAACAAGTGTAGAATGGGGAGCAAGAGACAAAAACTGACTACAACTGATTTCTAAATTCACTCAAATTAATCTTGAATTTCACAAGTGATTTCACTTTTCAGATTTAAAAGCTGTGCCATTGAATAAAGTACTGTGTTTAATTGTAACAGTTTTCTATCCGATTCAATATCAGTTAAGAATCAGTCCTGAAGAACCCTAACCAGCCAATCGCAACTGCTCCATTTTCAAAAACTGTGCTCAGTCAGAAATAGAGTGGGTGGGTGAGATTTTGCTTTGTGCACATCTTTCTCTTTCCTCCTTCCTGTCCTCTCGCTTGAGAAATTATTTGACAAATGGGGAGCATGTCCGTAAGCCATATGGCTTCGCGAGAGCAGTGACGAGATGAGCAGTGGTGCACGTAAAGAGGTGGAAATGGCGTTAGCCGCTTGGCTGCTCAAGACTGGCAATCAAAGTCTTGGTGAACTGGTGAAAGATGGAAGCGGCGGGGAGCATTATGAGTCAGGTAGCTTAATTTGGCAGCTAACATGTTCATCCTTGTAAAAACAATGTTGAGGCTATGAGGTCCACATACAGCTTAACTGATTCCTAAAAGAAGTCATTTGATCAACCAACTATGCACCCAGCTCAGCTCAATACATGAGCTGATTGAACTGCAGTATTAATCTGAACCAAATGACCATATTGATTTGTAGTCAGACAGACTAAGAGACATACTTTCAATCTCCTAAAACTTCACTCTGAAAATACAGTGGTTAGAAGTCACCCCTCAATTATGCCATTGAGTAGCCAATCAAAGAAGTAACAAGCCTGCATCAGCTGACTTGTAGGAGAAAGATACTTTTGCAGGTTGGGGAACTGGTGCAGTTATGATGCAGTTTTCTGTTATCATTTCAGGATTTGCTACTATAAAGAAACAGTAAGAAGCTGAAATATACAATTTGGAGAATCCTACTCGACTGAGAACAGGACTGATGTCGGGAGATATTGGGTTTTATGAATGACCAGAGAGAGATCAGAGGTGGCTTACAACAGAAATGTTTTGTGAAAGAGACTAATGTCAGAATTATGAGTGCTTAGGCTACTTAACACAGTTAGTTTATGTCTTGTGCAAGTGGCCTACTTGAAGAAAACATGGTTGCCAGCAATGAAAGAAATCTTTTTTTTAACTATTGACAGGAACTGCCACTCTTGAGTTTTTAAGTTTAAAACCTAAAACTCTTTTTAAGAAGCTTCAATTCAACATGTACTCAGACTGCCTAAAACAATTGCAGACACTGCATATGTACGTATATATATATATATATATTGCCAATTCATGTGATTAGACTTAAACATTATTTTCAAGCAGTTTATTTATAGTTTGTAGAACCACCAGTAATATTTGTTACTATATTATTGATAGTATCTAGCCAAAAAATATATCAAACACCACTCCTTCAGAAAATATAAGAGTATGTAATCTGAGTGTGTACAGTATGTTGAATCATTTAAAACCCTTCGAGTTTATTCTTATAAAATCAGCCAAGACAGCAAAAACTAAAGAAAAAGTTGCTAATAAGGATCTAGCTCTGTAGATCTTCATCTAATGAGTTAGAGAATAACTCTTAATTTTATTCACTTCGTTTGATGTTTTTCTTTAAATGGAATGAAATAGAAGGGATATATATTTTTCCAATTTTTTCTCCTTAATTTTATAGCAAAATCAGTCACTATGATTGAAACAAAAACATTATCATAAAACACATTCAAGGCAGTGCCCCAACCACTGGAGTGGACCTTTGTTCTCAACAGATGCTACTATAGTGTGGCACCTGTTCCTATGTTGTCTCTAATTTTAACAACTAAACAGCTCCAAGCTTTGTCCCATAAACTTCTACTGTTGGCAGAATGAACTGATAACTCTCAGCTGAGCCCTTGATGTCCAAACAAAACTGTTCCTTCTCTTCTCTAGCTCACATTGCTAGTCTCAGGGGTTATTAGGGAAATGTAACATTTGGTGCCATATGCTTGCAGGTTGTCTGGGAATAATGATGTGGCCATTTCATGACATGCTGTAGCTAACATTTTGCCAGTTAATTACCACCACGACATTGGAGCAGAAAGCAAAAAACAGATGCTGCGTCAGTAAAAAAGCTTCCTGGGATGGAAGGAGAGTTGGGGAGTCTTCAGAGGAAGATCAGAAACAAAGATGAGGATTAATTAGATCAGGTGAGGGGACTCTCTCCTACAAAAGTGATGCAAATGATCAAACTTTTCAGAAGTTATTAGTCTTTTAATGAGACAAATATATATATTTATATCTCTATATATAGATATATATATATACATATGTTATTGCTTGAGTTTTATTATATAAACGATCATTGAATACCTAGCTGCTAAGTGCATTTAAACCTAACATGAAGCATGCAAAAGTACTGACCACTGATTCCATCATATAACAAAGAAAGCAGAAATGGAAAAGAGTTTTAAAAATATTAGTAAACCTCAAAAGCCCAAAAGTTAAGACAAAATTATTCAGAACACTGGCAAATTTACAATATAAATTTTTTCAACCATATTTCTATGCAACTTGATTTCATATGAGAAACTATGTTGCTTGTGAGCAACATGGTTTCTGATATAGCTCTCTCAAAACATAGTTAAACTATGTGAAGAAGAATAAACTATCAAAATGTATCTGCTTTATATTATATCTACATTTCAATAATAAAAAAAAAAAAAAAACATGTAAATACTTCTCTCAGTAATCATTGCCATTAAAGCTTTCAGACGCTTCTTACAATTGGGGACCAGTTATTCAGATGTTTTACTGATATTTTGACAATTTATTTTAACAATGAGTTCCAAGCCTCAGAATGGAAATCCCCTTTGGCATTACCCCAATCTTTAGCTTAGTTAAGATTCTTCTACAAAATGTATTATTATCTTTAAATCTAAATCAGCCACAAATGTGAATAATCCTGAAAGCACAAGTCATACATTTGTATTGACAAAGCAAATCTTTCTTTCTCTAAAAGAATTAAAAGAGCTACAGGGGAAACGTAAAAAATGTGTCCACAAAGAAATGTGTGTGTTGTATGTCTAACCGCTCATAATAAAGTTAGGGGTCCATAGTCCAAAAAGCCTAGGGGTTATTTATAGTGACCAGCCGGCTGAGTGGCAGACTTTTTTTTAATCAGTGTACCGCGATGAGAGGTAATTTAAAAATGCTGACAAGAATTAAATTGTTTTTTGATTTTCTCATTAGCCTAATCTCCAGTGAGGCTCGTTATTGTGTAATTTTCCTGCCTTGACATGACATCTTGTTTTGGGCAGTGACAGCCTTATGTCGTTGTTTTGGGTACAGGAGCTTTGGTAGCCTCAGTGGGGTGTGTGGGTCTGTGGAGAGCTCCAAGTTATTTGGTTGGCTGTTCCTTCTGGTACCAAGCCTCCTCTCAACACCACTTCCAACCAGCACACATGTTTCAGAATACAGGCTCCACTTCCAGCTGTGATTGATGGAAGTGGGGTTGATGTTAAATTGCTGCAGGGGGGATTAAGGAGGTCCAGACGTGTGAGTTTTCAGTTGGCAAATAGTGGGCAAATTAATTTCTCAATGTCATATTGTGGTTGAAGGTTCATCATTTTAGTAGCCAAGATAATTCACTTGCCAGTGTGTATGTGCGCTGGCACAAGTGTGTATGTGCCACATACATACCCCTACATAGTCTGTAGGGGTATGTATGTGGGATCCAACGATATGTAATCTGTTCACGTGAATCATCAGCATTAATTATTATTCACAAAGAATAACTTTCTTTTTAGTGGATCTATGGTGGTACAAAATGCAGTCTACATAATTTTAATTGATTAGACCAAAGAATACTTGCCGTTGGTGGCCTACATATTACCCTTATAATTTTAATAATGAATATCAATCAAAAATCCAAGATGAAAATAATTACATTTAAAATGTACATGTTAACACACGCCCTTGTTGATGGCACAAAACCTTTGAAGAGCAGGATGCAAAAATGCAGGGAAGAAGCAAGGAGGTAAAAATTAATTTTACTTAACAAAACAAGATTTTTTTTTATTCCTTTCTGACTAGTAGTTGTCATGTGAGTATTTATTACAATCTAAATGTGTATGTGCTCTAGCAAAGAGCTACTAATTTAGACATAGTGGATTTCTGAACAAGGAGCAGGTGGTTGATTAGAAACTGGGTGCAGGTGTGAAGGAAGGCAAGTAACTGACGTAAAACTGAAGAAATGGGGAAAATGTCTGATAAAACACAACAGGGAATGTTGGAAACAAATTTGAGAAACAATACAAAATGAAAAACAATCAAGATTCAGACCAAAAAGCTGAAAAGAGAACACAGAGAGCAACACAGAGAACTGCAAGAATACAAGTGAAAATGCTGCTTTTCAAAATAAAACAAAAATAAGATCAGTAACTGAAAACTGACACCATGAGCAGAACAGAAATACATCATGTAACACTAAAGCAGACATTATATAGATTATACTAATGATCTGCTTTTCATAATAATACATTGTGAACATTTTAGTAATAATGTGTTATATGATGTGAATTACAGTTGCTAATTATCAAGCAACTGGGGTAACACAAGTAAGTAAATTATTTCTGAAATTTTTAAAAGGTACAGAATTTTTTGTCTTTTTATGTTTACTTAATAAGTTTCCCTATTTACATTCTGCAAGTCTGGTATTAATGACAATCTTTAAATTATGCTAAACTCAGTTGCTCAAAGTTTAACTAAATGTATTTCAGTCAGTAATATTTGTCATGTAATTTCTAACAGTATACAACAACCTTAAAGAAAAAGCTTAATATTTATGGCCTTGCTTTGCATTTCAGGATTCTTATGTGATAAAGTATGAAAAAGTTAAATAAAGCATGACACTGTGTGGACACAGTCGGATTAAAATATTGACAACAGACTGTGTTTTCTAACCTTCGAGGTCGTTTCTCATCCAGTCTCGGCAGAATTCTGGCAGACGTGATAAATCACGCCTTTTAGTATCCTGGATTCTTTTCCTCCTGCAGGTTTCTTGTCGCCAGTCTTTAGCAAGCCAAATGTAAGAGCCGTGACCTCTCAGTTGACCTCTACACCTGTTGTGGTGAATCTCAATGTTTCAGGAAAAGACAAGACGGACAGATGAAATAGAGACGAATATTTGAACGTGTCTGGGAAATGAGACAGAGACAAATTATTCAATGTCTGATTCTCACATTGAAATTATTTTGATTATTTTTTTTGAAATATGTGAAAAAGTGACATTCTCTCCATTGTTAAGTGGTACAATATTAACTAGTAATGATTCAACATTACAGTAGTCAGGTTTATGTCAATTGGAAACAGTTCTTGGCATAAAAAAATATTAATACCAAGAGTTAAAAACTATACTTACATGTATTTTATTAGGATTTGATGTAACACATTTACATGAAGTTGCATGTGAAGCAATTCTTAAGCGTTTAAGGAAGATGACAAATTAAAAACACTTTTAACAAATTGTATTCCAGGATTGTCTGGTAATTTGTTACATCAACACAGAACAGCTGGATCATCACATATTTTCCAATTGTGTCTTACTCTTCTAATTTTAGATGAAGGAATAAACAGTGATCTTTGAGATGCTCAAATCATGTAATTTGCAATGCATGTCAGATCTTATAATTTCCTTTATATTTTACTATTATGCACTACTTTGTGTTGGTCAATTAGTCCAATAAAAAATGTAAAGGCCTGTGGCTACATCATGTCAAAATGTGGAAAACTGTAGAGATGCATGCAAGGCACCCTAAAATAATCTGTAACCCCACCTTAAAATCTTTCTGCAGGTTCCTTTGCTTTCAGGAGTTTCAACTAGACATCGGTACAGGAAAACATGGACAGATCCATTATTACCTATCTTTGACGTGTTTAAATCTCAAGTGGATTCAAATTTAATTTTTATGTTCTGACAAGGAAACTGTCTAGAGAAGACAGAGAACTTCAGTCCAACTGTTTCTCACACTTTAATACATCAAAGTCATAAAAGGAAGAGTAGTCTGAAGAGGTCACTACCATCTAAACGATTTATCAAAGTGAACAATGGGGTGACTTCTTCGAACCAGCCCATGCCACGATAGCTGTCATCACAACAGCCTTGGTTCCCACAACCCCCGATGAAGAGAAAGACAAGAAAAATGACTTCTTTGACACATTTTACAGAAAAAGCGGGCAAGGTTTACAGAAGTTCTTTAAACATATCCTGTTTGGGTGAGGGAAGTCACACACACTTTGACCCTTATGAGATTTCAGGGTTCCTGTCAAGGCTTCTGTCAGGAACTGAGCGGACATTTATGACTGGAATTACAACATTACTTGTCCTATGTTTAGCTTCAATAAAAAAAAAATAAAAAAAACTGTACTGCTCAAATCAAGATGTGTAAGAGCAGAAAATTGCATCATCTCATTATTGTACTTGTAGCTAGATTCACTAAGATAAATTAGAACTAGTATTTATGGAAGATTTAAGCATCATTTTTGACAAATACCTTCAAGCTTCTATAGATGTAAATTGATCCATTTCACAGTTTCCAGCTATCCTTTCTCTCCTCTAACAGCTTCAATTTGCATAAAAATGAGCCTGCTTCGTGGGAGAGTGATGCAACATCTGTGCTGATCAGAATTAATTGAAATCTGTAATGTTGTGCAGCCCTGCTAATTCGCCGTGTTACTTGTAGCATATAAAGAAGCAGTATGCTATTTAGGGATGTCTTTTCACTACCCCTGATTGAGACAGGACACTTAGCTGTTCCCCAGCAGTAATACTTTATGCTTTTGTAACCTTTTCATAGTCACAATTACCAGCGATAAATGTAAATACCAAGCATGCACTGTGCAATTTGCATTATTGGTGTAACAGTTTGCTACGAGTCTTACTTTGTAAATGTGCTAAATGTCATCTAATATTTTAGGGATCAAACATGCCCCATTCATGTACAAGTTCCCTTCACATTCCAGTCCGGTCCAGACTAAATTCACGTCATTGTTTTTCATTTAGTGCAACACTAGCAAATATTGAGATTCAGAACATGACATACGGTATAAGCCTAAAGCCATCTGATCAAGTAAATGCCATAAATGGACTCCCTCCCAATACAAGCAGAACCAACACCATTTCTATTCATTTGCAAGACAGGAAGGCGTGAAAGGAAGAACACAATTTTCTTTTTTTATGTGAAAGAAAAGCTCTTAATTGCAAAAATTTTTGACTGGTTCTTCCCAACAAAAGGATAGAACTGAACACAGCAGCACTGAAACTTTATATTGGAAAATAAATTGACGTATTGGAAACTTCCAGATTTATGCTTATTTTTATAGAAACATTGGCATAAGTCTGCTGCATTTGCACTTCTTATTCACACACTGTATAATAAGAGGAAACATTCATTCATTGATTTAATTGAGCAATCATCCATCCATTATCTATACCTGTGATCCATGATCCATGAAGGTTCACTGGCATCAAGTCCACGGTCCAGGTTTGGGAGAAAAAAAAGTCTTCAGATGTGCATAAAATCTTGTCATGTTGTGATGCATTCACGTGTGCTGAAAAATGGTCACAAAATTATGATGGACTACAGCTTCCTTCCATCTTCTATATACTTTCTTTTTCTCTTTTTGTTGTTGCCTTTTAAATCACATTTGTTTCCAGTGGCAAAAGCGTCTAATTCTTTGTAGCAATATAAAATAAATGTTATGAATGATAAGTTCAAAGTGAGAAAAAAAAAATGTATATCAACAACAGAATTGTCTGGTACTGGTAAATATGAATAATGATTTAAATAATACTAAGTGTATGTATAATAACCAGGCAATTGGAGTCAATTATTCACAGTAGGAGGCTCAAAAAGCACATTGCCTGTGATAATGTGAGGTCAACAGCACAATTACAGCAATTTATTCCAGCTTAATGATTAGAAAAGGAAACAAGACATGTTAGGAAGGTTTCAGAGAAAGATTGGAAAAGGGAGCACCACAACTAACAGGAACTGACTCCTAACCCACAAAAGCATTAGACGGGCGATGATCTGTAAAGCTACGCTCTTCAGGGGTAGTCTACGCTACAGAGGCTCTTTTACGCCTTGATCTATTGCCCCGCTTTAGCTGCGACGATCTATCACACGGAACTGGCAGTAACGGATGAGAATGATCTGCTGGAAAAACTCTCTCATTTGTCTCTGTCGCAGCCAGTGAACTAGAGGAGACGTTAATACAGGAAGACGGCCTGGGGAAGGGATATAATTATGTCTCGGCACTCTTCTCCTCACAGGCTGAGTATGGAAGGCATATTAGGATATAATAAAGCCAGGCCTCGCTTCCCTGGTTCTTCTTCTTTCTCCCTTGACATCTTTTTTTTTCCGTCTGTATTTTTCTTGTAATCGCTCAACTGCTTTTTGTGTATCTCTAGTTTTCCTCACACAGCCAGGAGCATTTGTACACCTTAAAATAAATGACTTCTTTTTCTAGAGCTCTCCACATGCATTTGGGAATTTCAGTATTATCCAAAATATGAATTACTAAGCAAAATAAGTAAAGATAAGACTTTGTCTTTACAGTAAAGTATTTTGTAATTACAATAAAAAGTCACCTGTTTTCATCAGATGTTTCATAAGGTGAGTTTGAAACCTCATGTTAAGCGCAAAATTCATAATTTTCACATTTGAGAAATTCCATGTCTAATTAGCAAATCTACATTTAAGAATCGCAGAATTGTGACTTTAAGAACATACCATTCCAGGTAAGTATTGTTGTTTGATATTGAATAAACACTTAACATAAGAACATAAGATTTTTTGCATCATAATTTCATGAGGGAGTCAAATTTCACAATGACAAAATCTTAGACTCTCTCCAGGTAATTCCTTGTTGTTCTAAAGATGTTGTTGCCAACAGGGCTTGTGAAGAGGGAAACAAATGTGTCAGACTTGCAGCCAGCTGTCCTCTGCGTTTGGCCATGCAGCCTGAATTGCATTTCTCTCCAGGTTCCAGTTTGGAAGCAGCGATAAACGCTGAGGCCAGGCAGCACTTGGATTCAAATTGCATGCCGACAGTGAGCCAGAGCTGTTGCCTCCCATCTGGATTGTGGTCGACAAGACTGCAAACATTCCAGGAATATAGTGCAATTTAAAATTGTAACCATCCTGAATAATTTTCTCAAGTTACTCAATTACATTGTTATTTTATTCCAAGATAATTTGACATTGGAAAGGCATTTTCACCAGTTTAGTTTAATATCAACTTTATAGTAATGAGACTTCTGACATCTTGAGATTAAAAGGACCTTTATCAAAATATTCATATTTATGAAATCTTTAACCCTTTCAACATTTCACAAAAATCTCTATACTTTTTTTTTGTTTTTTTATTGATATTGGTGTAAAATGTGTTATTTATTTTCTATACACATAAACAGATTTTTTAAAATAACTATATAACAAATTATCTGAATATTTTCACATATTCATCGTGAAAAACAATAATTATTAAATGCTTTAATCATTTTTTTTCTCTAAAAATATATTTCTAAGGAGGCGATGAAGATAAAATCAAGACCATATATCAGTTACATTTGAGATAATTCAAACATTACAAGACATCAAAACAAAGAAGTCTGTCAATTATATGGAAGAAAGTAGAATGACAGTTTCGAAGTGTTGAAAATGCTTACTGAAATTTATTCAATACCTAATAACATATTTCTTTGTAATGAAAACTTGAAAATTTCTCCTATATGAAGGAAATCGTAGCATTAATTTCTCATGTGTTATTGGTCTATTCTTTCAAACAGTTTTGTACTCCTTAAGTGTACTCTGATCTTCAGTTCTTTCCATAACTGCTCAAATAGATTCACGTTAGACCTACAGCTTAATTATCTTTTCTGAAACCAGCTGACAGTTTGTGTCTTTGGTATTATTCTGATTAATTGAAAAAAATCACCATTGTGAAATCTTCAGATTTTTTATCAAGAACGTCCTGCTCCGTTTCTCCATCTGTGCTTCCTTCAGTTATAACAGGGGTGTCCAAAGTCACCCAATCAAGATGAACTGATTCAAAGTTCTGAATCAAACTTTAGACAACCATCAATAATTTTTCTTCTGTAGCCAACAGGCTTCGAGATTCTGGGAGAGGTCTTTGGTGCCTATATAAAACATTTCTGTTCATCTTTGTCTAAAGTCTTGCAGAAAGCACCTGGTCAAAGCTGATTCTAAAACTGTAGCCTTAACTTTGCTATAATTGCTGTAATCAGTTTGTTTTTCTACAATAAGGTCTTGAGTGAGTTCTTTTCTTTTACTCATCATCTTTTGTTTTTTGGTAATCAGAAGCCTTTTTATGGCCATTAGTTAGGATCAAACCAGCTCGTTTTGTTTTGAACTGATAGGAAACAGGATTGCTTTCTAAATAACTTCAGATTTCAGTTGGTGCCTCAGCTTTCTATACTTTCTTGCAGCTTCTTTTTCCATACATTTCCAATAATTATTTTCTGTGTCCTGTGTGCTTTAAAACGCATAATTCACTTATGTAAATATCATGTGGAGACAGATAGTGAAATAATTTTGTTTATTGTTGGTTTGACTTGTTTTTTTTTTTGGTTTTTTTTTCCGATAATCTTTTGGCTTTACTTCTGTGATTCTTGCTGAACTTGGGGAAAAAAAATAAGATGATATCTGCTTCTTAACCTTCAACCAAAACCAAGTACCTATTGTAAGTGTCATGCTAAAGGGAACACATCCGCTTCATGCCGAGTGAGTCAGCTGCCCAGTCGCCTATTAAAGCTCCTGTAGGCAGGAAACAACCACTGTGTTATGGTTATAGTTCCTTCCTAAAACAAGCACAGAGGCACACAGGAGATCTGCAGGATACATGTGCAGTTGAGTAATTGTTTGAATTTTTGTTTGAGCTTATTTAGTCTGTCTGTATTCATGTGTATATTTATATGTCCTCCTTTGGCTTCATAGTAACTCATCCACCAATTAGGAATGACTGGACTTCAACATTTGATTAAATCTATCATATATTAATCTCTTTTAAAATATTTAATTTCCAGTTTAGGAAATACCATTTTGTAAGATAGTGTTCATCATTGTTTGTAATTTTTATATATGTTCAGTCAGTCGGCATTTGTGAATATCCACCAACAACAATCTTAAGGAAACACTCTGTTTAATAGTTTTAGTTTAATTTAAGTAAATGCTGCACAGATTCAGTTTTGAGTTCAATTAAGAACAATTAAATAACATCCAGCAAATTGCATCAAGACTTTGATGTAATAGGTACTGTCTACTTGTCTTAACAAGTAGACAGTATATATTACTGTATATTTTACAGTAATATATCATGCTCAGCATGCATGTGGTGAGAGTGGGGAGAAAAAACTCCACTTTAACAGAAACAGGAAGTGCAAGTGGCCATCTAACATGACTGACTGGCGGTTTGAGAAGACAGAGCAGAAACACAAAAAAGAAACAGAGGAATTGATGTAGGGGTAATTTTTGTGTTAATGAAAAGTAAAGTGTTAATAGTAGGATAGAAAGAATATTTAGTTGTTGGCAGCATTGTGTCAGCCGACGACTCACTCCAGGAAGGCCTGACAGCTAAACGGAAGACCAGACCAGGTGAAGCTTCTATGAAAGAGAGAAAACTGGGAGAAAACATGAAGCTAAGACTTAAAATAACAAGAAAAATGCAAACTGGAGAGTAGTAAAAGAACCACACCTATCACTGTGAGAAAAAGTGGCCATCCGACAGTTTGCTCTGCCGGATGTTCTTGTTCAGGAAAATGAATTTGTTTTTCGGACATGAAAGAAACAGAAATAGTGTGAAATGTCATTAAAAGCCACATTAAAATATTTTATGTTTGAATTAAAGAGCCTTTTTATGGGAACCAGACCAGTTTTAAGTACTGTGGTGGCAATAATGACAATGTTTACAATCATGATTCCATCATGATCCAACCATTCACGTTTGGAGTAACAAGAAAAACTGCTCAAAGTAAACCTTTTTCAAAGTTCAGATTTTGAAATTGATGCGCACTGGTTAACCTGAGATGTCTTCTTCTGTTGATCTAACCTGGCTATGGCATGAAGTCAGTGGTAGATCTCAGCAGAAGAGGTGGCCTTGGGGGTCACCAGCAGAGAATTGTGGGAGTTGTAGTATGAGCTTTGCATGCGCAGGCCAGGTTTGGTGAATCTCATGTACTACATCACAGCCCGAGTTTGACCCAAATGCTCTAGAAATTCATTAAGTGTTACACTATCTGGTTCTGTTTAACTGAATTGTAACTTTTACTTTCATGGTTTCTAGTTAAAATTGACATTTCATTTAAGGTGATTGGCTCCACATTTACTCTTTTAAATTTGCTTCTCTGGTGGCAACAATTATTAGGTCAAATAGATCTTAAAATCCATTCATCTACTTGTGTTCTTGACCTGAATGTGTCCTCAGAGATGTACACTCAATTACGCACCTCTTTTATATTTATATTCTTTTTTTTGTTTTTGGTTGTGTGGTACTCTGAGGGTTAAGAGAAGCTCATTTTAGATCCATCCAATCTTACACCGCTAATTGGAACCAGGATCTGTTAAAATGGGAACTTAAGTAAAACATGCCATAAAATTCTGAAGGCTAACCATAAACTAACCAATTTCTTTCATTCTTTTAAAGGGAGCTCTGACTGAAACCTCCACGTAAACTTTTACGAGGATCCCTGGGGTCAACCGTAAACCCGTTAATAGAGATGAGATATGAGCAGGGTGCCTGGGCCTCCCATTTCGTTTGCATTGCTTTCTCTCTCCTTTTTTCTTCCCCCTTGTTCCATTGCATTCTTTAAAGAGGTCAAATGGTGTTCGGAGCAAAAACAGCCAGTTTTTACCTGATAAAATTTAAACCACGTGGACAGATTTGGATGCAGAATTTGAAATGTTAAAGGTGCAATTTTCTCTAGTTGGGTTCTTTGCACTGTGGTCATCATGTTGATGCAGCGGTTTTAAGAGGTGGAGCTTCTGCTATTATAAAAGTGGAAATATTATTCTTTTATCTGTATCTTATGAAGATGCATTAGAGTTATTTATTTTTTAGGGTTAAATTGCATTATAGATCCCCTCACTGGAAAAAAAAGCATAAGATAAAGATTACTACAAACTTGGGAAAAATAGGGATAAAATAACTTTCATGACAGGAGCTGATTAAAGCATTATTAATGATAACCATGAACTTATTTAGTTGCAGACTTTATGTACCTAACAGAGTCATTATCCAAGTTAAACATTTAGAAGAAATAAAAGAAGGAAAATGAAAGTGTCCTGGACTGTTTGGAGTGTTGTGTTGGGAATCATTATCTCCTTTAATGCTCTGCACTCAGACTCTGTTGCTTTGCTCAAAGCATTAGCTGTGTTTCATACCCCACAGAGACTAATGAGAACAGTCTTGGGACACGTTGTGGTTATTTTGACAAATTGAGGCTGTAGTTGTTTTTTCTCTGACTCCCCCATACATTGTAATTTAAATCTCTACTCTTACTGTAACATAGATGATTTGGATCTTTAGTTTTTGTGCTTTCCAGGTCTAAATTATAAGACTGAGCTTTGTAACCTCATATCCTGGGAGTGAAGCAAGCAATCCACTGACTTATAGTGAGTCGATTAGCAAAGGAATGATGGCAACGCTGAAAACCTGACAAAACAATTGGTTAATTTTACAAATGATAATGATTTTTTTTAACTCTGATGGCCCCTCTGGGCAAACAAAATATAACCCTTTCTGAAATGTTGCAAGAGTTCATGAGTATGTAACGCTGTTCGGCAATGTTGCAGGCGCCCACATTTTTTAACTGCAACGCTAATGTCTCAGGTTACACTGTAGCCTGAACCAAGCAGTGGCCTGAGACCACCCTTCAATTAATCTTAACCTTGTAGTGGCTTATAATTTGCCATTGCAAAAGCCAATAAACCTGGGGCCCTGATTTGGAGCTCATGGGACAGCTTTGAGAGCTGAGGATGGGGATTGGACAGGCCTCCAGTTGGGCCCTTGAACCCTGGACGAGCCCCTTTCTACAAAACAGACAGGTACTTAAAAACAGGGTGAAAAGATCACTTGAAAGAAAACAAGGAAGATTAATGGAGAAAAATGAGGGCCCTCAAGGTCGCTTTCATCTGGGTTTGATTCAGGTCTTCAGTGAGCCATTAACCTAGGGGACAACTGTCCACCGCTAATGTGAGAAATGAAGCTCCCATTAACAAGTTCAGACAACCGTGGACTCACTGGTTGTTTTTACGCAGAAATCTACTGAGTTTTATCTTCGTGGGGAAAATTGTCCTTTTTCAATAAAAACTTATGCTTTGAGACAATGTTGTCCCATTGTATTAATCTATGCATAGTTTTGTTTGTTAAGCTATGCAACACTGCCTTAATTAATCATTTTTGCCACACAATTCCTCTATCAGCAAAAGAACATGGTGTATCTATAAACAACAAAGATTCATCAACCAAATGTTAAGAAAGTTTGTACCTTGTCATGATCAGTTTTTCATCTTTGTACTTGGAAATATGCAAAAAATCAAAACTTACAAAGAGTGGCTGACCTCAAGTCTGAATATCAGTTTGCAAGTTTGACAGTCCTGGTCAACTTTAGCCTCAGACTGTATCAAACTGTTGCAATTATAAAACTTATTGAAAGTTAATAAAACACATAAGAGATTACAGTCTCCATATTTCTTTACAGTTTGTGTTCTTAGAATGAGTGTCACTACTATCTTGTGCTGCTAATAAAAAGTAGAATGGTAATGGTAACTGATCATGACAAGTAGAATGGTAAAAATAGGTAAATCCCACACTGAACTCTGACTTCGAGACAAACCCTGTGCACCATTATTCCTAAAGGACTATTTGTGAAAACTTGGCATACAGTAATAAATGATGGATTTCTCAGTCCATCAAGGCTACCAAAAATCTTGGGAAGCCTTGACATTTTTGGAAATTTGTCTTAAACTTAAATTTAAAAGAAAGTCCAAAAGATGAAATTTAAAACAAAGACCTCCAAAAAAATAAACAAACTACAAATCCCTAACGTACTAGGAATACGCTACAAAGACTACTAGCAAGGATTTTTGTGAAGCATGACACTTAGACACCAGAATATAACAAACATCCATTTTCACTTATTAAAATCCTCCTAAAATACAATGTGGCTGCTTTACACCAGTCTTCTTAAACAAATCTATAGAGTCTTACAATCAAATACTTTCATTATTTATATGCAATTTAAACTGTTGTTACACTGTGTAGTATCTTGCCACATATTCTGCTTTATTTAAACAAAAATGTATTTCATTTCCCAAACTGTGAGGAAATGAAAACAATTTTAATTTGTCTCCTGCTCTGGATAGTGCATGTGTATTGGGATCAAATGTGTGGATCAGTTCTGATCAGTTCATTGCTGATCAGAAATGTGTCTTTTATTTTTGCCTTGAGGTCAGTGTTTCATTTTGTTTTTATTTTTTGTATTTTAGGATCACCTCGATGGTTGGGAGTGAAATCCACAATTCTATAACCGCCTGTAAGCAGTTTGAGAGTTGTTAGCCAAATAATAACAACGCAGCTTAAGCTGTCAGTTTCACTGACATGAGTGAATAGTCATCAATACAAACAGCATAACATCATGAACAATTTTCAAAATTATTTTTGGGTCATTGCTGCAATATGCCAGTTGCAGTTAGGTCTATACTGCAGCAGTTGTGCACATGCCAAGAAACAAGACATGGATGCCTGGCTTATATGCTGATCAATTTTTCTTTACCACTGTTTCAAATCCATAACAAGGCAATGTTGGAGCTGTGGCATTAACTACTTAAAGGCGGACTACACTGTAAGGACTTTTATGAGACACACTTATTTTAAAAAGATGGTAATTACCATAATTATCCTTTAAAGCAACAGCTGTGTTTCTCTGTGTGCTCTAGAAATGTGAGCAGCACCCTGAATCTCAGTATTTTTCCACACATAACCTTGAAACAGTTCACATCCTGTAGCATCTGCAGTATTACACCACTTCCAATAAAAGTCAAAAATAGTTCTCCATTCAGGCATCAGGTGTTGCAGAAACTGGTTCTGTGGACATCTCTTACACCTCTGATTTCAGCATTAACAGTAACGCTGTCACGCAGCCTCTAAGGGTAGGTATAAATAATCTGAGCCTAGACGGGGAAGTTGGAGCGCCAACACGGTTCGTGGCGAGTACAAAGCCCACACCTGGCCCTGGAGTGAAATCAAATCTATCCTGAACTCTGTCTCTCCTCTCATTTTGCTTGGGCAGTTTACCGTGAGCAGAGTTCTGGGTCAGGAGTTGGGGGGAGTGATTTGAGCTCAGGTCAAACACACGGACAGCTTCACGCAGTAATGTGTTTAAAAGCTGCTGCATCACTGGGTTAGAAGCGGGTCACATTACACAGATTTTTATTCTTTAAGGAAAAAAATCACCTTCTTTAACAAAAGTGTCTGTGATTCTTGTTAATCCACAATTGGCGCACTGCAACCTTTTGATGTGTTTACAGTTTAAAGCGCCTTACCAGTAATAGGCTTTAATCACTGCCCATTAAACTGCTTTCAGTGCATTAACACCCAATAAATCCTCAGCAAGTCATTCTAGTTTTTTTAAAGAATCAATAAACCAATTCCTCTTGGTTATGTTTTACCTTGTCTGCAGCAATCAGTTCATTGCTGATTAAATCACAGCCCATTATCTCCCTGGGATTTATCTTGACTAAATTGAGTTCCTTTCACCATTCAAGCCACAGCAGAGTGGGCAGCGGCTGGTGGGAAAGAGAAATAATCATTCATTAACCTCTGACCTGGAAGGAGTGTCAGCTGAGTCCCCCAAATGTGCTTTCCTCTCCCCACCGCCTGAGCGTCTGGCTAAAGTAAACTGACAATTTACACACTGCAGCTCAGATTTTATTAACCCGTACTGCGGTTTGGCTCAGTCACTCGATCAGCTGATTTAACGAGGCGCAAAGACCGTCTCAGATCTGAAATGCTGTGTGTTCCAGTGGGAAATTGTCTCCTGATCGGTTGTGTGAAAACAGCCCCAAAAACCAAGTGGCAGGCAACTTGAAGGATTGCATGTGAAAACACAAGTTGAGCTTAATTTAGATGGTGTTGTAGTCTCAAAGGAATTGACATGTGGATCATCTCATTTGTCATTTTGGCTCTCAGCTGTCTTCATTTTTAAGCATCTTAAAGCTGCTGGCCCGTTGCTTTCAGACCAGGGGTTTGATGTCTTCATATGGTCAAAGAAGGTGATAAATTACAGATTGTTCTGCTCACCATATGGATGTCTTTATGTGCAGACACATCTGATTTTTAGATGCTTCAGTCTTAAAAAGAGCACCATCACAAATTATCAAAGGTACAGCAAGATGGGTAAAGTTTCACAAAACTTTTCAAAAATAGCCCAAAACAGGTGCAACTATCATAATGCATCAGCAAAACAATAATAAATCAAAGCCCTAAAAGGTATTTCTCCTGGTTTTTGAAAAATTTATTTCAGTATTGATTGTGGTGTCAATGGTAAGCTTAAGATATGAATCATAATGTTATTTCTTTTCCTGCACAGTAGCAATAAACACAAGCAAGCTGCCCCAGGATCTTTCCCTGTGACATTATTAGGAGCTACAACTGTGTGAGACTCAACATGGTGTAAAAACAAACCAAATGTCAGCACTGCTGCCCAGCGCCTCTGCTATAGCCAGCAGCAAATGTAATGAAAGCTTGGAAGGGTCTGTTAGTACGCCGCTGACCTTTTATACATTTATTGTTCTCTTGACATTTTTCCAAGATGAAGGAGGTAAAAACAGAATGAGGTGTTAAAGCAGAAATAAGGATTTTCAGTTTCCACCCTCCCTCCCTCACTGCGGTTAGAGATTTCATCGATCCAAACTCTCGGACTTCTCAGAGGGTCGATGCTCTGTGATTGCCAACACTAACTAACTTGTGGCTGCTCTCTTTGGAGACATGATACCGTTTTATTAGCTTCTGTGTCACTTTCAGTGTTAGTGGGAAGTGAAAAGGGAGGAAAAAGGATTTGCCCAGTGGGCTGATTTTTTTTTTCCATTGGAATAAGATTGTGAACTTTAAACTGGCTGCTGCCTCCCTTAGATTTTACACACCTGATGTTAATAACAATGTAGAATAACAGGAAAGACAATAAGATAGTGATCAGAATTCAGCTAATTTATGCATTATACACATTCTCTAGTAAAATGTTTTCTGGAAAGGATATTTTTTTAGATAAGTATTGTAAAATATAACATCCATGCCCTGAGTAAAATTATGGGTAAAAAAGGTGAATTTTGAATCATTTATGAATGTTATTTAGCTATCTAAAGTACAATTTTAGAACATTAATTTTTTTTTATGTGTTAAAATAGCTAAATCAAAGTCCAGATCCAGATCCAATTGAGGCTCCATGACAGGAAGTGAAATTTGAGTGTAAAACAGCTGAAATACTGAGTTCTTTTAAATCTAGACTAAAACACCAGCTGTTGCTTTTGAAGCATAATCAATTAAAATTAATCAACAATCTGATGTGTAATAATGGCAAAAATATAATATTGTTGACTGTGTGTTGTATGACTTTGTATTTTTGTGTTTTTATAATGCGAAGCACTTTGAAATGACTTGTTGCTAAAAAGTGATATACAAATAAAATTTTATTGACTGATTGAAAAACAAATTGCTTTACTTTGTGAAATATATTAGGTAAGATTAAAAAGGTAAGACTGAGATTAAAAGGTGAATACTAAGCAAACTCACCTCACCAGAGTAACTAACAAGTAAAATAAATGGTTTGGTTTATCTGGACTACACAGTGGATCAGCAGTTAGTTGCAGCAAGACATCCTTGGGTTTGAATTCTGCATGGAGTTTGCATGTTCTCCACATGCATGTGTGGGATCTCTCTGGATACTCCAGTTAAGTAACTTTTCCAAATTGGCCTGAACGGTAAGTTTGTATTTGCGTCATTATTGGCCTGTTTGTCCTTTGTGTTGCCCTGACATGAACTTGCAAGTTTTCCAAGGTGTACCTTGCCTTTTGTACACAGATAACTGGAGACAGGTAACAGAAAATTACTATGTAGAAAATTGTTTGATGGAATTTTCTCTTGCATTTGGTTGACAGAAAGTTAACTAACCTCCTATCATATAATTCTCACTGTATGGTTCTGTTATAATTTGTGATAATATCCCTGTGTCCAAAGTTCTGTATGCAGTTAAGGAACACTGAACTTAAAAAAAGAATTTTTATTATTTGAAAATGTCTTTTTTAAATCCAGGTGTCTCGTATTCTTATGTTTCTTGATTTAATAAAGCAACACTTTCTACCAGATCATAATAAATTAAACACTCCATTTGGTCGGAGGAGAGATTTGTGCTCGTATGATTCATTAAATATGACCTCCAAAGAGGGGAGTGAGATGACTCTCACAGCTGTTGCTACATAATACAAACCCTTCTTTTAACTCCACGAAGATAAAGAAAGTGTTTCCATTTTAAATAATCGTTATACGAATGTACACTGTTTTTTATGCTCTTGCCATTGCATGAGGTAAAAAAAACCCAGTCCTATAGTTGGTTCAATACATCATATAGAATGGAAAAAAGCAAAAAAAATTGAACTTAGAAAAACAGAACCCTGAATATTTTTACTTCTGAAAGTTTTTATTACGTTTAAAATTCATGTTAGTTTTGAAACCACTGATTCAATTTTAAAATATCCGTACTTCTGAATTATTTTTTTCAGCATTCATGAGTCAAATTTCTGTCAGAACATCTTGTGTGTGTCTGCTGGTATCAGACAGTTGGCCCCTGAGAGGAGGAAGTGATTGAGAAACAACAAGATAGAAACAGTTGCTTAATAATTCAGGAGGCCGAGATTAAAAACTGGGTTTCCTTGGTGAGTTATTAAAAGGCAGAGTAATTACTTTAGAACTCCATGTCACCATTCCAATAAGAGATGCCTAATTTGGTTACTGCCACCTTGCATGTAATTGCTCAGAAAGAACAGAACCTTCAGCACAAAGAGAAATCCAAAAAGTCTCTGCAATTCCCCTCATTTAACACAAGAAAACCTTGAAATTGATAACAGCAATCTGCATCCAGTTTCTGACAGCTAAAGGACAAAAAGATGGTAATTTATGCAACTTGCAAAACATTTATGCATTGTGTAAGAAAAATTAATTCTGCCTTTAATTGTTTAATGTTTTAGTTAAAATAACATAATTTAAAAACCTGCAAATGCATATTGCAAATTTCTCTTAATATACAATCCCTATGTTGAAGCATAGTGGTGGCAGTATCATGCTGTGGGAATGCTTTCTGTTAGCAGAGACAGGGAAGCTGATCAGATTTGAATAAAATGATTAGTTTTAAATGGGATGGTGGATGAGAAGGAAGTTCACTTTCCAGCAGAACTACGATACAAAATATAGAGCTGCAATAAATTGGTTTTGATCTGTCCAGGGTGACCCCACCTCTCGCCCGGATCGCTAGCTGGAGATAGACACCAGCACCTCTCGACCCCACTAGGGACAAGGGTGTATGAAAATGGATGGATGGATGAAATGATTTAGGTCAAACTATATTAATGCATTAGAATGGTCCAGGTAAAATTCATTCCTAAAAAATGTGTCCATCTACTCATATGTAAAACTGACAGAGACATAACCCAGAAGACTGTAATCTCAATGAAAGGTGGTTTTACAAAGTAATACTCATTTAAAATCTGTTCAATTTCTGTTTAACAAGTAAAAAGAGTAAAATATTATTTTAAAAATTGAAAGAATATATAATTTTCCTTCCAGTTTTCTCTATCATAAAATGCCAATGAGAGCCTGAGATTATAATGTGCAAAACACACCAGATTTAAACTGGAGCCAAAAATGCCTCCCAACAACCAGCACAGCCACATCTGACTGAAGATAACTGCTCCTCTCCGCAGAATAAATACCAATTCCTAAATGTATAGGGCCTGCATGTGGTGTGGTATCTACTGGTCTTTAGAGTGTAGATTGTTTATTGCAGCTGTATAGTGAGGCCATTTTGGATTAAGTCAGATGGTGGCAGGATGTGATGCAGAAAGCAGCCACGCCACATAGAGCATTGGAATTACATGAAAGTCCCACTGCCAGCAAAGTGATGAGGTTGTAGCCTGAACATGAGGCCAGTGTGGTCAGTCCTGCCTGCCCAGATTGGGCTGAAGGTTTCATCCATTACACATAATCTGTGAAATTAAAACCAGGTATGAAATAGTGTAGTGGGAGGAAGCACCAGGATAAACTAATAGTTTTTGTTTCTGCTGGTACCAACAAAGAAGGTCAGGGATGTGATTTCACCTTAGATTGCTATTGGGAAGAAAAGTTTCTTGGTACAGAAAAAAAAAACAAAAAAAAACAAACAAAGAGCTAATAAAATACAAACGAAAACTTATTTGTGCCTTTGATTTACTACTTTCATATACAAAAAGGACAAGGCTGAAGTTTGGAAGGCACCCATTGTTAAATAAATAATGGGAAAGAAGACTGAGCTGCCAATAAAGTGTAGAGAGGAGAAGCTTTTTTAAATAGATTTCTGTAAATTTTCTACACTCAAATTAAAAATAGTAAAACACATGTTACAAACAAATTAGATCCTCTCTGAATAATGTGTGGTTTAAGAAATTCGCCATTCCTGAGTGCTTCAGTTGGATTGTCTATTCCCCAGTCTGACCCGATCAACACTGTATGCGTACATACGCATCAATATTGGGACTGGACTCTTTCCCTCCACAAGCACTCCATCACAAGAGAGGGAGTTGCTACCAGATGGTTAAACAAACACATCGCCCAACTGCCCATAACTCAAATCCACTTAGCACTCTCTTGTCAACATGTCTTTTACTCATTTACTATCTCCACAGTCTTTGCCTTATGTGGAGGAAGGAAGGGAGGAGGGCAGGAGGAAGAAAAAACAAGGCGGAAATAATGAGAATCAGCAAGAAATTCCTAGCGGGTGTGTTTAATTTTAATCACCAAGACTATCCATCCTCAGTAACACTCATCTCTCCCCCACTTTCTCTCCTCTCCTCCTATCCAAGTTGTACTGAAATAAAGGGGAACAGTGAGCACCTGGAGTGACATGTGTCAGACTAACTCCAAACTGGATGGTTGACTCAGGCATTTTTGAGAACTCTCGGGAAGGTGTCCAGGACTCAGGCCAGGGGTTAAGAGTTTGTAGGTCAACGAGTCACACAGTTTTCCCTTTTCCCTTGGCCTCATCCCCACGCTTTAAAAACCTCAGCGGTGTACTTCAGGAGATAATTTATTACCCTGACTGCTGTCCAGCTTGAACAAGTTGGGAGCAAAGAATGAAGTTTCACACTTCTGAGGACAGAATGGTTTTCTTTCTTTTTATCAGCACTGAATGTTGAAACATATGCAGAATGTATTATAGTTAGGTGATGAAAAATTCATTTTACTGTTACTTTAGGATATCACATGTCCTTCTCTTTTTGTTCATGTGTTTTTATTTTACCAACATTTTTTGTGATTTTTTTGTGATTTTACATGCAAACAGTTTTGTTTTTCTTAAACATTCACTCCTAAATACCATTCCAACAGCTGGCATAACTAAGTGCAAGATATTTGTATCTTGTGTGCTATCTTCACCATGTTGATTGTGCATCCTTAAGGGGTCTGGGTACAGGTGAAAAGGTGAAAAGATAAGCATTATCTCAGACACACAATTGTCAAAGGCATGGATAACTGACATGAATGTGATGGCGTCCAAAAGTAGGGCTACCGATGACAGCCAAACTGCATTTGGCCCCTGGAATGTGCAGGGGCCATTCTCGGACAGCCTAACATCAAACAGCGTTCGGCTCAGTCAATCTAAGAGCTCTAGATGTCGGATTTATTGGCTCTCACAGGCCAGAAGAGAGACCAGGGGCAAAAGTAAAACCAGATTTCCTTCTCCAGATCAGTTTCTCTTCTGTCAGTCATGCCCTCATCAGTGAGCTCAGGAGAAAGGGGAACCTCTTGAATATTTTGTTGAGTCATTTTCTGAGACTAAACAATTGGAAAGTAAACAGTACATAAACTAGAAGTTCTTCGTGAGGTAGTTTAGAGGGTATAGGTATGAGTGGATTTGCTGTTTTTGTTTTTTATTTGTTACTATCACAAGGGGCTTTTTAGATTATCTAACCGACTCTTCAGAGATCATGTTACACATCACTGAAATCAACCACACATTTGCATCATTAAACATTTTAAGACTGATGACACAAACACAAGCTGCAGGGCAAATGGAACCACAAAGATGCCGGTGATGAAAACAAATGACAGACAGCATCCAATAAGGAAGAAAAGGGCAAAAAGTTAAGGTCTGCAGTCAGACTCAGAGATAATGTTCTTACAGAGAAGGATGGAACCTACAGGATTTCTATTTATCTCTGTTAGACCTCTGAAAAACTCCCTGTCCCCGCTTAGATAGCCCTGCCAATTCACCATGATGTCATCCCCCTGGCGTGCAGTGATTGATGCTTTCTGGCTGCCATCTCTGCATTAGCTGGAGGCAGGGGAGTGGGGTTGGACGCTTAAGGTGGAGAAGGGCTGAATTTTCCACAGATAGAGACATCCAAATGTGAACAGAGCCCAGCGAGTGGTTGGTTCAAAGCTCAGGCCACTGTGCCGCATACCTGCAGTATGGCAAATGTGCTGCTTTTAATGTTTTGGCTCCCTACAGTCAGTCAGTTTTGATGTTTCAAAGACGTTCACAAGCAGGGATTGGTGCTGATGGTTTGCTCTGGGCTTGATGGAGACACTATAGGGGAGAAAAAGCCCGGCTCTGATTATGTACGGCTACTCCATCTTCACTTTGAGTTCTGTTACACATCAAGGCTTGAAGGATGAAAGGAAAGAGAGGAGAGATGGAAGGGTTTGTGTGAGTCGAAGAGTAAGTGTTTCGCAGATAGTCGTGGAGGCATGCTGAGATGACCTCAGCAGGGAGTCCCTGTGCTCCTGTCAGCAAGCCAAGTTAGCACTGGTGCTTTAATGGCTCTATCATACACCATTTCACAACATTTCATGGTTATTCTTGTCCAAAGGGAGGGGCTGAATTTTTAGGAATAAAACTGTCAGTTTTCAAGCCAGTTTAACCATCTAATGTTGATTTACTCCCCTTTTCTTTATTCACCAAAGTGTTCAGAGTAAAGCAGAAAGAAGTGCAAAACAGTATTGGATGAATTGTTACTTGTTAGCTGACTATAAGTAGCACAACTCCTCATCAGTGTGACTTTTTAATGGCTTGTTTTCTAGAGGTGTTTGTTATTACCTTTGGATCAATATCATTTAAAAACAAACATTCACAGAGACATAAAGTCAATGACCCCTCACTAAATGTGTAAATGAGTAAACACAGCGTCACACTTTTCAACTCTTTATTGATGGAGTCGCAATTAATTAGAGCCTGAACTCAGTTTGCTGCAATAAAAGTCAAACAAGTTAAAGAAGTAAAGCAGCCACAAAGAACGGTTAAGGATACAACAAACAGTAAACTCATTTTATTTAACCACTGTAATTCACTTCTCCTATTGTGCTTAGTAAATCATTCCACCATAATTACTATACATATTAACTGAAGTAATAAGGGCACTTTTGTTTGGTTTAGAAAATACTACACTAAACTGAATTCAAACCTAGATAAACAAAACACAATGAATTAAACTATGATAAGGTAAGCTAAGCTACACTACACTAAACTAAGGATAGGTTACATCAAACTTTTTTAAATTTTATTATAAATGTTTCCCGTTAGTTGCACTATATTAAGATGTATTTTAAATCTTTTATAAATGATAGGTCATGTATGTTGTTATGCTTGTAAACTAATTTTTTTTTAATCCCTGTCATCAACCTGCTGGGGGATTATCGATGAAAATTAGCCGCTGCGGTGAAGTTTGGCAGATTTTCATGATATATTCACGTTGGTTAATATGCATTTACCACTTTATGAAATAATTAAAAATTCATAAGCCAAATTGTCCTGACCTGAACTGTACTAAACTAAAATAGCATAAATAGAACAACATTAACTGAACTAAACCAAAAACAGACTAAATTAGCCTGAATTGAATTAACCTAAAATAATCCAAGATGAATAAAAGTATACTGAACGAGCTTGAATTTGGCTAAGATAGACAAAACTAAGCTGGACTTAAACTTTATTAAGCTAAACATAAATTACACTATTATAAGTCAAACTAAGATAGGCAAAAAAAAAATCTATGGTGAAATAAGGTAAGCCAAACTAAACTAAATTAAATTAAAATAAAATAGAGTAAGATGAATTAACCTGCTAAGTTAGGTAACAAAGATATAACCAAACTCTACTCTAAAACAGTATAAATTCAAATAAACTGAACAAAATATTTCTAAGCTACAATAAAGGAAAGCAAGGTAAGCTTGGATAAACAAAGGTAACATTCAAACAAATATTGTACTTAGCTGATAAAAAATAATTTTTGTCACATTTAGAGAAATATTGTTAAGAATTGGTAAATGGGGAAGTAGTTTGAATTTTACTTGGCACCTAGAAGTTCTTAAGTTTGAATGTTGGCCTTGAGTTTTACTTTATGTGATTTGTGTATGTCTCTGGTTCATTTGTGGATTCTCTGGATACTCAGGCCTCCTCCCACAGTCCAAAAATATGCATATTTTAAGTAGATTTTAAGTAGATAGTGTAAAAATTGGTTTTAGAAGGAAGCATTGTTGATTGTTCTGTGTGTCACCAGGGAAAACCGGCCAATAGTGTATCCTGCCAGAGACAAGCACCCACAACCCTTGAAGGATAAGTAGTTTATAATGATTTATGCTTTAAATTAGAAGTGCCTTTTTTATGCATTTGTCATTATTCAGATATAGCACAATAATTTGCGTTTATTTGAAACAAAAAAAAAACACAATTACTTTTGCAGAGCTTTGTTTTGTGTACATAAATGCAGATAATGGTCTTTTCTAGGGAAACCATATTAACACTGTTTGATTAAGAAAACGTGGCTGTCTGCGTGAATGTAGGATGTTTTAAGCATTTATCTTTTATGTATCTATGTCTTGAATGGGCCCTATTTGTGTTTGTTTGCCTGCCTCCTGGCATGCTGAGTGCTGCACGTGTCAGACGGAAGGCATCCGCTGCTACACAATCAGTACCGGCCTCTGCTCCTTTTCACTGTGGTCCAGCAAGTGAGACTGAACATGAGGCGCAGGGAATTGAGGTGCATTGATCTGTCCTCTGCAGCGTCTCCCCGAACTGGTGAAATAATTAACCTCACTGGCACAGACACAGGAAGCAACAACAGAGTATCTTTGGGAGGTTAATTAAAAATAAAAGCGCAAGGGGGAAGGGCAGAAGGTGTATTCACAGGGGAAAAGTGCACTGACTTCCAAATGAGCTCACTCCATTGTAAATGTTTGTGGTCAGCATACAATGAAATGGTAGAAAAGCTGTTTACTTTCTCTTTAAGCAAGAACAGCCAAGAGAGAACTAGTAACTGAATCAAGCTTTTAATTTGATTTTAGGAAAAATAATCAAAGTCATTCAGCTCAGTGGGAATTGATTTTAACCACATAATACTGCAATTTTATTATCCAGTTGTTCAGAAAGAAAATGGAAGGCACTTCTGCAACCAAATGAGTTTGTCTAATTGACATCAATGTGCAAATTTTGACTTACAGTAATACCAGACTAATGTGCACGTTGTTTACTTCCAGGACAAAGTTCCCTGCGACGTTGGAGAGTTTGGATGTGGAAACCAAATTGTAAGCCATATTAAACTACTCCTGCGACAGACTGGCGACCTGTCCAGGGTGACCCCGCCTCTCGCCCGGAATGCAGCTGGAGATAGGCACCAGCAACTCCCGACCCCGTTAGGGAGAAGGGTGAAAAGAAAATGGATGGATGGATGGATTAAACTACTCTTGCTAGATACAGTGCGTTGGCTCTAACATGAAGGTAAAACTACTACATGCACTTTGTGGCAAATAGACTAAATAGAAAGATTGCAGAAAAATGTGAAAATAATATCTGAATCTAACAAATTTAGAAAACATTCATAATCAATATCAGAACCTGGTGTTTACATGTTCATGGACGGACAGTTGAAAACACTGAATGTCGTTTGATTCTGTCTGAAAGCAGTTTGTGGTCAAGGTTATCAACAACTTTAATAATTAATGAGAAAAAATACCAAGAAAACATTCAAAGTGTTTAATCTCTTTTAAATTAGCAACTGATCATGAATTCGATTTGAACTATTTCTAAATTGGCAGAAAACAATGATTAGCTTTAAGTAACACTTTGACATGTATTGACAAGTACCTTAAAAGTTTTTTGTCATCTTTTGAAAAATATTTCAATTTGGATAAAAGATTATTTTAGGTTCATAAGGTCATGACCGTTTTTCTGTACAGCGCTTGCCAGAAAGTGAAAGGTGTGATAGCCCCCTGTGATAGTCACATTTTCTGTGCCATTAAAGTCAGATATCTTTCAGATCGTTATGTATTGAACCTTTTTAACTTTTCCTGAATTAATTTCCTCCCTTCAGTTGTTGGGTCGACTAAGGCTACTAAGGCTGGTATCATGTGAATGACACAGCTGTTGAGTGGACGATTTCTGAGTTAACAGTTTTTCAGAATTTTATTGTATTCTGACATAAATTAAATTAAATTACTCACTCTTAAAATCTGCTGTAGAGTAGCAATGAAGTCCACACTGCAGATTCTCTTACATGAATAGAGATATCTGATATAAGTGTTTGCTCTGTTTTTGAATTGTTTTTATAACTGATGCAGTGATGATGAAATAATCCATACAAAGCATGAAAAAGAGATTATTTTGGTTTAAAAAAAACAACCAAAAAACACTACACTTAAAACAAACAATAAAGGTGAGTTGTCAAACTTTATCCAGTGAAATGCCACTCTGCAAAAAAGTCAGATCTGTGAGGGTGTGACGGCTTCAGGACAAATAGCAGTTGATGGTCAGATATCAATAAGATGTCAAACCAGCCAGGATGATGAAGTTTATCAGTCTCCAGTGATACAGCTGCTGTTAAGAAATTTCTGAAAGCCTCAGTCTCACAGAACAGTGACACAAAGTGAACTGAGCATTTTGTCAGACCTTGTCAACACCAATGCTCCCAGTTCTGCGTGAATTCATACATTCTTTATGAATCTGTTATTGAAAAGTCTCATTATGCTCATAAAATACATATTGGGACCACTGTTCCTTTACCCAATATTGCTTACAGTACACGAGACATTATTTAAGACGGCACTTCATCGGATTAAATCCTCACACTGAAATGAGTTGTTTTATTAGCTTGCTGCTGTTGTTTACACCCTAAATAGGTTAGCTGTTTGTTATTGTGTGGAAAATGTGATGTGGATCATCTTGATAGGCCTGTTGAGTGGTGTTATTGCAGTCTGCAGTTCTCTGGAACACTCGGGAAATGATGCTCCCCCCGTCAGCGCTGCAGAGCCCCTCTGCCTCTGGATCTGTGGGTAATTACTGAAATGCTGCTGACTCAGGAGACAAATACTCGATCCCACAAGCCTGTGCACATGAGGAAACAGCTCACACGTGGACACAAACATGAAGGCTACCTTTTGTTCCAATAGATCTTCACGACTTCAGCAGAGGCTAACTTTAGATTTTATGAGATTTTCTTTTAGTAATTTAGGGCACACTTTATCTTTGCTGTTAGATATACTGTTAGCAAAACTCAGAGAAAATATTTTACATCAAAGGTATGTAATTGTTGAAAATTATTTAAATAAAAGGAGCTCCCCATTCTCAATGTGACAAAGTTGTCCACCACCATATTATGTTCCCTCTAATCACCATTTCTCATGACTCCAACTACCACAGAGTCAGTTGCAGGTGTCTGTACAGTAGATGAAACCACTGGTGTAGAGAGAAAAGAGGAAAGGAGAGAAAGTTTCTAGTTGTGTGTCCCTTCAATACTTCAACGTTTTTATGCCCACGTTGAAGTATTGCATAAGAAAGCACACATGGGAAAAGAAACATTTGAAATAATTTCCTCAGTTTTGCTCCAACCCAGTTGAAGAAAAGACACCTACTTTTTTTGTTGTGTTTATCTTACTGAAATTTTGTCTTTTTGCAATATTTTAAATGTTTGCTCTAAATTTACATGGCAGTTGGATGGAAACATAGCTATCGAGTACAGTGTTCTCGGTAACTTTGTTTCCTCTGGAAGCACAGAGCACACGTCATGTGGTCTGCTGGAAATATATTCTGAAACTGTGTCAATATGTACATATTTACTCTAAAAAAATTCTAAAAGTATTTTTATGGAAACATTGATCAGAAACTAGAGTTAAAAATATTTTGGAGTCGTATGGCACGGTTGCTAGAGGCTACACACCACAACCTGACTGTGCCACAATTGATTCCCATACTCTGTTTCTTTGCTGCCCAACTTGCCCAACTTCTCTCTGCCTCCTTCAGATTACTTTCAAATAAAAATGCTGTAAAAATTCTTTCAAAAACTCTGTTAGATTAATTTTAGAGGGATTGTGAAAAGAACCATGACTAATTTTATGAAAGAAAATTATTTCTTAACTTGAGTCTTTTCCACACTTACTGAAAGTACTTCAAGGTTTATTTTTATTATTATTTAAATGTCAGGATTATTTTGTTGCAAGAAAATGATTAGTTAATGATTAGTTAAATAAACTCATTAGAAAATGAGTTTATTTAAAGGGTTTTATTTTTTCTTTACCAGAGGTGCCAGTAAAAGTACCTGCTACCGTCTATGATTCCTCATTGAGTTAATTGTTTGATAACCCAATTCCTTGAATCTACTGATTAGCATTTTTCTCAGCTGTCACCATTTTATTGCTATTCCCCATCAGCTCTCCTTTGACAAGATATTTTTAAAACAGAAATTATAACTTTATTTTTTTGCCTTTTTAAAAACAAATTGACCAGCTTCAGTGACAACAACCCCTGGGACCTGGTGATGTTTTCACAGACACCACCCTTTACTCAGACACCATCATTCCCAGGTTTATTAGCCTCTGGAAATTGGCTTCAGTGGGAGGCAGAAAAACAAATAATTTCAATATACACCAGGGTGTCCTAATGTTCATTTCCATGCTGTCACTTAGAAGGGGGGAGGGTGAAGGGACAGATAGAAGGCATTGTGCTGCTGACAGGATTGGCTTTGTGTGTGATGAATGGGGCTGTCACAGACGGTGACAGGTTTGTGTTCAATACATGTGGATGTACAATACGCTCTGCATCCCGTGACAAGCTGGGAGGCTTTTTGTCCCGATAATCTCCATATCATTTTAATCTGCGGCTGCTTATGGCGGATGTGGTCACTGAGGGGTGTGTCATGGAGGATGCACACAGACTGTCGATCCTCTGGAAGCACACTGAGTTGACTGATGCATTCCAGTGTTTATTAGTTTTTTCTTCTTCTTTCTATGTTGTTTTGAAAGTTGCTGAAAGAGTGGAGAATGAAACAGGACATTTTGATCCTGGGATCAGAAGTGAAGAGATCTCACTTGGAAAAAAAGTGAATGCATGTCTGGAACAAAAAAGTATTTACAAAATTCATTGGCTTAAAGCCTTTGTGTATTAAACACAAACACAACAGAACACCTCACAGACAACACAACCCTGTTTTTTATTTGAATATCTCCTAGTCATCCATGTGTTTCAAACAGAGTCGAAATGAGGGTGTATTCAATTTTGGTGTTCACCTCCAGTTTTCTGTACTAACATAACTATACACATCACATTACCCCAAATTCAATTCATGAACCTGAATACAATTTATCTTAGTTTAAGACAGGGATGTCAAACTTGAGTTCTGGACAGCTGCTGTCCTGCTGTCCAACACATGTGACTCAAATGGTCGCGTTACGTCCTCAGCATGCAGACATAATTCTGTTAATGAGCTAATTATGTGATTCAGATGTGTTGAAATGGACATACTTTAAAGTTGCAGGACACCAGACCTCAAAGAAGCAAGCTTGACGTTCCTTGACATTTGACATAGCTTGAAGAAGAACTGAAAAGTGTTTTAAGCTAACATCGGGTGAAAAAAAAAAAAAAAACATAAAATACGGTTGTTGTAAAATAAAAAAAACAAAAACTTTTCTTTCTTTTTTTTTTAATACTGAATTTAAAAAATTAAAAAAAAAACATGTTCTGATGTTTTTGGAAATTCTTTGTGCCAACCTTAGACATGTGATGTACAGTGCTGCATTACAAGCATTCAGCAGTTCAACAGAAAGTGGGAGAATATTGGTGCAACATGGTGCAGTCTGCTTCCCTAGAGATTAAAAACGTTGTCAGATTTGGATATGTAAGCTCAGATGTAAAAATTACTATCCAAACTTATAGAAGAAATGGAGAAGAGGACATCGTCAGAGACAACAAGACGAAGCAACAAGAACCTTATCTCAATCAAGAACATGCTATTGTACATCAAAAATGGTGATCAGTTCTCATCGGTCTATGTTTCCGATTCCGTCCGTATATGTCATGCCTTAACGGCCCTGATCATCAAAATCCAAAACCTGAAGAACTCGATTCTGGACATTCAACTATTATTGGTTTTTCGGGAATATTTCAGTTGCTGGCTGAGGAGACACCGTGCAAGTCATGATTAACTTTATTATATGTGTAGGGGTGTGTGTGTGTGTGTGGGGGTGTGTTTATTTCTAATACTTTGTGGGGACCATTTTTCTGACACATGCTACGTTGTGGGGACCTACTGCTCCTTGTGGGGACTGAGGCCTGGTCCTCAGGTGTTTTTGGGCTAGGGGACAGATTTAGGACTAATGTGTATTACGTTTTGGTTAGGGTTAGGATAAGGGTAAGGGTAAGGTTTAGGCTGTAGAAATGAATGGAAGTCAAGTCAATGGAAAGTCCCCGCAAAGATAGCCATGCAAACGTGTGTGTGCCATGTGTGTGTGTGTGTACATGAGATCCCTTCAATGTTTTGTGGAAGTCTTTCACTGAATAATATTCATATTTGATTTCAGGTTTCCATTAATTTTACTAAGAGTAACTCAAATAGTTTTGCTTTCTTGTTCTTTAGATGATATAAAAACTGATTTAGAAGAGTGTAGGCACAGTAAGTTGAAGTTCTGAAAGCTCATAAACACTACTACATCTTTAGTTTGAACAAAATTTATGTTCTTAACAACCACACAGAATTGCTTCTTTCGTCACATTCACTGTGAGACTTCACGCATAAAACAAAGCAATTTGGTTTTGATTCATTTTCAATATATACTTGTGATATTGCTATCACTGCTGAAGAAACATTTAAGAGCAGAAAAATGCATATTTAAGTCACCCTTGTAAAAATGACCATCACCTTTAACATCCTTCTATCTCACATTTTATTAGAGGAACTATCTTTGACAACATAATTATAAGCTATTAGATTTTTTTAGAAATATTAAACAT